>JAVMKO010000005.1:75575671-76775671 GCA_032164245.1 Sternotherus odoratus
TTTGTTGTCTGGCCAATTTAGTATGGCCAAACCGAGAGAAGTTTGGATGTTAATTACAATGTTCAGCAAACTGTAAGTGCACCCAAACTCTTCCCTGAGATCCGGGAATACAGGGTTTTTGTGAACCAGTAGCATTATGTGTTGTGACTTTGCAACACGAAGTAACATACCTGTCATCTGAACCTTATCTGTAATGTTCAGCTTTGGTTTGGCATCATTAAATAGTTATGTGTCATGGTTGGGATCAGCACATGAAACCTTTGTCCACCCTTAGGTCTGTTACTTGTCAATCTGTATTAAATTCAAAATCACAAAAGTGTATTCAGTCATTGAGGGAAGTACATCTGCAACTTAAAACATTTTGCAAAAGGAGTCTATGAAGAAAAACTCAGTTATGATCATTCAAAAATATTACTCTTAAATGCATCCCCACCTTTAACAAGCCATCACAAGCCTAACTGGCATTTTCAAGGGGCGGGTACAAAAGACATTGTATAACAATGGAAAGCCAGAGTTTACTGATATTAACATATTGTGTATTCAATATGCCACAAGACTGAATTAATCTTCAAAATTCCTCTTATTTCTGTGTGTACAATAGTGTGATCAGATACTTTTGTGAGCTTTGTTTGTATACTTAATCACAGGTTTTCATTTGAATGATCTTGCCATGTTGCATATGTGCAAATTAGAAAAATGAGAAGCATATTGAAAATAATATTCTGTTCAAAGTGAAGAATCCTTCATAAACGAGCAAACTCCCTAAATGTTACTAAAGACTCCAGTTATTCAAGAAGTTTTCTATGGAGCAGAACCATATTCACTTGACTATTATTTCAGCTACAGTATTCTGCTGTACCCACTAAAACACAGTCTCCTGCTCAGTAAAATCCACAGAAACAAGTGTCTCCTCCTGATAGTTGCTTCCATATAAATGTCTGGTTTTCTTTTACATTTAACTTTTAACTCAGGGGAGCTTTTAAATACCCACAATGGGCTTGTGAGGATTTTAACTCTTAGGTATATGTGATGATACTGTATTTAGTGTTGGAAGTAAACAACACATTTTTGCCTGTGATTTCTTTTTTTTTTTCATTTTGAGATGATCAAAGCACAACCCACCATGTTGGTTATCAGGGGCTCTGTTCTTCTGAGTTAAGAATTCCTTTTTAATTGTGGAAAATCATTTTCATGTGACATTGTCTGACTCCTTTCTGTATATAGAGAATATTGAGATGGGCTTATTCTACAAACAGTGCTCATTTTCTGTTGTTAAAATGATGGTCTATTTCAGAGCAGAATGCTGACTGAATCCATGAAGCTGCTTAAAGTGACCAAATTAATGACTACCAGATGGTAGCCAATAACTTCTGATTGCCAGAGGATCTTACATTTTTGGTATAGTAACAAAATTCAAAGGTAAAACATTTGTGCTGCAATTTATTATTTCATTTTCTATTCTCACTAATCTAAATAGGGAAATAGGATATATTTGAGTATCTTGGGGTGACATTTCCCTCTACTGGCTACTAAGAGTACTCTGAGTCACTGTTGGGTGAAGTGTAACAAAAGTTTAGAATGATGGGGTAATATGTATATGTTTCCTTGATTTTGTTTTTGTCTAGTTTTCTCCTGGTAGCAGTGCTTTTGCAGACTGAAGCTGAATTGTTTTATACTATTAAACTGAATGAGTCACCCTGAATTATGCATTTCAAGAGACACTCTCCCTAGAAGCACCACATGATATTAATAAATCTAGACCCCTTCTCCCCATCCCTTCTACTCCCCATGCCCTCCTTTCTTGAGTAACCTTGTATTCAAGCAAATACATTTTAAATTATAAATATTTAAAGTATTAGTTTTTGGAGGATCTTAAAAAGGAAAATGGGGAAAAGATAAATGGGGATTTGGATGACCAGATGTCATGGGGTGGACTAGGCCCTGAGGCCTCCTGCTGGAGGCATTGTGGCGCTGACACACCCCATCTCAGAAAAGGGGAAGTGAAGAGGGTCTTCCAAGTTCCCTAAAGTGGCTGTGAGGGATGCAGCCAATCAGGGCCCAATAGGATAGTATAAAAAGAGCTGCAATGCATAGCAGAGCACAGTTGCTGCCTGTGTAGAGGAGTAAAGGTGGTGCTCCTGTCTGGCTGAAAGACCTCCAGAAACTTGGACAGAGCAGTTGCTAGCAGATATTAGGGGAGCAAAAAGGAGCTCCTGGCTGGCTGCTGGGACTCAACCAGGACAAGGCTCCGAGGTAAGGGAAGTGGCCCAGGGATTATAGCAGCAACTCAGTTTAGTTAGAGGGACATAGTGGACGACAGTTATCAATAGGGCCCCTGGGCTGGGACCTGGAATAGTGGGAGAGCCCAGGTTCCCCCCATTAGCCAGGGAGGAAGTGGCCCTGGACTTTGATGTACACCCAGAAGGGGAACTGGACTGTTTAGTGGCCCAGCTAGAGAGCTAGGGCCAGAGAAGGCATGAGGGGGCAAAGACATTGCCTCCAGGGAAGAAGCCCTATAGGTACAGCTTGATACCAGGGCCAAGACCATTTAAAAACTGCTGGACAGAATAGGGACCTGAACCCAGGGAGGGCTACAAGAAGAGAAAGGCCAATTGAGGGGTACAGGGATAGGCCCCTCAGAAGGGGTCTGATTTGTATTTCACATACAGACTGCGTGTGACTTGTCCAGAGGACTAACTTGCTGAAGACCCACCACAAACTGAGAGAGAGTGTAGGCACGCACTCTTGGACAGGGGGCACTCATGAAACGTGAGTGCCACCCCATTACACCAGGCAAGATACTGGCTTAGTGATTCACAGTGACGGACATAGTCATAATTTGGATAATTGTGCAGGAGTTGGTGAAACAAGGGGCTTGGATACATTGGGATGTAATTTAATGCATAGCAATCTGTGAGCAAGAGGTCATATAATAAAAGGGCTTTATATTACCTATTTCACTGAAGTTTGGAAGTGTCATGTGAAACAGCACGGGTAACTTCAATTTTGCAAGCAAAACACAGTATAGTGATCTATGCAGTATGTGGGGGACGAGAGGGTTGTTTTTGTTTGTTAATTAACATAAGCAGTGTAACTGTTAGGAAATTCAGATATACTGAAATCTGTTTTAACTTGGATAGAGATCCTTAATACTAACAGACAGTTGTAATACATTTGCTTTAAACAGATGCTAAAAGTATGCCTAGAATCTATTGTAATATATGCACTTTAAGATGCAACACTCAAATTATCTGAAAGATGTGGTGGGAAAGTGCTGTATTATGGGGTTGCCTAACCTAAAATATTCCATTGAATTTTCCTTGAAGCACATCACTTTCAACATGATTGTGGATAATGTGCTGTGGTAGGCTGACCCTATAACTGAGATCATTTTTTTTATCAGTCCTGTCGTAATTGCTTCACTGTAAAAGTAGAAGAGCGATAGAACAAGTTTATAGATCTAATTCCTATGGTCAAAGATACACAGTAGTTTTATCTAATCTTAATGATTTCTTGAGCCAGATACTGAAGGGTGTGACTGGTTCATTGCTTCCGAGTTATGTTTAATGGATTAACATACAATATGGTTATCAGTAACTGCATAACTGGGGGGCTGGGAGGACAGCACTTACCAGTACAGGGCGGTCCGGGACTGGCTCTGACCCCAATCCCGCCCCTTCTGTCCGAGGCACCGTCCCTTCTGGGGGCCAACCCATGTGGCT
This sequence comes from Sternotherus odoratus, assembly GCA_032164245.1. NCBI lineage: Eukaryota > Metazoa > Chordata > Testudines > Kinosternidae > Sternotherus > Sternotherus odoratus. The sequence continues at coordinate 75,579,394 of JAVMKO010000005.1, forward strand.
CCCACCCAGCCCCATACTGGTAAGTCCCCATTTCTACTTTCACCCCTGATGCAAAGTCACTTCAAAGTCCAGTAGGCCAAGTGAGCTGTATAACTTTTCCTTTTCGCTAATCCTTAGTTTTAACAACAATGGTGGGAACTTTTTGTATGTGTCATAGTATAAAGTAGCTTAGAATTGATGTTTTACCTGTGAAGGGTTAACCTGAAGTAACCTGAAAGGGAGAATGACTTAAAGGAAATGCTAATCAACCTCAGGACAAAGGGAGTGTTTTAGTTTCATTTTCTCCTGCTCCTCTCTCTGGCCTCTCTGTCTGTGCCGTTCATCTGGTTATGGACGAACTAACCTTCTGGCCCTATTCTACTTTTCTATGATCTTCTAAGAAAGCCAAGTCCAGCAGTAAGTGATTTGTAAGCTTGAACTGTATCACTTGATAATTGGTCCTCGGTGTTTCTTTGCTGTTAGCTGTAGCAGTGGAAGAATTCCCAGAAAGGGGGGCGGGGGGATCAGTTATACTATGTGATGCTAGTGAGTTGTTCTTCTATTGATTTCTGTACAAGGGGTTTATGCTCCTTTTCCTTTTATTAAAATCTTTCTTTTAAGATTCTGTCTGCTTGTTTCCATTGGAGTGATCCTGGTTTGGATCGGGTACATCTCACAGCAAGCGAGGGTTTGTGGTCTTTGTTCTTGAATCTCTCCCAAGTAAAGGGGGGAGGTTTGGGCGGGTGTTACAATAGGGGTTCAAATTTACCATAGCCCATGGTTTTGGGGGCTCAAATTGGTGGTGGCAGCATTTTCCAAGGTCAGGCATAGGGGAAGTTTATGTTCTAGAGCAGGGGTGGGCAAACTTTTTGGCCCGAGGGCCACATTGGGTTTACAAAATTATATGGAGGGCCGGGTAGGGAAGGCCCTGCCCACAATCTGGCCCCCTCCCACTTCCCGCCCCTGAGAATCCCTGACCCATCCAACACCCCCCCACACCTTGTCCCCTGACTGCCCCTTCCACAGACCCCTAACCACCAGGACCCCACCCCCTACCCAATTCTCCTGCTCCCTGTCCCCTGATTGCCCCAATCCCTATCCACCTTCCAAACCCCTAACCACCACCCCAGAACCCCCCCCCCATCCAACCCACCCTACTCCCTGACTGCCCCCTCCAAAGCCCCCCCCCAACCACCACCCTGGAACCCCCCCATCCCCCCTCTTACCACAGCTGCTGGAGGGGGGCAGCATGCAGCCCCGGCCCCCAGAGCACTCCCCTCGCCACACGGCTCTGGGAGAGGGGCCAGCGTGCAGCTGCGGCTCCGGGGGAGGAGGACAGTGCGCAGCCCCAGCCCCCAGAGTGCTCCCCGCGCAGCGCGGCTCTGGGAGAGGGGCCAGCGTGCAGCTGCGGCTCCGGGGGAGGAGGACAGTGCGCAGCCCCAGCCCCCAGAGTGCTCCCCGCGCAGCGCGGCTCTGGGAGAGGGGCCAGCGTGCAGCTGCGGCTCCGGGGGAGGAGGACAGTGCGCAGCCCCAGCCCCCAGAGTGCTCCCCGCGCAGCGCGGCTCTGGAAGAGGGGCCAGCACACAGCAGTGATTCCGGGGGAGAGTTCAGCATGCAGCCGCGGCTCCTGGGAGGGGCCACCGCACAGTTCCAGCCCCCAGAGCGCTGTCGGCGTGGCTCCGGGGGAGAGGCTACCGTGCAGCCCCGGTCCCCGGAGTGCTGCCCCTGTGGCATGGCCAATGAAGGGTGGAGGGCCCGCAGCGGAGCCCGGGCTGTGCAGCTCGGGGAGAGGCAAGGGGCAACCCCCCGCCGCGGGCCGGATGGGACAGTGTCGCGGGCCGGATGTGGCCCGCGGGCCGTAGTTTGCCCACTCCTGTTCTAGAGGGAAGTTTTAACCTAAGCTGATAAAATAAGCTTGGGGGTGATTTCTTCTTTCATGCGGGGTCCCCACATCTTTACACTAGAGTTCAGAGTGGGGAAATATACCTTGACAGTATGGCTGAGCTGAGTGAATTATTAATCAAACAGGTATTTTTCTGATTATTCCATTCTGTGATCATGTGTATTTGTATGGTTTGTTTTATGTACTGCCTTTTTCAACACAATGTGCAACCCATTTGTTTCCCCGATAGGATTGCCCATTTTTTATTAAAAGTTGTTTCACTTACAGTCAACTTCCCTTTTACACATAAAACTTCCTTTAGTCACAGGGTTAGATTCCATCTACTCCCCCTTTTCTACTGCTATATTTGGCAAATAATATGATATTTTAAGGTTTAATATTAATTTATTTTTAATTAATTCATTTATAAACAGGGGAAAAGGGGAAGTCTCTTTACCTGCACCAGCAGTATGTATGCTCTTGTGAAAGGTTGCAGCAGCTCTATTTCCTCAGTCTGAAAAAATTCTTGCCGTTATACTTTGAGGTTGTTTTTTTTTTCCTCTCAGCCATCTGTCCTGTTTTGGTGGCGCTTCCCTCCCCCCCCCCCCCCCCCCCCCCGAACAGCCTTGATGCCTGAGCAATTCTTAAAATAATAACAACTTAGCTACAACAACAAAGAATGGATGATTTCTTTCACCCCCAATACCCCTCTCCAGTGGACCCTTGCTGCTACAAATGTAAATTGTTTGTGCTAGGAGTCTGAATCCAAGGAAGTGGGGCTCTGCTAACCAGAATATAGGCTACTCTTGCAACTTCCATATGACCTTGTTTACAGTAATTTCTGTAATGGGGTTTGAATTTAGGATTATGTTTGTTTGTAAAAAGTCAACTTGTTGCTTTTATTACTTATTTTTTATGCATTCATACTATAAAATTATGTGTGTGAAACTGCTTTGTTTATCATTTATATCCCTCTGCCTTCCTCTGACAGGTTCCAATACTTAGACTTGCAGAAAGACCTGTTGGCACAGATATCTGTGGGACTCTGTCTTTTTTGGGTTGTGTGGCAGGGTGCTGACCAGGAGTGCCTGAGCCAGCCCTGCCGCCCCTTTAAGAGGGAGAAAAGCCCTCTGCAAACCCCCGGGCAGAAAGGCTAATTAGCCACCTGAGGTGCAGGCCAATCAGCCTGCATGAGTTGCACCTGGCAGCCTCCTCTGGGGGATATAAGGCTGCCAGGAAGGAAGCCCAGTGTGGTGGTGGTGGCATGAGCTATTCAGAGCTGAGTGTGTTTGTGAGCTATCAAGAGCTGAGTGTGTTTGTGAGCTGTCAAGAGCTGTGTGTTGAGCTATCAAGAGCTGAGTGTGTTTGTGAGCTATCAAGAGCTGAGTGTGTTTGTGAGCTGTCAAGAGCTGTGTGTTGAGCTATCAAGAGCTGAGTGTGTTTTTGAGCTATCAAGAGCTGAGTGTGTTGAGCTATCCAATACTCACTCTGCGGGTGCAGTTGGGGAGGGAGTCCCAACCGGGGGTGGTGGACTCAGCCTCCCCCTGTACCTGTTTAGAGCGGTGTATCCAGAGCTGTATATTAATGGGCTTTTTGAGCTGTATATTAATGAGCTGTTGAGAGCTGTGCATTAATGAGCTGTTTTAAGCTGTATATATTGGTGGTGGGGTCCTGCACTGTAAATTAAAGAGCACTGTTTGGAGCAAAAATGGGTTTCCTGCCTGTTCCTGAGAGGGGGGGAGACGGCGATCTGTCACAGTTCAAACAGCTTGGCTGTTCAGCATCCCTGCTGTCTTACTATTGTTATACTTAGCTCGTCACAGATGAGAAAGCCCACCTGCTCTTTTTGATGGAGATTTGGAAAGATACAAAACCTCTAGCATTTTCTTTTATGTTATGAATCACTGGTGTTCAAAATTGATTAGAAGAAAGTTCCTTTCTAGTGAAACAAGCTCTACTGTTGATCATAAGAGCACATTCTAGAATGAGTCATTGTATTTACAAAAACTATTATAACTGGAAAAGTTCATGAAATATCTTGCAGAATCTGTATAATTTTTTTCTCCCGCTAATTCAGAGAATCACACATGACTCTATTAGAATAGACACAGGATTTCTTTTGGAGTGTTACTATGAGAATTTTTGGTGTGTTTGCTAAGCAAAAGCCAGATTCTTTAAGGCTATCTAATATGACCATAGTTTAGTTGAAATAAAGTAACCTAAACTTGGGTAAACTGCATTGGTTAAAATCAGAACCGTCTTTCCTACACATCATCCTCAAATAACCATCCAAGCAAACCCTTTCAAGCATTCATAGAATCTAATCTAATTTTTGGTGTTTATTCTGTCCCAGTTCCAAAAACTTGGTGTCCCAAATACCACTATTCAAGAATCTTGCTTCATGATGTAAGTGATGTTTCAGAGTCACTCTCCCCATCAGTAGAAAACTTTCCTACTTTAATGTTTTTTAGTCATAGACTATTATATTCTATTTTTATGACTGTTTACTTGATCTTGTATTATTACCAAATAGGTAATTTATTTGGAGAGCTCAACATAATCAATAATATATTTAGTATTGAACAAAAACACCTCACATAGAAAATGTATGCTAATAAGTATTAGTTATAAAAAAAACACATGGCTAGTGGATTAGTTCCTTGAATGGTTAATTTATTAAAGGTGCAGAGAAGTCTTATTTAGACACACTCACCTACATATGAATTTATGAATGTTTTCAAGGAGCATCCAGTAACACTTCAGATGTTAATGATTTGGTATAGATGGTATTTGCAAAAGGGACTAATAGAATAAGGTGCCCAGCTCCCACTAAATTTTATTAGAAGTTTAATATCCAGCTCCATTAGAGACCTTTGAAAATCCCAGCCTTGAATAATTCCCGTAGCAAGATTAACTCTCTCTGACCCACTGATGTTGCAAGGTTCTCAAGGTTTAGACAAAAAAAATGAAACTCAGGTGCCCAAGATTGGTCACCTAAATCCTTCGTTTAGCACCTTAAGTAAAAATAGCTTGATTGAAAGTTGAGATGTTGAATTCAGTGGGAATAGCAGGTATTCAGCATCTTTGGAAAAAAATAGCTCAGCTGTAGTTGGGTCTGTTTATGGATTTAGCTCCCAGGTGTGACAGACAGGGCAATATGGTTGAAATACTTTATTATATTAAATTTATGTAATATTGTGGACCAGGATTGTATGTAACCTTTATAAGGAAATGTGATAGATGTAGGAGCTGAGAATTCAAAAACACTGTACTGGTGGCTGCACATCTAGTATAGCCTTTTGGGACAATGAGTGTTAAGGGGATTTCCTGGGGAATCCTTATGGAGAGGTTAATGCAAATTCCCCATCTTTGGTCATGCAAAAAACCCAGCATTCTGAAGGTATGCCCTAGGAAAAGGGTTATTGTCTGCTAATTACCTTTAATTACAGAAAACCAAAATCAAAGACTCCATCTGTATAAAGAAATGGCTGATCTGCCTAGCCTTGCTTCTGGTTCTGGAACTAACTAAAATGGATGAACTTGTAACTTCAGGGAAAATCCATATTTAAAGAACTAAAACCTACCAGAGACCTAAGATGGAGTCAGGTATGACCTCTGTAAGCTTTCTAGCATGTGTATAGATTTTGATTACTTTTTCTGTTTTCTCTCTAATGCATTTACCTTGGGAATAAATGTGCTTGCTTAGGGAGAACTATGTGACATCTTGCATCAACTGGCATTATGCTGTTCATAGCATTCCAAGAGAAAATGTGTAGACACTGTTTTCTTAGGCAGTCCGGCTTGCTGGGCATATCACAGTGTAAATCAGGGAATTGTGTTGCATTAAAACCCCTGATCTGGAGGGAGTGAGAAGCAGGACACTGCCATGGAGATTTGGCAGCTGGGAGCTAGAAGCCTTTAAATGGGTGCCCTCGAGGGGCTGTGGAGGGGAAAAGGCAGTGACAGTTTTGCAGAATCTATGATACCAAGATTTAAGGCTCTGAGTTTCAACATTTTGGCACAAGTTATAAAGAGTTCCAATTACTAACCTTAATAGGATTGCCAGTAATTGAAGAGAGATCCTTAAGAGCAGTGAAGTTTATGTGTAGGTAGTATAAGCACAAGGCCAGTTTCTTTTCATTTTTATGTGTTTGACATCAACTTAAGTGAATTGTAATAAAATAAATTATTTAAATGCAGCGGTGTCTTTGGCAATCTGATCCTTTCGCTGCCACCTACTTTGTTTAGCAGCACATATTAAAAAAAAACCCAACAGAATCTAGAATCAGTCACTAAACTGGTAGTCTTTGAAGCATAGGACCATGCAAATGTGCATCTTTCTGTTAAGCAGGATATGAATGGGAAGTAATCAGGACTAAGTTACTGTGGGTTATCTCTGTTTACTGAAGGTTGGATCTTGTACCACTGATGTCAATAGCAGTTTTGGAAATTGCATACAGGCCTGTTGCGTTTTAAGCGCATTTAACGTGCGCGATTTCCGCTTTACGCGGTGGACCAAAAAAAAAAGAAACGGAAAACTGAAAATATAACACTTTCGTTACGGCGGGCGATATTGCCTGCCATTGACTTCAATGGGGTTTCAGCTATATGCGGTTTCCACTTTACGTGGAAACCGTGGAACTGAACCCCCGCCTAAGATGCGACATGCCTGTAATTATTTTGATTGTAACATCCTTTATGACTGCAATAATTAGCAGGACAATATGGAATGTTTGTGCTATATTTTCTTGAGCTTAAAATAGATATCAGAAGACATTTTTTCACAGACTGTTTAAGCTAAAGCCTTAAATAACCAGACAAAACATTATTTATAAGATAGTAACTGTCTTCTAGTACAATTAGCATTGCACTTAGTAAATTCATACAGAGAAAAGCTGTTTTCTTTTATGTAAAATTGGTGATGCAGTATAGTATATGTAGTGGTGGTGCATAAATACATAGTAGTGATTATGTCACACTCATATGCCCACTCTCTTGTAGTTTCTATTTGTTTTACCTTTTTTTAAAAGAAAAGGTAAAAATTGTTGTAATGAAAACCAGTCTATAAAACCATGAATGGTGTGGAAAAATGGAATACGGAAGTGTTGTTTACCCCTCCATATAACACACAAACCAGGGGGTCGCCACAATAAATTAATAGGCAGTAGGTTTAAAACAAAGAAAAGGAAGCACTTATTCATACAATACACAGTTAATCCGTGGAATTCATTGCCAATGGATGTTGTGAAGGTCCAAGGTAAAACTGTGTCCAAAAATGAGTTAGATACGTTCCTGGAGGATAAATGAAGATGATGGTCTATTAGCCAGGATGGTCAGGGATGCAACCCCATACTATGGATGTCCTTGAAGATTTGACTTCCAGAAGCTGGAACTAGAAAAAAGGGGATGGATCACTCAAAAATTTCCCTGTTCTGTTTATACTCGCTGATACATCCAACACTGGTTACTGTTGGAGGACAGCATAATGGGCTAGAAAGACCACTGGTCTTTCTGTATCTGCAGATAATGTAAGTAAGGGTCTTAGTCTTGCTCATTTCCCTAATGCACATCCATCTTGACTGGTGGTGATGCTGTTATTGCGTAAATCCATGGCCCCCAAAGAAAACCAGTATCTCACCTTCAATAATCTGGATTAGACTAGATTCACAGCTGTGGGGCACAAAGGAGCCATTTGTGGCTCTCTGATTCTAGGTTGAGTTCTGCATTGGTCTGGTCCTTGTTGTAATTTAGAGAAGCCCCAGGTTACACTTGCCTATTTTTTTTGTGTGGTGTTATCTTTAAACAATAGTGTCAGAAAGGTGCATGTAGTAGAGGATTTTAGCAGAACAGAACATTAGAAGGACTAACAAATAGTAAGGGAGTTGAGCATTAGGACCCTTTATGGAATAGTTGTCCAGGTACATATTGTGTGTGCAGATGCTGAGCTGTTTTGTTGACTCACCCTGGTAATAGATACATCTCATTAGGTCCACTCAAGAGCATAAAATGTCTCTTTGACAAGAGAGAGCTAGACTCAAAAGCATGAGGCAGAGAGAACTAGAATGTGATTGATCATAAATGTAGTTTAAACCATTTCAATGACATGCTTCATTCAGACTCCAGAATGTCCGAGTAGATATCAGAATGGAAGTTAATGCTTCTACAAGTTGCTGGATTCTGTCCATAGGTATTAGCCATTGATAGCAAGGTATGATAGGTGCCAAGAGGCTAAAAATCTTCGTAACTTTTGTGTTGACTCTCATAATATCTCCTTTTTAACTGTTGCTGTTCCCTCTCACTCTCCATTCAGTATTTTTTATATATAAAGAGCTACAGTAAGAGCAAAACAATACAAGTAAAGCCCAAGAACAGGGAGATACTATGTGAAAACAATCATACATGAAACAAGGTTGAGTATAATGTTTCATGGTTAACTACAATACATTTCTCCAGTTCAGTAGCCTAAACGTAAAATCTTATGGTGCTGATTTATTTTGTAAAACTGCACTGACAACCATAAAATGAGCTATATGTTCAAAAGTCACTTTCCTGCCAGAGAAGCTATACTAAATAAGACATCTAATCTAAATTAAATGTGCAAACAAATCCTAGTCACAGGCTGTACCAAAGTGGTTAAGGCTCAGAATTTTTTCCTTTAAGTTACTTTTTAAGTTCCTTTGTTCTATGGACTATTCACTCATTTTGTGTCTAGTATAAAAATAAAAACCTAATATTTTTAAATAGAAAGTGATCTTCACAAAACTCATTTTGTATTGCTTCCATTTAAAAAAAAATCTAGATTTCATAAGTGAAGGCATTTTTTTTAAAGAGACTATAAAATCAGACTCTCTCAATAACCAAAGCAAAACAAAGAAAAAACTACCCACGCAATCAGGCAAAAGACAAGATAGCAAGAGGAATGGCCCAAAGAAGTCCCAGAACAGACTTCTGACATTATGCAAACTTGAGATCAAAGACCACACATCAAAATTATGAGCTGAAAACTACTTAGGTCAAATCTTTGTCAAATGAAGAATATAAACTAAAAGTACTATTTAAAACTTGGTTTCTGAGCAGATTAGAAAATATATTGCTGTTCACAGCAGCTGGATAAGTGACATGCTGCTTTTCTGGTCTTCATTTCTTCTATTTTTATTGGATCTTCAGTTTTGATGTCGGCCCTGAAGTCTTTTCAAATACAGAAAAGAAGATTCATGTAACATTTTTCTTTCACCTGTTGTCCACAAATTGATCTTTACTCTGATTTGGAAAAAAGCTATTTTTCTTAAAGGGAACAAAGTGCACCATTGCAGATTTTATATAGTTTGCGAAATCCTATTTGCTATATATTCTTTTCAAAAGGACTCTTTTTGATGTTGCCCTTCCCCCCCCTACAAATTTAAATTCTAAAAACCAAGGAAAGGGTGTGTTATGGCCAGCATGTTTCTGCTAACACTGACTGATTCTGCATCATCAAAACAAACTTCCTTTGATACACAAAACATTAATCTCCCTTACATCATACTGCAAAACATTAATTATAGTCTCAGCAACATAACCAGAATTTGACAACAAATTTGACAACAAATTCAGCAGCATAACCAGAATTTCTTGGTAAAGCAACATTTTTCTAATTGGCAGACTGAAGTCTTAAGCATCCAGCTCTGAGATCTGGAAGAATATATGTTATGCATCGTGTTCTGCATTTTCAGTTTTTATTTATTTTTTTTAAATTCCAAGAATTTTTGGTGTTTATTTTCCAAACTTTAAAACTGGGATTAAATTAGGTTAAAAACAATAATGGAAAAATCAGAAGGGGGGGGGGGGGAGAGCAGGGAGAGAAAACCAGTATGATTGAAAAATAATAATGTACTAAGGTATTTTTTTCTTTTTTTTAGCTAGTAGTTTTTCCATAAATCCCGGGTTGCATATGCTAGCATAATTTTCTCCAAAGTATCCTCACTCATGTTGAGCCTCTTGATGTCATGAAGGTAGTCCAGCTCTGAAGGTAAGCACTCTGCATCAGTAGATCCAGAGGGTATCCTCAGAGCTCACCGTGTCACTTTGCAGATGCTGGGAAGCGTGTCTTGATGATTCTTCCAAAAAGCCGGCACCTCCAGTTTCACTGGAGGTTAGGCGCGTTCATATAAGTAGTACATTTCCTTTCAAATTTGAAATTTCATCTTTAGTGGCAAAAGCTTGAAACAGTCTGGCATAGTGCTCATAGTCTCCTGCAAAATTCACCTCAAGGAAGGGATTTGTAACACCTGGCTGGCATTCCGAAAAGAATCTTCGACACCAAATTCTTTGGGGTTCAGATTATGGGTCTTGGTGTCTCCCATTTCTTGCTGAGTGTTGAAGATTTTCATTTTTTTTCTCTCGTGTTCTGGGATTGACTGTTTTTATCCCAAAACTCACTGTATTTTTTAAGCTTCTTACGTCTCTTGCTTTGGACATGTTCCTTTATTCCACAGATGGGCAAACTATGGCCCGCAGAACCATCTTGCCTGGCCCTTGAGCTCCCAGCTGGGGACGATTGCCCCCAGCCCCACCCCTGCTATCCTCCCTCCCCCGCAGCCACACTGTCATGTGGTGGGGCTGCAAGCTCCTGCTGCTCTGAGCGGCATGGTAAGGGGGTGGCACTGGCAGGGGGTTGAATAAGAGGTAAGAGGTTTGGGGGGGAAGTCAAGGAGCAGGGGGTGGTTAGATGAGGTGGAGGTTCTTGGGGAGGCAGTCAGGGGATGGAGAGCAGGGGGCGTTGGATAAGATGTGGGAGTCCTGGGGGATCCGTAAGGGGGCGGGAGTGTGGATAGTAGGAGGGGCAGTCTCGGGACAGGGAGCAGGCAGGTTGGAGAGGGGGTGGGGTGCCAAGGCTGTCAGGGAGTGGGGATGTGGATAGGAGTCGCGGGGGTGGGGGCAGTTACGGGACAGAGAGCAGGAAGAGTTGGTTAGGAGGTGAAGTCCTGGGGGGTGGTCTTGGGCGGTCGGTCCTAGGAGGGGGCAGTCAGGGGACAAGGAGTGGTGGGATTTGGATGGTATTTAGGCCTAGAGTTTTTGTTTTGCCCCATGTTTACCTTTGTTTAAATTCACTGCTGCACTAAACGGACACAAAGAAATAAGTGGTCAGCATCTCCTTGTGAGTCAATCATATCATGATATAAACGTTATTTGATTTTTCCAACTTCCACCGTGTATGTTTGTGAGTGTTTTACACTATGAAACTGCTTCAATCTCAGAACTGCAGGACACAACAATAGTGTGAAGTGCTAGTGTTTAACAAAAATAAGTACTCAAAAATATTTGAGGGGATTGATAAATGGGTGCAAATCAAATTAAAAAACCCTGGTTATTCATCAGTGAAAATTGGTAAAACCTGAAAATGCGAAACTACTTATGCAGCACAATACCTAGAAGCTCTAACTGTTCAAGTTATCCTTTCTCCGACAAATCTTGGTAGCTAAAATCCAATGAATAGTTCTTCTAAAAGTGAAAGAGCAACCTTTGACTTCCTATAAACTAACTAACTAAAAATCTGGACCTTGAGCTTTCTGACGAAAATCTCTTCTGGTCAGACTCCTTAATATTTCCTCTCATCCCCCGAGCATCAGTCATGTCTATTTTTAAATTTTGGTCTTTGGATCGTCAAGAACTCTAGTGCCTTTGATGGTACTGGATGCATGAGAAGCCTTAGCAAATGGGAGAGTTGAGACCCCCTGAGATCTACATGTTAGAGAAGGTCCAGAAAGTAACGTGGGCAGTATCTGTGAACTAAGATTTTATTACTGCCAAAAGATAGGAAGGGGAGTTAATTAAATAAACTATTTCATGCTTCAGAAAGGAAGCTTCTGGTTTGCTTGGAGAAATGACTTGCTGACCACAGTTTGCTTAGCCCTTAACTCATAATTTCCTGCTGAATTGTGAACTCTACTATAAATTATTTGATGTAGAAGTTTCATAATAACCCTACTGAAAATTCCTCAAAAGGATTTTGAAGAAATGGCATTAGGCACAAAAATCTGTAATCTGATTTTGTCAGTTTTATGGTATTTCTAGGTATGTGGTTAGGGCATGTAATTTGACTGTCAATTTTATATTAGAATTTAATATCTCTTATTTAGGCTCTATTGGATTTATAGACATGAAGGAGTATGTTCAATAAAGAATTTGTCTGCCTTTTAAAAAAAAATGATTGTTGATTAGATCACTTACGCAGTGAAAAAAATGAGGAATACTTGTGGCACCTTAGAGACTAACCAATTTATTTCAGTTAGTCTCTAAGGTGCCACAGGTATTTCTCGTTTTTGTTACAGATACAGACTAACATGGCTGCTAATCTTAAACCTTACACAGTGAAAGACATTCAGACAATCCATTTAAATCTACACAGTGTACAAATTTGTCTTCAGTTAAATAGGTACAGTTTCCACTGACTTCAGCTGAAGTTGCACCCATGTGACTATGGGCAGGACTGAGCTGATCAATCATTTTATGCATTCTAATTTCCTCCATACACCTCTCTTTTCTCCCCTTGTCTTTTTTTGTCCCCATTCTCTCCATCCTTCATATTCAAGGATGGGGTTTGGAACTTTTTGAAATTCAAGTTAGAGAAAGATCCTCACCCTGAAAATGCAGTGTTGTTTCCTATGGTCAAACTATTTTGAGTAATTTCTCGGTTTCAAAATGTCTGAGTTGTAGCACTTCTATTGTTTTCCCTAGGAGATGTCTATTTCTCTGAATAAAACTCATTGTCAGGAAATGTTTCCTTATACTCAGGCTAATCACTTTTTTGTGTGCTTCATTTCATCCTATTCCTTCTCATCATATCTCAGTTCCCTTATAAATAATTCCTCTTTATCCTTAGTATGTATACACTTCACATATTAGCAGATTGTTATCATGCATCTCTCTACTCTTAGTCATTATTTTGGCTAAGCTATCTAGCTCTTTTAATCTTCTTTCATTAGCTAGTCCCTCCAGCTTGCTGATCATTTTTGGTGTTTCTTCTCTGAACTTCCTCCAGTTGGTCAATATCTTTCTCATAATCTGGTGGCCAAAGTTGAATGTTGCATCCTGAGGGCAGAACATTGTTTTACAGCAATTGCTCAGAACTGATTTAACCCTTTTATGGTTTGTATGTATCGCATGTCTCCCTAGAATTCTTAAACTAGAAGTTTTGCTACACATTGGAAATGCATGTAATAAGCTTATTTTATTGTTCATCTGGATGCTTCCAAATATGCTGTTGATTGTTGGCCACATGCACCTAAACTGTGTCTCTGGAAATTTGGCTCATTAGGTCTCTGGAACAAATCATTAATTTTATAGTGTCCAAATGTATGCCAGACACTTCACGGTGCAATTAGAAAGACATAGTCCCTGTCTATTTTTAGTTTTATTCTGTAACAAACCTTGAATTTGTCTTTGTGTCATTATGGGAAAGATACAAATTTCCAGTCAGACATTTTCACCTTCGACTCTGCTTACAGTTCAAAAACGTCAAAACTGCTGGCTAGAATTTTCACTCACATATCTTTACACATTTCCTATTAAATTCTATTTAATGTTTGTGTGTGTGAAGAATTCAAGATTTTGTATACTTTCTGTTGTAAAAAATGTTTCTCCACCTACCTTGTCATCTTTAGCAAGCACAGTTTGTTATGCAAAGAAAGGTACTAAGTACATATGCTTACGCTTCAATGCATAGATTCCTCGGGAGAGATCATCTATGTTACTGTGTTCAAAAAGAGATTTATATTGGTATGCTAATGATATCAAAGACCATTGCTACAATCTGGAGCTGTTAGAGAAGGTGATGTCTACCTCTCTTGAATCCTAAAGTATGAATTAAGGAATTATGGTTCATTATCAAGGAAAACTTATTTTCTTGTACTTATTTGCCAAATTCCATTCCATTAAATGCTATATGGAAAACATTTTTTCCAACATGGGTATAATTCTTAGATTTGTCAGAGTGCGTGACATGAGTTTTAATGGATGTATCAATGCCCTCAGGAAATCTGTGTGAAATAACACTACCCATTTTGTGAGAGTGGTGTGTTTAAGCCAGGAGTATTCTTAAATCAGGGTCAAAATGCACTCACATCTGTGTAGATGACAATTCTTGTTGAACTCCATGAAATGCTTTTGACTTTCTATGACCCATCCCCATACTCAGTTGAGGAGAGGAAAATAATAACAGAAAATGTGAAAATGGCAGAGGTGCTTAATGACTTCTTTGTTTCAATTTTCACCAAGAAGGTTGATGGTGATTGGATGTCTAACATAGTGAATGCCAGTGAAAATGAGGTAGGATCAGAAGAGGCTAAAATAGAGAAAGAACAAGTAAAAAAAAATATTTTGGCAAATTAGAGGACTTCAAGTCACCAAGACCTGATGAAATGCATCCTAGAATACTCAAGGATCTGACTGAAGAGATGTCATTAGTGATTTTATTTGGAAAGTCATGGAAGATGGGAGAGAGTCCAGAAGAGTAGAAAATTGCACTATATTTGCCCATCTATAAAAAGGGAAATGAAGACAACCCAGGGAATTACTGACCAATCAACTTAACTTCTGTACCCAGAAGGATAATGGAGAAAATAATTAAGCAATCCACTTGCAAACATCTAAAAGGTAATAAGGTGATAAGTAACAGCATGGATTTGTCAACAAATCATGTTAAACCAATCTGGCTTTTTTTGACAGAATAACAAGCCTTGTGGATAGAGAGGAAGCAGTAGACATGGTATATCTTTACTTTAGTAAAGCTTTAGATACTGTCTTGCATGACCTTGCCATAAACTAGGGAACTGTAACCTAGATAGAGCTAGTTTTTCACCCTACAAGATGGGTGCAAACTAGTTGGTGCAAAAGCATTCCCAGAGAGTGGTTATCAGTGGTTCAGTCATTCTGGAAGAACATAATGAGTGGGATCCTACAGTGGTCAGTTCTGGATCTAGTTCTGTTCGGTATCTTCATCAACAATTTAGATAATGGCATAGAGAGTAGACTTGTAAAGTTTGCAGATGATACCAAGATGGGAGGGGTTGAAAGTGATTTGGAGGATAGGATTAAAATTCAAAATTATCTTGACAAACTGAAGAAATGGTCTGAAGTAAATAGGACAAAATTCAATAGGCTTAAATTACAGCAAGGGAGGTTTAGGTTGGACTTTAGGGAAAACTTCTTGTCAGGGTGGTTAAGCACTGGAATAAATTGTGTAGGGAAGTTGTGGAATCTTCATCGTTGGAGATTTTTAAAAGTGGATTAGACACACACCTGTCAGGAATGGTAGACTCTAGTTGATACTTAGTCCTGCCATAAGTGCAGGGGACTGGACTGGATGACCTATCAAGGTCCCTTCTAGTCTATAATTCTACTATTTTTAAACTTTTTGTTATAGTTCAGTTAGAGTTTTTACCAAAGTAGGAGAGCATGAAGTCTCTTTTCTTTGGTAGCTTACTAATGATGGGAACATTCACAGCTCAATAACAATTGGAAATACTTGTGCTAGGGGTATAAATATAGGACAAGTTCCTCTCAAACCATTGATGGACATTCTGTTTAATACTGCTTCCAAACTATGAAAATGTGTGGCTGAAGTTGTTTCCCCTCCAACTAGACTATCATCCCTATATCTTATTTAAAATGATTAAATAAATGATACACTAACATACTGTACTGTAAACTAACTATACTGGAATACTTCTAATAGCAGAGAACTGATTAGATACATCTATCATATGGGGCCACATGAATCAATTGCAGGCATGAACTGAGGCTGTATCAAGCACCAGAACTCATCTCCAAAGAATATTAACAGAAAATGGAGGAGAAAAGGCCATAAAGGGGAAAAATGGTGTCATAGAAACAAAAATCCAATTTTCACTGGTGTGTACTGGGAATTTTGATCTTATAAACAGGCATACTTCAATACTCCAGAGGTTACATCATACTGATAGAGTAATTCTGGGTATATCCTTTCCAAATTTTTCCCTATCTCATCATTTGACAGAGATCTATCTCTAATTGTATAATCTCTGTTATCACACCTGGTGAATGCTGAGCATTATTATATTTATGTTTATTTACTTTTATTTTATTCCTGATTTATTTCAGTAAATGGATATCAAAAGAGAGCAGAGCATCCATGAGGTGGAACACAGTGATTTACTGAGATCTCAGAGCACTGTTTCTTCTATGGCTCTGTTTTGGTAGCCAGTCACTGTTTGGCAAGGTTTTTAATAGTAACCGGGAAGCAAAAACTCTATCCCAGAGAGAAATTCTCCATTCCTGGGCACAGCAAAGTCTCCTGTGTGTGCTGCCCACCCATAGAGAGGTGAGCACCAAGTTTTATTGGACAGAAATTGGATTAGCAGAGTTGGCTCTTGTGGCTGGAAAGATGTCACTCATTCATCACTCATTTAAGTCAGTTTGGATGGCTGCTGATTGACCTCTTTGCATCTGGAAACCATAGATAAAGTGCCCTGCAACCTCTATGTTAGGACCCCATATGTGAGATGGTGATTGAAACCTTGCAAAGCTGGGGAAGGTCCCTGCTAATCTTATCCCATCTTTGTCACTGCTCCCCAGGACAATACAAAGATAACGAGAGAGCAGCAGTGATACTGTTTGTGCCTTTCTGGCTTGATTAACCTTGCCAGGCTTGATTAACCTTGCATTGGCTTTTTGGATGTCTGTCTCAGTGAGGCGGTCTGCTATTCCAAAACCATTCTCCATCTGAGACCAGATAAATTTGAAATGAATCATTGGATGAAGTGATTATTGCTGTCTTGGATCCTAAAGGAGAAGATAACAAATAAAACTTACTCTACTGCCTTGTGAAAAGTCTTTATTTTACCTAGCACGTTAAACCAGTGAAAAGGAGCCTTCAATGATCAGAGCCTAATAGGACTATATTGGGTATAAAAGTGTCCAAGCAAAAAGATGATGTCTCTGTAGTATAATATTCTTAACATGTTCAAGAAAAGGAAGCTTTGTATACATTCCAACAGTGAATGCTTCCTTAGGGTATCAACCAATCCCTCAATGTCATAGAACTTCAAGCTGTATCTGATAGCACTACCCAGACTCAACCCATGTAAGAGGTGTAATTATACTTCATACCTATTAGTGTAGTCTGATTGAAGATTATTATTCCCAGTCAGATGAGGCCTTTTTTATATTTGATTTTGGGATCTTTTTCTAGTGAGACTAGTACTTTTAATTCAAATGGGTAATCTTTACAATTGTCATAGTATTCATTCCCTAAAGTAAATTCAAGACCTACTCCTCCTTCAGTTAAGTATCAAGGTCCAGTCTTAAAGAGCACTAACAATATCAGGGTAAAGTAGTTATGCTGCCTCTTGTATTGAGCTCTACTAGGTTGCCATTAGTTGACCGCAGTCAACATACTGGTCATCTAATCTTAGCGACTACCTTTACTTTTTTTCTTTTTTTTGGCCTAAGTCTTCTCTGCAGAACTAAAATTTGTTTGCAAATAGAATACCATTAATATGGACTTGAATAGGGACCGGGAGTGGCTGGCTTACTACTAAAGCAATTTTCCCTTGCCTGGTATTTACACCTCCTCATCAATTATTAGGAGTGGACTACATCCAACCTGATTGAATTGACCCTGTCACACTGGTTCTCCACTTGTAAGGTAGCTCCCTTCTCTTCATGTGTCAGTATAATAATGCCTGCACCTGTAATTTTCATTCCATGCATTTGAAGAAGTGGGTGTTTTACTCACAAAAGCTTACGCCCAAGTAAAACTATCAGCCTTTAAGGTGCCAGTGGACTCCTCCTTGTTTTTCTGGATACAGACTAACACAGCTACCCCCTGATACTTTACTTTGCTAGCAATTCTTCAGCATTTACCAGTCATGCTTTCTCTTCTTGGACTGGAGTTAAGTTTTCTCAATAAAATAATAACAGACATTGTTGGTCCAGATCATGTTAGCTCTATGACCTCTGTACCTTTGAAAATTCAGTATTACAAGCAATATTTCTGCATAACCATGCACTGAATCATTTCATAATGTCTGCTGTCAGATTTTTCTTTGTTCCTTTTTCAAGTGGGACTACAGGAAAGCAGCCCTTCATCTGTCTTGTTAGGTTGCCTAGTTTTGTGGCAGTTGAGAACCATGTGTGGATGATGAGTCTGTTGGCTTTCACATTCTTTGAGGATCCTTGGTTCTTGTAGGCGCTAATAAAATTCCCCACTGTGAACAAACCCAATACTAGAATTTTGTAAGCTTGTCTCTCTGCAGTGAATAAGCAGTTTTCAAATAACAAAAACAGACAGCTTCTTTTATTTCTTCTGTTGTTGCCGCCTGGTATCCCATGGTTTTATGTACGACAACCTGTGGTTTCTCGTGGATGTAACCCTTAATGTTTCTATTTGGTCTGTTTGGAGTGGATGAGGGTAGTTCAATATTTTCATGCTGCGTGCAATGCTTTCATATTTTTTAATGTCTGGAGTTCTTGCATAAGACAACTTTTCCCTGTAGGCTACACTGAGTAATGCGCAGTGTAGCTTGCTATTAATAATTGCATACACAATTTGATCTCTGAGCTGTTCTAATATAGAAGCACCATTGCATGTGGAAGCCAGATCATTTAAACCTACTAGAAATTTAGGGAATTCTCCATCCAGGTGTTGTCCAAATTTTCAGAAACTATGAGCCACAGTTATATTAAATTACATTATAAAGTGCACTGCACCAGTATGAGAGTTCAGAGGCATTCTTATGCATAGCGTGGTGAGCCTGGCAGAATGTCTCCAGTGATCCTTGGAAGAGTATGCTGAAGAGTAGTTTCTAGATTATTATTTTTTTAAGGAGCAGAATACAATCCCACCAACACAGGATTTTGCCCACTGGCCAGTTAACAGAAGAAAGGCAGAAGCAGCCCCAGCCAACCATTACCAAATGAAGTTCTCTTTATAAGGCTCACAGTAGCATGTCTATATGTCTAAAGCTATAATCTCCTTGTTCCTTGCTCTCAGTGTAAGAACAGGGATTTTAGCTGCTGACTCCCCCCTCTGGCCACCCTTTTTTTTTTGCTTGGGGCGGCAAAAAAGATATAGCCAGCCCTGGGTTGAGTAATGTCATCAGAGGCAAGTTAAAAATCTATATATTTTTTGTTGAGTGGAAAAATTCAAACTATGTAAGCATGAAAGTGTGAGACCAGTTTGGATGACTTAGAATATTAAGAATGGCTGTACGAGTTCAGACGAATGATCACCTTTTGGGTACCCGAGAAGTGGGTGGGCCTAAGCCCGCCCGTTACTAAAGTCCCTCCCCCAGCCTGGCGGGAGGGACACTAGACCCGGGGCCACTTGATTACGGGGGACAACTAATGAAAAAAAGGCAGGGGTTTTTTTTCTTTCTTTTTTTTTTTCAGACGAATGATCAGGGCTGGCTCCAGGCACCAGCATAGGAAGCACACGCCTGGGGCGGCACTCTGTAAGGTGCATCGTTCTGGCCAATCTTAGGGTGGTGCTCCTCTGGCCACACCACCTCCCCCCCTTTTTTTTTGCTCCGGTGGTGCTCCTCCGGCCACACTTTTTTTTGCTTGGGGCGGCAAAAAGAGCCGGCTCTGCCAATTATCCATCTATCCCAGTAGCCTGTCTTCCAACAGTGGCCAGTGCCAGATGCTTCAAAGGGAATGAACAGAAAAGAGCAATTATCAAGTCTTCCAGTCCTAACATCTGGCAATCAGATTTGGTTTCATCCCTGACCATCTTAACTAATAGCCACTGATGGACTTATCCTCCATGAGCTTATTTAATTCTTTTTTTTTTTAACCCAGTTATAGTTTTGTTTTTCAGCTCTCCACCCACAAGGAGACTAAATTCTAACAAAAATATTAAGTTACAAAAATACACAGTCCATGGCTGATCGGTGAGCCTGGGGGCAGGACATTATTACTTAGCAACTTTTCAAAGATGAATAGCTATTTGTACGTATGTGCCATAACTCCTAGTTGAGTGTGGTTCAGTTTTGTTGCTTGAAATATTTTGGTAATGAACATTTTTTTTGCCATTCATAAAATATAGTTTTTCTCAAACTAGACTGGACAAACATGCAGGAAAACTGCTAGTTAAAGTATAACATGCTTGAAAGTAATAGGGCAAATCATAATCTACAGGGGTTTATTTTAAAGCACATTTATTCTCGGAAAATTCTTTTTCATGAAAGAGCTTTGTATTTCACTCTATCCATGTATGCATTCTAACACCACAGTCCTAATTCACTTCTTATCAGGCGGTACAAATTGGTGGTTGATAAACAATTCCTAGTAATCTGCAGGATTTATAAAAGCCAATATTTAAACTCGATAAAATATTTGTTTTGCAAATAGTTAGACAGTAGAGGGTTCATTTTTAACCTCATCAAAGTGCATTACAGTTATGTCCTGTTCTTAAAAATAGAGATGGGTGTGTGTGTGTGTTTGCAGTCTTCAGCACAGTGTACTGAAAATTAGCCCTTATGCTGTATGTGTGTAGACCTAACATAACTATATAGTGAGAAGTGTGATAAGATCAGACTGCACAACATGTAAGGTTCTCTCCAACTGTCAATTACATTAGAGGAAATCTTTAGCACATCAACAGGAGGCAGAGCACTGTGGCTGGCTGATGTTTGTGGGGATGAGATCAGTGTGTACATGAGGTGTAGTGGAACTACAGAAAGCTGCAGGGAAATGCAAAGAGGTTAGCTGGTGCTTGTCTCTCTCCGTGGCGGTGGGGAACCACACCGCCTCACTACACACTGCTGATGTATTGGGGAATTAGTTTGGCCATGGGAGTCTTCCCTGGTGGCCCTTGTGGAAGCAGAAATAAGTCCAGTTATGCCAGGGCCCTAGGTCAGGGCAGGACAACAATGAGTCAGAAGCTTGGGCTCTCAGGAGGGACTGAGCAATATCAGTACAACAGTAATAATAAGCTTGGGTCCTTGATCAGGGTGGGGCAACAATGACCCAGGCAGGGCTGAGCAATAACGCTATAGCAGTAGCAATATAAACAGTAGTAATAAGCCTGGGCACTAGGTCAGGGTGGGGCAATAATGAGTCAGTAGCCCAGGCCCTCGGGCAGGGGCTGAGCAACAATAGTAGGCCCAAGCCTCCAAAGGCCTTGTAGAAGGGGAGACTGCCACCCATAAGTTGGGTGGCAGGGGGGACGCAGGACCTCCCACTCCACTGTGTCCGAGCCTGGGGCCCTACCAGTAGCAGAAGACCCGCTGCTGTGTCAGTGGGGATCTTGGGCACAACACGCTGATATAGGCTCTGGCAGTGCTGCAGCCAGAATAGGATCGGCTGCCCCCGGGCTACTTCCTAACTCCTCCTCTTGTGGTACCTGAGTCGGGTGGTGTCATCTGGGAGGTCCACCACCATTGGCTCCTCGGAGTAGCTGGCGAGAGGCAGATGTGGCAACTCCTCTGGGAAGAGGCTTCTACTCCTGGTATTTATTTACTCTGAAAAAGAAAAGGGATCTTCATCCTATCCTAGACCTCAGGAGACTCAACAAATCATATGTCCATTTCAGGTTCAGGGTGGTAATGTCTGTCTCTATCATCCATCTTTCCAAGCTCAAGACTGGGTTGTAGTTCTTTACTTTTAGTATGAATACTTCTATATGTCATCCATTCAGATTCCAGCACTGGCTCCTCCAGCCCACAGGAAGTATCACAGTGGAATACAGCTGTTACCAATACAGAGTTCTGGCCTTTGGATTCATCAGACCAAGCGGCAAAAGTATTTACAAAATGCCTGCCAACAGTGGAGACACAAAGTTCGTGTTCAGAAACCACATGGACAAAAAGCTTGCAATCCCACCCAACATCCTACAAGAGTTAACTTGGTCACAATGAATGTAGAGGAAGGTGTCCTGTGCTGTGTTCCCATCCCAGTTGTGACACTTATTACAGATATTCTGGGTGGACTGGGAAGCCCACTGCACCACCTGCATACGCAATGGACCTAATGATGACCTAAGGTAGCACAGAAATGTCCTGAAGCTGAGCATCACCAGGGTATTGTGCTTAGCATTCCTGACCATTCAGTGGAAATCCACAGTACAAATCCTAACATGCAATATATAGATGATGTAGTTGTTAATAAACCAGGAGGCTCTTGATCATTCCTGCTCTTGCCAGGAAGTCCTCAGGTTCTGGAAGTAGTGTCAACAACACAGGATAATCCTGCAGGCTTTACACCTCCTAAGGCTCAGCAACAATCTAGCAAATTCTTAAGACATGCAGTGACCACCCATAAGTGGTGGATAAAGGAGTCTATATTAGCCTTCAGCTTGCATCACCCTGGTAGGTTTGCTTGTTACAAAGTATTACACAAAATGCACAAACTTATGTTTCACATGCACAAACTTAGGTATGAGACCAGGCTTGTTGCCAGATGCCTTTCTTCTCTGGTGTTATCAAGGACTTCTGTATACCTTCCCACAGACTCCCCAGATAGCATCCAAGATCAAGATAAACAAGGGGACAGTCACTCTGATAGTCTCCTGCTGGTTGAAACATTTTTGTCTGTCTGACTGGTTACAGATGTCCATGTGAACTCCCATGCACCTCGTGGCCTGCTAAGATATAATATCCCAGAATCAAGTTCAGATCTTGCACCTCACCTTTGTATCTGATGGCTTGGCTGTTTGAGCAATACTGACAAAGAAAATACTTCACCAGAAACACTCCTCAAAGTGGAAAAGATTTTCCATATGGCTTGCTGAGAATGGTTTGGACCTAAATGCATGGCAGATACCAAATATCCTGTCTTATATTCTCCTCCTGAAGTAGGCAGGACTGGCATTCAATTTTCTCAAAGGCCACTTGGCAACAATATGCATGTTCCAGCACAGTAGTACTTAGTCTTCTCACAACAAATTGTATCAAAGTTCCCTAAAGGCATCCTTCACACTTCTCTGGGTAAGGAGCTGGGTCCTTCATGGGACCTCAGTGCTGACCCCCTGAAGTTCATGGAGTCTCCCTTTGAACCACTGTGAGAATGCTCCATGCGCCACCTTAACATTAAAATGGTCTTTCTGATGGCCATCATCTTGGCTTTGAGAATCAGTGAACTTGATTCCCTTACACAGTCTCTCACAGGCTGCACCCAGGTTCAAGCCTGGGGTGGTCTTAGACATTCTCCTAAATCAGTCGGTTACCTTGTCGATGTTTTTCCTGAACCTCAGAGAGAAGAAATTGCACACACTGAAAATAAGCAGTTTCACTGTATTGTCTAAGGACTAAGCTGTTGTGGTTGTTTCGCTGTCCCCTTGGGATCATTACTGGCCTGTCCAAAAGCCAAAGTATTCCACCACAGAGAATTTCTAAGTGGATTTCGTGGTGCATTTCCACTTACTGTGCCAGCAAAGTCTCTCCCTTCAACTATTGGTGCATTCTCCACCAACAGGGCTGCATTTTTCCCCCACTTCAGGCACATTCCAAGAACTTCAAGGCTGCAACATGGAGTATTCCACTGACTTTAGTGAAAGATCATGGCTTCTGTGGCAGATGCCAAGCCCGGGAGATCAGTACTTGAATCATTTGACTGATTCAGCTGACAGGATACTGCTGGACAGTCACCTACAGTGCAATGCACACTGATACATTCTTGAAGGAGGAAAAAAATGGTTATTTACCCCACAGTAACTGTGGTTCTTTGAGATGTGGTCAGTATGGGACCCAGTCCACCCTCTATCCCTGCTTTTTTGAAACCTCATTTAGCACAGGTTTCAAATTGCAAGGAAACTGAGGAAAGGTTACGAGTGCTCTGTCCTCGATGCCCTCACAAAGGAGCGTGAGTAAGCACAGGGCATTTGCAGCTCTGTTTGATGCTGCTACTCAAAGATGTCCAGTCTCATGTGCTGCTACTCAAAGATGTCCAGTCTTATGTGCACATGCATCTATAGTGAAATCCATACTGACTATAACACCTCAAAGAATCACAAATGCTGTTGGGCAAGTAACTATTCTGCCTGTTTAGAAAAATAAAAGCATTCATTTCATAAGGGTTTAAAACTTCTCATGAAACCAGAGGAAAATGCCTAACTTTTACTAGCTTCTGTCTAACATCCTGCTGAGATATTAGTGGAATGGAAAGAATATTATCAAATGATATGACTACTTTATCTGTTCCTCTCCTCCCCCAAAATACAGGACAGAACATTTATTGAACACTTCTGCCTTTTCTGCATTATTATTGATAATTCTACCATTTCCAACTAGCAATGGACCAATCCGATTGGTAAGATTCTTTTTGTTCTTAGTATACTTAAACTCCTATTCATTATCATCAACTCTGCTGGTTATAGATTTCTCCTTGTTTCCCTTTGATGCTTCTCTTATCAATTTTCTACAGTCCTTAGCTTTTGATTTATATTCATTACTATCAACTTCCTCTTTCTTGCATTTATTATGCATTATTTATTTTTATAGCTGCTTTCACTTCCCTTCTAACCAGATCAGGTTTTTTTAACCAGCGCATCCTCCTTCCTTGGTTTTGGCTTTTGGGGCATCTAATAAAATATTCTTTAACAATTCCCAATTACCACTTATTTCTCTGATTAAATTCTTTCTCCAAGCTGATTTGGCTTATACTGAGCCACATGTTCCTGATAGCAGTATTGAATGGAGATGCACAATAATATAAAGAGTAGGGAGCTAGTGTTAGTTCTGTACATGGCACTTATGAAACAATTACTGGGATAGTGTCCCGTTCTAGTGTCTGCATTTTCAAAAGGATATTCAAAAAGTGGAAAAGCTGCATGAAAATAGTTAATAAAATGATTTAAGGTCTAGAACTTTATTTCTTTGTAGGAAGAGTCTTAAGAAATCAATCTATTTAACTTATCAAAAGAGAAGGTTAAGAAGTGATCTTATCACAATAGACAAGTAACAACCCAGACAGAAGATATTGGACAAAGGCATAAAATGATCCCATGGCTGGAAGTCAAGAGTAAGCAAATTCAAACTACAAACCAATCATTAGTACAATTTACAAAGAATGTGGTGGATTCACCATCACTGGACAACTTTTTAAAAAAAATCAAGATGTGATGTCTTTCTAAAATATATACTCTAATTTAACCAGAAGCTACTTATGGGGTTGATGCAGGAATAATTGAGGAAATTCTGTGGTCTGTGTTATGCACAAGGTCAGACTGAATGATCATAATGATTCTTTCTTGCTTTTAAGTCTATGAATAAGAGGATAAAAAGCTATACACATAAGAGTTATATCTGTGCCAATTTTACAAAAATTTGTGTGCATTTATTTCCTTCACTTTAAAAAAGAATTCATAATGGCCACACTCATGCACCTTTTAGCAAACAATGAAGGGATCAATTTTACATACCCTGATGCACAAGAAAACGAAAGCTTTCACTTTCATGTTCAAGTATGTGGATATAGACTACCATAAAGTAGAGTTAGTATATTATGTACTGGGTGAAAGGCTGCTTGCCAACAGGGGCTCAGAAATCCACAGCCCCTTGGCAGAACCTTAGCGCTGAAGTAATTCAGTGAGTTAGACAATGATCTTGCTACACACTTGGCAACGAGGACCCCATTTGCAATTACTTTATAAATGTGATGAGAGTGATTAAATATAAACTAGTCTGTACTCAGACAATAACTCCTATAGGAATTCTTGGATATGCGAAGGTGGAACTCAGTTGTTCTTCAAGGAAGAATGCTAAGTTTTCCCCCTTCTCGTTTCCTTGTAACTCAAATATTCACAAACTTATTGATCCACTCACCCTCCCTCCTGATTGTTCATTTGAATATTTAAAGTTTCAGGCACAGATCCCCACCTGTGCCAAGATGGAATTAGTTCAGCAGAGAAAGAGACCATCAGGGAGTAAGTTAAGCCTCAATTTCATGGTGTGTTCACTCTAGCTTTTACATATTGGAGTAAGTTAGAGTAGGTTGGTCTAATTTAAAGCATTTTAATGTCTCCTTCAATTTATACCAACTGGTTATTGTCTCTATGGGCTAGACATCAGTTGTGAATCCCTTCCTGCCCCCAACCTTTCCTTCCCCTCCTATATCCGCATTCCTCCTCTGTCTGAGAAGGGGAGGCAGCTAGACTAGAACTCTGATACACAACTTTACACATGCTGAGGGCACTGCAATGCCAGGGGAATTCTCAGCTGGCCAGTCAGAGTCAGACTGTGGCCAGAACAGGAGGAAAGAATCTGGGCCTCAGTCTTTCTTTGCTCAATGCAATAGCTGAATTTGACGCTTAACTTTCTCCCTAATGGTCCATTCCTCTGGGTGTTGTTGGGTTTTTGTTTTTGTTCTTGGTTACTCATTTTAAAACAATTTTCAAACAAAATAAAAAATATTTGCACAAAACTTTTATTTAGGAAAAAAGGTATTTTTTTGTTTCTCACACACGTTTCAACTGGAAACTTTTGACAAGTTCTATACACTTTCTTGGATGAACAATGAGCTGAAAGGGGAAGTGATGTAGCAATGTCCACCTGCAAGGAGGCTGGCAGTGATTAGAACCATGATGCATAACTCATTCCACCTCAAGTGTGTATGTGGGGAGGGGGAGAGGAGGAGAGAACAAAGAGAGTGAAAAGAGAGAAATAGCAGAATTCCTTCCTGATACTAAAAAGTTGGTGGAGTTTCACTCTGACTCTGCTACTGCTATTGTTATGAGGTGGGTGAAGTCTTGTTATAAGTTGAGTTAAAATCCCATTGAGACTGGTAGGTGTGAACTCACCCTTTAGCATAACTGTAAGCATAAGTCCCACTGAACACAAAAAGATGTGTGTCCAAGACCCCTTTGGCTGAGTTTTGTTTTGGGTAGAAGCATGTGTCTGTGCAAGCTCACAGAAACTGAGGTCAGGCAAGAACAGATGGAGTGAGAGATGTGGCCGGAAGGATGAGTTAAAAGTGTATGGCTGACCTTGGAATAAACCTGGGGAAAGGCTTTTGGGTCCAAAGTGCAGGCTGAGAAGAGTGCTCTTGTTGCTGTGAGCAAAATAAGTGTTTTTCTGCTTTATTCTTTCTGTGTTTAGAGCAGGGGTCTCCAAACTACGGCCCGCGGGCCGGATGCGGCCCGCGAGGCCCTCTCATCCGGCCCGTGGAGATCAGTCGGGAACCAGCCACGGGGCTGGGACGCGCCGCGTGCTCTGCTGCCGCCGCCGGCCGGGACGCGCCGCGTGCTCCGCTGCCGCCGCCAGCCGCAGGGCCAGGACGCGCCACGTGCTCCGCTGCCGCCACCAGCCAGGACGCACCACGTGCTCCGCTGCCGCCGCCGGCCAGGGACGGCTCAGAGCTGGGGCCGGGACGCGCCACACTACCACCCAGTTACAGGCGGCGAAACAAGGAGCCACCCACTGCCAGGCGGCGAAACGGTCTGTGGGGAGAGACCGGGTTGAGCGGGTCAGTTGGCGGGGGGGGGGGGGGAAGAGACCGGGTTGAGCGGGTCAGTTGGGGGGGGGGTTGGAGGAAAGGAGGTTTTGGGGGGAGAGACCTGGCTGGGTGGGTCAGTTGGGGGTTGGAGGAAAGGAGGTTTTGGGGGGAGAGACCTGGCTGGGTGGGTCATTTGGGGGGGGGTTGGAGGAAAGGAGGTTTTGGGGGGAGAGACCTGGCTGGGTGGGTCAGTTGGGGGGGGGGGTTGGAGGAAAGGAGGTTTTGGGGGGAGAGACCTGGCTGGGTGGGTCAGTTGGGGGGGGGTTGGAGGAAAGGAGGTTTTGGGGGGAGAGACCTGGCTGGGTGGGTCAGTTGGGGGTTGGAGGAAAGGAGGTTTTGGGGGGAGAGACCTGGCTGGGTGGGTCAGTTGGGGGGTTGATGTGTAGTGTTCATGTGTAGTGAACAGGTGTTCATGTGTAGTGTTCATGTGTAGTGTTCATGTGTAGTGAACAGGTGTTCATGTGTAGTGTTCATGTGTTCATGTGTAGTGAACAGGTGTTCATGTGTAGTGTTCATGTGTTCATGTGTAGTGAACAGGTGTTCATGTGTAGTGTTCATGTGTAGTGTTCATGTGTAGTGAACAGGTGTTCATGTGTAGTGTTCATGTGTAGTGAACAGGTGTTCATGTGTAGTGTATCAATGTGTTATTAAATAATAACTGAATAAAATAATATTAAATAAATAATTAAAAACAACATCCATGTTTTGATTCTTTTTTATTTGGACCTTGAGTGTGTTGTCGGCCCCCGAACTGCTATTTGATAGTTAATGCGGCCCTCGGGCTGAAAAGTTTGGAGACCCCTGGTTTAGAGACATGGGACTTTGTACATTCTTTGTAAATAAATAAAGTAGCATCAAAGACATACATGCCAGCCACTAATTTCTATTCCCAACTTGAACTCCCACAAGATCCCAAACTTTGACTAGTAACTCAGGTCAAAAAGGGGCAACAATACTATCATTTGAAATGTAGGGACAGCTTCTTTTTGCACTTGTTATTTTAAAAAAAATACTCATTGAAATCACTCCGGTTATTATGTGTGATTTTGAATAGGAAAGAAGAGGGTAAAGTTAGGGGACTAATTACAGTATTTGTTAAAATACATTAATTTTTAAGCACATAGGTGGTCTGTGTTTCATTACAAGTAAGAGATACAGCAGGCAGGTTCAGCTGTAAAAGTTCCATATGCTGAGTGGTTAGTGTTATATGTGGAGGCTTTAGAGTTTTATGTGCAAGCAGTCTGGGCTTATGCTGAGCACCTAGTGCTACATTAAACTAAAGGGCATCAGTAACTGCTTGTAGATCTCAGCCTTCCCATGATGACTAGAAAGATGGGACTGAATGTGCATCTTGCTCCAGAGAGCACAGATGTCCAGGACTTCCTGAGAGAGGACTACAAAGAAGTGTGGAGTGTGGTGTCTATAATGGACTTGGGCCTGTGAACCTGCCATGAACTAAGTCACAAACATATATGGATGTGTTCCAGGTTTCAAACAGGAGTGTTGGAGGATCTAATCAAGATGACCCTAGAGCAGTGGAGAGCACAAGGTAACCAGTTAAGCCAATCCCGATGTGGAGAATTCAGTGTGGGATAGCAGGTGGTGAACTAGCTGAAGTGATGTATTACTTAGAAGAAAGGGTTAGTGTCCACACAAACTTCATAGTGGTATGACTCATTGCTAAATAGTTATAGCACTTCCAGAATGGGTTAGTCTTAACACGATTATAAAAAGATTTAAAAAGAAGACAAATTGGTGTGTGGATACAAAGCAGTTTACGCTGAAACCAAACCAAACCAAACCAAAACAACCACCTTTCCCATCAGAGAGATAGCCATGTCTGGATTTGCAGAAGTGACAAAGTCCTGTGGCACCTTAAAGACTAACTAAAGTATTGACGCATAAGCTTTTGTGGGTTAATACCCACTTTGTCGGATGCATGGATTTCCCATGTAGACAAGGCCTAAGTACCTTCTGAAACCGGACCCCCTTTCTGCAGTTCCTCTCCTCATATTACACTTTCTAGACTCTGTGGTGATGGATAACCTTTGAAACACAGTTTGTAAAAATATGGGAAAAGTTCAATAGAAAAATTGGGAGAGATGATTAACAAAAATAATTTTAACATGTAAATTGGAACAGCTTAGTATATTGCACCCATGTGCTGGACAGTTAATTAATTGAGGTAACTTAGTTTCCAAGGAAAAATTACATCTTTCCAGGAAAAAAAATGGCTCTAGTAACCTAATCTGTGGCAGGGTATCTGGAGTTAAATAGTTAATGATATGCTTTTTGTATTGAGCATTCTATTATCAAAGCATTTCAACTAAGATGTCAAAAGGAAAAGGACAAGAAAAGAAAGTGGCTTAATTAGCAGTTAATTTAAAGTAACTAAAGTGTATTAGGCCCAGTCAAATTAACTATTTTATTTTTGTTAGTTGCGTGATTACCAACAACAAGCACGAGTCATTTAAAAGCCAATCTGCTGGGTACAGTACGTGCTGTTTTATAGTGGCTTTTCCTTGCCAGCATGAACATTTACCCATAAATGTTTCACATCTGTTCTTTGTAATTTAGTGATTATGTGCAAGCTTCTGTGTCTTCCTTGTTTATTTTAAAAGAACAATAGGAAGCTTAATTTACATGAGATTAAATTGATGGCCCTGATTTTTGTTGAAGTTTGAGGAACCAGAATTCCTTGTTCTTGGCAAATCTTCGTAAATGGATACAACCTGAAAAGATACAACCTGAAAGTTTGGGAAAATCAGTAACTTCCTGTGAAAACTGGCCAAATTCTGTAGAACAAAGTTTGAAAACATGCAATTGATTGAACAGAACGGCTATATATAATTAATGTTCAGATTTGTTTTGTTGACTTTTTGTGAACACCCAGTCTGCCAGGTTTTGTTTGTACAAATATTTAGAGAGTAACTTTTCTTAATACAGATATCCATATTCACATCCAAACTTTTGTGTTCTGACAAAGAGTATTTGATTTTCAGTATTTGTTACTACCTACTCATAATTTTATTAATTTCAGGTTTAAAACTATTTAGAATTTGGAATTCTGAATAGTATTTTAAATCTATATATATAAAAGTCAAATGGTGTATGCGTGCGTGTATGTACGTTCCCTTACTCCTTCCACACCGTTTGAGCTAGAGACTTTAAATTTGGTACAGTTATAGGCTTTAGGGTTCTAATCAGGGTAAGAATCGAATTTTTTTCAAATCTCACCTCTGACACCCCCTAGGGGTGAAATTCTTTAAAGACCATTAACATCAGCTGGGCAGCTGCTGTTCTCTGTGACATAGTTATGATGTAATAATACCCCCCTCCAATGGACCCCACACTGTCAGCTCTATCCCCCTCCCCCTTCCAATGGACCCCACACTCACTCAGCTCTCCCCGCCCTCCCCCCTCCAATGGACCCTGCATTCGCTCAGCTCTCTCCCCCGTCCCCTCCTCCAACGGACCCCCCCCCACTTGCTCAGCTCTCTCTCCCCTCAGGTAAGAATCGAAAAATTTTAAAATCTCACCCCTCCCCCCACTCCAACGGCCCCCGGACTCGCTCAGCTCTCCCCCCCCCCCTCCAACGCCCCCCCCCACTCGCTCAGCTCTCTCCCCCCTCAGGTAAGAATCGAAAATTTTAAAGATCTACTCCCCCTCCCCCCTCCAACGGCTCCCGCACTCGCTCAGCTCTCTCCCCCCTCCAACGGACCCGAGCAATGCCGGGTATTTTTGCTAGTTATTAATATAGGAGACCACAAAACACTAACTTAACCATAAATTCCTTTAAATCCTAAGGCCAAATGGTATTTTATACAACTGCTCTGTACATGTGTAACAGCCTAAAAATAAACAGTCACTATACCCAGTACAGTACAAAGTATTCCTGGGCATGTGATCAGTATACTCACAAATAGAACAGATCTAAGGAAAACCATCTCATCTTGACACATTTCAACATCAAGTAGAGTCTGACAAAGAACATTTAAATTGATTGTTCTTTTTAAATTCTTCCGCTTACTTGCTAGCTTTAGCAAAAACCTATCTTGAAGCAATTTGTTCTTGCTACTTTCCTTCCTCCAAGGTCTTCCTGTCTTATCTCCTCCCCCACGTGCTTACCAGCAGAACAGTGGGAAGGTTTATGCTTGTTTCCTTTAAGGCAGCTTTCCTTTGTCGTCCTATTGCAGCTTTTCACTTTATCAGATACCTTTTGAAACGGTACGGCTCTCCCACACTGTAAGTAATGTGCAATATTACTCTCATTGCTACCTTTTATTTGCTGACGGGGGCCTTTTCTGTACAAGCTACAAACCAAAAATCAGATATATTATTTTCTTAACTAAACTTAATCTAACTTTAGTTCTTAATATCATAATAATTCCTACAGCTATTCAGTTGAGAGCAAACTAGTAGCATGTGACTTAGGTGACCAGTTGAGTGTAATTGTTGACTAGCAGATCATCAAAGTAAATAAATTATCCAATCTGCTCTACTTGTAATGATATTTCAAGCACTATGCAAAATGTATTTTATTATGGCTCTTAATAGAGAAACACACAGATTTCAACCAGGATTGGGGATCCAAATATCTAGAAAGACTACTTGAAATAGTTTACAATTTAAAAAGTTAAACCAGGAGAGAGCAGGGCACAACAAATACAATATATCCAAAGGAAGGATAGTCTCTTTTAAAACATTTGATCTTTCTGATAGCAGAAAACCAAACACTCTTGCCCCACCCCACCCCTTTTTAATGAGATTGCACGTTTGGTTGATAAAGGTAATATGTGGAGGTAATAAATCCATACTTCTGAAAAACATTTTGACTTTGTACTGTACATCTTTATGATTTAAAAAAATCTAGAATGTACAAACGGGAATATCAAGTAGGAGCAGGAAAGTTATATTACTGCTGTATTTTGAACTCATGTCAGTACTGCTGTAACACTATGTCCAGTTCTGGTGTCCACAATTCAAGAAAGATGGTCATAAATTGGACAGGGTTCGGAAAAGAGCCTCAAGCATGATTAAGGATTGCAAAACATACCTTCTATATCACTGAAAATTATTAAACTAAAATAAGGAAATTTTATGGCCTGTATTATGCAGGAGATGAGACCAGACGATCACATTGGTTACTTCTGTCTTCATAATCTATTAACCTGTGTTATTGTTTTTTTGCACATCTTCATATTAGATATACAGTACACATACGTCTACCTTTTCTATTCAAGATATTTTATTTATTTTATACCTAATCTGACATTTGACTGCAAATAATAAATTTACTTAGCTACTACTCAGTATCCTGTGAGCGCTATGTCTAGAATCACATTTGAAGCAGTCACATTTCTAGCATAGCAGATATTATAAGCCCAATGCAAAATTATATTTTCTTAAAAAAAACACATATTAAAATTATTTGTAAAATAGAGATTTTAATGCTATTCATTCTGTATATGCAGGTACTATATGAAACTTGATACTTCTCTGTTGAATAGATTTGATGTAGTTAATATTGGAGGAAATGCCAGAAAAAAAAAAAGAAACCTCTTTTGATCTGAAATATACACTGCACCAGATAAAGAGTTCCTTGTAGACACAAATCTGGAAGATGTCTTCCCAGGAAACAGAGCAATAATCAGTGGTAGCACTGATATATTTTGAAGTTTTCTCAGAGTAGTGGATAACCCTTATACAGAATAAATCCATTAGTGAAATAATCAAATTAAAGCCCTCTGCAAGGAGCAGTGCTTTTTTAGTTGGCATGATGAAAGTAGGGCATGGCACTTTCTACATCTTCGGTGTACCTTTACTCTGAATCCCTTCTTCTCCACTGTTGCTTTATTCATTTTCAGGACTCTGGGTTAGGAAGAGAGAGGATACATAGCAGAAATGTCATCCTGGAATTTTCACAGATGCTGCTGCTTTTCTTTACATTTGATCTTTTTAATCACCTGTCCTGCCGACTGAAAGGTGATACATTTTGAGACTTCAAACTTGGCATGTAAGAAGTGCTCATTGAGGTGTAGGTATTTTAGAGCTGGAGAAGATAGGGATTTCTGTCCTGTGAGAAATTCAGATATTTCAACATTCAGTTTTGTCCCAAATTGTGTAAAATGTTGAACTTATTTGTATAATGAAATACTCCAAAAAAAATAATTAATGAATTTTGGAAATGCAAAATGGTTTGTTTTGGCATTACTGAAATCAAAATGTTCAGCTTTTTTGTTTTGAACTGACCCAAAATGCTTTATTTAGAGTCAGTTTCATATTAAACTGCTTTTCCCCTTTGTTCTGCATGGGAGTTGTAGTTCAAAAGCATGATTGCCCCCATACCATCATCCTATGTTCTGGGCTCACTGGCCAAATCTTCTGTGAGGCACTCAACGGTCATCTGGCTCTCATGATGCAGAATACAGCTTGATAAATGAGAGCTCTGCCTTGCACTGTGAGAGATGTAGTCCAGTCAATGTCTCATTGAAACTAATAGTAAAATCTTCCCCAGAGTCATTCTTTTTAACATAAGGCAAAGAAGAAAGTCAAGCTTTTGTTTGCAGATATAAACAGCTGATGCCTGTCAATGGCATCTCATTTTGGATATGTTTTTATTGGGTTTTCTTCTTTTATGTCTTAAATTATGTTTAAATCCATGGATTCATTGAGATTATAGTAATTTAACTGAATATACACCATCAAGCAATATACAATCAAAATATGTTTAGTCTTACTACAAATCTACAAATCTCAATGCAATGCACACTTGTATATGCTGGCAACATGGGAAAAGATTAACAATACAAAACAGAACAGAGTAAGTGGCCATGTGGGTGTTAGTTGCAGCCTGCAGAGCTAAATAGTTAGGATGTTCTTGCATTACTTGTCTTGATTATTTTCACCAAGTCTGTCCTATGGCACCTTATAGACTAACAGATGTATTAGAGGATAAGATAAGCTTTCGTAGGTGAATGCTCACTTCGTCAGACGCATTCCACAGGACACTCTGTCGCTTTTCCAGATCTAGACTAGAACGGCTACCCCCTCTGATACTGAAATCCAAGTGATTTACCTTCACCTTGTGTTTATACTTAAGTTTCACTAGGAGTTAAAGGCACCTAACTGTCTGGTAAAATTATTTCTTTTTGCTGAGTTCGATAGACTATCACTGTGTCAGAGCAGCTAATACTGTGGTGAAGATGCAACAGTGGAAAACAAAAACATATACAAATGAGGTAGTACATATTAATTGAATAATGTAAATGAAGAGTTGCCTCACTTGTGTACATTCTAGAGACTTCTGGACCTTTGACCCTGACAGATATGCTCTTGTCAGAGACTATTTCTTTTCCTTTCTTGCCAAGCGTAGTTTTCTACTGCTTCCATCCATTGCACTCTGACATTGTAGTCAGTTTCCCTGCATAGCAGTGGTCTTAGATGCAGGTGGGAGGAGAAGAGAAGGATCCGTAGAGGTTCAAAGAGGGTATTGGAGTGAGTGGGAGCAGGGAACAAAAACTTCTAAACAGAAATCTCTTTGTACAACAGCCCCCCCCCTTTTCCCATCCAGAAGGGGCAGCAAGTGGCTGTAAG
The DNA here is from genome assembly GCA_032164245.1 of Sternotherus odoratus. Lineage (NCBI taxonomy): Eukaryota > Metazoa > Chordata > Testudines > Kinosternidae > Sternotherus > Sternotherus odoratus. The sequence goes on from JAVMKO010000005.1 coordinate 75,614,300, forward strand.
AAGAAAAATGTATCTAGACATGTATTTATATAGAGAAAGAGAATACCCAGAATCCCACATATGTGGATTAAGTGACTTCATAACCTCCCTAATTTTCATATGTTCAGTATATTCCAAGGAGACCCCTACAAATTTATTTAGTAGCAGTAATACCGACAATGTTTTTACTGCTACTAATTGTCCTTGCTCATTTTGTTTTTTTCTTGTTGTAAGCCAATTTAAAGAAGCAGTTTAACAGCCCTGCCATTTTAGAATAATTGTTTTTACTATTCTCCTCATTTATTTAGTGGACCTTTCTTGCTCTCTGGTATTGCTTTTTTCTTCTCTGACATATTTGTAAAAGTTCTTATTTACCTTAAAATCTTTTATTAATGGTAACTCACTTGTGCTGTGAAAGGTTGCTAGAGATGTTAAGAAACAGCAGTCTAAATGTCATTTGCCTGGAGAAAAAGCTTTGTGAATTCTAGGGTAGCTTTTTTCACAGTTCTAAAGCCAGAGAGGTTGTCACTGATGAATACTTTGTAAGGAACAGAGTTCATGTTTTTCTTTTGTATGGAATTTAATACACTTGAATGATATGTGTACAACATACAGAAACAACATAAAAAGAATGTTTTGAGGTTAAAAACCAAGCACTCACATGTTAGTAAATGTCAGATTTACAGTTTGCCATGCAATCTTAATTCTAGTCTTGTGTGTTGAACCTGTGTACTGAATGAGGTAGGGGCCTTGTGAAAAAAATGTGATCAACTAACTAAAGATTGTATTATAATGTCTGTGCATAAAGGAACTGAATTAAGGTTGAATGGGCAACTGTGAATCTGACTTTAACTTCTAAGACTGCAACCTTTTCTAACATATCAGTCTCTCTCCACCATCCCCTGTGCTTTTAATTGCAAAAGTAAAGACAATTGTATTACGTGTTGGTAACGAATTAGAAGCAGGATCAAGTTTCAAGTGATCTCGCCTTTCCTCTTTCCTAGACCCTTGATCATTGGAATGTGAAGCATTTAATGTACTGTCTAGAAGCATGATATTTCTTTATCAAAATTACTTCAATTTCTCATACCTCAAAATTCAGTTAAAAGGGCACAACTATATTTCAGCACAGTACAACTGTTGTAACTGGATTACCTGAGTCCTAAATGTCCAAATTCATTCTTATGCCGATGAATTCAATTTGTTGGGTAGCTGCGTTATAGCATTACCTTGACTTTAAATATGTCAATCCAGAAATCTCTTAAAAGTGGTATACAAGTCTGTTTCAGGCCATTCTTTGTGTATTTATAAAACATTGGTATAAATCAATTTGGTTTTCATTGTGGAAGCATGGGAAAAGGGAAGTGTAACTAGGGGAAATGCATCTGATGTGCCCCATGTGTTTTGAGGCTGAGTGCAGCGGATATGAGGTTATTCTCCAGCTTGCTGTGGCTCTTTAAACTCAACATGGAATTCACCAAAGCCGTCTGACCTCCCTATTTATATTCTAAGCTCTTTGAGGCAGGGACGGTCTCTTACTCGGTGTGTACTTGGAGTGATAGCACAGTGGAGGCTTGGCTTCAACTGGCTTCCCCATTCATTATCATAATATAACTACGAAATTACTTCATGTACTTGACATATTTTAGGAAAAGTGTGCATTTTAAAATATCTCACATTTATCCCTGGAAAACACCAGGGATTAATTTATTCCAACAAATTTATATTAAGTTGCATACTAAATGGACTTAATTACCTACTGCTGGAAAATAAACTTTTATCCCAGGGAAAACATGGATGAAAAAGGAGGGTGGGAAGAAAAATGCTTCAATTTGGAAATACAACTGTAGTCTAGATTGAGGAAACTGAACTACAACTATCATGAGGCACCCTGATGAGATATCTAAATCTTAATATTGTGGGTTTTGGACTAAATTTTTCAGATGTCAGACATTTGGTCTTTGTAAAAAGAAAAAAGAACTAAATTTTATGCAGAAAATAACTTTTTATGAAAATTTTCACTTCATGTCAACCTTTTTTGACAAAAAAAAATTGAACAAAAATGTGAACAAAAAATTGCTTGTGCTCACTGTGGATGTTTCCCCGATGTTAATGTGATTTTTGCTTTATAACAACCTTTTCTCTCCCTTATTTTTTTTTAATAGTTTGAATTTTTACTGTAACCAGATTTTTTTTCAAGGAGCCTTCCCCTTGTGTTTCTTACTTACTAATAAATGTCACTACATATTTATGTGATACAGGTTAAGGTTTATCAAAGAAATATAGCATAGATATTTCTTCTTTCAAGCTATGGTGAATGAAATCATTTTTTACTTTTGAAATACAATGTTAATTACCAAATATCTCTATTTATACGAAAGTTGCATGTATTTTCATAAATTTACTACTAGTAGGGCTCTCGAGTAGTCAAGATGTAAATAAGAGATCTTTTTAAAAAGGAAAAAAAGGAATTTTGGTTGTCAGAGAAAAGATTTCTCCTATTGACTCACTCTAACAATGTGGCATTTAAAAACTCCCCTGCCTGTCATGTGAATTTGCTGGTTTAACTTCAAACCTGATAGTTCTTATTTCATACTGTGATTTCTGTCTTTTCTGAACCCTTTCAAATACTGTTCCGCTGGAGGTTCTGACCACAGATCATTTTACTTCTTTAATACCTGCCCCCAAAGTGTGTGTAATCATTGTTTGAATTTGATGTTTTATTCTGTATTTGCTGCATCTGTCAGATGCTGCCAAGCTGTGTATTGAGATTTCCTCTCCATGTTCCTTTTCCATGCCATGGCTGAGTCAACTCTTCTTTTCACAGAGTTTGTCATTCGTTGGTTCGCTCATAGTCCGTGCTGCCAAGTGATATGAAAAGTACTGGGAAGAGGGAGTATAAGAAGTGAGCTGCATTCACAGAGGTGTGTGTGATAAAAGGCTCATCTAGCCAGGATCCAGGAATTCCCAAACAACATTTTTTGTTAAGAAAAACAGAGTGGGAGTACAGTGCACTCAGCTTCGTTGGAAACTGTCTCCACCTGCAACTAAAAAAGGTGAGAATTTGTTTGTTTTTCGGTTCATTGAACTTTTAGAGAGACATGAGAAAGATTTTAAGGTTCTTTATGTGGTGGATTTAGTTGAGTTGTGTATCTTTCCTACATTTTATAATATTGTTTTAACATCACATACATTAATGTGCTACTAAATTGAATCAATAACAAATAGACAAGTGAAAGATAGGTATTGCCTTAGGGCCATTCCAAGTAGACAGGCTTCCTATCACAACAATTTTTAACTAAGATTAGCAGAAATTGGCACCTTGATGGTGAGAATTGAAGGGACATGGAGCCTGAATGAAATCCACCCGAATGGATTTACACTATTCTAATATTAGACAGTGTTTTACTAGCAGAAAAAGGCATAACAAGATCCATTGGTTGGAAGTCAAAGATGGGGGGCTTCAAATAGGTCTATCAGTTTGTTGTAGAGATGGGATAGGCTTTAGATCATACCTTCAGTCTGGGTGGTTTGGAGAGTGTGGGGTGTTGTTGTTTTTTTAGGTTGTTCCTTGGGTATGAAATATAGATTACTGAGAAATCACAGACCATCCATCTCACTCGCACTGAATAGGAATAGAAAATACAGCATCTCTTGTGTGGGTAATTTGCTGTTTGATTTCATTTGTTTTTCTACTAGGTATTGAGGCACCTAGAGCGTTGAATGGGATCCTCTTTTTATCATTGTAGAAATTCAAATATGAATTAATTCTCAAGAATGAGAGATCTAAACAGCAGCCTAGCCATTTTGACCTGCTCTTGGCCCCTTTGTGGCTTGTTTTTTACTGAGCAGTCTGTAGGAAAAAGAGACTGGACCAGTACTTGATTAGTAATAGTATCTAGCCAGATCTCAGTGATGCAGGCAAGGTCTGATGTTACATCTGATGTCAGATTGTGAGTAGTTCTTGTTTTGCCAGCAGACATTCTTCCAGGGTTGCTGGAAGAAATTTTATAGTGGGAGTGATGATGTTGGTAGGCAAATAATTTGGTGTTTATTTTTACTACTTCAAGCCAGGGATGTGGAAGCACCCCCTGAACCCCTAGTTCCAGCACCACTGCATTCTTGTATTCCTTGGGAATTATTTGAGATTGTTATTTTGCTGCTCTGGTTGTTTTTATGCTGTGGAAGACCCACCACTTTTGTCTATGTGTCTCTGGGTTGGCTTTCTTTATCTTCTCAACTCAGTGAGAACTGAAGTTATGTAGGTTGGGGAGAGATACTTGGTTTCAAGGTTCACTTAAAATTGTACAAATCCACATCTTCCAGAATCTGTTTGTAGGGTTTGGCAGTTTGGCTTATTCTAATTGCTTAGATATTTGGGATTGTGTTCCTTTTTAAAGACATCACAGTTCTAAGACTGGATCCGAGTAAAGAAGTAGTTAGGGGCATTGTTTGGGGGCTTATTTTGATTGTGGTTATTATATAAGTGTATGTATCATTGGAGATCTAAAGGTGGGAAGAAGGATAGAAACTATGATATTTGTTGTGGACTGCTTCCTCATTCTTTTCATTGTGTTCCCTTTTTGATCTCTCAGACATCTAGGGTTTACTTTACCCCCTTGAAATATATTAATATGTAGATAAAGACATAAGGCAATCTACAGGGTAGAGGTAAGTGTGTACCTGAATGAAATCTGGGTAAACCTTTGATTTTTCATTGTTTAGAACACATGGATGAATAGAATAAGTTGATTTATCTCTTTATATAGTTTTAATACGTTTTTTTAAAGTATTGACAGTTTTGGGGCTATGAGACAGGTGTTCTAGCAGGATCTTTTGGGGATGGAATTATCGTTATTGTTGGTATTTGTAGAGCCACGTAAGTACAAATGTGATGCTGTAGAGATGGAGAGCTGCGCCAAGCTTGTAAAATTATTCCACTCCCAAATGACTTGCATAGTAAGTCACAAGTTGGCACAGTATACTGTGACAATACAAAGGAGTGTATGGTGATGAACAGTAATTATTCCTCTACCTAGAATGAAGAGCACTGTTATACATAATATATGTAGAGTTTGCTACTTGCTGATACTAATGAAAGTTAATGCAAGTAGTATCAAACTCTGAAAATGTTTGGGTGTGGATCTGGGTCCTGATCTGAACACTGCCACTTTCCAATTTTAGTATCAGGGGGGTAGCCATGTTAGTTTGGATCTGCAAAAGCAACAAGGAGTCTTGTAGCACCTTATAGACTAACAGATTTTAGGGATCATGAGCTTTCGTGGGCTAAGACCCATTTCATCAGATGAAAGTTGTGGAAATGTCCAGAGGCAGGTATAAATATGTAGGCAAGAAAGCAAGGTAAATTCAGTTGGGGGTGGGGGGGTTGAGGCCCACTTCCAGCAGGTGATTTGGAGGTGTGAATGCTCACAGAGGAGAAACTGCTTTTTTTTTTTTTTTTTTTGCAATTACAAAAGTACAATAGGATACAGATGTCTGATTTAGGTCTATTAGCTCTAGATGTAATGTTTGAGCTCCATGCTACACCTTGCTTCACTGTCTGTAAATGGGCCAAATGGTAGCTAGTGCTTCTGTGGGATACCCTTCAGTACTCGGTAAATGCTTTCCCATCGTCTGTATTTCAAATTATTTTTTCATCCTTTCTGTGGTGTTGCTAGGTGATTTCTGAGGCCTGATAGCCCAGCTGAATGCAAGTATATTAAACAACCACACTCCAGAACTGAACATGACTGTACTTCCCACCCAAAAATAGTGGGCATCAGAGCTTATGCAATAAAATTCACATGCACACAAGAGCAGGAAATAGATCAAAAATATACTTTTCTGCTGTTTCCCACCTGTTCAGAATCAAATTATCAGCTGGCTAGTGGAGAGGCTTTTTTTTTTCTCCCCAAGTTACTCAATTTGAACTTTGAAAAATGTTCTTCATTCAAGATTAATCTTACTTTATCTAAACCATTCACTTATCGCTAATTTCAATCTTAAATAAAAGCACAACAGTCGGTTGAAATCTGCTCTGTATTTGAATAAAGGTCCTGTCTCAATTATGAAGCCAAATCCTGTTGAGGTAGGACCATATGTAACCAGAGTTGCCAACCCTCCAGGAATGTCCTGGAGTCTCCAGGAATTAAAGATTGTGATGTCATGAAACCTCCATGAATACATTCAACCAAAATTGGCAACCCTACCTTCAATGTTCTTAGGTATGTTATGTAAAAGAGAGAGCAAGATTTGCACTGATGCAAGCTCCTGAATGCTGGTGATTATCCTGTTTGTGGTATTCCATTTTACTGGCACAGAGATTACAACCTGCTATAGATATAGATTCCCTGCCCGCCCTCCCCGCCCCCCCCCCCCCCGGCCCCCCCAAGAAGAAGCTGGCAACCACTTTCAAATTTGCATCTAGCCTTCCTGGAAAATTCTTATTGCTTAGTAATAGTACCTACCCTGGTCAATAGAACTGTGATTTTAATCAATAAACATAATATGTAGCAAGATGAATAGCCCTGGTACTCCATCAGCTTTTGGCATGTGCATTCAGCTTTCAAACTTTTGCATTCCTCAGATGTAGTTCTGTTATGGTGAGATGGCATTTAAAGATTCCCTGGACAACTGGAAAAGTACAGTATGAATTAATAAAACAAAAATAAAGTTTAGGGGGTATATGGTGTTCTTTTAAAGGGGCAACAGGTGACCAGTGCTTCCAGTATATATAGTGTCAGCCAACAATGACAATTATACATTATTTCTAGCAGGGTTTATTTATAAAAAAAAAAGATTAATTTGGGCATTGCACCAGTATTTTTCAGCCAGTTGTCTTTCCTCTTGAGGGAATAAGCTGTTGTCTCTTTCCTCTAAAAAAGCTTACAGTATGATGGACAAAATGTCAAACATAATTAGACAAAACGACATTGTAAAGCCCAATAGAGGCACTTCATCTTTCAGAATTTTCAGAGTCTATAGTCTATTTTAGACACCTTAAAATTAATACTTGTTATCTAGACTGAAGCTGACAGATTTTTCTTAGGTCACAGAAAATGAAGCCCTCCTTCCTTTTCTTCTTACTAGTATATGGTTTTCCAGAGCACTACAGTGTAAGATGTATTGCTCCAGAATCCCATGTAAAAAGTGGATCTTTGAACTGACCAGTATGTTTTTATATCCCAATTGTATTTAAATTGTGTTGTTTTAATGGTGATTTTTTTAATGCCATGTTGCATAAAGAAGATTACAAACTGACAACACGGTAGACGTATAATCTCCTATGGGCCTTTTTGTAAATCATCTAAAGCAATTTTTTGTATTGGTACAGTAAAGCTCTTTCTTTAGGAAGGAGGAATCATTCACTCGCTTCTGCTATTGAAAAAAAAGTATATGTCCTATTTACCATGGGGAAATAACTGTGGTATGTTAACAGTTGGTAACTGACTTTTTAACAGCATCTACCATACCTGGTTCATCAGTGAATGAATTTTCTGCTTTTCTCGATGAAGGAACAAAAATGGACACCATGTAGAGTCAAGCACATGGGTTTATTATGCACAGCACTGGCCGAGTGTCACTTTGCTTATCAAGAGTTTAAAAAGGCACATTTTAATTATATACCACCTAAAGTCTTCATAACTTCATAAAAGAACCTAATCGGGCATCAGAACTCCTCCCCCACAACAACACACAATAGCGTTCATTGATCAGAGTGCCTTTTTTTTTCAGAAGGCGGAAAATTGTTAATATGAGAAAAAGCAGTTATGTGAAACGTGTAAATATAATAGCTCTGGTCACCCTAGTCACTTCACAGGCCTTTATTCTCTAGGCAAGGCCATGATTACTTCACCACACACCTGCCAGAGCTCTGGTCTCTGCTCAGCTTCCCCTCTGAGAGGTGCTGATTGTTCAAACATTTGGACTTTCTGTCGCCTATCTGTTTATCTGGGTCAGTTTCAACCAGTTCCTTAATGACTCTGCTGATTGCACCCAGACAGCAAAGTGACATATGCCTCTGTTTCCCCTGTGTCATTCAAGGAGCATTGTTATCTCTTTGGCCCCCACTGGGGAGCAGTACAAAGTTTAGAAGGAAACTGAGATACATATAAGAATAATAAAAATATTACAGAAAATTTCCACTTCATCACAAGAGGCTCTTTCTGTGTGCTGCCCAGCAGGGATGGTAAATCTGTTGTGAAAAAAAAAATCACTTGCAATAAGTTGAATCAAAATGTTCAGGAAATGTCTATCAAATACATTTTCTGAATACTCCATGAAAGTCAATTTATGTATATTAGCATAATGTTAGGCAATTTATTATTTTTAAAATGCAAATCAATTTCTGTTCAACTTGAATTGAATTGCCGAACAATTTTCTGCCACAGCCAAAAAAGTCATAAAAATCTAAATGAACTCTTGCAAATTTTTATCTTACCTACAGTATTTCACATTTTTTGAAGTAAAATGGTAGTACTGTCAGGACTTTAAGCAAATTGTTCTTTGAAAAATGAGATAGCGGCATGATTAATAAGATTCTCTTTCACATGCTCATCTCCAAACAGATAAGGAGAATTTATAAGTCAGGAAATCCAGCTACATATTACTTTATAAACCTATTGCCTAAACCAGAGGTGGACAAACTTTTTGCCGTGAGGGCCACATCGGGGTTCCAAAACTGTATGGAGGGCCGGGTAGGGAAGGCTGTGAGTCCCCAAACAGCCTGCCCCGCCAATCTACCCCTCCTATATTCAGCCCCCTGACTACCCCCCTCAGAATCTCTGCCCCACCCAAAGCCCCGTCCCGCTCTTTGTCCCCCGACCACCCCCTCCCAGGACTAACCCCAACCCTAACTTCCCCCTAAGACCCTACCCTCTATCCAAACCCCCCGTTCCCTAACTGCCCAAATCTCTATCCATCTCCCTGCCCCCTGACAGGTCCCCTGGGACTCCCACGCTTATCCAACTTCCCCCTGTTCCCTGACTGCCCCCCAGGATCCTGTGCCCCTTATGTAACTTCCCCTATCCCCACCCCTTTACCATGTCACTCAGAGCACCAGGACTTGCAGCCACACTGCCTGTCCGGGAGCCAGCCACGCCACCGTGTAGTCCTGCCACCCAGAGCGCTGGCAGCATGGCGAGCTGAGGCTGCGGGTGAGTTGAGACACCAGTGGAAGGGCTGGGGGCTAGCCTCCCCAGCCAGGAGCTCAAGCGCTGAATGGGACCATCCCACAGGCCGCCCACCTCTGGCCTAAGCATTCAGAGGCAAATATCTTAAGCACCAACAAACTACACTAAAGGGGTGTGATTTGTAGAGCACTCTGACTGCCCCATGTTGACCCTGCCGGTGTACTCTGAAAGGTACCTAGTTTGTGTTAACATAGTCCTGTTTCAGAGTTTGAATGAAGCAAGTTAGTACATTTTACAAATCAGACCCCTCTGGCACAGTTTGCCACACCATGTAGACAGGCCCTTGGACTACCACAGTGTGAAGATAAATATTTAAATTATAGGTGCAAAGTATTAGCTACAGGTGATAAAAGTCACACTTTACAATTTAGAGTATAGGTAAGATAATTTGCATAATAACCATGTGACCAGCATGAATACTTATGAAATATATTTGTGATTATTATGTAGGGCTACAGTGGAATCCTCGTTCATCCAGATTGCTTTTCTATCTGTATAATTCGAGTAGTTTCAAAATATTTTCTGAATAGAGGGGGTCTGTTGTCTTAAATTCAATGGACTTAATGAACCTACAGAGTCAAAGCTGTCAATATGACACTGTTATTTGACTTGCCCCACTTAAACTTTGCTCAGGGTTTTAGGTACTAAGACTTCACTCCACTTGAATTCTATGGCAAAATTTATCTTTCATTAATGATACAGGAAAAAAAGGAAAATCAGAGCATTTTAAATGTAAAGTATCAAGTAAGTCTTTCATTTTAACAATATCTTTTATTCCCTTTAGCTGTAAAGTGTTTTAATAAGGGGAAAATGCATTTTTGGCAATCTTTTAGATAGTATTAGCTATCCTTTTTGAGGAAAAGAGAAGTTAGTCGAGATGGTCTGGAGTTGCTATTGTTGTTGGTGTTAAAGTCCAGTCCTGTTTCCGAAAAGGAAAAATAAGGCAAATGCAGACAAAAGGGGAATGAAAAGAACAGCAAAGATAGAAAGCACAAGTTCTGTGTCTGGCTCTGACTCCAATGTCTGCTTACACGTGCTAGAGAAATGCAGGCACAGCATATGGGTTTATCAGCCACTTGGAGATTGACAAACTTATACCAGCATAGGGCTGTTTAGGGCATTGCTTTTAACTGCTTCACTAGTCATGTATTGGCCACTTCAGACGGACTTATTACATAAAACTGGGCGTCGGGAGAGAGGGGGAAGAAAAGAAATAAGGTCGGGAAGGAAAATGACACTTGAGGTAGGGGGTGACATCAGGAACCTTGCAAGTCTAATATTCCAAGTTTTGTTCAGGATTTAACTGAAGCCAGTGAAGAGGGTGATATCCTGTGGGTCTCTCTCTGTGGTCTGGTGTGATTAGGATGCCTTTCAGCATCATGATAGTGAAAGCATAATGTTATGGTGAATCCCAGAATCCTCGGTGCTGTGTGTGACAGCAATAATGATCAAGCTTGCTCATTTAAGCGCACCCTTCTACACCTGAGTGTTCTGATTCCCTCACAAAATCTCTCCCCCCTTTGTTTTATGGGGTACTGAGTAGAATAGCCTATCCCCTAATTTTATCCACAATTAGGCCTAATTTCTGATAGATCAAACGTAGTCCATTAATTTCTGATTCCATTCTCCTTTTCTTTACCACACATGATATTAACACAGTCCTTGAGGGATATTAGTAAACATTTTTGTTTGGACTAAATAGCCCTATGTTAAATAATTTTAGGTAATAGGCTGACCTGGACATTTCCTACTTTGAACAACTTAAGGTAAAGACTACTACAGACACTTAAGAAACAAGAAGAACGAGGAGTATTTGTGGCACCTTAGAAACTAAACAATTTATTTGGGCATAAGCTTTCATGGGCTAGAAACCACTTCATCAGCTCCATAGAGTGGAACATATAGTAGGAAGATACATGTATATACACAGAGAACATGAAAAAGGCGGAGGTTGCCATATCAACTCTATACATCTGATGAGTGGGTTCTAGCCCACAAAAGCTTATGCCCAAATACCTTTTTTAGTCTCTAAGGTGCCACTCCTCGTTCTTTTTGTGGATACAGACTAACACGGCTACCATTAAGAAACATGTAGTTCCTTCCAAACTTTCCCATGTGGTGACTTATTTGAGTAAGGACTACAAGAAATTAAGTATAATTTTGTTTAGGCCATGGATTGTATATGTGTTATAGTTCTAACTATACTGCAGGACTCTCCCATAAACTTCCTGTGTACATTTCCTTTATTAAAACAATAGTACAGTGGCGCCCCAGTATAACGCGTCCCGCTATAACACGAGTTCGGTTATAGCGCAGTTATACTGTGGCTCCCAAGTCCTTGCTCTTTATCCCTGGCAGGCTGGGGGGGTCACGGCTTCTCTCCCCTGCTGGGCAGTGCAGAGAGAAGCTGCAGCCTCCCCTGCCAGGGACAGAGAACTCAGGACTGCAGGCAGGGGCTGTGGCTTCTCTCCCCGCTGCCCAGCAGGGGAGAGAAGCTGCAACCCCGAGCCTGCCTGGGACAGAGAACTCTGGGGCTGCAGACTGCAGCCCGGGAGTTCCCTGTGGAAGCCGCGGCTCCACGCCTGCCGGAACAGGAAACTCTGGGGCTGCATGAAGCCTCGGAGTCTCCTGGCAGGTGGGGAGCTGTGGCTTCCCTGGAAGTCGCTGCCCCGCGCCTGCCAGGACAGGGGACTCCAGGGCTGCATGTAGCCCCAGAGTCCCCTGTCCCAGCAGGTGCAGAGCCGCGGCTTCTCTGGAAGCCCCTGACACCGCGCCTGCCAGGGGCAGGAGATGGCAGCACCTGCAGCCCCGGAGTCCCTTGTCCCAGCAGGTGTGAGTGGCAGCTTCTCTCCGCTAGGAGAGAAGCTGCCGCCCATGCCTGCCGGGACAGGGGACTCCTACAGTCTCCTGCCCCTGGCAGGCGTGGGGGAAGCAGCTTCTACAGAGAACTCCAGGGCTTCAGTCTGCAGCCCCAGAGTTCTCTGTCCCCGTCAGGTACGCGGCTGCAGCTTCTCTCCCCTCTGGGAAGTGGGGAGAGAATCTGCAGCCCCCCCGCCTGCCAGGAATGGAACCCCGCTACAACGCGACCCTGCATTTAGTGCGATGGGATTTTTTGGCTTCCATCCCTCGCGTTACAGTGGGGTTCCACTGTATTCTATTTTAAGTAGCACAAAAGTCAATCTGTAACTGTCTGTTACAAGAGGTGTCACAGTAGAGTGGGTTTTATGGAGAAATTTGAAGGAGGAGAATGGAGTGGCTTTACACATGCAGATTGTTCCATATTTAAAAGGCAGCATGAAATAAAGTTGTAGGTCTTCTCATGAGAAGCTGACAAATGGATATATGACAGGGGTGTTACTGATATCTCAGCCTGTCTTTTCTACCATCACACTTTCAAAAGTTGAAGATATTCTTGAACCTGTCACAATAATATATGTCTCTTCTAACTTAATCTGTTGCTCTTTCCAACTAGAGGTGGTGATGGATCTTCACCTTACAAAATCATCTGAGCAAAATTGAATTCCTATGATAGCCACTTGCTTCTGGTGTTGCAGCCAATGAACAAGTTTCAGGGGAAGCTGTTTTGTAGACCACCAAACAAATACAATTCATGACTCCTTATATGGTTCTCCATCCCAGAATGCCATAGCTATACCAGTAATGTAGAAGACACAACTTGCTGATCAGTTTTATTACTGTAAACCTTTTTGCTAAGTGTTGTCAGAAGTAAGAAGGGGCAGATTCCACATCTAGGTGCTCCTCTTAACATTTTAAAAATCCCAGTCTCAAGAACCCAACCAAGAATCTGGGAAAAGTAAACACCAACCTGGGCATCTCCAAGAAGCAGTACTTCCCCACTCGCAAGAACTGAACCTGTGCATGACAAAAGAAAACTTGTATTAAGAGAAGGAAACATGCAATTAATTTGGAAAAAGAAGATAATGACTTAAAATGATGTAAATAATAGTTAAAAAGGTAAAACACCTGTCCCATGGTACCCTGAGCATAGTCCTTTGCCTAAGTTTTCCAACTTTGTGGCGTGATAGATGGGTATTAAACTGTTATATGTTACAAGCATTATATTTTTTTCGGGGAGCCAAGAGAAATAAAGGATGAGCCATTGTTTGTACACAACAACAGGGGGCACACTGTATTTGTATCAATTTTACCTCCGATTAGTGAAATGCTATTAGTACTGCTGTGCTAGAAGGCTTATTCCTTCATCCTCCCACTTTTCATTGGTCCTTCTCACGTGAACAGAGAGCAATAATAGCCAAAGTCCGAAGGTGCAAACAATTCAATGTTTATTGGGGTGGACTTCCAGCAAGCTTAAATTCAAGTTCCTTTTTCCTTATTTTTGAATCTCAACTTACTTCCTGTTTGCCCCTAATTTATATAGAAGCTATATCTTAACCAATAATTTTATTGAAATTTACCTAACCAATCCTAACATGTTGTAACATAATTCTGTAACCATTATATCTCGCTGTCCTAATTAACTTACACCCAACAAAATTAATTATATAGCAGACAGAAACAAGTAGAGAACAAGACAGATTAACAATAGAAAAGTGCAGGCCAGAAAGATAAAACATACAGAAATGAGGGTTTCACAACCACAACTATTGACAAGTGATTTCTTGCCAGACAGGATGCTATCAAACTAAGTTATCTTTAACTATCTTTATCTGGTGGTGATAGGTATTAACAGGACAGGATTGTATTCTTAATAGCCCTATAGCACCTTATTCCAATGTGACTAATTTGAAATGTGAAGATGTGACCAGGCCTTAACCTAAGAACAGGGCCCCAGACTGTCACAGTAAGAGAAGGTCCTTACACAGGCAGAAAGTGATTGTAATTATTATTTCTTTTTTACCTCCATAACTAACTAAATGATAAATATATACCTAAATTCTTACGGTATTGGCCTTTAAAGACATGCCTGAATATATCTATATCCTAACACGGTGCATAGAAGATCATGGATGGTTTGCTCCTTATCTACTGTGTTGTATTTTATCTCCTGGAGTCCTTTTATCCAAGAAAAGCAGGTGTATCGCTAAGCAGCATAGTATAAACTTAGTGATGGCAAATGAGCTATGTACAAAGACTATTTTATTATCTGCATTGTAAGTGCTAGGGGAAAAAATGTACCGTATACACGCCAGTGTCAAAAAACTACTCAGCTTCAACTACAAACACCACTCAGTCAAGGCAATCCATTCACAAGTCTATTTTTATTGATTTTTTTGCCTTAGCACTGGTATTGGAATTTTCATTTTGTTGTGATACCTGCATGTCATACATAGCTTTTGAAACACAAAGCCAAATAGATGGTGCTAGGAAAGGCTGTTTTCCATTCAGTGTTCATTTTATATTTCTTACTATTCAAAAGAGATTTTGCAATAATTTACAATTTTATTTTATTTTATTTCCCTCCTGTGTGGAACCTGTCTTCAAGGAAAATATGAACTGTCAGATTTTGTAAAGCTTTGTGAAGAGAGTTATTAGAGTGTGGACCTGCTGAGCTTCATCTCTAGTGGGTTCCACTCCAGGGAAGAGCTAGATGAAAAGATTTTTATTCTTTGCAAGAAGAGACATTTGCTATACCCAACTGAACTGTCCTGAAAATAAAAGTTTTAACTTGGGAATCTGCAAAGGTTTTGTACCAGTATCTCTCTGGAGTAGAATATGGTGGGAGAAACAGTGCAGTAGTATTAAAACACACACACACACACACACACACACACACACACACACACAAAACCCCTGAGATAAATCATATACCACAAATAAATAATCATAGCATAAACTTTTCTTTTTTTGCCGCAGCCATGGGACAAACTATATTTATTTGCCAACTTTGACTTTCTGCTCATCAGGACTAATCCCAACTAAAGCTAACCAGAGAACAACAATTCCTTTTTGTTCCGTATTGGAATAAAACCAGAAGTGTTTCAAAGAGTTTCATGAAATGGGTGAGAGAATGTGCATGTGCATCTCTAAGTTACACTCTATAGCAGGGGTGGGCAAACTTTTTGGCCCAAGGGCAACATCGGGGTTGCAAAACTGTATGGAGGGCCAGGTAGGGAAGGCTGTGCCTCCCCAAATGGCCTGACCTCACCCCTTATCCAACCCCCACCCACTTCCCAGTCCCTGACTGCCCCCTCAGAATCTTTGACCAATCCAACCCCCACTCCCCTGACCCTAACTGCCCCCCATGACTCCACCCCTTAGCTACCCACTTGCTTCCTGTCCCCTGACTGCCCCGAACCCTATCCACCCCCTGACAGGCTCCATGGGACTCTCATGCCTTTCCAACACCCCCTGTTTCCCATTCCCTGACCACTCCACCCAGAACCTCTGTCCCATCCAACTGCCCCCTGTTCTCTGTCCCCTGACTGCCCCCGGGTGTACACTTCTGGGTGTAGCACAGAGTCAGGATATGTAAGAATCCTGTCTTAGCCCCTCTGCTGACCAGGAGCAACCAGAGGTAAGCCCATGCCCCAATCCTGAGCTCCAACCTCCTGCCCCAGCCCTGAGCCCCTGAAACCTAGAGCCCCTCCTGCATCCAAAACCCATCATCCCTGGCCCCACCCTAAAGCCTTTCACCCTTTCACACCCTGAACCCCTCATTTCTGTCCCCCACCCTGAAACCAACACCCCCAGTTAGAGCCCTCACCCTCTCCTGCACCCCAGCATAGTGAAAGTGAGTGAGAATGGGGGAGAGTGACCCACCAAGGGAGGGGGATTATAGTGAGTGGGGGGGAGGGCAGAGCCTCCAGGAAGGGATGGAGAAGAGGGTGTGGCCTCAGGGAAGGGGTGGGGCTAGGGTGTTCGGTTTTGTGCAATTAGAAAGCCTATGGGGGAGGAAATATAGAATTGTTTGAGAACAACAAATAGCACAAAATGAGGTTACTTAGGAAACATGGGGACATCAAAATAGCCATGTTACAAGACCTCCAGTTTATTTTACCTTCTTGCTGATTTCTTCACTCAGAAGCTCTCTTGACCTGTTGACCATAGAAGAAGAGTTAACAGAAGCATTTTAACAGCGAACGCTCTACAACTCTGTTACTCAGTGACTAATGCTGCTGCATGACATATGTTCAGTTATGTTTCATCTAATGGTGACTGCTGGAGTGGATAGCGTCTGTGATAGCAGTATCCCTCTTGCTGAGAATTAACGTACTGACCACAGGGGTTGTGGATCATTTTCACAAATGTTTCCTTGGCTTGGAACAGAGAGCTCCTTTCAGAAGGGGTGGGTGGGCAGGCGTGTGTGTGTGTATGACTGACTTAAAAATGGAATCTGTAGTTGCAGAGCATCAAGGAAGCTTCCTGCTTTGATTGAAGGTTGTAGGAGAATCATAAGATAGAAGTACCGTTCCTTTTAGGTACAGGTATCTATAAAACCAACTGCAAAAAGATACTATACCACCTATCAAGATTACATTCAAGAGTCTCTGGCAACATCAGATTCTATCAATAAAGGTTCCATCTGAAATACAAGTTGAGCTACAATAGGTAGAAATGCATTTGCTGTTGATTAGGGAAAACAAGATGCAAGTGCAGAAACACCAGTGCATAATAGCCATTAAAAATGTAATCTGTCATCTTGCTAGGTAAAAGATGTTAATTTTTTCCCTTTCAAATTGGGTATGATAGTACTACCATTTGCAAAACTGATTCCATTTGTCTTCAGGTACAGGGGACAGCATCACTGACAGCAGAAAATAGGTTTCCCCTCTTTTTAGTGAGAAATTTAGTTGAAATTTGTTGTAATTTAAAGGGAACACCATCTGTAATGTCTCAGAATAGATCTGTTCCTGCTTTTCTTCATACTGCAAATAAGATTTACCACTTTCAAGTCTGGGGGATTGCCTGCTATTATTCGAGTTTCTGTGGTGAATCCTAGCAACAGGTGGGCTCTGGATTTTGGTGTTGAAACCTATTGAGCAGCCAAATGAATGTGCTAAATACCCAGGAGTGCATTTTTTTAAAAAAACTTGTCTGAGTCTCTGATGTTGTACCTTGTTTTTTTCACCCGATATGCTGTTCTAAATAAACTGCAGTTTGAATGAACCATTTACAATTTTGTTGTACAGAGGGATGGGGGGGGGGGAGGGGCAGGTAGGAGTTGGAACAAAGGAAACAGGGATTTTGTGAAACTTCACATGAGATAAAATGTTGAGGAGTAGATGTGGTTTTAACATGTCGTCGGTGAAATCCAGAAGGATATGCTTACATAGTATTTATTTTCAAATTATAAAGGATTTGTTTGTGTTGTCTTAAGAATTCCAGAAAGAACACTACCTATATCGATCCAGCGAGCAGTGTCAGGATAGTGCCTGGTTGCCACCCATTTAGTACGATAAAATTCTCGTGGGCTTCAGTGGGAGCTTTTTCTGAACAAAAGAGTGTGGAGTGGATTGTTTTAGTACTGCTTTTGAAATTGTTTCAATATTAACTTGAACACGTCTGGTTTTGTTTGCTAAAACATTTGGAATTAAGTGTTTGGCCAAAACCCTGTATTGTGTGTGTGTGTGTGTCTGTGTGTGTTTCTAAAAACTCATAATTATCAAATTATTTAATGTACATAACTTGTGATCTTTCCTCAAGGCTAGAGCTGTATAATTAATTCTAAACAGTTTAATCTTTGATGTATCATTTAACTTTAAATAACGTGAAATACTTGAATCAAATTAGTGATTAAACTTGCAGAGTAATGTATTGAAGAAATACATTGGCGTTTCTTAAGCAAAGGAACTTCTACTATAGTTTTTTATTTTCTGTTTTTCAAAACTACTGAAATCTTTAGAAAGTATTCATACTGTTAAACCTCCTTTATGGGCACAAATCTTCACTTTGCTTTAGAACAAAAGTCTGTTTCTCAGAATTTTGGTATCAAGGGGTTTTGTTTGTTTTTGTTTATGAAATTATGATAATTTAGAGATGAATAAAACAGTCAAATTCACCTGTAGCAACTCCTCCATTTATAGTAACATATGGAAGGTAAGCTTGAAATTTTAATGACCTAGTGACAGACACTGCTCAGAGCAGTTCACAAAGCTGCATAAATTTTAATGGAGAAATGGGAGAGAACGTAATAAATAGGACCATCGAGTAATTAAAAAATTAATCATTATTAATTGCACGATTAATCGCATTGTTGGACAATAATAGAATACTATTTATTTAAATATTTTTGGATGTTTTCTACATTTTCAAATATATTGATTTCAATTACAACAGAGAATACAAAGTGTACAGTGCTCACTCTATTTTTATTTTTGATTACAAATATTTGCACTATAAAAAAACAAAATAAATAGTTTATTTCAATTCACCTAATACAAGTACTATAGTGCAATCTGTTTATAATAAAGTTGAATTTAAAAATATAGAATTATGTACAAAAAGAACTATTCAAAAATAAAACAATGCAAAACTTTAGAACCTACAAGTCCACTCAGTCCTACTTCAGCCATTCGCTCTGACAAACAATTTGGTTACAATTTGCAGATGCCCATGTTTACAATGTCATGTGAAAGTGAGAACAGGTGTTTGCATGGCACTGTTGTAGCTGGCATCAGAAGATATTTATATGCCAGAAGCACTAAAGATTCATAAGTCCCTTCATGCTTCAACCCCATTCCAGAAGACCTTTGTTCTTGCTGATGATGGGTTCTGCTCGATAACGATCCAAAGCAGAGTGGACAGATGCATGTTCATTTTCATCATCTGAGTAAGATGCCACCAGCAGAAGGCCGAGTTTCTTTTTGATGGTTCCAGTGCTGTAGTTTATGCATCTGAATGTCATGAAAGTGACAAAGAGTCTTGTAGCACCTTATAGACCAACAGATCTTAGGGATCATGAGCTTTCATGGGCTAAGACCAACTTCATCAGATGAATGTTGTGGAAATCTCCAGAGGCAGGTATAAATATGCAGGCAAGAAAGCAAGGTAAATTCAATCATGGAGGGTGAGGCCCACTTCCAGCAGCTGATCTGGAGGTGTGAACACCCAGAGAGCTGCTTTTGTAATTGCATATCCTTTTTGCGAGTCGCAGGAAATCCTTACCCAGGCTTGGGTGAGAGCTTTGCCTGAAACTCATAGGGTTAAGTTTCTCAGCAATCCCTCCTGCCACCAAACAGGGTTCTACTGCAAAACCCCTTTATTAATACAAGTTGAATGTACACCAAGACATCAAAATATGCTCCCATAATAGCTGTAATTCATGTGAAATATACATATATTGATTTGGCAAGGACAGGATGCCAACCAGTTTATAGATACTGCAAAGTATTTTATCATTTGTTCTAAATATGCGCCCTAGAGGAAATATATTTGTACCTGAGTCCATATTTACTCCTGGAGGCACAGAGTTGTTATTTTTTGTATTATACTAAGTTATGTTGCCTCATAAAATTAATCCTTATTCCCTTTGAGTAGATATTTTTACTCTTTCAAAACATTAATTTTAATAAATAACCTTCCATTTTTATATGGTTTTATTTTTGAAGTGGAAGGAACATCTATAAATAGTCATTGATTTCATGTAGTTATAGAAAACATGGAATATACCTAAAGATGGTGACAATTTGATTGACAGAAAATGCCATATTAAGACCGTTAAAGCTAAAATGATTAGTTTAACATTTTCAAATGCGAGTAGCTTTATTCACAGAGGTTGTCCAACTGCAGGCATAAGTAAGCATAATTCAGCATAATTAATTCAGCATAAGTAAAGACTGTAGATTTAGGCTCTTCTTGCTACTTTAAGGCATAGTAAAGCTACATGTGATATTTATTATTATTAATATTTTTTTATTTATTTTATTGCTATTTATTATTATATATGCATAGTACATAGCAATCCCCTTAAAACCATTATGCTTGAAAACTTGAATCTCGTACAAGGTTTTAAGTTGAAAACTAGGGGAAAGTTAGAATTTTTATTTATACATACTTAACTCTCAAAATTGGTATGCATATTTGAATACACTTGCAAAATTATAAATCTGTTAAGTTGAACCTTACAACAGTGGCAGTGAAATAGTTATAGTTAAGTGTTATAGTTAAGGTTGCTTTCCTTTATAAGATCTTGTCTTGAATTATTTATACATTTGCCAAAGTTTAACTGCTTGCGATAAAATTTAGCATGCCAAGATTCTACCTCAAACTATTATTTTTTAAGTTTCAGTTGTTTTCAAAGACTGAGCTTACAGGAAAATTGCTTTGCCAGGTTTAAAAACCTTACACCCTTTTGCTGAGAAGCTCTAGCTTCTCCCTGCTTTGGAATTTGGAACTTGGTAGGGGTCACCTTGGAGTTACAGGTGCTTTTTGCCATTCCAGTGAAAATCCATACAATTTAGCTGAATTGCACACTAATGGTAGTAGTCATTGGCACGTGCTCAATAAAGGTTGGCTACAAGTTGTCAGGAAAATTCTTTAAACATTCCATCTCTACTGAGCAGGCACCAACAACAATGAGCCTCAGGCTAAGCAGGGCTTTTCCTGCAGATGGTTCCCTTGGCTTCCAGGGACCACTGTTTGCTGGACATGAGAGTTGAGCCAGAAGACAGCCCCCACACCCATTTTCCCCTCAATCAGCCTTGGTTGCACAGAATTAAAGAGCAGAAGGACCTGAGATAGACAGGAACAGAAGTGAAATAGATCAATCTGCGGGGACAGAAGCAGTAGGGGTCAAAGACAGAAAAGGGACGGGTTGGGTAGAGACAGATGAGGACAAAATGCAGACTGTAACTAGTAAAGAACTCTTCTTTAGTGATTTGTCAACTAAGAGAATAAGTTTGCTTCAACTATCATGTATGAAGTAGTAGAGACAGTAAATCTAAATGAATGAGTGATGAATCTGGGATGTGCAGTGAATGAGACTGCTCTCTGTAGGACTCCTTGCCTCATTTATAGCAGAAATTGTTAATGAAATGGGAATACAAGGACAGGAAATATAATCCCATTCTGCATCTGCTTACCCTCTATCATCCCGGGCTGGGAGGCTAGTTTCTGTGGGCTGTGTAGATGTACCCTTACATGACATACAATATAGACATTGCGGTGCAAATGTAATAACAAACTCTGAAATAGAGATGTATGGAGAACATCAAAAGTATTTGTGAAAGACTATAATGGGAAAACAAATCTTCCTTCGAAGGGTCAGGACACAAACCGCAGCTGATTTGCAAATTGCTTTATTGGGCTCCAGCATGGCCTCACTGATTGGGAGTATCACCTTGGAAGGAGAGATGGCCTTATAGGAGAATATCCACAAGTTTCTTTATATAATAAGGCAGTGATCATGCTGCCTGGTCTGACCTGGAGACACATGGGCTTGAGGAGATTGATATGCAGCCTGGATTCCTGTGAGGACTGAGAATCCTGAGCTACCTGGTACCATAGATGCACTCCCCATCTCAGTAGGGAGGCATCTGTGATGATTGTCTTTGTAAGTGGTAAAGTAACAAATGGGAATCCAGTCAAGATACAGTTAAGAGAAGATGACAGGTTCAAGAATAGCAGCCGTGTTAGTCTGTATCCATAAAGAAAGCGAGGAATACATGTAGCACCTTAGAGACTAACTAGTTTATTTCAGCATAAGATTTTGTGGGCTATAGCTCACTTCATCGGCTGCATAGAAATAAATAATGCTGAAATAAACTAGTTAGTCTCTAAGATGCTACAAGTATTCCTCGTTTTCTTAAGAGAAGATGTAGAACCTGTGGTACATGAGATGTTCCAGAAGCCTTAAGAAAGTGGATAAAGGAAGACCTGCAAAATGTGCCGGCAAATAGTTCAATACAGACAACAGAACAACCAACATATTGGGTTCACCCATTAGTAATTGTTAAGACTAAGATTTTATGATTATTTTTAGTAAAAGTCCGACAGGTAACAGGCAGTAAAAAAAAATCACAGAAGCTAGGACCCTGTCTGTGACTTTTGCTGCTGCAGCTCCGTAGTTTCCCTCACCAATTTGGTGGCTGGGAGCTTTGGGGTTCCCTCTCCGCCCAGGATAGCTGGGAGATGCAGGGTGACCATATTTCCCAGAAAACATGTCAAAATAGAAAACATGTCACCCCCAGCTGCTCACCTGAAGCATTTCCCGTCCCACCGCATGAGACTGTTGCCTATCACTGGAACCCTGACGAGGATCCCTCAGGAGTCTGTCACCTGTTGCTGGAACCTTGTCAGGGCCTTGCTGGCTGTCCACTCCAGAGCTCTGATTCAGGCTGAGAGGCTGCAGGAAATATCATAGAGGTCTCTGGAAGTCACGGATTCTGTGACTTCCTTGATCTTCATGACTTAAACATAGCCTTAGTAATTGTAGGGGAAAAACCTGTGTGTGTGTGTGAGAAAGAGAGAAGAGGCGGGTGCACTGGCTATGTTTGGATCCTAAGGAGCTGCACAAAAATATAAAACCATTTCCACTTGCCTGCAAAAAGTGAACTATTGTCTGAGATTACAGGAGCCAAATTATTCAGCAAATGAATTTATCAACAGGTTTTGGCACATACCCTTAGACACAGACCACAAATCACTGATTGCAATACACAAAATGTTATATGGAGAAGCACCATTGAGGATATAGTGACGGCTTTTTGAAAATACAAAAGTATGTGACTCCTGTATTTCTAACCTGAATGCAGTGTAGTAATTTCAGATACCCTCTCAAGAGCACTTGCTGCATCTAACAATACACAGCTTGATGATCTGGAACAGGCAGTAAACATACATGTGGACATAAGTCACCTTCTGTATCTCTAGACACTTGGAATGAACCAGAAGCAAAACTGTGAAGATGAAAGCAGTGATGCAAGTGATTTAACTAAGTGAGGAAAAATCAACCTTTTCAGCTGCCTATTCCCACTATACAGATGAGCTTTCGGATTTCAGGAGAGCTCTTGGAGGGGACCCAAATCATGATTCCCACAAGGATAAGAGGCAAAACATTGTTACAAGCAAAAGAAGGGCACTTGGAATGACCAAATTTAAAAAAAAGAGAGATCTAGTGAAGTTGTAGTCTGGCTACAGACATATTTACTGTGATGGGGAAAGGCCAGATGGCTCTAGGAAAGTGCTAGGGAACAGATATGTTAGTCTGAAGCTAATCAAATCCTTGGTACCATTGGAACCTTCTAGAAAGCAGTAGAAGTAGCTAGCCTGATTGGCTTCAGGTGTCCCAATCAGGGACTGGCTGAAACCAGTTAAAAACCCTACCAGTTAGTCAGGTGGGTGTGGATGTCAGGAACTGTGAGAGGAGGTTGTGCTGTTGGTGAGACTGAGTGGTAGACAACACATCATACGTGAGGAAGGAGGCCCTTAGGTAAGGGTGAAGTGGAGTTTGAAGGAGCAGGGACTGCTGTGGGGAAGTAGCCCAGGGAATTGTATTGTGTTTTGTGGCTAAAAGGTCAGCCATCTTAGCTGATACTATTAGGGTCCCTGGGCTGGAGCCCGGAGTAGAGGGTGGGCCCGGGCTCCCCCCTTTCTACCTCCCCTAATTAATCACTGCAATTGGGAGACAACAGAGACTGTGCCAGGAAGGATAGCTTCTCCTCGCTGGCTTACGATGAAAATGGCTCAATAGGCTGTGACCTTGTCTCTAGAGAGAGAAGGGCCACGTGGAGAGTCACAGTGAGCCTCTGAGGCTAGTGAAATCCACCAGGAAATGCAGGACCCAAAAGTACAGACTTGGAGCTTTGTCACAATATGTAGTAACATCAAAGCAATGGTGAGCAGGTATGGAGTGTCAGAAATACAGAGATTCCTCACAGACTAAATGAATGCTATTGCTTCCAGTTCCATGGAACAAAGTCAAAATTGACATGTTTAACTTGGGAAGGGATGCACAGCTGGCTATAATAGACTGCTTTACCAGTTTCCCAGAAGTAATCACACCTGAAGATACCACAGCAGCCACAGTTTTCAGGAACATTAAGTCTGTACTTGCACACCATGGAATTACCAGAACAGTAATAACTGACAATGGATAACAGTTCAAGAATAGGAAACTCCTTGACTTTGCCAAAATGTGTGACTTTCATCCTGAAATATTTAGTCCTAGATGTCCTCAAGCTAATGGGTTAGTTGAATGAGGAGTATGTATAGGGAAGAACTTGCTCAAAAAAAGCCATGGATACAAGAGACACTCCATATGTAATACTACTCTACTACAGAGCTACATTGCTGCAATGTGGAAAGTCACCTAGTGATGGGATGTGATTACTAATGGTATGTAGCAGTTAGGTTCCTGGTTCACAATTTCCCCTGTAGTGGGGAAACTGCCTCACTCCATGAGAAACAGAGCTAGAACAGGCCAGAGAGGCTGCTCAGATCAGCAGTTGATCAGCAAAGGCTTGTGGAGAGCCAATCAGAGCCAAGCTGGGCCCTATATAAAGACTGCCTAGCAAAGGAGAAGTCAGTCTCTCTTTGACTAGCAAGGGAGAAGGACAAGCTCCTGAGCCAAGGAGATAAGCTCTTTAGGCAGAGCAGTGCTGGGCAGGCTCGGGGGAGCTTGGCTGTTCTCAGTGGTGGCAGATGACAGAAAAAGAAGTAATTATCTCAAGGTGCAGTTGGAGAGGTCTAGGTTGGATATTGAGAAACACTATTTCACTGGAGAGTGGTGAAGCACTGGAATGGGTTACTTAGGAATGTGGTGGAATCTCCATCCTTAGAGGCTTTTAAGGCCCAGCTTTGCAGAGCCCTGGCTGGGATGGTTTAGTTGGGGATTAGTCCTGCTTTGAGCAGGGGATTGGATTAGATGACTTCCTGAGATCTCTTCCAAGCCTAATATTCTATGATTCTATGATTCTCCACTTGAGTGCTGGTAATAAAGGATGAGTAAAGAGTCTGGTATAGTGAGGAAAGTGGTGAGGAAGTACAATCAGACGACATGAACTCTTCCAGTTATAAAACCAAGACACTGGCAAGATGGACACTGGCCAGTTAAGGCTACAGTGATTAGAGGTGTCACCTTGCTTGTGCTTAGTGATCTCAAAGACTAAAATCTTACAACAGAATCATAAGCATGTGCTCAAGAAACCTGACAACTTGGTTGAGAAAAGGAAAATGAGAGCAGACATACAAGTTGAAAAATAATTCACAAAGTGTCCCTTTTGTTGACCATGAGGCTGGATAGTCTGTCACAAAATGGACTTGCCTAAAAAGTTCAGCAGATCAGAAAAAATGCTGAACTGCTTTGACAGCAATCAAGCCCTGTTGATGATGATGTGGTAGAGCAACCTCAAGAGTTGTTAAATCAGAAATTCAATCTGTAATAGTTTGTTAATTGTATTTAGTAGTGTTTTAGTTCCATAGAAAAATTAGAAAGGGATCTAAAAAGGGGAAATTGTGCAATAGAGAAATTCTTCCAGGAAATGTAGAGATGGCACATTTCTTCCTGTACACTCTGGACGCAGTCTTTGTTTTTCAGGTGGTATCTTTCCTGTAGGGGCAGAAACAATGAGATTGAGGACAGGTTAGTTGCAGACTACGGCTATGCAGAGTAGTAGGAAGTTTTGTTACCCCATTCTGAACATAGTTTCTGTTCATAATAAACCCTTTACCTTGACATCAGTCTTTTCTAGTCAGTGAGATACTACAAGTATGACCTATATTCTTTGTTCCTAGAAGAATACATTTACATTTGGCCATATCAAAACACATGTTGTCTGACTGAACTCACCTTAGATTGCTCTACTTCAGTGACCTGTCCTCTTTATTATTTACCTTACTCCTGGTTTCTTGTGTTCTCTGAAGATGCATCAGTGATGATTCTGTTTTCTTCTTGATCACTGATAAAAATATTAAAAATTCATCCCCTCTGAAACTCCACTAGAAACACATCAACTTGATGACTGACTCCTGTTAGCTCTTTTTGAGACCGACCAGCCAGTTTTTAATCCAATTAATAACACCCAGGTGTGTTGTAAAGATAAATTCACAAATGTTTGTGAAGCACTCGTACCCTATGGTGAAAGGTAGCATAAAAAGCCCACAAGGAAAGTAATTCTGAATTTATAGAGGATTTGGATGTTGTGTGGAAAATAAGCCTGTGGCCACACATTAAATGATGAGGATTAAAGGAAAGATCAAATAACTACCAGTTCTGTGGGCAACAAGACTCATATGCTCAAGGGAGCCAAATTTAAAACTGGATAGGCAGCCTGAACTCTGACTTATTCTAGCTTTTCAGTGTTTGATTTCGCAATCTTAACAATTTTTAATATATATTTTTAACGTAGCTATTAGTCAAGCTCCATCCGTGTGCCCAGCACAGTTGGAATAACAAGAGGTTAACACTATTAGGTTCTAGTAGGTTCTGAGAGGGAGGAAGAAATTAGAAGGATAGAACTGGAAAAAAGAGAAACTCTGATTCTGTACATTCCAGCGTTTCTCAGATGCAGCCACTGTGGCCGCATGTAGCTACCAAAGGCTTTTCTTTTGCTGTGAGAACCCCTGCATTAGGGTACAATTATTTTCCTTTTAAAGGAGCAGAATAGAGGAAATATAAAGTCTGGGATTGATACTTTTCTGTGGTGCGTTAGGACAAAGAGGAAATTTGAACCTTAATGCCAGCTAGAGCAGCTGCCTCCAAGCCCAGATTCATCATGGTGTTGTGGGTAGAAAGAGACATGCCAGCAATACAGTTTGTCCTTTAGCAGGGGAAGACAGCTTCAAACTCCAACTGCAATGTCACAGGAATTCTGCTACTAGAAATTTATCAGGATATGGTCCTGGCAGGCAGCGGAATATTTAGCAGTACTTATAGAAAAGACTGCTATAGTGCTTGCCTCCTCTCCATTCAATCCCTTTAATTAATTATATATGTTTAATTTACAGATTTTAGTGTTTGCTCCAACACTGATCATGTGTGTTACTGTATGCATGTATCACTGAGATGAACATGTGGCCTATGAAACGACCATGTCACTATTAAACAAAAAATGGTTAGAGAGATGAAGTGGGTGAGATAATGTCTTTTTATGAGACCAGCTTCTGTATGTGAGGGGGACAAGCATTCGAGCTTACAGCCCAGACTTCAATAAGAGTTCTGTGTAAGCTTGAAAGCTTGTCTCTCTCTCTAATCAAAGTTGATCTAATAAAAAAATATTAGCTCACCATGTTATCTCTCTAAGATCCTGGGAACAACCTGGCTACAACAGTGTATATACAAAAAATTATTGACATTTGCAGTGATTCTGCAAGAATTCTGGTCTATCATGGTAGTCAAAAGTAAGATTTGGTTTAACAGCTTTGAAATAAAAGCCAAAAATTAGAACTTCAATAATTGTTCTCTGACTGTTATTGTTTGATCATAGGGTGTATGGAATCAAAGATTTTTTTTTCCTTTATAACATTTTAAGAATGTATCTTTATGTCTGTTATTCTGCCTACTTATTTAATGCATCATAAAACAGACCAAATATAGGGTCTGAGCATATGAGGTGCTGAGAGGCCCTCCCTCAATCGCTTTCCTTCTAGACTATGAGACCCAAGCAGAGTCATTGTATACACCTTCAAGGTTTTTTTAAAGTAAGAATGACTGTAAATCTATCTTCTAAAGTTAGTTATCCACTGCTGAGCTAGATTAGTAACAACTTTGACATTTTTAGAGTTCTGCTCTGAAAAGTAATTATGTTAAAAGGACACCTTTTCCCCCAACAGATCTCTTCCTTTTGCGTATTCTATCAGAACTGCCAACTTTACTAGAAATAAGTTTTTACTCTCTTGTCTCTGCTAGCACTGCATACTACACAACTAGGTGACTGGATTCTAACCTTCCTTGTGTATCCTCTACAGAATTGTTTACTAAATTCTAGTTAGCGACACCTGTGCAGCCCAATTGCTAACAATGTGCCACTGAGGACATAATGTGGCTCGTGAAATTATATTGCAGTAGATGATACATGATTAAAAACCCAGCTTTATTGTCAAGAGCCCAGCTGAGTTTGCAGGGCTGATGCTTAGGGGAAAATATCTATTTATTTGTAAACCTAAGCACGTTTGATATGGGAACTACTGCGTGCCAATAAACTTGGGACTTCACACCGCTTTTTTTTAATTACTCACTTTTCCATGTAGAACTGCACTGTACTTTAGGAAGTAAAGTGCTGTATCTTGTTTTTAAAAAACCCTCTTGGAATATAACTAGATTCAGACATTTCTCTGGGACAAGACCTGAAAATGTAATGTAAGGTTCTCAGACTTCATGTGACCCTTCTGCGTCTAAGGAAAGGGGAAAAATGTTTTCTTTACTACTACACCATAAATATATGCTAAAAAGAGTAGTTAGAGCTGCTTTTTTCATACATTTTTTTCAGAAAATAATCAATGTTGCTAATTACCTTAAACATATGGGTAGAAAACACATTTGTCACTCTGTTTTGTTCTCTTTTACTGCTTAGGAGAAGGTGATAGAGTTCTTAATTGCCAGCTGATGAAGACTGAATAAAGAGACTTGTGTAAAAGGAGCTTGCTGGATCAGTTTTCATCTTTTGTGCTTCAAACAGTTGAATAATTCCTTTTCTATTTGGTTGAAAGGTGTAGGAGAAAAAAAATGGCTTGAGTGATCTCTCCCATCAAAGAAGTAAACTGTAGTCTTTTTAGTTTGCCACTGAGGGTGTCACATATATTACTCTTATCTGCTGAGATACAAAGGGTTTGGCAAATATTCCTAATGCTCCTGTGTGTATTTGAGAAAGCTTCTGTGGATTGTACACTATGGCAGATGCAAAGAAAGAGACACACATGGGATTTTTAGAGGCCTGTTTACTACTTTGAGAAATGTTGTGTGTATATGAAGGAACAGAGAAGGGTAAAACTTGCTATGGGATCATTCTGTTTTAGTTATTCAATCCACATCCCATTAGAACTTTGAGAAATTAAAGTTATTAGGCTTGTATTTATTCTGCGGTGGAAAATCAGCTTAGGGCTATGCTCTAGGAAGCAACCTTTTAACTGTGAGAGACACTTAGGGTATGGTTAGACGGGCGCTTTGCAGCGCAAAAACCCTCCTCTAGCGCCAGAATTTTCATACCGAACACACTTCAAAGGGAGATTTTGCAAAATGACTCCCTGTTTAAAGCGCAAGTGTTAAACCTCCTTTTCCAGAGTGATAAGCCTTTTTGCGCTAACGTTGTAGCGCAAGGGTGGGAATGTGGACACCCATGGGATCTCTTGCATGCCTCCAAGCCATGGAAAGCTATCAGCAACCCATTGATGACCATCAGCAAGCCATTAAGGACAATCAACTTGCCATGTAAGGCAAATGACGTGAGGTGTTGTTTTATAAAAGCGGAAGTAGCTTTGCAGTTTCTCTCTAACAACTCACACAGCAAATAACCAGTGAAAATGCTTGCGGACGGAGCTGTGTGTCTGAAATAGACAGCCTGTCAGTTTTCGCTAATGAAAACTAACTGACAGCCAGATCTCATCTCCCTGTGAACAACTTCCCAGTTACCCCCCCCACACACACACACACTTTGCAAAGCACGTTGCACCCAGCTGAATGCTGGGATACCTGCCCTATCCGGCGACTACACAACCATGACAACAGGTACACCTATCTCAGTGGAGTACTTGGGGACAGGTGGGAATAGGTGATGTAGATAGACATTAACAGATTTTTGATCCCTTGTGTTTAAGAGGCAGGACGAGGTGTGAGGGTGGTCTGCCTGTACCAGTTGGAGGCAGGAAGGGTTGAGAGAGTGGAGATGCAAAGCCCTGACCCCAGATCTTGGCCTAATGGATGTGTGAAACCCCTTTTGCAGCATAGGGTAACAACACTCTCCGGTAGCATAGCATGTTGTTTCCTGGGGTGGGAACTATTTGGAAATGACACTTCCTTGGGAACCGTCTGAGAAACCATGAGACTGAAGAAACCATATTGTAACCATACTGAAGCTGGAGTTTGTTAATTAACCCTGTCAGATTTAGATCTTATACAGCAGATGATCCAAACACAATGAAGCACAAAATATTGTGATAGTGGTAATCGACTTCTAGACAGCAGGAGACACCTCAGAGTTGTACTGCAGATAGCAGAATACTTCTGTGAGTACACAGTTTTTTTAACAAGACAAGACTGATAACAAAAAATGGAAGGTCTGAAGCCTCCAGAAACATTAGACCTGCAAGCTAAGAATTTAGCTTAGGCATGGAAGAGGTGGAAAGAAGAATTTAATCTCCATGTACATATTACTATGGTGTATAAAGAGGATGCTGTGAAAATAAAACTTCTGTTAACTGATTGGAGAAAGGGGGAGAGGGATGACTCCATGTTCAGAAACTTCCCAAGCTCAGTGTACCTCAGAAGCAATTATGGGCTGCTTTGATACTCACTGTAACCTCAGGAAGAATGAAATGGTGGAAAGATAATTTGTTTACGTGAGATCAAGCAGCTGGGGAGGGTGTAGATGAGTACAGCACTGATTTTAAAGTGCTAGCAGCAGTTGCAATTTTGCAATATTAAAGATTCATTGATAAGAGACCACATAGTGTGTGAGATATGAGATTTATAAGTGTAAGAGCAGATGACAAATGGTACTAAGAAGTAAAAGTACTGTGGGAGAAGGCACGTAAACCAGACGTTTCTGGCTTATGGGAAATAATGCCATATTTGTGACTGATTTAATCATTTTGTGGCCAAGTGTTTGTCCATTAAAAAAAGAAGCAAATCCAAGGTACACACAATAACTAAAGAGAGTAACAGTAAGTCTGAGGACATTATGTGGGTGACCAAACAGATAGTAAACACAGTACAAGAAGACACTAGTAAGCACCAGAAACTGTATGTTGCATGCATCCAAGTTACTTGGGAAGAAAGTTGTATGATTTCAGTTCAGTGGTGCAATTTGTAACATTATCTGAGTCAGTCAGATGAACCCAGACATATATTTGGAAGAGAACTAACCAGCTGATAACATTATACTACCATACCACTTTAAAGCACACGGGGAAACGTAAAGTTACATTTAAGAAATCCAAGAACAAGAAAGAAATACAGACTGAGCTTTGTGGCCCTAAATGATGACAGCAGTACTACTTTCATGAACCTGATAACAAGTACAGTTCCAGAGCTCATAACCTGGCAGAGAAATATAAAATATTTGGAAAATAGCAGGTAGTAGAACAAACCCCTAACGTAAAAAACATTTCCACTTCTTTCCCCTCCAAACTGTCACAAAATTGACACCTACAGATAGCAGCAGTTTGACAAATATTTTGAGTTACAGCTTTTAGAATAGCTTGTTAGGGTACAAAAGAAGAAGGCAAAGAAAACAGAACCTTGAAGATACCTGATCAAATAATATTTGGCGGTCTATTTATATTTATTTTTCACTTAGACTCATTGAGAATTACTGCATATGTTCTATTTAATAGAACATCATAAATGTGGTTAAAATGTTGAATTAATATTAAGAAAATTTTATGCAGCACACAATTACTTCCAGGCTTAACTAGCCCTAATGGTTCTAGTGATGAACTGCTGTAGTGCACAAACCTGAGATGTTGGCCAAGAGGATCAGTACAGGCATATTGAGAAGATGTTTCCCTTGTATGAAATATGGTAATATGTACTCTAATGAACTTTTTATGAGCTGCAGACTCATCACTTACCAGAGTTGAAGCTTACAATGACTTTTACAGTCCTACCTCATTATGCATTTAATGGAAGATGCTTACTGGAGAAAAGGTTATAGACTGATACAAGCAAAGTCAGTAAGAAAATGTTAAACAAGATAGGTTTGGGTGGATGCACAAAAAGAACACAGTATATCCCTTTTATATTATTCTGTTTTCAGTTATGGCTTGTGGTATTGGGACCTGTGAATGTTACAAAGATTATTGTCACATTTTTTTGTTCCTTATCTCCAAATGTATGTAATATAAAGAGATTAACAGTTCCGATGTCAGTATTATTTCAAGCATGAGTCATCTTGCATCCAAACTTATATCTTTGTATTTTAGAAAAATAGCTGGAGATGCTGTAAGTGTAAAGGGCACATCAACTGAACAAGAATCAGTGAAATATGAGGCATAGTTAAATGCGTTGATTTGCAGAGACAATGACTGAAAAACTTTATCTTCTGCTAGTTGTTTCTGAAGACTTAAGTGAACTGACAAGTGGACAAGTAGTCTCATCTCTTGCACCTGGATTTTTCAAGGTATTTAGGCATTGTGATGATTTAGGAATGATTTCAGCACTTAGGAGCTAAGATCCCATTGACCGTCAAGGGGATCTTGGCTTCCAGATGTCTAAATCCATTTTGAAAATGAGGTTTAGGTTCCTAATTCATTTAGATACCATGTGCTGACCATCACAGTGCGTAAGTACCTTGAAAAATCTGAGACTGACTATATCTGTATTTTAATTGGCACTTTGGGTAATAGAGGTTCATGATTGACTGGGAGTACAGCTGGTAGAATACCTATGCTGGAAGTGGCCTCTCCAAGTCAAGTCTGAGGTATGCTGTTGGCAGCGGCTGCTGCTATAGCCCTTCCAAAGATAGAGGGGACATCAATCTCCAGTCAGCCCAGCAGCAATAATAAATCTAAATCCCTATTGAGGAGAAAATATTTAAAGCACGTAGCCTCCTCTGCCTTGTCCTTTGTCACTATGTTTTTTTCTCTCTGCAGACACAATTTAGAATGCCATTCAGTGTCAATCCTACCTTGCTACAAGCAATGGAACTATGTCTGTTGTCCTAGGGGGACGTGAAGAGAGAAGGATTCTTTTCTGGTGTCCAGAGAGTGACTTGAGTAAGGAAAACAACCCTACCATCATCAACTTTGTGTGGAATTGTTATGGCAGTTGTTACCGGGGCTACTGTTACACATATGGCATCTATACATGGTGGGATAATATGCTTTATGGGGATATGATTTCTAAAGCACATTAAAGTGTTGTGCATTAATTGTTCTGTGTTCACCCTGCTGGTATACACTAAAGTTCTCTAGTGCACTTTAATGTAATGCTGTCTCAAACAGCACTACCGTAAAGTGCACAGTTATGGTCACTGAGACCAATTAATGTGCAACTTGCTAGTGTGTTTTTAGAACTCATACCCCCCGTGGAGTGTGCTACCTCGCAGTGTGGATAAGCCCTTAGCCTTTAAAGATTTTTTTTTTCTTAGCATGTGAGCATATATTTAGTCTCAGAAGAAATGTTGTAGGGATGTTTGTTTTTTTGTAAAACAAGGCTCTATGTAGGGGTAGCTGTGCTACAATGAAGCTTGTAAATATATATTAAAAGTAAAAAATAGTAAGAGAAAAGTGGGAATGGGTTCAAGAGAAATGGGGCTGGACATAAAAAAAGAGAAACAAAAAATATTGTATTCCAAGCACCTCTTGAGAGTGAATATGCAAAGTCTGTTTTTATGCTCCTGTGTTGATGATTTAACAATTCAGTATTATGTCAAAAAAAATCTTTCAGCTTGTACACTGAGGACCGAGCTCTGAAGATAACAGAACTATAAAATATTTAAAGTTAGCCTGCCAAAAATGAATAATGGTGGTATTTTCAGTCCCCTTGAACTAGGTGGGTTTTTTTGTTTGTTTGTTTTGAAGGTCTATAATATAGTTCAGTTTCTCTTCCTGCCTGGTCCCCTCTGCAGTGCTCTGGTGGTGAAATGGCATAGAAAGTTGGCATACACAGCCAATTGTGAATTCCCATTGCACAAATGCTGTAAATCTATCATAACCAATTCTATGTCACATGCTAATGGCCCCCATTTTAGGAAGCAAGATAGTATATGGCCACAGTGTGCCCCAGTGATCCTGCATTTACAGACTTAGCCTTTGTAGACTCTTAATTCTGGCACGAGTTGAAGAAGCTCTGAGAATCAGGTGATTCAGAGGTGCCTGAAGGCGGAGCAGTTGCTCAGGGCTTCTATGTAAGTGGAGTCAAAGTCCTCGTCTACACTAGCGGGGAGGGTCGATCTAAGATACTCGGCTTCAGCTACGTGAATACCATAGCTGAAGTCGATGCATTTTAGGTTCACTTACCTGCCGTCCTCATGGTGGCAGCAGTCGACAGTGGGCTCCCCCATGCACTCTGCCTTGCACCTTTTGGCGAGCTGGAGTTCAGAGTCGACAGGAGTGCCTTCGGGGTTTGATTTATCGCGTCCTGACGAGACGCAATAAATCGATCCCCAATAGATCAATTGTCTACACATCGATCCAGCTGGTAGTGTAGACAAGGCAAAGAGAAGGGGACAGAACAGTGGCAGCAGGAAAGAATACTTGCGTAGTGGCAGGTCCTAACCTTAATTGAATTGGGGGTGAGGAAGGCAGCATTAAGTGAAATACTGGAGGAAGAAAAGGAGAAACTCCAGAATGGAAGTGGTGGGGGTGAATTTGAAGCTGTAGTGATGCAGGGAAAGTATTGAAACTTGTTTATGACTTCAAAATGCCTACAGCCACCCCTGATTCACCCTTGCTGAATATTTCTAGATTTTGTTTATACCTGCACTTAAGTTATTCTTGAAGGGTGAATTTTGCTCCCAAAGAAGAGGACCTCCAGGTATTTCTGTATACTGTTTAGTCCCTTAATTCTGGGCTTAAGTGAAACACAGGCCCTTGAGTGAGCAATCTACACCAAAGTGACTTCCTGCAAAGTAAATTCTGTGGGGAATGGTGACTGGCAATGCTGGAAAGCGAAGTCCTGTTTATCCACACAGCAGGTGCAAGAGTGTAGATTCCCTCTCACTGATGTACTTCAACCTCTATCACCTGACGCGAAGGGACTATCACTAGGGATGAAGTTAGTTCAGTTTCCATCACAACTGAATCTTTGCCTCTGCACAGTGACTTTAGGACCCTGAACCAGGTTTGAACCAATGACTTAGAAATATAAATCTCGATATCTGATTCCGTGTCACCTGAGCCACCCCTCCCCATCACTAGTAACATTCCAGTTGTATCCAAATATTTTCAAAGAGCATAAAACAAAACTGTTGTTCTGCTCTACTACAGATATCATTCAACTAAAAAGGAGAGGATGCTGATGTAAATTCAAACTGAATATTTTTCTACTGATACCATCTGCTCATACTGCATCCCGTACTCTCCTCTCCCCTGCTTCCTTCTGAAATAGGGACAGATGATTTTGATGAGGTCCCTTCAGTACAATGACAATTCCAAAGCTCTTTCCTGAGACCATCCAGCTTGTGATCAGATTTTCAAACTGCAAACACTTATTGTCCTGCCTCTAAAATATTCACATCTGCTTAAAGAATTTCTGTAGACAACCTATCCCCTCATCCGTTCTCTTCAAGAGAATAATTATTCTCTCCTCTATACCTCTAAAAAGAGTGGTGATCCTCTCCTAAAGAGGAGCTTTGCAGGAAGTTCTGTCATCCCTCAGAACCCAACAGATGTTCAATAGCATGACTCCTTTCCCACAATAAGGTGGATGAGAGAAGGGAATGTCAGTGCCAAATTCTTCCCAAGGTACATAAAATGTGAACGCTGTTACTGTGCATTTAGTAAAGTACATGCTAGCTGAGTTCTATGTCAACAGTAGAGAAGTACAGAACAGGGATATTTCCTTTAAAATAACCCTAAACCTTAAGTATGGAAATATAGATTACCTTAAATTACTAAGTGTATTCTGTTACCCTTAGCATTCATATCTTCAGTTAACAATAGGAGCTGGGGTTGCTTATAAGCAAACTGATTCTCAGTAGTGCTATTTAGGTACCTAAATATGGTACCTAAATATGGAGTCTAACTTTAGATACCTATGTTTGGAAAATTTGACCAATATGCATTGCCACAAAGTGTCTATGTAGAAGGATGGCTGGAAGATATCTTTTTTTAGTAAGTGTTAGCAGAAATTCTAAATGGCTATCCCTTCACAGGAGGAACAGATATTTAATAAAAGTGATTGTCTTAATGTATAAAATGCTGGTAGCAATTAAGTGGGAAAGAACAAGGCTACCCCTGAAAGCATTGTGAGATAGAGGGTTTGATGATGAATTACATTGCAAAGGGAAAAGGTTGTAATCATTGTTAATTTATCATGTATTATTTAGTATCTCATTCAGTCACTGTTTTTGCATGCTGATTGTTTAAGACATCCTGTGAAAGAAGTTGATAGGATTGCTTCCTTCTGGGCAGTACTCCCAAATGAAAAATACGGCAAATTTGTATATATGGAGAAAATGCATATTAGATGTTTCCTAAGATGTCTGTGTTCTGAGAAGATTCCTGTAAACTTGCACAGGATTCTGCAAACTCAGGTTAGCAATACGAACTGTAGTGAATCATTTTGGCCTAGAGTAAATGACCTCTTGGGGTCCCCTCTAGTGTGACATTTTAAAGAATCTCTAAGCTGATGGTGCAGTAATTATAGTTTGTCACATTTTCTCCCTTGAGAACTCAAAAAATATCTTAATATGGCACCTTTCACAGCTAGATTCCAAAAGTTTTTAGCATTTTATTTTTTTTAGTTTCCAGTTGTTTGTACATGTTGTGAGGGCTTATCTTGGGGGGGGGAGGTGTTTTTATTGTTTTTTTTCCCTCCTTATTAGACAACGTTCTCATTCTCTGGGGTTTATTCAGGCATATTCACCAGTTTTCTAAAATGCATACTTAGATTATTTTTAAAGCTCTTCAAGGCCATAGGGAATGGATGGTTAGGCATTCAAGGTTGCAATCATTGTTAATTCATCATGTATTATTTAGTATCTTATTCAGTCACCGTTTTTGCATGCTGGCAGTGAACCTCAGTGTTGCACAGTGTGAGAGAGAATTTCAGACCAAATGTAAGAGGAGGAGATTTAGGGCTTGCTTACACTACCCACTGGATTGGCGGGCAGCAATTGACCCAGCAGGGAGGGTTGATTTATCACGACTAATATAGATGCGATAAATCGACCGCTCAGTGCTCTCCCATCGACTCTGGTACTCCATCAGAACAGCGAGTGCAAGCAAAGTCAATGAGAGAGCATCAGCTGTTGACTTACTGCACTGAATATGCCACAGTAAATAGATATAAATACATTGACTTCAGCTACATGAATAACGTAGCTGAAGCTGCGTATCTTAGATCGACTCTGCGTGGTAGTGTAGACAAGCCTTTAGTTTGGGCTAAATGAAAATTCAACTTCAATGAGATATAATAGTTTCTCCCTAGGCCCAACAGGACAAGGTTTATATGACTAGAGTGGGCAAGGATTTATTGCTGAAAATTGATATAGATATGAAAGAGCAAATGTCTCTTTTTTTTTTCTTTATTTCATCTATCCGTTGTGTGAGAACACTAGATTTTGAAATAAAGCCCAGCAGGTAGGTAGCTCCAAAAAGCTATTGCGTGTCAGTGCATTTTTAAGCTTGTTATAGAGTGTTGGTTAATATTGGACCCTTTTTTGAAATGCAAATTTTTGTACTTTTTTTAGCTCTCTGTGATCATTTAGCACCCAAAGAGAATAGGGAAAGTATTATAAGATCAAGACAAATGCACCTCTTCAGATGTAAGAAGAATTTACACAAACTAGCAAATTTTCATCTTTTTGCCAGGTATATTTGAATTGTGAATTTTTGCCAGGAATGTTTGCAATAGCAAACACATTTTTTGCTTGAAAATTGTTCATTCTGGCCCCTCTCCCACCAACCAAATGTAGGATGATGTATGGGGCAAAGTTCTTGGGCTCAGGGTTCAAATTGAGGTCATGGGAGGTTATGGTTGTATATTATAGTTTTGGCTTCAGTCTTTATAAAGTTGCAGCTACGATATGGGGTTAAAAACTCAAAGATTTGAAAGTTTCTGCTTATGTCCAACAGAGCTGGCCTTAAGGTCATAGACCCTTTTGGAAGCATAGAGTAATAGAATAGAACTAGAAGACACCTTGATAGGCTATCTAGTTGGTCCCCTAATTATTATTTACACCATCCTGATAAGTGTTCCTAAAAACCTCCAGTGATGGAGATTCCACAACCTTCATAGGTAATTTGTTCCAGTGCTTAACTACCCTTAGCATCAGCACCCTTAGTTTTTTCCCTAATGTCTAACCTATATCTCACTTTTTGCCATTACTTCTTGTCATGTCTTCAGTAATTAAAGAGACAAATTTATCACCCTCCCATTTAAAAGAACTTTTTAATGTACTTCAAGACTGTGTCCCCACCCCACCAGTCTTATCTTCTCCAAACCAAACAAAACCAGTGTTTTCAATCTTTCCTCGTATGGTATGTTTTCTAGACTTTTAATCAGTTTTGTTGCTTTCCTCCAGGTGGTCTCCAGTTTGTTCACATCTTCCCTGAAGTGTGGTGTCCAGAATCATAGGTGCTGTAACTAAGGGTGTTGAGTATCCTGCCGCACCGCCTGGCTTGAAGCGTTTTCCATCATATGCAGAGTTTACAGTTTGGTTCAATGGCTCTCAGCTCCCCCACTATAAAAATTGTTCTAGCACCCATGTATAGAACTGGACATCATACTCCAGTTGGGGCCTAAACAGCTTGGAGGAAAGTGGAAAAATTACTTCTCATGTCTTGCTTACAACATTCCTGCTAATATGTTTGCTTTTTTTCAACAGTACTGTGTTGACTCATATTTAATTTCTGATCCAATATAGCCTCCAGATCTTCTCAAGTTCTCCTTACTAGGCAGTCATTTCCCATTTTGTACTTGTACAATTGATTA
Organism: Sternotherus odoratus; assembly: GCA_032164245.1. Lineage (NCBI taxonomy): Eukaryota > Metazoa > Chordata > Testudines > Kinosternidae > Sternotherus > Sternotherus odoratus. Next base: position 75,653,141 of record JAVMKO010000005.1, read on the forward strand.
TTCCTTCCTAAGTGGCCTTATTTAATTTCATCCTATTTTTTCAGACCATTTCTCCAGTGTTTCAAGATCATTTTGAATTCTAATCCTCTCCTCCAAAGCTCTAGCAACTCATCGCAGCCTGGTGGTGTCTGCAAACTCTGTAAGTGTGAAAAAAGAATGAGGAGTACTTGTGGCACCTTAGGGTACATCTATACTACCTGCCGGATTGGCGGATAGTGTCTGATGCATCAGGGATCGATTTATCGCATCTTGTTTAGATGTAATAAATAGATCCCTGAACGTGCTCCCCATCAACTCCAGAACACCAGTTCCGCAAGAGGAGTAAATGGAGTCAATGGGGGAACCTCCGTGGTCGACTTGCCACCAGGGGGACAGCCAGGTAAGTTGAACTAAGATACTTCGACTTCAGCTACATGAATAGCGTAGCTGAAGTTGTGTATCTTAATTTGAACCCCTCTCCCCCAGTGTAGCCCAGGCCTTGGAGCCTTACTGCCACAAGTACTTCTCGTTCTTTTTGCGGATACAGACTAACACAGCTACCACTCTGAAATCTATAAGTGTGATCACACCTTGGTGTTCAGCTATACAGAAAGCAGTTGGTTGATTGAAAGTGAGAGAGATGATTCAAAGCTGTCCTTCTCTGTTGCCTGCACAAGGACAAGCAAGAGAAAGAAACAGAAAAGGGTTCTGCCAGGGAAGATGTGCTGTAGGGCATGAGGAAATCTATGAACTCAGGAATTCTCCTGCCCCTACTGCTAAAGGACTCGTCTTCATGGAAAAAGACAGGAAATTAACTGACAAAGATTTCATTATACATGTATTTTAATTATAGCTCACTGACATAGTATTTTGACTGGTCCTGCCTGCTGCAGACACCAACATTTGTGAACTTGTCTCTTCTGAATTGCTTTACTCTTTGTCTCCACAACAGCTGTAGTGACAAGAGCAGGCTGCACAGGCCACCCATGTGTGTGCCCAGTTGAGCAGCTACGGAACACATGATAGTAGGAATGATTGACACAGTGATGGAATCCAATGTATATTTTACTAAATGGGGATATGTAAATGAAGAGTTTACTTTGCCAGAAAAAGTTTTACATTTCTTTTTTAAGATTAAGTGAAAACAACATAGTTAACTATGAAATCATTCTTAAATGCTAAGCACTTAAAAGTAAGGAAATTAATACTTAATGACATCGTAAATCTTACGCTACTCACGAAATCCACAAAAATTATTCTTGCTGAGTGCAAATAAATGTATATTTTGGCCCATGAGTGTTGTTATGTATTATATTTTGTTGGTATTATTTAGGTATTAACATATTTTCTTTTAAGGAGCGCCATTGAAAGGATAATATTACCAGTTAATATATTGGACTCCAGACTGTTCACCAAATAAATGAAGAACTCTGTTTATGCCTGTTTTCTTCAAATATGTGAAAAACAAGCTTTGAAGAAGATTTAAGTATCTGGAATGTGCTAAAGAGAGACAAAATGAAAGCAAAATGTCAAAATTTAAACTGTTGAACTGTTTTCTTCAGACTTTGTAGCAATAGTCTCCTTTGCTATAGTTACTTTAATGGCAATCTTCATATCAAGGTATATTTCCAAACCAAATTTACGGGAGGCAAAAATAGAACTTTATGATAGAAACTGTTTGCAACCTTAATTGTACTAACTCTCCATAATTATAACAGTAAAACACACACACTTGTTTGAACAGATGGAGTTTAGAGGAGGCACAATACATTTCTACCTTTTGCCATGAAGCCCTCTCTCCTTTGCTTTTACTTTAAGGCAAACCAAAGAATGTTTTACTAGTTACCTATGATCTTTACTTCTTTTGGTTGGTTTTCAACTATGCCCCATCGCTTTGTCCAATGGTGTTTTTTCAGGTGAAAGCTGGGATGGGTCCGGAATAAAGAAAACTAACTCACATAAAGGTGAATGTAACCTTCAGTTTCACTACACATTGTTTAAAAATTGGTTTCTAAACTGATCTTTTCGGTTACACTGGGTCTGATCAAGGTGACAGTTCAAGATGAGGCCTAATCTTGTTGTCAGTGCTATTTAGCTTAATATTCTCTATTTATTTTATTGGGCTAATATTGTTTATGTAGCATGTACATCTACTACTAAATTAAGGCTTTTGTTGATTGACACCCTCACTTTTCCCCCCCCATTTTCTGGTTGGCTTGAGAGGCTCCTCTGAACCCAAGTCACACAAGCTATGTTCACTTTATTTAAAGGTTAGACATGTACATTATTTTACTCATTATAGTTTTGCATATTTTACAGATTAAACTACATCTGAGTCCTTTAACTGCTGACCAGGCATAACATATTTATCAAACTATAAGCCTATGACCAAGTTGCACATTGATCAAGTTTTTACATAATTTCTTGGTTTAAACATGTACTTTACAAAAGTGTTGTGAATTATTATACTTGACTACCCACTTTACTTAACTTCAATTTTAATATACTTAACTAATCACTACAGTTTCATACTTTCTTGGTTGACTACGTCTTTTGATACTTTATTTCGGCATTATGCTATGCTGTTGAGTTTTTATGTACTTTACCAACTGAACTGCATAGTGCACTGGTATACTTTTTCCCCACAGTTGACAGATGTGGCTACAAACTTTATTGATCAATCTGCATACTTTAGTAGTTCAGTTTTATGTGCATTGCTGAATGAGCTATATACTTTACAAGAGCAGCTTTAACATTTTTCATAGCTATAGCTACAAACTGTCCTAACTGAAAGTCATGTTTTAAGAATGGATTTTATTGTATTTAACTTATCAAGATGCATAATTCAATATATATATTTTTAATATTTTGCATGTTTGCCTTCTTAAAAATAAAATTTATAGATATTTCATGAAGCCACAGTTCTAGGTACAGCTTGGCACACAGTGGTATTTTTAACAGAACTGCAACTCTGTTAAATAACACAATTACAAGTTAACCACAACATTATGCTGCTGTCAGGAGAGATAACATTGCACTTACAGTCCAGTTGCTGAAAACAGAATAAGGTCACTCCTAAAATAAGATGGGTGGGATTGTTGGGGCTTAAAAGACAGCTATTTCTGTGAGGTTCTGCTTATGGAGATTTGCCAACACTGTAGCTAAGGTTGCCCATGCAGTTTCTAGTGGGCTAGGCAGCAGCCACTATCAAAAGCACAATTGTTCCTCTGGGGGTTCCATTCTAGGATAAGATAATCCTTATGAAGGCCCTGTGCTTGTACTTTGGTTCTCTGTTCTCAGTGTCCACCACTTTTCCTCTTGCTCCATTTCCTAGTAGCACACCTCCAAATGTACTCCACTAATATGGACTCTCTATCCCCAAATGCGGATAGCTAACTTGAGGGGGAGCTGTGATAGTGGGTACATCCACAAAATGGATTCCCATTCAGGGTGGTCATCTTTAAATAGAGATTGAACATGGATGCTTGTGACCTAAGACTAACTGGTAGATTCAAGATTTCTCCATGTCTGATATGTTCAGTGCTGAAATGGAAGAGGCTTCAGGCTACATAAATTTGTTCGGTCTTTAAAGTAATAATTACCCCAAATTCTTCATCATGAAGGACAAACATTCCTCTTTCTTTCCAAAGTTAATTCATCTGTTCACTGGTGTCTTGCCATTGAAAAGATGTATTAATGGATAGAGAATAGAAGAAACAGTTAAATGTGCAAGATACATTCATTTTTCATATGGCTATCATCTCCACATATGTCTGGTCTGTGAATATATAGTGCTAAATATGGATCCATTGTAATTGTAACAGCTAAAAGCTTTCTTAATATAAAAAATACTCACTTTTCAAATCTGGCTGTCGGTTATTTGATGCGTAGAATGATCTGGGGTAACTCATCATCAGTTCAATGGTGCACGTTTTCTAGTAAATCAAGTAAATGAAAACTCACAGGGAAGATCACAAAACTCTTGACTCCTCCTCCTTCAAAATATAAATCCACTGAGACTTGAACATGACTTACAGTACCACCTTAGGTGGCAAACTGCAACTCAAAGAGCTTTTTAAAAAAAACAGCTGGCCTTTTCACCTTGTTCCTTGCATTATTTCTCATAATAATGGGGAAAGTGAATGAACTATTATTATCCAGGAAGAAACAGGATTGGAAGGAGCGGGCTTCAGACTGCAGTACATTAGAGCCAGAAAAATATAAGAGAGGATGATGATTCAATGAATCTTATTACGTGTGTCCATCCAAACCAGGCATCATGAAATAATTTAATAATTAAACAACAATCCTACATGAAATGCCTCCTTTGGAACAATTCCAATATAAATTACTCCTACTATTCCCATAATATGTACTAAGGTTGTCCCTTTGAATTGTCCAACCTCATTTTTTCCCATTGCAAATAACTTTAACTATTGTGCTTGTTGATAAATCACTGTAAAGAGTATTTCATTAGATGTCAGGAGGGTGACATAGCCTGATGTCCTTACGGTAGTAGTCTTCATTGCTATTTGAGATATTTGGGTTCAGTTTTGCATGCCAATCTCTCATACTTCATGTTAACATGTACTAGGTTTCTGCACAAGGAATATGTTCAGTCCTGAGATGAATGGGAAAGAAAGTAATGCATTGTTGAGCTATGTTCTTTGTGGTTAAAGATCTGCATTGATGAACTCTGAAGGGAGTTCTGTTCTCAGATGAAAGACTGATAGCCACACTATGTAGCCTTGAAAGGTGGAGAAAGAGGATCAAGGATTCAATAAGGATTTAGAGACTCATTGTGGAAAATGAAAAAGATCTCATATTTTCCTACGTGTCTGTTATGTCAGCTAGGAAGCATTTGGTCAGCTGGATCTTTGTTTATTAGTGTCTCTAAAGAGAGCTTGGTTCAACTTATCTGAATAGTTTAATTTTACTATCCTCATAATTATGGATCATCCTGTCACCAAAAATGGCTCTTTGAAACTATTTTTACTGACTTAGTGCCTCCCATAATTAGAACTGTGCATCATCCCTAGCTGCACACCTTTTCACACTATTAATAACACCTGGAGGGGAAAAACACTTTCTTCTTGGTTTTTAAAGAAAGTGATTAGAAAATTTAGCCCTTATGTATGAAGTGATGTAGTGTACACTGAGAATGATTTATTCTACTTACTGTAGCGGGCTTACATTTAAAAGAACTTTAAAAGGAATCCCATGGCTTATAAAAAGTTGTAGTCATCCGTTATAATAATGAATGTTCCCAATAACTCACAGGGGACAACTAGATTGTGTACTATTGTATATCTTTTCTAGCTTTCACACACACACATTTTATATAAAACCTGTGGTGTCTCCCCAGTTCTTCTCAAAGATTTGATATTAGAATTTTTAGAGAGGTGTCATTTGACTAAGACTTGATTGTTTTTGTAAAAGGTACAGCAAAACAATTTGCTATTATTCTGTGAAGTTTTATTATGAATAATTAAAAGCAAACTGCATGTCATACAAGTACAAAGTACATTAACAATATATTATCTTTGCTTCTTTCTTTTTTTTGTATTTCCTAATCACAATATTCATTCATTTACAAAAGCTGTCCCAGTTGATAGACTGAATTAGAGAGGTTCTGATATATGGGTACTTGTGCAATAGAATAACTTCATAAATTTAGGTGCAAAACTGGTTGACAAACTGTACTCAGAGTAGCTATCAGTGGTTCACTGTCAAACTGGGAGGATGTCCCCAGTGGGTTCCCACAGGCATCAGTCCTACGTCTATCACTATTCACGTTTTTCATTAATGATTTGGATAGGGGAGTGGAGAGTATACTTATAAAATCTATAGATGACACCATGCTGAGAGCAGTTGCAAGCACTCTGAAGGACAGGATCAGAATTCATAGTGACAAATTGCAGTATTGTTCTGAAATCAGTAAAATGAAATTCAATAAATAAAAGTGCAAAGTACTGCACTTAAGAAGGAAAAATAAAATGCCCAAATATCAAATAAAGAATATCTGGCTAGGCTGTATTGCTGAAAAGGATCTGAGAGTTAAAGTGGATCAATGAGTCAATAATGCAATGCAATTGTGAAACAGGCAAATGTTTTTTCAGTGGTGTCTGAACAGAAGTGTCATATATAAGACACAGGAGGTAATTGTTCCATTCTATTCAGCCTCAGCTGGAGTATTATGTACCATTTTGTCACACTTTAAGAAAGAAGTGGACAAATTGGAGAAAGTCAAGAGGAGAGCAACAATAAAAGGTTTAGAAACCTGTGACTAAACTTTAAAAAACAAAAAAATGGGCATGTTTTGATCTTGAGAAGAAAAAAATGAGTGGGGATCAGATAAGTGTTGAAATATGTTAAAGGCTGTAAGGAAAAGCAGTAAAGGGCTTAATCTGTAGCAGGGTGATTTAGGCTGGATATTTGGGGCAACCCCCCCCCCGGCTCCCCTGCAGCGGGAAGCCAGGTGGGAGCTGTCAAACCCCCCCCCCCCCCCGCCCGGTTCCCCGCAGCGGGGAGCCAGGCGGGGGGGTTGACAGTTCCCACCCGGCTCCCGGCAGCGGGGAGTCCGGCGGGAACTGTCAACACCCACCCACCCCCCGCCTGGCTCCCCGCTGCGGGGAATGGGGCGGGGGGGGGGGGTTGACAGCTCCCGCCTGGCTCCCCGCTGCCGGGAGCCGGGTGGGAACTGTCAACCCCCCGCCTGGCTCCCCACTGCGGGGAACCGGGCGGGGGGGGTTGACAGCTCCCGCCGGACTCCCCGCTGCCAGGAGCCGGGCGGGAACTGTCAACCCCCCCGCCTGGCTCCCCGCTGCGGGGAGCCGGGCGGGAGGGGGGGAGAGGGGGGGTTGACAGCTCCCGCCTGGCTCCCCACTGCAGGGAGCCGGGCGGGAGCTGTCAACTCCGCCGCCCGGAGTTTGACAGCTCCCGCCCCGCTCTCTGCCCCGGGGAGCCGGGCGGGAGCTGTCAACCCGGCCAGCCGGCTCCCCTCTGCAGGGAGCCGGGCGGGAGCTGTCAGACCCCCCGCCTGGCTCCTCTCTGCGGGGAGCCGGGGAGCCGGGTTGACAGCTCCCGCCCGGCTCCCCGGGGTGGGAGCCGGCAGCCCCCAATAACGGATTTCGGATGCATCGGGAAATTTTGTCCGTTGCATCCGAAGTCCGTTAAATCGGGGTCCGTTAAATCGAGGGTTTACTGTACTATACTACAAGGTTAGGGTTCTGATTCCCCTGCTTGTGCACACAAACTTGTGCTAGCTCTCTTTGAGCCATGCTGCGTACAAACCCTTCTGAAACTGGTGAGTATGTACTTGGCATGGCTCAGCATGCCTCCACTGCTGCTATCTGTGCCACCATGACTACACTGATATTTATATTCCTGCTAACTCAGTGAGAACTAGCATAAGTGATTTTATACATAAGCAGGTGAATCATATCCTTAGTGTAGATGTAATGTTAGGGTCAAAAATGTGTATATACAAACCAGTGCTCTACATTCAAGTGACAGGCTGCAGCAGCCCAGAGCCAGCTTGAGACCTCAGGGTCCTAGCACAGCCCTCCAATGAGTAGCAGTAGAGAAGTCCACGAAGCAATCTAGAGTAGCTGTGGGGAACAGCCAGTCAAGACAAGGATGTAGGGAGCAGCCATTCAGAGGGTTGCAGACCCATATAAAGAGATCTGCGGCTCAGAGCAGCAAGGAGAGCAGATGGTGCTCCTCCTGGCCCTGGGGAGCTGTAATACCATGGACAGCTCAATGCTGGCAAGGACTGGTGAAGGGAGGAGCTCCTTGCTGACTGCTAGGACTGAAGATAAAAGAACCCTGAGGTAAGGGTGAAGCCTTAGGGAAGGTTGGGCTGAGGGGAAGTAGCTCAGGGAAAAGTAGCTGCCTTGTGAGTAGTAAAAGGGACACAGCTGCAATTCATGTCCCTACTACAGTAGTAGGTGGGCGTGGGTCCCCTCCATTAGCTACTAGGAGCGGTGAGTGCCACCCTGTCACAAATAACTGTTTACTATTTCCTACATGCAAACAAAAGTTATGATGGGTTTGTGTTTTTGTTTTTTCTCCAAATGACTGGTTAACCTTTACTCAGAATAACAAAGATTTTTTTTGTAAGAAATGTCTTTTCTGAGGATGTAAACAAATCAATAATAAATGAAAACTGGCTGGAAAACAGCATGTTGGCTATATTGCATGATATGTAGCTACAAAGATACATTTTCACCAGAAAGAAACTTCATTTTCAAAAAAGTTTTTCATGTGTTTTTTGTGTGTGTGAAAAGCAGCTGAAAAGGAAGCTCACATATTAAATCACCATAAGTCTTTCCACATAAAATGGATGGTCTCTAAAAGTAAGGATTATATTTTTAGTGATCTCCAAATAGGCATATATGATGGTTTCACAAATCAAAATGTTCATTTTGTTAGAGCTGTTTGCAAAAGTTCAGAAATGTTATGCTTACCCAAATAAGCACAATGTCTCCTTCCCCTCTGCCACACATACAATATATCCCCCTCCCCCCATCATAAACAAACCATCCAGTCCCAGGTAATGCAGCTAGCTAAAACAATGCAGACAGTATTTCTCCGGGTTCACCGAGGCTGCAGCAGAACAGTTGCTCTTTTGCCATTAGAGGTGTTTGTACCTCTTCATTTTGGCAGGTCTGAAGAACAGCCCCATTCTTGCTAAGTGGAAGTTGACTCAAATGGAAGTATTTAATCTTTGGAAGAAATTACTTTTGAGGTAATATTTAGCATGCATGCACCACTTTCTACCCTCAAAGAACTTCCTAAAATGCTAATTAATGCATGGAATGCATAAGAAATACTATTCCTGCCATAAAGACAGTGCAGGGAATTGATCTTGGGGAAAGCAAGCAGTACTGTTTCATCAGAGCTATTCAAATAAGAGACAAAAGACATATTACTATATCAAATTCAAATGGTGCTGCTTTTGTATCTTAACAGTTTATAGGTTAAATAGATTATCTAGTTATTTCGATCATATTCCTGTTGAATCCTGATCTTACAACAGTATACTGTTAAAAATTCTGCAGAATAGTTACTTGGACCAGAATAACTGTTTATGATTTTGAGCAATTGTAGCGTATTGATCACTTCCCTTGGACATCTAAATATGAGGAGAGAAAAAATAGCATATACACTATTCAAAACCTCTTAATGGATTTTAGACACCATTTTCCTGCATTTGTGCAAAGCTAATAATAAAAGTGAAGCTGAGTCTTCCATAATTTGTCTGCCAAACAAGGCATGTTGTCTTTTAGGATCTTGTAGTGTTATGCTTCATTACATGCTTAAGAAGAACAAGCTGACCTATGCTGAGTAAGGATGGATGAACCAAATTTGAGTCAAAAAAATAACCTTTAATGAGATTTGAAAATGTTTTAATTAATTTATGATATATTTAATTTCCATGTGCCTCTTTTGGTTTCTGGTTCTGACAGGGACCAGAATTGGAAATGCTTTGAGAAAGACTTACGTTGACTTGGAAGCAGGGAGCACCTGGATTTTGACAGTCTATTTTCTTAGATTTGAGAAAATTCATCATGAGAGCTTTTTCTTGTGCTTCTAACCCAGTTTTGACAGAAGGAATTAGGGCCCTATTGTGCTATGCTCTGTATAAACCTATAGTTTGGAAGAAAAAAAACAACAACAACCATAGTTCATACCTCAAGAAGTTTGCACCTCTTAAGGATACTACAAGAGACAACAAGTGGAGATAGACAAACAGTGAGAAAGACAAGCTGACAATAAAGCAATCATATTTGGTATCATATGCACTGAGTTTCTAATGTGCCTCTCTGCACCCATAGTTACAGCTATGCCTCTGCTCTTGATCCTATGCCTTTTTGTGTTGTTTCAGTGTATCCTACAGTTCCTCATAGTCATGGGGGAAAGTGGGCACATTAGTTCAGCTGCATATAGATTAATGTGATGACTCACAGTCAAGGATTTTCTGAGGGGCCTTGTCTAGACTTGGAAAAAAGATGGGTTTTTTAACAAGCTTCTTAGCTAACATGTTTTAATTACATTTTGTTTAAACTACACTGCCATTTAGCATAGACTTTGTTCAACATCTTTTACAAGTATATTAGCTGATTGAGCATGACCTTTCTTGCTAGTCTTGACATGGTCAGAGATTGCATTTGCTTTGTCACCGTGTCCTTGCAAATGCAAGATTTTTAGGAGCAGCACATTGTCATATTTCTACATTAATAGTGAATAAATTCAGCCAACAGAGTTGTTTGAGGCTAGTTTGCAGGCCAGTTGATGATCAGAGGTAAAGTTGAACTACCAAGTTAACTCCATAACCTCTGATAATTTTATAATAAAAATGGCATAGTGTAACAGATATTGTAACACTTTTTTACAAAAGTGTCACCCCTCTGAGGAATGATTAGCAGAATTCTGGGGCCTTGCAAGCTGGGTTCTCAGTTTACAAGATATCAGTGATGCAGATGCTCTTCATATATTTGACATGCAACTTGATTTATTTACACCAGTCCTGGAACAGACTCAGTCAAAAGTAGTATCCGAGCAGTGTCCTCTTACAGAAATCTGAGTCCACAGACCAATGTCTGGATCTCAGGAAGCTTCTCTGCTCCAGGAAATGACTCTAGTTAGAAGGATTAACATAGAGAACAAACTCCCCAGCTACTTGGCATAGCTTCTGTTTAGAACCCTTATCCAATCAAAATAACAATATAAGTTTTTATTAGACTTAAAATTGGATCACACTTTATGAAAAAAGAAGATTCTTGTGTAACAGCATGACTTTGACATCTGCCATAATAGTGGATATACTGGAACTTTATTTGCTAGCATGTCATACTTCTGATATATTTCCTATAGTGTATAATTCTGTTATTTGTGTTGATTAGAAGGCTTTACAACATTTGAAGAAATTGCTGATATTTTGATGTCAAAACAGCCACTTTGATAAACTGGAAATTAATAATGAAATCTAATTGCTAAGTATTCACTTCCTCAGGGCCATCCTCCTGAAAAGGAATATTTTTAATTTTAGCATTATTAAGTAGTCCTTTAATATGAGTCTGAGGACATACAGTGTAGAGAAGGATCAAGATTAATACTTTGAATCTACTGTTCTGTTAGCAAAGCCATTTATTTTCTTAGCTGATAACATTTTAATTTGCTGAAAATTAAACATGGTCACATGGGAGGTATCAATTGGTTTTGAATTCTAATAAAAGATGACAAAGCTTGGATGCAACGCATCCGCCAGCAGTGGCAAAACAAAGCTGTGGTTGTTCCCTTTACTGTGATTTTAAAAAGTGATGAGAGAGCTGAATATTGATTAGATTTTAAAAAGACATGCTTAAAATATTGACAGTATCTCATGTGTTTGTATATTACAAAAATTAAGAGAAAAATCCCTGAATGGAGCAGAAAAATGTTAACTTTTTCAGCAACATTCAGTCATTATCAGTAAGCCAGATACCTGATCACTTCTGAATGTAAAACATCTATGAGCAAACCTGACAATTCTGTAGATTCTATATACAAACAAAGCAATTTAATTGATGGGCTGAATTCTGCTCTGCTTCATAAGACTAGGCTGATCTACTGCCCACACAACCTTTCTCTGGTTACCTACACAGAATGATTCTATGGAGTGTTCTTGTTTTTAGATTTCTGGACATTTTTACTTTACTATATTGGCCTGATTCCATAACACATGAAAAGAAAATTCAATGGGATTATTGATGAGACTGTGGGTGGCAGGATCAAATCCTTTATAAAGTTACTACACTATGTAAATGTTTTTATTAATAAATTGTAGTACCTGTAAGTAATGCAACAGGAACCACTGGGAGTTTTAAAACTTTGTATTTTAAAAAATCCTCAAGAAAGATACTGTAAATGTACTTAGCTGTATTGTTGACTGTGCAAGTACTTAGTCATTGTAAATGCAGTCATGTTAATGTGTAGAAAAAGTTGAGTTTCATCCGGTTGTTATTTTCAGAGCTTGAGGCTGATTTATGCCTGGGTTATGCTTGGTTTGCTCTGGTGTGTAACTCCATATATAGTATTCTAATATATGAAGTTAATTTATTTTATGCATGAAGAAATCAGTAAACACTGGTAATCCTCTCCTTTTAAAAGCAGATGAGTATACAATTTTAAAATAAAATTTACATGCACTGCAACAATTTTGAACATTATGTGCATCTGTGAGGATATATGGAATTGTTTTTATTCCATTGTAGATATTTCTTCCAGGATGATTCAAATGATGTTTTAATTGTAAAGGTTTTAGAAGCATTAAAAGCAGCCTTTTTTTTCAAGTAAGCCATAAGTAGGTGATGGAAACTTACCAATATACTTCAGCAATATATACTTACCTATTTTAGGAGTATAAATTGACTTCACTTTATTTCTTAATCTGTCGATAATATATTTCTGAGAATCTAACAAACTGCAATTTTTTGACATTGTTGTAGTTTCTACAGCCTGAAATTTCCTTTTTTCCTTTTCTGCTGCTATATCAGTGTGTATCCCTCTGCAAGGCTGGTATATCAGAACCAGTAAGAAGTTAATGAAAAGTTGCACCTGGATTCTATCCCCATTTTCTCAACCTTGCCAATTTACTGGGCCCAGCTGCCGTGCACAAAAGGAGGAGCAGAAAAAGGGTTGGGGATGGGGGAGTGCATATTCTAGGAAGAGAATCATCAGAGTTACATTAGGAGACTTTTCTGCTTGGACCCAGATTATTACAGTACTTTTGCTTTGCTTATGTCCCAGAACAGAAAGGACTTTAAAATGATTTATATTTGTACTCCCTGAAAGGGAGAAATAGAGCTGTGTTTTTTTTTAAATCTTGTTGGGAAGTGTGCTGCTTATCCCAGCAAGGGAGAGCTCCCCCTGTCAGACAGCCATACATTTTTTGATTTAGAAGTCTAGATTATGTTGAGCATTTATCAACCTAGCTTCATTAATCAGTACTGCTTGCTACATAATAGTGCTATGTTCTTGTCATTTTGTTTGGGAATACGCAAGCTGCTGATTTGCAGCTTGTTTAGTTTTAAATGTTTTCTCTTAGCCATGTTTTAATAATTTATTTCCCTCCTGGGTTTAGATGTCAGTTAATGGACAGTTAAGGATAAGAGAATGTTTTTTGTAGGAGAAGACAGTTTATTACTTTTAGGTGGCTCTGTCTTGTTTTGTAGCCTTTCCTGTTCAGAATGGTCTTCCTTTATGTTGCTATCTGGAGTGGCTCATGACTGAGAGTGCCAAAATCAGGCAGCCTGTCCAGAAGCAGAGCAAAAACCTCAGACTGGTTGTATGTTCTATGATTAGATTTCACCAATCCAGTAACAAGTGTGAAATCCTAAAGGCCTAGAAGAGTCTTCCCATGAAGTCACAGACAGTCCACTTGGACATTCCAGTCTCTCTTGCCTCCCAGGCAAGCCTGACTTTTTGTTAGATGGCGGCTTTACACCAAAAATCAGAACAATATTCAGGTTGCTCCCAGTCACAAAGGGCTAGTCATTTACCCCAGGTAAATTGTTTTTGGATCCCAAAGACACTGCTTGTAACCAATCCTGTAACAAGCTAGCTAAAGGTTTATTAAATAGGAAAAAAATAATAAGGATTATTTACATGGTTAAAGCAGATAAACATACACCAACAAATGAGTTACATTCAGGTTTCGAAGGTAATACATTTTTTCCAGTAAGTAGATTGTATATCCTATAGGGCTACCCAGGTAAAACAGCTGGGAACTCCTTGCTTATGCTTTGAAATGCTTGTCCTTTAGAGTTCAAGTAGCACAGGAATAATACATTCTTAACAGGCATTTTTATTCCCTTCCCCCAGTGTTCAAACTGTAATGGGATGAGTATTTGGGTATGTACCCTCTTCAGGGCTGAGGGGAAAGCAATCAACAAAGTATTTTCTCCACAATGGCTCGTCTGATGTCTGTACACCTTTTTCTGTTGAGGAGGAAATAACACTCCTTGTGGTGAACTAATATTTCACACTTTGTAATGCTTCTCCTCTGACTGTGGGGGATTTACAGTCTTGGCAAACATTTTTATAGTTACAGAGCAAACATTTAAACATTGTTATAATATAGGATAGAGCTATTATAAGAAGGATTAATACATGCAGCATCTTGCACGCATTTCATAAAGTGTAAACACGTTGTTAAGACTCTAATATCAATTTTATCTATATTAAAATATACAGGTAAACCAGATTGGATTCCAACTATACATTTAAGCTTAGGAGGTCTGGGTCCTTGGCATGAGCTGGCATCTGGGTTGCCAGCTTCATACCTTGATCTCTGTAAGTAAGCCAATTTGTTATTCAAACATTTCATAAGTCTTTTATAACCATGGTCCAGGGAATAAAGGGATTAAGCCAAAGCAGTTCACCTGAAAATCTGTAAAATATGAATATTAATCACAAGTCTGACTGGCAATCTGTATTAATGTCCATTTGAAATGGACTTCTGAAAGTATCTAATAAAATATTGTTAATTAGATGCCAGTATGTATGTATTTTTGTGAGATATGGGTGTATCACCCACAACTCATGCTCTCAATGGACAAGCATTAATCTTTCTAAACATCTTATTGGTGTACATATATGTGTTCAGAGTATGGTAAGAGGAAGGGTAGATCTTTGGGGAATCCTATTTGTGTAATTCTTGGTGCCCAAAGGGAATCTTTTAAGATAGAAATGAGATTTAAAATGGAATAAACTCTCCTTGGTTGCAATTTGATAGCTCCTGTCATCCCTTGCCTGGTTCAACTAATGATTTATTTAAAAATGTAGTGTTCCTAAACTTGGCATTTTATAGATATGTAGGATGTGGATATTGTTTCCATGCTAATAAATGTTTTCACTCTACACATTATGCTACCAACTTGGCCCAAAATTAATTTCTGATGTTGACTGCTTATTATTAAATGGACAACCTGGTTGTAGGGTAGATACTTTGGACCCAGATGACCACCATGTAGACTGACTATAGATTACTATCAAGCTCATAGTGGCGGGGGCATCTTTTTTCTTCTGTTTGTACAGTACCTAGCCCAATGGGTCCTGATTACTGACTCGGGCTTTTGGGTCTACTGCAATAGTAATAATAATGGTGGAGAATCTGAGGTTTAATGGAAGGCTTAGGGTCCATGAAAGGCTTAATTTCTCTTTTTAGTCTACTCTTGTTCCTACAAGAACCAGTCCACAGTTCTTTTGCCTAATTAGGCAATAGTTACAAATCCAAAAAATGTATTTAATGCTTTTTTGCAGACTTTGTGCAATCTCTCACAATGTACCCTGCACTGAGGATGCAGGCAGATCTTCCATAAGAATTCTGGGGCAGTTTCTGATGTAAATTGGCATAACTGCATTTACTTTAATGTACACCCTTTTACACAAGTGAGGATCTGGCCTTTGTACTTCCCAATATGGCCTCAAAAAGTCAACAGTCACTGAAGCAGCAAATTAGAATGTTGTCATTGTGTCACTCTCAACTGGTGCTGTTCCAGGCTACGGTCAACATAGCCCCTGGAATACTTTCATGATAGCACACTGAGGAACACTAAACATCTGGGCTTGCTTCAGACAGACAGTTGTTTGGAGGGAATGTGCTTACAATAAACAGATTAGAATATTATCCAAACATTAAAAGCTAACATTGAGTTAGAATATTTTAGAACCATTTAATGACAGATTAAAATTAATGGAATTAAAAAGAAATGATGACAGAATAACTAAATCTTTACTTTTCCCCCTCTTCTTTTAAAATGTTTTAACCCTTCTTGGCAAGGTACACGTTCCTCCAAGAGTATGTACCAAC
The DNA here is from genome assembly GCA_032164245.1 of Sternotherus odoratus. Taxonomy (NCBI): domain Eukaryota; kingdom Metazoa; phylum Chordata; order Testudines; family Kinosternidae; genus Sternotherus; species Sternotherus odoratus. The sequence goes on from JAVMKO010000005.1 coordinate 75,668,976, forward strand.
AGTATTGTAGTAGGGAGGGAAAGAATTAAAGTGACATTTTGTGGCAGATTTGCACACAATTATGTAATTTTTCAGTGTATGGAGAATAACAAGGTATTGTCCAAAATCGTAATTTCCCATGTGCCACAGTACTTTTATGTGGGACAACATTAAACACCAGAGCCACATCTATTATTTTAGTCCATATAGAAGTAATATTGTATTTCATGTTACAATGTTATATAGAAATCTCTGCAACCCAAATTTAGAATTCCTCCTGAACCTTAATTTCTTATCTCTGAATCTAGTTTAGAACACTGCATCTATAGGATATAGTTCCTTCCCTGCCACATGATTTTACAGTATTCATTTCTCCAGCCATTTGTTTCTTAGTATGTCTCACAAATAGTCGGAAAGGCTGGAATGAGTATTCCACAAAGCGTAGGAAAAAACTGTTGTAGAGAATTCTGCAAATCAGCTCAATAGAAAATAGCTCAATTTCAAAATAGAAAACAAGGAATTTTCATCACTTGATGTTTTAGAGCACAAAAGTTGTACATTTTTGATGTTGCCTTTTTTCTCTTCCATGGTGATCAGTTATATAAGTCAAATACTGAGAGGCTTATAATGCAATTTATATTTAGAGTTCTTTAGCTGTAATAATTATCTTTATAGGAAACAAAAAGGTATGTACAAAATTAACAGAAATGATATGTCCCATTTCTTTTTTTATTCAACTTGGTGATGCTTAACTGTTCTAAAAGCGCACAGTCAGAACTGCCAGAAGGTAGAGCAGTGATCACAAAGGAGCAGGGACATCTTCCAGTTTCATGTGTCGTTACTTAACTTCCCAAGCCACGTAAATTCATACAAGAGCTTCCATGACGTTGGAATTTATTTTAAATCTTGAATATAACACAACTTCTTTAAGTCATTGAAGCTTGCAGTAAGGCTTTTTCTTTTTGGCATTTCTAGAAGAATCTTTAAAAAATGCTCTTTCAATTAAGTAACCATTTATAATTTTCTATTGACGATTTTACCCATATAACTTTTCCCTTATAGTAAGTTGTCCTGCACATAGACTATTGTGTATTCCTATATTTTCAGGCCCTCAGTTTTCATTCCTATTCAACTTCTTAATTCTCCTCCACTTCTTGATGCATTTTCCCTGTTACTGGAAGAGTGTTTACCGTCCAGTGAGCTTGCTACCCTCGTAATGCTAATGTGTGCTGTCTTAGGGTAAAATTTTCAGATATTTAGGCATTTAAAAATGTAAATAGGTGCCTTATGGGATTTTCAGAAGTACATAAACAAGCTAGATACTTAAATCCCATTCTTTTTAATGGTGATTATGCATGTAAATTTGAAAATCTCACCAGTTTTATATTTTAAGCATCTACATATCTTTGAAAATTTTATCCTTAGGGGCTAATTCATTTAATTTTCCACTTAAAATATGAAACCATTTATGCAGGATGATTTGCTGAAGAGTTTTTATAAAGAAAATATAATTGGTATGATAAGCACTATTTCAAGATGAAATGATTTCTTTTGTAGTGGGCTATGAGTACTGTCTGGTCAGTAGTCTGTCAGAATTGGGGTTGAGTTTTGCTACAAATGTGAAAATCCATTGTAAGCATGTTTCCTATATTTGATAAGTTTTTGCATCTTGACATACATTTATTCACACAGAATAGCGAATATAGGTGTGCAGGACTGCAAAGTTTAGGTGGAGATCTTTTCATTTATTTTTTTCTATTTTCTTCTATGTTTATATTGACCATTCTACTATAAACAGAAATTTTTGCATTTTAGCATAATTTCTAGCTTAGACTATCTAGTCTTGAAATTTGTAAATCAGAATTTTGTTAATGAAGTTTTTATTGACTAACTAAGTATTCTGCATAAATAGGTTTTTTGTCATTTTAAAATGAATTGATGGGATGTAGAGATCAATATTAATGTAGGAAAATATGAACAGATCTTTGAACAATTTTGGTTTTTCATTAGTTCTACTGAATAACACTTATTTTCCCTGATGACCATGTAGAAAATATAATATAGATTCTTTTAGTACAGATGAGTCGAAAAAGCCAAATTTCAATACAATTGTAGTTCGTAAGTCATAAAACTCTTATATAACAACTGATCATCCATAACATTATGGAATAATGCACTAAGCCAAGCTATAACTAATTACACCATTCCAGTACATTACTTGATTAGTCTTAGTATTATATCTGATTTTTTTTTTTCAACTGATGAACACAAACAAGCATGAACAAGAGGTGGATGGTGATCCACTGCATTCCTGCTGAAGTAATGGGAAGGCACTCAGTACTGAAGAGTGCATTTAGTTGGTTCACTGATTCTAAGAACAGTGTCCCATTTGCCAACTTATTTTTTACCAGAGTAATTTCTTACCCATAGTTTCCTTAGCTTTTAACATACAGTTGCCTTCAGATATTGTTAACAGAAAAAGAAAATTGTCTGGATAGATAAGCAAGTTAAATCTTTGCTTTTTTGCCTAGGGATATATCTGCTTTAAAAATACAAAAATTTACAGTGTACATATAAGAGAACATGTTTCTGAATATTGAGTGCATCTACCAGCAAGAGTAAAGAAGTTACAATTTCAGGGATACAGATGTACATTTCATTTGTGTGCCTCACTTGACTTGTTTGGTGAGTGTGTGCCAGTGGATGAGGGCAGGGAGTATCTTGAATTCAGCTTTTTTTGCTGGAGATTAGCCTCTGAAGGGAGGAATTGCTGCAAATAAATGAAAAACCTAAAAACTCTGATCTGAAGCAGAACTCCAGAATTTTGCTCAGTCTCCTCCTTTCCCCATTTTCCAACTGTGTTCACCTTTTATTAAGAACTAGCATAAGTGCCCGGCGCTGCTCGGGTCAGTCGGAGGTGGGGAGGTGGCAGACAGCTGACACCCCCTGACCAACCCCAACACCCACACCTCACCCCTCACCCACCCCGACACCTTCCCACCCCCCCTGACCAACCCTGTCATGGGGTCGGTCACTCACCCAGCGGCGCCCCCGTCTGGTCGTCACGGGAATTAGCTCTTTGACCCCTGGAGCGCCCTCTGTTGGCCGACGTCCGCTTCTCCACACTGGCCCCGTGCCCTTCCCGGACCCCGGAGCCCCTTGCTGAGGGTGCTGCACCCTGCAGTACCCCCCTGGTTTTAGGGTCTCCCCTCCCCAGGGAACCCACCACCCACTATCCCCAACTCGCCTCAGAATGTGCCATTGTCAGTCACTACTTGCCCCTGCTCACTGGGGCGGACTGCAGTATCATGGCTACTTATCACCGGCAAGGAGGGTTGGCCTGCTGCTGCTATCTCCGGCCCTAGGCTGCTCCCTGCAACCCTGGTAGTTCTGGGTTGGACCTTGTATCAGGCCCAGAGGCCTGGGGCTCGTGGCTAGAGCCCACCCAGCTCCTTCTGCCCTGCCCCAGCTCTGCCCTAACCCAGGTACCTGGCTTCCTCCTGCAGCAGGCCTGTCTCGCTCTGACTGCAGAGGAGACTGCCCCTGCTTCTCTGCCTCCCAGCCCTTATATCCTGACTGGGAGTGTTTGGGGCGTGGCCACACAGCTGAGCCCAACTCCCAATCAACCTGGGAGTTTGCAGGCTTGCCTCCCAGGCTATTTCAAACCCCTTTTGGGGCTTTTCCAAGCCCCTTTCAGTAGGGGGCGGGTGGACACCCCGCCACAAACCCCAACACCTCCCGGCTCACTTACCCCCCAACCAAACCCGACACCCCCACCTCACCCCCCGACCAAACCCGACACCCCCACCTCACCCCCCCAAGCAAACCCGACAACCCCACCTCACCCCCCGACCGAACCCGACACCCCCACCTCACTCACCGTCCCACCAAACCCAACTCGGATCCGTCGCAGGGGAGGGGGGGGCAGAGCCGAGGGATTCCGGGGACCTTCGCAGGTGGGGGGGGGCACAGGGCTGAGGGATCTCCGGGGTTCCGTTGGGACGGGGGAGGGGCAGAGAACTGAGGGATCTCCGGGGTTCCATTGGGAGGGGGGAGGGGCAGAGAACTGAGGGATCTCTGGGGTTCCGTTGGGAGGGGGGAGGGGCAGTGAGCTGAGTGATCTCCGGGGTTCCGTTGGAGGAGGGAGGGGCAGTGAGCTGAGTGATCTCCGGGGTTCCGTTGGGAGGGGGGAGGGGCAGTGAGCTGAGTGATCTCCGGGGTTCCGTTTGGAGGGGGGAGGGGCAGTGAGCTGAGTGATCTCCAGGGTTCCGTTGGAGGAGGGAGGGGCAGTGAGCTGAGTGATCTCCGGGGTTCCGTTGGGAGGGGGGAGGGGCAGTGAGCTGAGTGATCTCCGGGGTTCCGTTGGGAGGGGGGAGGGGCAGTGAGCTGAGTGATCTCCGGGGTTCCGTTGGGAGGGGGGAGGGGCAGTGAGCTGAGTGATCTCCGGGGTTCCGTTGGAGGAGGGAGGGGCAGTGAGCTGAGTGATCTCCGGGGTTCCGTTGGGAGGGGGGAGGGGCTGTGAGCTGAGTGATCTCCGGGGTTCCATTGGGAGGGGGGAGGGGCAGAGAACTGAGGGATCTCCGGGGTTCCGTTGGAGGAGGGAGGGGCAGTGAGCTGAGTGATCTCCGGGGTTCTGTTGGAGGGGGGAGGGGCAGTGAGCTGAGTGATCTCTGGGGTTCCGTTGGAGGAGGGAGGGGCAGTGAGCTGAGGGATCTCCGGGGTTCCGTTGGGAGGAGGGAGGGGCAGTGAGCTGAGTGATCTCCGGGGTTCCGTTGGGAGGGGGGAGGGGCAGTGAGCTGAGTGATCTCCGGGGTTCCATTGGGAGGGGGGAGGGGCAGAGAACTGAGGGATCTCCGGGGTTCCGTTGGAGGAGGGAGGGGCAGTGAGCTGAGTGATCTCCGGGGTTCCGTTGGAGGGGGGAGGGGCAGTGAGCTGAGTGATCTCCGGGGTTCCGTTGGAGGAGGGAGGGGCAGTGAGCTGAGGGATCTCCGGGGTTCCGTTGGGAGGGGGGAGGGGCAGTGAGCTGAGTGATCTCCGGGGTTCCATTGGGAGGGGGGAGGAGCAGTGAGCTGAGTGATCTCCGGCGTTCCGTTGGAGGAGGGAGGGGCAGTGAGCTGAGGGATCTCCGTGGTTCCGTTGGGAGGGGGGAGGGGCAGTGAGCTGAGGGATCTCCGGGGTTCCGTTGGAGGAGGGAGGGGCGAGCTGAGCGAGTGCGGTGTCTGTTGGAGGGGGTATTATGACATCATCAGCACCTAACTGCCCAGCTGATGTGATTGGCCCTGAAAGACTTTCACCCCTGGGGGGCGTCAGAGGTGAGGTCCGAAAATTTTTCGACCCTTACCAAGATGTAGACCCCAAGACCCCTCACTGTACCAAATTTCAAGTCTCTGGCTCAAACGGTGCGGGAGGAGTTCGCTGTCATACGTACATACATACATACATACATACATACACTCATACATACACCACTTGACTTTTATATATATAGATTATCCCTTCTTTGATATGTATTTGTGTGATTAAATGTAGCAATATATATATATATATATATAGCTGTCAGTTTAATTCATGTAGTTGTATCCTGTTATGAAAAGATCTAGAAAATCTAGTTAGGACAGTGTTATAATGAAATGAAGCATACAGCTTTTAATCACTCTAAATGGTTCCCTAATGCATAAAACATTTTACTTTAGGCTCTTTGTAATGCTAATTGCATATATTGAGCATCAGGACTGAAACTAACTGGAATTTCTAAGGTTGGCATATTTCAGTGCCATGAATTGTGTGGGCCAAAAGTCAAGTGACTGCTTGTAAGGTTAGAATTCAGGAAACCTGTGTCTGTAACAAAGCAGGAGTTGAATTTTGACACTTTTGGGGCAGGATAGTGTCAAAAGCAGTAGAGATTCAGAAATTAAAGTGAAATTGTTGATTGGATTAGCTGGATGAGACCCTTTGAAGATCTTTCCTTTTGAATAAAAATGTTTTTTAAGCTGTTTGTTTTGTAAAACTTGAAAAACATATAGTTAATTATGGTCAATATCTCCTTTCATTCTTCTGGCACCTTTTGGATCTTTTATGGAGTTTATTTCCATAGAATTTCTATCAGCTGAAAAATTGAGAGGCAGTAAAACATATGTGAAACCTGATTTAATTGCTTCTTTCAGGAAGGGTTTTAGAAATTAAAGGAGGGAAGAGATGGGGGGGGAATATGTAGGAAAATAAAAATAAACAGGAAGTGAAGAAAAATGTTTTTAAGTTACAACCCGTCCTATTCACACCCTCCTTGTATATATTTTAGCTCCTCTTCTCTTTAGATGGTAAACTTTTTGAAGCAGAGACATTTTTCTTCTTGCGTGTATTTGAAGAAACGTGCAACTCTGGTGGCATATAGCAATACTACTATGTGAAGAGGTATTGGTGACTTCATGAATCAGAAACCTCTTGAACTTGGCTGTGAATGCCCCCCTCAATTAATATAACTGTCAGGATAAGTTAATTACAGGTACCCCACCTAAGACAAAACCGATTGTGAATCTGCTCATGAGTTTTAGATGGGTGTGTAGAGGGGTTTTTGCTGAGTATTATTTTGGGTAAAATATGTGTGTGAGGAATGATTTAAAGACAAGTGATGTTAGAAGGTGAGTAGGATGTGAAATCAGTGTATGAGTTTGGCTACAACAGAAAAGATTACAATGGTGAGGGACACTGCAGAAGACAACTAGATGATAGGATGCCAAAGAAAATGATGCAAATACAATTAGGATTAATCTGACAAAGAGACCAAGCGCTGACTAGATGGCAGGATGCTGTATGTAGGGACATGACCAGGCTGGGTTTAATGGAAGAACAAGTCATGTACAGGGATGAATGGAGACACTGTACTGCTCCCTGTGCCTGCAAAGATGTTCTGGGATGAAAAGAAGTGTCCTGCCTTCTCTCTCTCCCTCTCTCACGCATATAGAAACTGAGAACAGACAAGAACACAGAGTGAGGAAGAGGCCAAAAGGAAGAAAGCAAGTAGCAGTCTGTAAGGACAGTGACCCTGGAAGAAGCTAGAGAGAGAGCATTTGGGTCTGTTGGCTGAAGAGGCTTGGGGCTGTAAGCGAAGAAACTGCTCCTTTAGTTCTTGGTTTCTTGTTTCATGTTCTGAGAAGCAGCACTTTGTATGTTCTGTGTAAATAAATAAGATAACACCAAAGGAAATATCAGACTCCATCCGTTTCTACTAACACCTAGCACATCCCTAAGGTCCCTTACCTTAGGCTAAAAAAGGGGCAACGACACTATTTCCCTTTCTGCGGTAGGATTTCTTAACACCATTGCCTTCTAGCAAGATTCTGGATTTAGTTTGGGGGGGGGGGGGGACTGTCAATTACAACCTGAATTGCAAGTTACTGCATTTCCTTGTACCCTTCTTTTTGTTCACTGCTGAAAAATATTATTTTCCACCCTTCATCCTCACCAAATAATGTAGTAAAATTGTACCTTAGAGGCTGTAATCAATAATTTACAATGCATAGCACTTCACCAAATATCTAAAGTTTGAAATACAAAGCTGCCTTCACTGAGCTGCTTTCATATATGACAATGAGCAATTATTTAGTGATATGTGTCATACATTATGACAGCTTAAAAGAAATTTACATCAGTTACATAATTTTTAAAAAGACTTCATATGAAAAAAAGAAATTTGTGTATTTTCTTCCTGAAATCCTATTTAATATGGGAACAATTTGTGACAGGGGGAGTATAAGGTGCCATGAACTATTTTTCATTAACTAACTTGATCATATTATTTTAACCTATTTTAAAATGAAGATTAGAGATTGGGGCATACTTTTAATTAATGGACATTTAAAAATAGTTTGTTAAAGGTTAATAGATGCTTAATAGAGGTTTTAATAAATGACAAAGCAATTCTTATAGATTCCAACAGGTCAATAGGTTGTATAGATCCATAAGTTATAACTATTTGTGTTACATCTTCTACAGATGTATGTATAATCATTGTGCATAATATATTGCTTCTGTCTGCAGTATGCTTATAATGAGAGAGACAAGGAAGGTGATAATATATTTTATTGGACCAACTTCTGTTGTGGGGGTATTGATTATTGTAGCAATGGAGGGATGTAGATTTTGCATCTTTGATCTGCTGTAGTGATCTGTGTGTTCATTAATCTTGGAATGATGCTCATGTTCTCTGTACATGCTTAGCTGAAAAAAGTTTTATTGTTAACATGGGTAGGTTAAAATATTATTAAATATTGCAGTTTGCATTTCCTAACCATGCACAAAACCAACTTTTGCATCTCAAATCAGGATTTGGCTTTATTGTAGCCGACCATGAGAAAAAATCCTATAACTTCATATGGGTCGTCAATGTTTCCTAGATGCAAGCACTTTGTGGTGATATAAATCTCTTTTCTGTCGGTTACCATTGCTTATTAGTGTCACAACAATTCCAATTATTATTTGTTTTGAACTTGCATCTGCAGAGAAACCAGACCAGCAAAATAAAAATGCTTGTTTTTTGTGCTACATAGAACTTAGATATAAACATTCAAAATAATATATATACTATATCTATATATCAATGCCATAAATAAGAACATTTGAATGTGTTAATTATACATGAAACATCTTTCATTTCATTCTAAATGTCATGTGATTGGGCTGTTACTGGCATTCTAAATAACATCATGATGTAAAGTGATGAGAGTAGTGGAGTTCTAGAGGAAATGGGGTTCTTTGATAATGAAGAAAGTGATGCTTTCTATTGTCACTCATTTCTATTACAATAATAGCTTTTTGTCATCATTATATGCCAGACAGTATCAAATGGAACAGAATTATTAAACTTATTTGTTTCCTTTTGCACATTTTACACTCACCCATTAACCAAATCTTTTGTTTAGAAAGATTGGGGCAAATTTTACTTGCACTTAATATCTTATACAACTCCATTGGCTTCAGAAGTGTGAGAAGAGGCTTTGGCCCATAATTGTTAGGCGTTTTGGATTTTATTTTTATTTTTTTAATTATACATGTAGTTATCCCTGGACTTTTTAAGGAGGCTTGTTCAAGAGAATGTGATACTGAAAGAAACTGGATTGCGTTTAAGAAATCATTGCTCATACTGAAATTAAAAAGTTCAAAACATATAAAGTTTTATTTAATTAGTGTTTTTTTAAAAAGCATTAAAACTAGCTGTTTGCATATTTTTATTCTTCTCTCCAGGCAATAAAACTGCTTAATCTATTTTTTTGAAACAGATTGAAATCTCTTTCTAGTTTTTATACTGTGGAACATTGCACAAAGCATAAAATATCAGTTGATTGTTGCATCAGGCCTAAGCATGTTAATTTTATGACAATACAGGTTCAAATGGCTGAATATTTAAAATGCTGTTATACTAATGTTTGCAGTTTCAAAAAAACTATTTTATTGCTGGACTGTATTAAGCACCCTTTATTTTACAAATTAGATGTATATAATTGTCATTACTGCCTGACACTACCAAACAAAATGCATGCGATAGAAATATATGAATCTTCAAGAAAGTACTGTATATAAAGAAAAGTATCAATGTATAATTCTCAAACATAGGCTATTACTGTCAAGTATTCCAGTGAATAAAAAAGACAGTTTGACTCTTCACTAATCCTCCCAAAGATGATTACTGTGCTGCCAAAATATCTAGCAGTAAAGCTACCCAGGAGGCCAGCTAGAGAGACCACCAAAGTCCCAGAAACATCTGGTAGAAAACTACATTCCAGAACTTAGCATCTGGCTAGTGTTTTTGCCAAACACACCATATGTGGCCATGGAAACTGGATCTAAGTACTAGAAAACCTAGAAGAAAGCAAAAAAGATCTCATTGACTGCTACCATAGCATAAGGAGTTGGTGCCTGCTTAGCTGTTGAAATAATACAGATGTGCCCATTTAATTCTATAATTTTAGTGCTACGTGTGGGAAAAAGTCTAATTGATATTAAAGTGTGGGCATTTCCAGTTACAATAGGCTAGGTGTATGGATAAAATAAGAAGTGTCCTCCCCTTCTCCCTATAGGCATTTGAGCTAAAGCTGTTGATAAAGAAGTAAAAACAGTGAAGAAAACACAAATATTACATAAGCAAACATTTTCGAAAGAAGAGGTTCAACTAAAAGAGGTGTCAAGAAAACAAAATATGAAAACAATATACAAAAAAGTTTCGTTGTATAAAAACACAATCAGGCCAACAATGCTAGTAGTGATGAACTGACAACAAATGCCAAAGAGTGTTGGAAGTATGGAAGGAACATTTTGATAAAGTGCTGAATTCTGAAGTTCACCCAGATGCAAAGCATAATAGACATGCTAGATGAACAGGGCCACTTGCAAGGCAGAATGGATATCAGCACTGTACCACCATCAGAAGAAGAAACAGAAAGAACAGTGAAGCAGGTAAAAAATGGGAAAGCTGCAGAAATAGACATAACTGCTGAGCTGCTAAAAGCCAACCCTATGTGTGCTATCAAAGTATTAGAAAAATATAAAAAAGCAATGGGAGCAAGAGGAGGTACCAGATGACTGGCTAGAAGTAATCGTAGTATCAATATTGAAGAAAGGAGATCCTGCCAAATTAAATTATAGAAGTATAAGCTTACTGTCAGAACTGGGAAAAATCATGATGAAATTAATTGTCAACACATAAAGGCCTGTTTTAGAGGAAGTAGTAGGTGAGGAACAATGTGGTTTCAGACCAGGCTGAAGTTGCACCAATCAGATATTCACATTCTGACAACTGATGTGGAAAAAAATGGCAAGAGTAGGGTTCAAAGGTGTCTGCTGTTTTTGTTGACATCATAAAGGGATTTGTTTCAGTTTGCAGAGAAGCATTGTGGACAGTAGCAAAATAACATGGAGTTCCAAATAACATCATTGTAATTATAAAAACAATGTGCAGAGAGTCCTGCAGTATTGTAAGAACTGGTGAGAAATTAAGTAACTAGTTCAAGTCAAAGTTTTGCTTTTCATCATGTTCTTAAACTGAACATTACGATTATTTGATGAGTTGGAGGGCATGACATTGGATGATCTAGAATAAAGCGCCTCAGTTTATGCAGATGACATTGTATAACTGGCAGATATTTGAGTTACTGACGATACTCTTTGCTATCTTGGAAAACTGGTGTAGTTGACTTTAACTTACAATAAATGAAGTGATTGCATCTTGGAAAAGAGACCAATAGATAATCTTTTGTTTACTTAGGAAGCTTGATTGGTGCTGTTGGTTTCATCAAGGTTGAAGGAAAAAGGAGATGTTCCTTAGCCACAAATGATGAAATAGCTTACAGGAGGCATCAGTTTCTGTTTTAATCCTTAAATCTTGATACTGAACCATATACAAAGGTCTTGTTCTCACAGTAGGCTCTTTACTCGGGGGTTTGCAAAATTCCTTCCTTAGCAGCAAGAACCAAAACCAACATTGCCTAATTTCATTTCTGCTGCATTTCCCCTTATTTTTTGCTGCTACTCCAGTAAAAAGCGTAGAGGAAAATATTGCTTTTTTTGTAAATTGCACACATTTTGAGTTTACAACTAGCTCCAGCTGCAATTGTTGCCTCGTTATCCTCTCCTACATATTCAGAGAAAGTATTGTGGATCTGGGGACACACCTGGACATGGCCACTTCTCGAATATGCTAATGATCAGTTCAACTACTGCTGCTCTGTCATTGAATAGATGGAGTGGAAGCTGTTTCTGGTTTGGCACTGAAACAGATTTGAGATTAATTAGTCTATCCCCTGATTGCATGACTTCCTCTGAGGATTCTGAATCAAAGGAAGCTACTGCTGAATTGATCCCTGTTTTCTTCTCTCCCTTCATTGCCCCTTGAACTGTCTCCTGATCACTAGCCATCTCCTTGCCCATCTTTCCCTTTCTTCTTATTCTTGCCAGAAAACAGCAATAATAATAATAATTAATAAAGCCAGTAGAGCTGAAGATATCCTGAACACCAAAACAACAGGGGGAAAGTAGATATATGCTGTGTCTTAACTCAACATTCTATACCCCTTGTCAGTCACTGATAGGATGAATAAATGCTCATTTTTGACAGATGGGCAACTTCCTGTAATATCCTCAACAAACTTAATTCAACCTTATTAAATTAAGTTTCAGTATCTTAGGAATTCATTGTATTAAAAATGCAAATGTGCATATAACATCTCTGTGGAGGAGACTTGGCTAATGTAAGCCCTGGGAAGTATTATGCATGCCAAACTCTTTGAAACAGTGTGTTAAACAAAATTAAGTGGGATTCCTAGAAATACTTAGGGGGAGTGGAAGGCAGCTTCTCACCTCCAGACCCAACCTTTTGAAAATGTATGCTAAGGAGAAGCTTATTGCCTGCAATCACCTGTTACAGGAGGACGAGATCAGAGGTCCAAAATGGCTAAAAGAGTAACTCTAAGATTAATGGGAGTGCTTGTTTTCATCTATCAGCTGTTATGAACAGGTGACCACAGAAAAACCTCCTAGTGGAGTTTGAAGGACTGTTCACCTGCCAGAGCTTTTGTTGGCATTGTGGTGATCTCTGGTCAACTTATTAGCATGCATGTAGGTTCTTTTATGGTTTTTAATGTTTTTAATGCATTCACCATAAAATAAATGTACTTGCTTAAAAAGAACCGTGTGGTACTAAACTATGCTAATTGCACAGTTTATGGGATTCTGAGGAGAAGGCAAAATAGGCCTTCTTAGAAAGTGTGTCTTGCAGGGTAATTCCAAGTGTAGGCGGAGAACTATGCAGCCTGGAAAGACCCCATCATCAGTAGGAGAGATGTATGTCTCCCACTCAAGAAAGGTGATGGCTAGGGATCCAGAAGTCCGAGTGAGTGCACTCTCTGGACCCTGGAGGAGTCATGCAGGTGCCCTGAACTATGTCACTGATTCAAGATCCAATACAGAGAAAAGTAAAAAAAGTAATCAACAGTAAAGAAATCGAGACCAAAACCAAAAAGTGAAAACAAATAGAAATAGAAATAGAAACAAAATTTAGAAGACATGTTGTGAAAAGAAAGGGCACTATATTCAATACTGAAGTCTAAATGATACTGGGTCACAATATTTTTTCAGTCTTTTTCCTAAGCTTTTCCTCTTTTCCTTTGTAAAAACAGATTAAAGATGCTCTTCTCTCTGCCTTTATTTCGTTCCTGTGTTTTATCCACAATTCTCCAAATCCTTGTTTCTGATCATTTCCTTTAAGATTGATTCTTTTCTCATTTAGTCAGCTTATACACCAATGTGGCTTTGTGGAGCCAGGTGCTTGTCTGGTGTAAATTAGCATAGTTGCACTACTTCAATGGTTCTCTCTATATTTGTGCCATTTATTGCACTGCTATTACTTTTGATTTACACCTTCTATTGAGATGAGAATTGGGCTCTTTGTAACTTCTCTCTCTCTCTCTCTTCCTCTGTCCTTTTATAGCTTGCTTAATGGTTGCACCTTGTCCTGAAATAGCCTTCCATATTCCATCACCAAGTACCCTCCCTTTTCTCCCTTAAAAATCTTCCTCAAACAAACTTCTATCATGATTCCTTCTTATAATAGCATCACACAGACAATGAGCCAATTTCTGCTCTGGTGTAATTCAAGAGTAAGTAATGCAGATAATTTACTCTGGATTTACCCTGATAAGAATTTGGCAGAGTGTCTATTCCTCTTAAGTTCAAACTGTTCTCCTGTGTACTTAAGTTCTTTAGGGAGAGGCCTTGTCTTTATCTGTTTTTAAAGTGCTTTGTATTTACAGCCCTATATAATTACACTTCCGAAAAATTCAGTGCTACTATCGGGATGAGAGATGTGTACATTATAGAGCACTCTAGCGTGTTCTGCTCTAATTGCTCCATATAGACTCTGCTGGCATGAACAAAAAGGTATCTAGTTCACTTTAAAGTAGTCATGTTTAAAGTACATCATTGTGAACTGGATACCTTTTCGTTCATGCCAGCAGAATCTAGTTCAGACTGATGTACGTCCATTTTAAACATGACTACATTAAAGTGAACTACGTACCTTTTAGTTCATGCCAGCAGGGTGTAGTTACAAGGGGTAGTTAGAATGTCCAAATGCTCTATAATTCACTCATCCCTCATGCAGACTATTGTACTGCATTTTTTATTAATTTTAATTATATAGGCTAGTAAACACAAAGCACTTTACAAAAATCTGAACCACAGTACCATGTAGACAAGCCCTTTCCTTATTGCTAAATATCAGCCCATGAAAAGATGGGGGAGGTTCTATTATTTATGCCACCAGATAGCTATCTGCTATGTGAATATCCAACTTTGAAGGTATAACTTGGACATATACTGGGAATGTTCTGTGAAAAGGAAGTAGACTGGTTTTGCGATTCCTTTATGGGGGATTTGGCTGAGTCCATTATTGTATTTGATCTCTGAAAATGTATTTCAAAAGCAATTGATAAAAGACCTTTAAAAGTGTGAAGATATGACACTGTCTGACACATTGTGGCTATTGTGTACCAGAGACTGGAAATATCATTTTTCTTAAGTACTTCAGCTGAGCTGGCTCTGTATGGGAGGCTACTTTACCAGTCATACAGTTTGACAGCTTTTGTCAATCATCAGTAAATTTGGAGAAATTTTGATAGATGTGTCTATGCTGTTCTCCACTGTGAGAAAGCCCCTAGTAACCTAAAGGTGAAACATCCCCCGATCATTCTGAAGCCTTTTTCTCCTTTTCCCCAGTCGAGACCCAACCAATCTCCTTCCATCAAATGAATAACTGGTGTAGGAATAACATCTAGGAATGTTTTGTCTCCAATAAGACTGGCACTCTGGATTAATGCTTGAAGTTACTAAAAACTGTGCCGTTGGATACCCCGTCAGCTCAGCTCAGATTGAATGGGCTCAAGGGATTTACTAACATTTTAGAAATGTTTATATTGCTCTCAACTGTCTGACTTCAGATGACAGCAAATCAAAATTATCAGGACACCTCGAGGCAGGCTATTAATGCATTAGTTACAGTCAAAATCAAGAAATACAGGCTAAGCTTTGATTTTTTTTCCCAAACATCAAATATTTTTAACCCCAGTATTCTCCAAAATTCATGTTTAATCTAGTGGTGGGTGAAATTTTCATCCCATATTAATAAACTAACAAAAAAAGAATTTTTTGTCAGTTTTGAACATGTTAATTTTTAAGTTCAGTGACTTTTTTCATTTTCAAATTCACTTCAATTTCGGACTGTTCTAAGTCTGAATCAGGGTTGTGTAGTAAAAAAGACTGTTCTCTGTAAAACCTCTGCTTCATTTGTTGACAGCTGTGTAGTGGATATGGCAGGGGATTTTAGGAAGAGAGAGGATAGTCTCATGGTTAAGGCAGATGAATACAGCCCTCGAGAATTAGGTTACCTCGTGCTTAGGTTATCACAAATTGTGATAGTCTAGGTGTCTGCTTTGAGACCCTTGGGTCTGATTTGCAAAATGTTGAGCACTCACACTGCAGTTGAAGTCAATCGAGGTTGTACTTGAATATGTAAAGTCCTGTATAATGCTAAGTACTTTGAAGAATTATAGAAATGTAGGTCTGGAAGGGACCCTGTGTGGTCATCTAGTCCAACCTGCTGCACTGAGGCAGGATCAAATATTCTGAGATCATCCCTGACAGGTGTTTGTCTAACCTGTTTTTAAAACCTCCAATGATAGGGATTCTACAACCTCCTTTGAGAAGTCTGTTCCAGCACTTCTCTGTCCTTATAGTTGCCCCTTCTCCTCCACTAATATCTAACCTAACTCTGGATCCTGTGCACTTTGGAGCTTCCCTGCATCTTCCCAGGCTTCAGGAATGGTCTCTGGCTCTGGATTCTTGTGCACACTTTCCAGGCACAGACTTTCTATCTGTGAGGCTGCCTTAGGTCCCCAGGACCAATGCAGAGTCCCCGAGACACCCCAGTCTGTCAAGCATATCTTTGCAGAGCTACACCCTCCTGGGTTCTCTAGTTTATAGTTTAACCCTTTAGGAGCACTGGATATTTGAAGCAAGAAGACAGACTTTGTGAAAGGAATTGTAATCCAATTACAATTTATTCATACACAGTACTAAAGAGATGCAGATCTATAGAAAACCAATAAAACCTGCATGCATATCCCCACCTCAGTTTATTTCTATAAGGCCTTATACAAAGACAATAGGCCCTTAATCATAGAAAGCTTAATAACCCAATTATTTGTTCTCCTGCTAACTGTTTCAGCTTTCATAACTTCCATGAGTCATGCTTAGCAAAGGAATTATGTTACCCAAAACTATAAACTCTCCAAGATCAGAATAGGGTCAGTCGTCAACAATTATGAATACAAGACTGATGATTCTATACTTTGTCACAAAATCTAATGGTTTATTCTGTGGAGTACAATGGGGATAAATACATGATCATTTGATCAACTCTGAAACACCACATGAACACAGCACAAAAGATACAGAACTTCACCTATCTAAAAAAGGTTGATTCCTTCTTCAAATAGAGGCCATATAGTATCCTTAGGCCATAAATTGGTGGTGACAGTGCAGGGCCTCTGAAGAATGGACACTGTAAAGGAGAAAAATCCATGGGAATATGGGAGAGGATTTAGGTTTTCACTTTTTGATTGGCAGTATTGTCATTTAAAAACAATTGAAATGTTAACATTTTAATTTCAAAGTGTTTGAATCAGACTCATTTCTTGGGTAGTATTTTAAAATGTTTTATTCGTTTTTATTTAATGTTATCAAAATGACTATCAAAAATTAAATAACCATTTAGAAAACATTTGTATAATGAGTTTGCTTAAATTGTTGAGAAATGTTATAAACTTCCTTTTTTTTTTTTTTTTTCAAAAAAAATGGGGAAAAAAAAAGATGTCTGCTGCAATTCCTGTCTTGGTTCACAGATCATCTTACTGCCCCACGCTAAGCCCTTACAAATTCTCTAACTCAGGGCTGGGATACGCTTGGGGGGCGAGAGGGAGATTGACCTAAGATATGCAACTTCACCTATGCGAATAGCATAGCTGAAGATGAAGTAGTTTAGGTAAACTTACCTGGCCGTCCTCACGGTGGCAAGTCAATAGCTGCTGCTGTCCCATCAACTCCACTTCCTCCTCTTGACGAGATAGAGTTCTGGAGTCGACGGGGAGCGCATTCGGGGATCGATTTATTGCATCTAGATGAGATCAAATGCTACCTGCTGATCCAGTGGGTAGTATAGACATAGCCTCAGTATTCTTGTAATTCTTGTGTATACAGCATCCTCCTAACACCACTGACTGACAAACAGGAGATTAAAAATTATTTCACAACTGGTCATCTATACTACAGAAAAGACAGTTTCTTACAAGCAGCCTCACCCAAATCTTCCATAGTCCAAAGAGTGAATACTTTTCATCAATGGAAACTGCAGTCCAGTACTAGAACACTGTTCCGTCACCAGCTAGTGATAACTCAGTATGAAGAAGTATTTATTTTTACTGTTCTAAGTTTACACCAGGTGTTGCAACATAGGAGAAATCTTTTACTTCTTCATCTATTTTAAAAAGCATTTTCATTGGCTACAATACACGTCAGATCAGATGATTTGAGGCAAAATATGAAGATAATTCAGTAGGAAAAATATTTCTATGAAATGTAATTGTTTTCTGTATTACAATAGTAAATTACTAATATATGTCAAATATTTGATTTAGTCTTCTCTCATTTGATATGGGAATAAGGGATGAAACAATAAACCTAATTAATGGTAAGTAAATTTAGAGCAATATAAATAAATACTAATTCATACAGAATGTAATCAGCATGTGGGATTCTCTGCCACAGATGATTAGACCATCGAATACTGTAGAGAATTTTTTAAAATGGGCTGGATTATTATATGACCAATAATCATGACAGGTGACAAATATAAAAATAACATATACTTCTCATTTCAATTTGTTTGTAAACTGACTGGTGCAGGGATGAGAAAAGAACTTCTCTCCCCTTTCCCTTTCTTCCATATGCAGCCTTGTAAAACTGTCTGGGTGTATTGTTAGGGTGGTTTCGTGATGGAAAGGGTCATCTTCCTTTTAAAATAATGCATAATGGCCACTGCTAGAAGCAGGGTATCACACTTGATAAACCAATGAGCTGACTGGTTATGGCAATTGCTATAGTCCTATTTGCAAATATTATTGTAATATCATCATTTTAAACCCCTTCAATATTTGAAAAGGCTTCACTGACAGTTCACATATTGATGGTTATATGTACTTAAATAAAACAAACAAAAATCCTTTTTGTAAGAGGAAATAATAGTATTATTTTGCTCATATAGTTCTTCACATCCGTACATCTCCATGCCCTTTACATTTTACAAATCGACAAATTGAAACACAGTGGTGAAATGACTCACCCAAGGCTGCCAACCAGGCCAGTACAGAGCTAGGAGTAGAATGCAGGTTTCTTAAGTCTGAGTCTAATGCCTTGCTAATATCTGTACTGAACCTTTGTACAATGAGGTAGGTTATCTATCTATCTATCTATCTATCTATCTATCTATCTATCTATCTATCTATCTATCTATCTATCTAAAAGTCAAGTGGTGTATGTATGTATGTATGTATGTACGTATGACAGCGAACTCCTCCCGCACCGTTTGAGCCAGAGACTTGAAATTTGGTACAGTGAGGGGTATTAGGGTCTAGATGCTGGTAAGGGTCGAAAAATTTTCGGATCTCACCTCTGACGCCCCCCAGGGGTGAAAGTCTTTCAGGGCCAATCACATCGGCTGGGCAGTTAGGTGGTGATGATGTCATAATACCCCCCTCCAACAGACACCTCACTCGCTCAGCTCATCCCTCCCTCCTCCAACAGAACCCCGGAGATCCCTCAGTTCTCTGCCCCTCCCCCCTCCCAACGGAACCCCGGAGATCCCTCAGTTCTCTGCCCCTCCCCCCTCCCAACGGAACCCCGGAGATCCCTCAGTTCTCTGCCCCTCCCACCTCCCAACAGAACCCCGGACTCCATCAGCTCTGTGCCACCACCCACCTGCGAAGGTCCCCGGAATCCCTCGGCTCTGGGCCCCCTCCCCACCTGCGACGGATCTGAGTTGGGTTTGGTGGGACGGTAAGTGAGGTGGGGGTGTTGGGTTCGGTCGGGGGGTGAGGTGGGGGTGTCGGGTTTGCTTGGGGGGGTGAGTGGGGGTGTTGGGTTTGGTTGGGGGGGTCAGGTAGGGGTGTCAGGTTCGGTCGGGGGGTAAGTGAGCCGGGGGGTGTCGGGGTTGGTCGGGGGGGGGGGGTGGGAAGGTGTCGGGGTGGGTGAGGGGTGAGGTGTGGGTGTTGGGGTTGGTCAGGGGGTGTCAGCTGTCCGCCCCCTCCCCATCTCCGACTGACCTGAGCAACGCCGGGCACTTATGCTAGTACTCTATATATAAAAGTCAAATGGTGTATGCGTGTATGTATGTGCACTTACTCCTTCCACACCATTTGAGCTAGAGACTTGAAATTTGGTACAGTTAGAGGTCTTAGGGTCCTAATCAGGGTAAGAGTTGAAAATTTTTCAAATCTCACCTCTGACGCCCCCTAGGGGTGAAATTATTTAAAGGCCAATCACATCAGCTGGGCAGCTGCTGTTCTCTGTGACATAGTTATGATGTCATAATACCCCCTCCAAAGGACCCTGCACTCACTCAGTTTGCTGCCCCCCCTCCCCCCTCCAACGGATCCCGCACTCGCTCAGCTCTCTGCCCCCTCCCCACCTCCGACGGACCCGAGTTGGGTTTGGTCAGAGGGTAAGTGAGGTAGGGGTGTCGGGTATGGTCGGGGGATGAGCTGGGGGTATTGGGTTTGGTTGGGGGGTGAGGTGGGGGTGTCGGGTTTGGTCAGGGGGGTAAGTGAGCCGGGGTGTTGGGTTTGGTCTGGGGGGGTGGGAAGGTGTCGGGGTGGGTGAGGGGTGAGGTGTGGGTGTTGGGGTTGGTCAGGGGGTGTTGTGTTTGGTGGGGGGTAAGGTGGGCGTGTTGTGTTTGGTTGGGTGGTTTAGGAGGGGGGTCGGGGTTGGTCGAGGGGTAAGTGAGGTGTGGGTGTTGGGTTTGTTTGTGGTGGTAGGTAGGGGTGTCGGGTTTGGTTGGGGGGGAAAGTGAGGTGGGTGTGTCAGGTTTGGTCTATGGGGGGTGAGGTGTTGGTGTTGGTCAGGGGGTGTTGGGGTTGGTAGGGGATGACGTGGGGTGTTGGGTTTGGGTGGGGGGGTGAAAATGTGAGTCGGGGTTGGTCGAGGGGTAAGTGAGGTGGGGGTGTCAGGTTTGGTCGGGGGGGGTGAGGTGGGGGTGTCTGGTTTGCTCTCTGCCCCCTCCCACCTCCGACGGACCCGAGCAACGCCGGGTATTTTCGCTAGTCTATATATATAAAAGTCAAATGGTGTATGTGTGTATGTATGTTCCCTTACTACTTCCGCACCGTTTCAGCTAGATAATTGAAATTTGGTACAGTTATAGGCTTTAGGGGCCTAATCAGGGTAAGAATCGAAAATTTTTAAAATCTCACCTCTTACACCCCCTGGGGTGAAATTCTTTAAAGCTCATTAACATCAACTACACAGCTCACATATCATCTTGGCAGCAGGTTAACACATGCTGTTGTCTGTGACATAGTTATGATGTAATAATACAGATAACCAGAGAGCTTAGTGTACAATAAAAAAACATTGTAGTCTTTTTACATCCCAGTTTCCAATTACAAATACTCCAAGCAACGCCGGGTATTTCTGCTAGTGATTTATAAATGCAGATGATGTTGCAAATGTAGATGTTTCATTCTCTGGGGAGCACAATTTTGCTTAGTAACAATTGTTTTTCATTTCTCTTAGAGTAACTTATAGCCATATTAAAGTGGGAGAAAAAAATTAAAACAAAATATTTTCTTTTATCGTATTTATTTTATTTTATTTCTAAAAGTGTATTAACTTGTACAGTCGTCTTCACATCTTTTAGACTCGCTATGGTGGAGGGACTTTCTTCCATCTTAGTTTCCTCATGTGTAGAATTATAATGATTTCATATGTAAGTAGAGTAATCATAAATACATAGCACTTACATGACACATTAATTATTTACCTTCCAGGGCTGTTGAAAATTAGTTCATTCCTGAAGTATTTTGAAAAGCCTGGCTCCTCATTTGTAGAATCAGCCCTGTAATTATGTAATTTGAGGGGATTCTGATTCTTTATATTCCCGCCTAAAAATTGCAATGGAGGATTTTTCTGAGATTATGTGCCAACTGCAAAATAAATTGACCTTACCATTCTTTGTCTTCTGCCTCCCTTTATGCCAACATATTATGTGTTTTTTTGTGCAGGTAGTAATTACACACAATACATTACATTAAATAAAATTATTTAGGTCTCAGAGTGGAGTACTCTGAAGTTAGATAATGCCATATTTACATTTGCCTTTGCAACTGTAATTCTGACTCCTTGTGTGTCCATTTGGCATTTTCTAACTTTGAGTGTTTGATGTGGCAACCTACGGAATGCTTTTATTTAGGTTTTTTACTAAGTGTTTTGAAAAACTAAAAATTCTAATTATGTGCAGCTGTAATAACCACCTCATCATGCGTCATGGGCAGGGTTTGAACTTTGAACCTTGCAGCACTGCATCACAGACTCAGCACGTGAACTATAGGACTAGCTACATTCGCTGTTGGGAGAAAACTGTTATCCCAAAGAGGGATCAGTGGCACCATTGACTGGTTTCTAGAGGTGGTTGTAGGGAGCCCAAGGTGGCTCCCCCCCACACACTTAAGGAGGAATGATTATATGGAATCCAGCAATCTCCGCCTCCTGTCATCTCTGCATTGGGGAAGAGTTGGTGAAGTTCCTGGCCTTTGTGGTGCACCAGGGAGTGGGGGTGGAGGGGAGGGAAGGGGTAAGGGCCTCTGGGGCTATAGGCCAAGTCCAGGGAAGGGCCTGTTGAGACAAGAGGAGCCTGGACTGTTTTCCCTACTGCTACAGCTGCTCCGACTTCTCCCAGGCGTTCCAAATGCAGTGTGCTCTGCTGCTCGCAGGAGTGTGGGCTCAGCATTAGGTTAGAATGCTCATGTTCAGTTCCTGTTTTCACATGCTGCCAGGATCTTCCTGAGCAACACATGGGAAATGGCATCCTTAACAGTATATATATCTCAGGCAAACCTGAATGGAATTTTATTGGTAAAAGAAAAGGTAATTCTCTGCCCCCAGGGCGTTATCCCTTCAAAATATCAAGAGCCTGCTACAAACAATGGATTTGTCTGCTATTCCAGACTAACACGGCTACCTTTCTGATTCTAAACAATGGATAGTGTCAGGTTTCAGAGTGGTAGCTGTGTTAGTGGTAGTGGTAGCTGTGTTAGTCTGTATCAGCACAAATAAGGAGTCCTTGTGGCACCTTAGAGACTAACAAATTTATTTGCGCATGAGTGTTTGTGGGCTAAAACCCACTTCATCAGATGCATGGAGTGGAAAATACAGTAGAGAGCCCATTTCCTTAGAATAGCTCACTTCCACCTTAATTGAATTGCCTACTTAGCGCTGACACCCCACTTGGTAAAGCAACTCTCATCTTTTCATGTGCTGTGTATTTATACCTCTCTACTGTGTTTTCTGCTCCATGCATCTGATGAAGTGGGTTCTAGCCCACAAAAGCTTATGCCACAAGGACTCTTTGTTGTCTAAACAATGGATGTTACAGCTTAAAAAAAATCTTGTGACCTCTTTTTTTTCTTTGAGAACAGAAAATATTTTGCAGCCTTAGTGTAGAGATCTTGACCAAATTCTTCTATAATAAGTGATATAATGTCTTAGACTAAATGTCTGGAAATTTACAGAATATTTAAGAAGCTCTGAAAACTATATGGAAAACATTTATATCTTGTACTAGCATAAGTGCTCGGCGTTGCTCGGGTCAGTCGGAGGTGGGGAGGGGGCAGACAGCTGACACCCCCTGACCAACCCCAACACCCACACCTCACCCCTCACCCACCCCGACACCTTCCCACCCCCCCCAGACCAACCCCGACACCCCCCGGCTCACTTACCCCCCGACCGAACCTGACACCCCCACCTGACCCCCCCCAAGCAAACCCGACACCCCCACTCACCCCCCCAAGCAAACCCAACACCCCCACCTCACCCCCCGACCGAACCCAACACCCCACCTCACTTACCGTCCCACCAAACCCAACTCAGATCCATCGCAGGTGGGGAGGGGGCCCAGAGCAGAGGGATTCCGTGGACCTTCGCAGGTGGGTGGCGACACAGAGCTGATGGAGTCCGGGGTTCCGTTGGGAGGTGGGAGGGGCAGAGAACTGAGGGATCTCCGGGGTTCCGTTGGGAGGGGGGAGGGGCAGAGAACTGAGGGATCTCCGGGGTTCCGTTGGGAGGGGGGAGGGGCAGAGAACTGAGGGATCTCCGGGGTTCCGTTGGGAGGGGGGAGGGGCAGAGAACTGAGGGATCTCTGGGGTTCCGTTGGGAGGGGGGAGGGGCAGAGAACTGAGGGATCTCCGGGGTTCCGTTGGAGGAGGGAGGGGTGAGCTGAGCGAGTGAGGTGTCTGTTGGAGGGGGGTATTATGACATCATCACCACTTAACCACCCAGCCGATGTGATTGGCCCTGAAAGACTTTCACCCCTGGGGGGCGTCAGAGGTGAGATCCGAAAATTTTTCAACCCTTACCAGCATCTAGACCCCAAGACCCCTCACTGTACCAAATTTCAAGTCTCTGGCTCAAACGGTGCGGGAGGAGTTCGCTGTCATACGTACATACATACATACATACACACATACATACATACACCACTTGACTTTTATATATATAGATAGATTCTTTGTCAATAAGCATCAAGTTTTAAAAATCTTCTTATTCAGTATAAAAATAGTAGATATATTAACACTGTTTAATCATAAAAAGGAAATTAAAAGGTTGCTTGGAAATGTTTGAGATGGCTCCTTTCATGTTTTTTGTTGAGAAACTGATACATGAAGGATAAAGCTACCAAAATGAAACACATACCTTATCTCAGACATGACTGTTTTATATCCTATGTATTTCTCCATGTTAGATGAGTATGGACTCACCTAACTCATAAAACTCCCCTACTAACTGCAGTATAATTGTCCAGACTATAGAACACTAAGGAGTTTTCTGAAATACAGGATCCAATGTACATAAATCCTCATGGCAATGTGAATGGTTAGACTGCATTGAAAAGGAAAAGTAGAGCTTAGGAGAAGAGCATAATCGTATCAACAAGAGGAGTTGTTATTGAGTGTTTTAAAAAGTATCCTGGCAGCTGAGAATGTGGGATGATTGCTTACTATAGCTTTATCAACTAACTTGTTCTTCTGCTGACTGGCATATAATAGGGAATATAAATAATGTACAACACAAAGAACTGTTCTTCTTTGTGTGATTTATCAGTTTTCTGCATGACACTCATCTGGATCTGAAGACAAAGCCATGGAAATATAGTGATGATACAAGCTCTATATTCCTGTTATTCCTTTTTTGCATACTCTGATGAAACTAATCAAGGCTGAGAGCTTCTTAATGAGGTTGTGATCCCTAAGCCTTTTAGCAGCCAGCACCCATCAACCCTTAACCAGGGGGCGAGGCTATTCAAGGAGACCAGGGCTTTAAAAAGCCCACTCGTAAGCAACCAGAGGAGCTAGGGGACAGGAGCGGCTATCTGGAGGGTGATTGAGGGATGGCTGACACACCACATGGTTGGTGATTTAAACCACATTGCAGCCATCCCAACATGTCTTTTCACTGCTTAAAAGATTAGTAACATACACTCACTTATCTATTAAAACAGTTACAGTGTTTACACAGAAACAAAATGACCTTTTTCAACATTATAACCCTTCCTCATGGTTACCTGCTTGGAGTGTGATGTCATTACTTTCATAGTCTATTAAGAGTTAATGCTGTTACTTTTCTTTTTTATTTATTATAAACACACCTTATTTATTACATGTGAACCAGTTATAACAAAGAAAATTGCATAATTATACAGCCCGATAATAATGCTAAGGTTTAATAACACTAAAAGATACATTTTGGATTTATAATGCTGAAAGATGTTGTTTTTTTATTTTTTGACACCAAGATACAATTTTCCACCAGGTTCACTTGATTCTTAACCAGCTACCTGCAACATATGTTAAAATGATTATTTGATATGTATCAACTTGCGATATCTTCACTCTACATGAATTTCTGACTATGCGACCTTGATGTATATTCACGTTAAGTGTCACTAGCATTGCAGCTCTTGCCACTGGTGGATGTCTTTCATTGTGGCTTAGTTATTGCTTATCAAATTTACGGATTGGGTCAACTTGACCCTACATCGCAAATAGATTTTTTGCTAAAGTATTATTTTTGCAGAAAATAAAAGAAATTGACATATTAATAAATTCTCATAAATTTAGAGAAATGAATTACAATTCATATTCCCTCTGTATATGTGAATTGAAATAATGACATTTTTTTCATCTTTGTCATTTTTTTCCATTTGATTTTTTTTCCCGAGAATTTGATGCCCCATTTAACTTGGCACCCTATAGTTTGTGTATAAGGATGGGCCACTTGCCAGTGTTGGAAGACAAGATGTGGGTTAGATGGACCTTTGGTCTGACCCAGTATGGCCATTCTTATGTTCTTATTAGTTCTATATTTGTGCATACATTTACTGTGTGGACTGTCTTCACATGGATGTGGACAGAAAGTGGGTAGTGATCTGTTCTGGAGAAAGTTGCTGACACCCACAGCCAGATTAATGCAGAAGCTTTGGGAGCTGCAGTCCGCGGCCCAGGGCTAAGGGGAGGCACAGCACAGCAGGGCTCAGTCAGGCTGCCTGCATGCCGTGGCCCTTCGCTGCTCCCTGGCACGTCTCTTCAGCCCCTAGCAGGAGGGTGGAGAAGGTGGCTCGGCGTGCTGCCCCCACCCCCAGCACCATCCCTGCCTCCCCCATTGGCTGCTTCCCGGCCAATGGGGGCAGCGCTTGCAGGTGTGGGCAGCGTTCAGAGACCCACTGTCGCCCTTCCCCCCCAGGGGCACAGAGATGTGCCAGCAGCCGGCCGCTTTCAGGAGCGGTATGGGGAAGCCTGACTGATCCCTGCTGCACTGCTGGCTAGGGGCCATCTGTGGTAAGCACCTCCTGTCTGAAGCCTGCACTTGCACCCCAGCCTGTACCTCAACCCCTTGCCCCAGTTTAGAATCCCATCCTGCAGTAAACTCCCAGAGCCTGCACCCCTCACCTTCACCTGATGCCTGAGCTAATGCTCTTATTTACAAAGCTAAAAAGGGATGTCAAACTTTGGATATTTTATTCTAAGTTGTTAAGTGAGATATGTGACCGGAAGCAGGAAAACAGAACTACCACATATGTATAGCATATTTCACATTGGAATGTATTACAGATGGTCTTAAAGCATAAAATTCAACCTAGATCTCCTTCACCCCCTCAGTTTAGTTTATTTATACCTAGGGCTTTGCTTTCAGGCTCACCTCCAGAATCATGTTGGCTTAGTCCTTGTATCTAGATAAAATAGGTGTGTTTATATTGACAAGTTGGGGAGGTTTACATATAAGTGTTAGGGGAAAAAAATTATGCACCAAACTCACCCTGAACTACAATGAAAATCCATTCCAAAGAGTCATCTGTAATGATATGGGAATATTTCTTGTATAATTAGATAGCTTTAGGCACAGAGAAACCCCTTTAATTGGCTTGGAAAAGATAAGATTGCCCTGTCTGAGTCACTGTGCAGTACTTGATTTGACTGCTTGTCTATGGCTGCAGATGTCACTAACACTTACTGAAATATTGATTATTCCAGAAAATATTCTGAGTGGCTTTCTTTTAAAAAATGAATAAGTAACATATGCCATTAATTTTGATTTAAAATGCTTTTTGAATAATTAGTCCCAGGCATGAATACTCAGGCATCATATCTGTAAATAACCATGTCTTAACTATAATGATTTGAGCACCAAAATATGACAAGACCTTTTAGCAATGATGACTAAATCGACTTCTGTTCATCTCGTCAGCATGTAAGCTGTAGTTACTCACGTTTCTTTATGGTTAAAAATATGTTACAGATTTCAGGCTACATAGTGGCCATATGCACTGGTTACACTGGTTGGTTTAACAGTTTCATGTACAAAATGTATCTCATAACAATGTCTAAGTAAGTGAGTTGCTTTCTTTAGTCCTTACATGCTTTTAAATATTTGATCCCCCAGTAACTTCTGGACTGTAATAGTTTTTGTTGTTTTTTTTAATAATAATTGGGTACTTTTAAGGCTTAGATGAGTATTCCAATGAATTCACAGTCTTCTGTGTAGTTTTATGTATCTCATTCAGTTGATAGAAAATGTATTTCAAAAATCCTCTCTTTAAACAAATTTGTATCATTTAGGGGAATGGGGATGATGAAGTTTGAGGGAATGTAGAGTTCTTTTTGAAGAGCTAGATTAGGTACCTGAGCTTGCATTACAATGTGTTTTGTAAAATCAGCTACAGTGCATGTGAAATAACTGGTTTTACAAACTTCCTCAATCATCCGTGATACAGTAGCTGATCTATTACATAAGGCTGGTTATATGGAAATAATTGCTTCTATTCTGGTTTTCTTGTGTATTGATTTTTTTTTGAGTAAGGCGGCTATAAAAAACACACAATTTATTCCATATGAAAAGGTGTGGCAAATGAAGGAGAAGACTGTATTATTCTGTATGAAATATAAAAAGTTTACCAGCTTAATATCATTTAGTCTAACTACATGGAGTTAAATCAAAGGAGGCTTTTAGGGATAGCAAGCAGGAAATGAAACAGTGGTCAGAGATAAGAGATCTCTAGGTAAGGACCTTTAAGGGAGCTAAGGAAGAATAGAGGGGACATTAAGTGGGAAGATTCCTTTCCAGGTGCTTGCCAAAAGTGACACAACTGTGTGGCCAGGGCCAGAGCCCAGAGGTCAAAAGAACCATCAACAGCTACAATTCCTCCCCTCTCCTCCCCCCCACACCCAAAGAAAAAAGAGGGAGGAGAGAGCAGTAGCTGTTCAGGGAGAGATGCTGCAGGACAGACACCAAGAGAGAAACTGTAGCATGTGCATCTGTCCCTTCCAGCCCAGAAGCAGGGAGCCATACCTAAATAGAATTTACCAACACTTGCCAGGAAAGGATAAAGATCAGGTAAGAACCAAGCATGTAGGCTTTTCTGTTATCTTAATCCTTTTCTATGCGAGTTTTGTTTGGGTGAACAAACAATATATTCGTTAAAATGACTTAAAACAGCTTTTTCTAGT
This sequence comes from Sternotherus odoratus, assembly GCA_032164245.1. Taxonomy (NCBI): domain Eukaryota; kingdom Metazoa; phylum Chordata; order Testudines; family Kinosternidae; genus Sternotherus; species Sternotherus odoratus. The sequence goes on from JAVMKO010000005.1 coordinate 75,697,328, forward strand.
CACCTGCTGGTCACGACTCCCAAAGGGAAATATCCAGGAGGGGCTAAACGCATTTGGACTTGCTAAGGGAGGCATGGTTGGGAAATGCATGGCCTGTAATCCAGAAATAAAGTCCAAGGGTAGGTCTATGCTTGGGGTTGGGAGTGTGATTCCCAGCTCAAGAAGACATACTTGCACTAGCTCTGATCAACCCAGCATGCTAAAAATAGAGTGTAGCCATGGTTGTACAAGTGGAGGGACAGGCTTCCCTTTTCTCTCCTCCCACCACAAATATATACCTTCAGTGGCCTTCAGTGGGTACGTGTTCAGGGCAGCTAGGCTGAATTGCTGTGGCTACACTCTATTTGCAGCATACTAATTTGATGAGAGCTCGTGTGAATATGTCTCCTGGAGCTGGGCATCACATCCCCAGCTCCAAGTGTAGGCATATTCCAGGAATGGTTGATTTGGAGGGTTCCACCCTTGAAAGAGGTTAAATAAGCAAAGGCTGTCAAGTGAGGGTGCACTTGAGAAGAACAGCACAAAGGTCTAAACTGGTGTTCACCTTGTAACCAGGACACAGGTTTTCTCAAACGTACTTAAGGATGGTGTGTCTTGTGGGATCAACTGCTCTCTTACTCATGAACTCAATTATGTGTACAGAAAGGTAATATTAGGACAGTGACAGAGTTTTCACTGATACTGGCATGGCCTCTATCCATCACACCTGTGACATGTAAAAGGACTTCCAGGTTGGAAAGAGAATTTCCCTTGGAACAGGAGCAATGTAAAACTACCTCAAGCAGCCATAGGTTGCCCTCTTGCAAGCCTTGGGGTAAGGGTGTAGAGGGGGGGGGGAGTCTACAGCGATTCTGGGAACCTACGGCAGCAGAGAAGCTCATAGACAGCCTGGATGTAGTGAGTGGAAGATTATTGTGACGGCAATCGGTAGGGGGCGCAGTTACACTTCTAAGTCGTCTTCAGGGAATGGCATAATTAAGGCTATCAGCTTGGGAATGACCTTGTGTTCCTGTTATCTCGTGTGTGTGTCTGAGGACAGCTTCTCAGCTGTGTGAGCTGTTTACTTGGTCTGTGTGAATTTCAGCTTGTGTGAAACTAAACAGGTAAACTGAGGCAGGACAGCGTATAATCAACAAGTGCAGGACAGAGTGTAATTATCAGGTGCTTGCTGCTTGCTATTCATGAGACATGTTTATGTATGAGATGTAAATGTGCAAGTGTATTTAAGCCCACGTTTGTGTTCCCCCCCCCCCCCCCCCCCCCGTGGGCTTCTTCCCTGGGCATTGCTCCGATGTGTCAGGTCCTCCATATCGCGGCAGTGCTGACCGGGGCCCCCAGCATGCTAATGCCGCTACCTTCAATAAACTCACCACTTTCCATCTAGCCACTGTGTGTGAGCCTTGTCGCTACGGGACTCCCAAAGGTACCCTGCAACACTGGAGAAGGCTATCATACATAAGAACAGCCCCATGTGGGGCTGCTTTAATACATCCCAGGGGTTACTTCAGCCCCTAGCCAGCACAGAATCAGGAGCCACCCACCTCAATTCCAGGGACTGCATTTTATGCACTGTGCCTTCTGGAGGTAGACGTACAGCACAGCATGTATTTTGAGCTGTGATTAATGCAATACAGCAGCAGGAAATAAGGAGGCGAGCCAGCATCATGTGAACCAGCACCAAGTATACTGTGAACTAAACTGCTACAATATAATCACCATTTCAAAGTTCTGATGAAGTGTAGCTATGACTTCAGCATCACTAAAATCATCTACAATCTACCTGTCCTGTAAATGCAGCACCAAGGGTATTGAGAGAGAGAGAGAGAGAGAGAGAGAGAGAGAGAGAGAGAGAAAACAGAAGGAAGAAGGGTAGATTAGAAAAGGAAACTTATCTGAGTGAAGTAGTTACCATTTGCTTAGCCTTTAATTATTGAGTGGCCTTAATCTAGATGTCCACATTGTGAAATCTGGGACCATAATGGCACACTTTCTTCTTTCTTATCAAAGAGGTTATGGATTACATTGTTCCATATTGCTTTTAGGGTAGGGTGTGCGAGGCACAGACGCTGCTGTAAATGCAGAGTGGGTCAGCGTGATGATACTGACACCAGCCCAGGAACCAGAAGGGCTGGGGAGTTGATTAAGGGCCAGTCCAACAGGAGAAGCCCCTTTTCCCTGGACCAGGTGTAGCAGCACACACCCTCCCACCACTTTGAAGTGCTGCAATGGGGTGTACAAGCCCCACACTGGATAACAAGGGCTCAGCCAACCCTGCCTTGACACACCTACAGCAAATGCGCCATCTGCTGGAGGAATCAAAAGACAGGGAATTAACTCATTTGGGTGGCAGAGCTGAAGGTGAACACACCTCCAGCAGTGTGGAACAGAGGGAAGCCTAAAGGCTGTGACACAGTTAACCAAAGGGGCCCTCCCTAAGAGAAGGGAGGACCTACCCCAGAGACAACTAGAGAGGGAAGTATCCTGTGGATCTTGGACATTGGTAAGCCCCTCCTCCTTATTTTGGTTTGATTTCCCCACCAGGGGAAAGGCTTGGAATAAGATGACCCCAGCGGGCTCTAGATTGGAGTGCAATGAGTCGGAGGGTTCACTTCCCCATAACCCCCTTTGCAATCAGGAGTTGCAGCTGTGACCACTAAGCACTTCCAAACAGACCCTGAGTGAGGACTATTACAAGTGCCAAAATATCCAGTTTGGTCAGGACTCACTGTGGGCATTGTGCTAGTCACTCCTTTCTCAGGGGGCTGGGAGAAAAAATCTCTCACCACCAGATTGGCCAAGGTTGAGAGGGGGGAGGGTTGCCTTCCCCAAGGCAGGTTTAGACAGGTCTCTGTTGCTGTGAGTAGGGAAAGGAGTTACATAATGAGTTGCAGCATCATAGCCTAAGTGAAGGGCAGATGAGCAGTGCAGGTACTCCATAGGGAGAGGATACAGTGACTGGATAAATGGTTTGGTAAAAGACTGAAAGGAGGTGTTAGAGGACCTGAAGAAGTGTGAGTTTCAAGGCTGCTATGACTGGCGTGGCAGTCTTCTTTTACAGTCCCCCTGAACCCTCATTTGAAGGAGAAAGGGGAATGGTAAGGTCCCAGCAATAGATTGGCTGGGGACTAGGATGGAAAAAGTGGGGGCTGGTGGAAGCCCCCAGGTAGATACTGAAATGATCGTGGAGTTGCCTGCACTCACTTCTATCTGCCTGGTAGTACCAGACATCTAATTATGAAATTGTGGCCTGATTAAAACCACATCCATTGTGTCCTGACTTTTTAGTGTAGTTGGACAATACTGCAGTAAGCTAGTTGCTTACTTCTAGTTGCAAAAAAAATGCTTTTCTCTAATATGTGTTTGCAAAGCAGCACTGATCTACAAGGAAATTAATCTTTTAAAGAATAAGTCACTTCAGTAATGTTTTATTAGACATAGCCACTCACTGTCTTCCTGTATAGTTCTTGGCTTCTAAATCACCAAATACATATTCTATAAAACATAATTTAGAGAATGGCATGTTCTGTTAGTTATCTCAACAAGAAAAAAGTAAAAATAATATGCACGCTTTTGACCAAGGTTAAAGATGAGTTTAGGTAGTTATGGTTACCATACTGTGCTATAGAATGTCTTTCCAGACTTCACACTTGTATTACAATTTATATCAGCACTTCTTTAAAAAATAAAAGGTCCCACTACTTGTTAAGTGTTGAAAAGTCTTTAATAGAATGAATATATTAATCCTTGTGTTCAAAGCCAAGTCCTCTACATATTTTTGAAACTAAAGCTAGTGTGTTTATTTGATATGCCTTGCCTACCATTCTTTAAGATAAATGCCTATGCCTTTAATCTGAAATAGTTTTTCACTTGTATCTTTTCATCTTGTAGCAAATCACTCTATGCTGAGATATCTTTTTGAAATCAACATAGAATTGTCAAAGCCTTCACTAATTTAGTATTGCTTTTATTTACATGAAAGAAGAAGCTTTCTTAAACCAGTTGGAGAAGTTGCTTTAACAGGATGCCTTTTGGTGAGATGAAAGTAATTTTGTATATTGGGTACAATTGGCAATTTTTACCTTTTTTTGCTAGCTGCACAAAACAATGGTGCAGATTTCTTCTGTGCGTAACAAAAAACCAAACTCCTTTACTTCTAGCACAGAGAAGCTGAAAGAGTGTCAATTCTACTTAGAGTTGTCATGACACATTTTTATGGTCTGAATTTCAGCCATGTGATTATTAGTACTTAGTCTCAGAATGGAAAACTCTGGTGAGAAAATCAGTAGGAGATCTAGGGCTATGAAAAAAGTATGTGACTGTTTAAAATTGAGTTCCAGCAGCTATGTATTTTTCTTGGTTTTAAATATGAGTAGGTTAAATTCCATGTGCTAATTTGTGAGAGAGACAGATATGTCAGCATCTTTCTGATAATAAATACAAGGTATGAGTGCAATATTCCAGGTGCAGTTGTTTCAGACTTGTGTGTATATATCTATACTTCCCTGTATTGATGATTTTGTATATGTATATATACTTCCCTGTATTGATGATTTCCTTGTTTTTGATGATTTTGTCCATGCAACCCACAATTGTATTGGCCTTCGTTAGTTTTTTTGCAGCTATGTTGCACTGCAAGTTCAGGTCTAGATTTCTCTTCATTACTGCCAGAGAGGTGGGATTTTCAAAAGCACCTAATTGAGTTAGGAGCACAAATCCCATTTAATGAAAGTTAATGGGGCTTGTGCTCCTAATTTGTTAAATGTGCATTTGAAAATCCACCTTAAATCTTTCAGTATCACTGCTTCCAAGGTCTCTCCCTCACACTCAGCATTAATGTAATTCAGATATGTTAAGAACATAAGAAAGGCTGTACTGGGTCAGACCAGTGGTCCATCTAGCCCAGTATCCTATCTACTGAATGTAGCCAATGCCAGTTGCCCCGGAGTGAGTGAACCTAAAAGGTAATGATCAAGTGATCTCTGTCCTGCCATCCATCACCCCCTTCTGACAAACAGAGGCTAGGGACACCATTCCTTACTCATCCTGGCTAATAGCCATTAATGGACTTAACCTCCATGAATTTATCCAGTTCTCTCTTAAGCCCTGTTATGGTCCTAGCCTTCACAGCCTCTTCAGGCAAGGAGTTCCACGGGTTCCTAGTTTGTATTCTTTCAAGTTAAATATTGTATTATTCCATTTGAGCTTATCTTTTTAATCCTTTTATTTCCATTTGCTGCTGCTGTTAATCATTTACATTGCGGTAGCACCTAGGCGTTGTTCAGATATATACTAAATAAAAGTTCCTGTCCTGAAGAGTTAACAGTCTAATTACACAGGTCATAAGAGGAGGATGAGATAAGTGAGTAGGGAAGCAAAAATAACAAAATACTATGATACTTTAGACCAGGGGTCTCCAAACTTTTCAGCCCGAGGGCCGCATTAACTATCAAATAGCAGTTCGGGGGCCGACAACACACTCGAGGTCCAAATAAAAAAGAATCAAAACATGGATGTTGTTTTTAATTATTTATTTAATATTATTTTATTCAGTTATTATTTAATAACACATTGATACACTACACATGAACACTACACATGAACACTACACATGAACACCTGTTCACTACACATGAACACTACACATGAACACCTGTTCACTACACATGAACACTACACATCAACCCCCCAACTGACCCACCCAGCCAGGTCTCTCCCCCCAAACCTCCTTTCCTCCAACCCCCAACTGACCCACCCAGCCAGGTCTCTCCCCCCCAAACCTCCTTTCCTCCAACCCCCCCCAACTGACCCACCCAGCCAGGTCTCTCCCCCCAAACCTCCTTTCCTCCAACCCCCCCCAACTGACCCACCCAGCCAGGTCTCTCCCCCCAAAACCTCCTTTCCTCCAACCCCCCCCCCCCCAACTGACCCACCCAGCCAGGTCTCTCCCCCCAAAACCTCCTTTCCTCCAACCCCCCCCACCCAAATGACCCACCCAGCCAGGTCTCTCCCCCCAAAACCTCCTTTCCTCCACCACCCCCCCCAACTGACCCACCCAGCCAGGTCTCTCCCCCCCAAACCTCCTTTCCTCCAACCCCCCCCAACTGACCCACCCAGCCAGGTCTCTCCCCCAAAACCTCCTTTCCTCCAACCCCCCCCCCCCCAACTGACCCACCCAGCCAGGTCTCTCCCCCAAAACCTCCTTTCCTCCAACCCCCCCCACCCAGCCAGGTCTCTCCCCCAAAACCTCCTTTCCTCCACCCCCCCCCACAAATGACCCACCCAGCCAGGTCTCTCCCCCAAAACCTCCTTTCCTCCAACCCCCCCCAAATGACCCACCCAGCCAGTTCTCTCCCCCCAAAACCTCCTTTCCTCCAACCCCCCCCAACTGACCCACCCAGCCAGGTCTCTCCCCCAAAACCTCCTTTCCTCCAACCCCCCCCAAATGACCCACCCAGCCAGGTCTCTCCCCCCAAAACCTCCTTTCCTCCAACCCCCCCCCCCCAAATGACCCACCCAGCCAGGTCTCTCCCCCCAAAACCTCCTTTCCTCCAACCCCCCCCCCAACTGACCCACCCAGCCAGGTCTCTCCTCCCAAAACCTCCTTTCCTCCAACCCCCCCCCCCAACTGACCCACCCAGCCAGGTCTCTCCTCCCAAAACCTCCTTTCCTCCAACCCCCAACTGACCCACCCAGCCAGGTCTCTTCCCCCCCCCAACTGACCCGCTCAACCCGGTCTCTTTCCCCCCCCCAACTGACCCGCTCAACCCGGTCTCTTCCCCCCCCCCCAACCTGACCCGCTCAACCCGGTCTCTTCCCCCCCCGCAACCTGACCCGCTCAACCCGGTCTCTTCCCCCCCCCCCCAACCTGACCCGCTCAACCCGGTCTCTTCCCCCCCCCCAACCTGACCCGCTCAACCCGGTCTCTTCCCTCCCCCCCCCCCAACTGACCCGCTCAACCCAGTCTCTTCCCCCCCCCCAACTGACCCGCTCAACCCGGTCTCTCCCCCCCCCCCCCAACTGACTCGCTCAACCCGGTCTCTTCCCCCCCCCAACTGACCCGCTCAACCCGGTCTCTTCCCCCCCCCCCAACTGACCCGCTCAACCCGGTCTCTTCCCCCCCCCCCCCCAACTGACCCGCTCAACCCGGTCTCTCCCCACAGACCGTTTCGCCGCCTGGCAGTGGGTGGCTCCTTGTTTCGCCGCCTGTAACTGGGTGGCGGTGCGGCGCGTCCCGGCCCCAGCTCTGAGCCGTCCTGGCCGGCGGCGGCAGCGGAGCACGCGGCGCGTCCCGGCCGGCGGCGGCAGCGGAGCACGCGGCGCGTCCCGGCCCTGCGGCTGGCGGCGGCAGCGGAGCACGCGGCGCGTCCCGGCCGGCGGCGGCAGCGGAGCACGCGGCGCGTCCCGGCCCCGTGGCTGGTTCCCGACCCCTGCCGCGGGCCGGATGAGAGGGCCTTGCGGGCCGCATCTGGCCCGCGGGCCGTAGTTTGGAGACCCCTGCTTTAGACCAAACTAGCTGTATTTGCTAGTCTTACCCAATCAGTTGCAGTAATTACAACTTGTGCCATGTTGGGCTGTTATCAGTTTCCTGTCTCCATCAAGGAAAAGTGACAAAAAGTCCTGTGGCATCTTATAGACCAGGGGTCTCCAAACTTTTCAGCCCGAGGGCCGCATTAACTATCAAATAGCAGTTCGGGGGCCGACAACACACTCGAGGTCCAAATAAAAAAGAATCAAAACATGGATGTTGTTTTTAATTATTTATTTAATATTATTTTATTCAGTTATTATTTAATAACACATTGATACACTACACATGAACACTACACATGAACACTACACATGAACACCTGTTCACTACACATGAACACTACACATGAACACCTGTTCACTACACATGAACACCTGTTCACTACACATGAAACACTACACATCAACCCCCCAACTGACCCACCCAGCCAGGTCTCTCCCCCCAAACCTCCTTTCCTCCAACCCCCAACTGACCCACCCAGCCAGGTCTCTCCCCCCAAACCTCCTTTCCTCCAACCCCCCCAACTGACCCACCCAGCCAGGTCTCTCCCCCCAAAACCTCCTTTCCTCCAACCCCCCCCCACCCAAATGACCCACCAGCCAGGTCTCTCCCCCCAAAACCTCCTTTCCTCCACCCCCCCCCCAACTGACCCACCCAGCCAGGTCTCTCCCCCCCAAACCTCCTTTCCTCCAACCCCCCCCAACTGACCCACCCAGCCAGGTCTCTCCCCCCAAAACCTCCTTTCCTCCAACCCCCCCCCCCAACTGACCCACCCAGCCAGGTCTCTCCCCCCAAACCTCCTTTCCTCCAACCCCCCCCACCCAGCCAGGTCTCTCCCCCAAAACCTCCTTTCCTCCACCCCCCCCCCACAAATGACCCACCCAGCCAGGTCTCTACCCCCAAAACCTCCTTTCCTCCAACCCCCCCCCCAAATGACCCACCCAGCCAGGTCTCTCCCCCCAAAACCTCCTTTCCTCCAACCCCCCCCAACTGACCCACCCAGCCAGGTCTCTCCCCCCAAAACCTCCTTTCCTCCAACCCCCCCCAAATGACCCACCCAGCCAGGTCTCTCCCCCCAAAACCTCCTTTCCTCCAACCCCCCCCCCCAAATGACCCACCCAGCCAGGTCTCTCCCCCAAAACCTCCTTTCCTCCAACCCCCCCCCCAACTGACCCACCCAGCCAGGTCTCTCCTCCCAAAACCTCCTTTCCTCCAACCCCCCCCCCAACTGACCCACCCAGCCAGGTCTCTCCTCCCAAAACCTCCTTTCCTCCAACCCCCAACTGACCCACCCAGCCAGGTCTCTTCCCCCCCCCACCTGACCCGCTCAACCCGGTCTCTTCCCCCCCCCGCAACCTGACCCGCTCAACCCGGTCTCTTCCCCCCCCCCCAACCTGACCCGCTCAACCCGGTCTCTTCCCCCCCCCCCAACCTGACCCGCTCAACCCGGTCTCTTCCCCCCCCCCCCAACTGACCCGCTCAACCCGGTCTCTTCCCCCCCCCCCAACCTGACCCGCTCAACCCGGTCTCTTCCCCCCCCCCCCCCAACTGACCCGCTCAACCCGGTCTCTTCCCCCCCCCCAACTGACCCGCTCAACCCGGTCTCTTCCCTCCCCCCCCCCAACTGACCCGCTCAACCCGGTCTCTTCCCTCCCCCCCCCCCCCAACTGACCCGCTCAACCCGGTCTCTCCCCACAGACCGTTTCGCCGCCTGGCAGTGGGTGGCTCCTTGTTTCGCCGCCTGTAACTGGGTGGCGGTGCGGCGCGTCCCGGCCCCAGCTCTGAGCCGTCCCTGGCTGGCGGCGGCAGCGGAGCACGCGGCGCGTCCCGGCCGGCGGCGGCAGCGGAGCACGCGGCGCGTCCCCGGCCCTGCGGCTGGCGGCGGCAGCGGAGCATGCGGCACGTCCCGGCCGGCGGCGGCAGCGGAGCACGCGGCGCGTCCCGGCCCCGTGGCTGGTTCCCGACCCCTGCCGCGGGCCGGATGAGAGGGCCTTGCGGGCCGCATCTGGCCCGCGGGCCGTAGTTTGGAGACCCCTGTTATAGACTAACATGAATTGGAAATGACCAGAGGCAGGTATAAATATGTAGGCAAGAATCAGGCTAGAGATAACAAGGTTAGTTCAATCAGGAAGGATGAGGCTCTCTTCTAGTAGAGGTGTGAACAAAGGAGGAGAAACTGCTTTTCTAATTGGCTAGCCATTCACAGTCTTTGTTTAATCCTGAGCTGATGGTGTCAAATTTGCAAATGAACTGAAGCTCAGTAGTTTCTCTTTGCAGTCTGGTCCTGAAGTTTTTTTTGCTGCAGGATGGCTATCTTTAATTCTGCTATTGTGCGTCCAGGGAGATTGAAGTGTTCTCATACAGGTTTCTTCTTGATGAGTGTTTGTAGTTAATTTCAGTTTTGTGCTCTCTATAATATGTCCCTTCTACTAGAATCCATAAGGAGCTGTGTTTAATTTGTATCAGATAACAGAAGAGTAGCAGCACCAATAAAGGCAGGGTTAAAATCAGGGTTGAAAATGCAGCAAGGACATATTTCTAGGTGTAGTTGGCCTTCTTTCCAGGGCTGATGGCTAACCTTCCAAGTAATACTGCAGCTGTCAACCACATTACATACACTGTGTAGTGTGGCTTATGCACATCTGGTTGCCACATCAGGAGATTGCTGAACCTGCAGCCCATGTGGTACAAGGAGCAAAGGGAGAAATGTAGAATATGAAATACTGGATTCTTTGGAGCTAATTGAGGACTTTCTAGCCCCCACAGTGGTGGATTATTGGACTTCGATTTTTTTCAGGTCCAGGAACAAGCAATTTGTGTTCCTGAGCAGGGGCATGGAGGTAGGGCGATACATTTCTGAGCCTAATGGTATCAGTAGGAGAGCAAAGAGTTTGGAGCATGGGGAAAGGGGGTTATGTGTTCCAGGGTGCAGTTGTTCTGAGCTCTGAAGAATTTAAGCAGTGGGAGGATGGATTCTCAGCCTAAAGGGGTAGGTGTTTGTATATCTGGGATGGAGAGGTATTTCTGAGCTTTAATATGTTGAAGGGAACTTGTGGAGGTTTTGAGCTTGGAGGGGAATGGGCTGGGATTGTCAAATGGATTGCAGGGGGGAATGAGAATATGGGTGAATGTATGGGGGCTGCATGGCAGGGAAGAAGTTTGATTGGATGAGACTCGGAGAAAATCATGTAGAATTGTTGGCTAAATACTACTTTATCCTACCTTAGCCTTTAAAATAAGATATCCCTGTTCTTAATTCTGAAAGCAGGAGGTGGTGTAAGAGTGAGGGGAAAGAGCCCATTTTTCTTCCTTAGTCTCCACCATTGGGCAAGGAGAGCATTGTGCTAGCTGCAACCCCACTAATTATTCTGGATACCAATCATCTTTGCTCCTATCTCATTGATCAAAAGCACTGTGGTTAGTAACTGATCTTTCAAGCACTTAAATTAAAAGATTCCTCTGAATCCTTGAATCTACTTTGGACACAGGCTGATAAAACCAGGGCATTTTCTTATGTGGTTTTCATATAGCTGTAATACTATAAACAAGTGTCTCCCACTAAGATCAGTCATATAAATCATTTCTTCCTTTACAAAAATGATCATTTCAACATGATTTTGACATATGCTCAGTGCACATAGCATTGGTAATGTTTTACTCACTTTCTACTGCCTCCTGTTTCTCTGCATTAATTACTTGTGGAACCCAGAGGGGACAATGTTGCAGCAAGTCAGAGTTAACACTAGCAGATTTTTTTAAATCCTCTCCTCCTCCCATAGGGTCTTCTACAAGAAGGGGCATAAGGTCTTATGACTGAATATTTTTGAACCTCAGAACTCTTTTTAGTGTTTGAAAAGTATGGTATTCAATGGGGGCAGTAACAGTTTGATAGTTGATGCAATTAGTTTTGTCCTATTACAGTTCTGTGACTAGGAAGAATGGTAAAAGAGCTCTCTGGCTTTTAATTTTTTTAAACTGATTGTTTTAAATTATTTTAATCAGTCATGTTCCTTATCCAGATGGTCTTTTACTTCTGAGTCATTAAATCAGATGATGACGATAATGTATATAATACTGAGAAATGCACAAAGTGCTTTACAAACAGAGTAAGAACTTTTCTCTGCCCCAGGGAGCTATTCATCTGAGAGACAGGACAGAAGTTCAGTTAAGGGAGGGCATGTGAGGGAGTAGTGAGAGAAAGGTAAAAAAAATTGCTTAAAAAAATTAAGGGTGGATTTGAAGGAGTGGGTCAGGGTGCATACTTAGCAAGAACTGAGAGTCCAGGTTAAGCATAGGGATCTGTATGAAGCTAAGAAGGAGAGAAGGAAACAAAAAAGCTCATTATGGAGAAGAATTTGGGAGGAACAAAGGGAATGAAAGAAGGATAAGGAAACAATGGCAGATACTAAAAGTGTCTATCAAGCTCTTAAATTTCATGTTGTAAAGATTGAAGTAATGACCAGAGAGACAGGGTTGATGTGTCAGAGCAGCAGAAAAAGAAGGGGATTTTAGCAATAGTGATTTTTGCTGGAGGAGGCAGAATTGAAAGAAAAAGACCCTCAATAAGAGAACATACGTGTAATGAGGAGAGATGACCAAGGCATGAAGAGGGTTTTAACAGTAAGGAATAAATAAGAAAGGATGTAATTTTCATAATGTTTGTTCAGGAAGAAACAGTAGGATTGGCAAGAATTTAGACATAATGAGTGGAGGACAGTATGGTCTTGAAAATGACAAGAAAGCTGCAAATCTGGGTGATGGGGAGGAGAACAGATTAGTCAATAGAGAACCAAGAAGTGGAATGAGATTGGAAAGAAAAATAAACCTTAATTGGAGTTTATGTGGCTGATCTGTAATAATTTATTAATACTTTGTGTGTCCTGGCAGGTAGAATAATATACTGTAGTTATTACTATATTGGGTTATTGAAATGTTTACTGTACACACATGCTTATTTAATTAATAATGGAGTTGTTAGGAAACAAGCAAGAAGAGTAATTGAATGTTTCCAGAAAAGGAACCTCTACAGCAGGATCATTGAGACAATGCCTAAGGGAACCGTCATGTCACAGGAGCATGTCTACAATTGTTTTGTGTGGGATACATTTTTATGGCTTCTTTAATTCAATGTAAAATGGGACTTTATATGCAAAAGGATTTTTGATCAAACCTACTTGATTCAGCAAAAGTTTGATGACTAACAAGGAGATGATAGAACTTGCAGCATATAAAATTTACAAAGTATTTAAAATATGGAACTTAGTGTATACACCTATATATATATATATATATATATATATATATATATATATATATATATATATATATATATATATATATATATATATATATATAATACACCAATATATATAGCAGTAGATTAAAGGTGAGGAGCCCACTATTGTTATAATATGAACTAAAATTTTAGTTCATGGCTTTTTGCATACATAGCATGTCTGAATTCCACTCACTGTTATTAGTTGACATTCTCTTTCCTTCAAACATTTTGTTCAACAATGTACTTGTGCCAGATACGAGTCCAAAAGGTCAATCATATTATAATATATTAATCACTGTCTTTCTGCTTCAACTGTACAGTCTTATAAGGTACGTAGTATGGGGAATAAAATGTGTTCGTAATACAATACAATGGAAGAATAATATATTTATTTCCAAAATACACAGAGAATCTCAGAAACCTGATTTTTTTCCCTTTAAACTTCTGTTGTCGTAATGACTGTTGTAGATCATGCAGTGTAGTATCAAAGACTAAAATGCAGATGGCTGACAAACACTTCTCAAAGAGAAACCAAATGATGTAAAATAATTTTTAAGCAGTCTTTTATAGAGTATTAACTTTCTGGTGAAGAGACAGGGTATATCTAAGTTAAGAGCTCACAGTGAAAGAGTAACTTCAGTTTGCTTCTTGTGCTAGACTTTTGCCTCACTCCATCTGCCCGGCACTCCCCAGTCCCCAGCACACAATTCCACCATCTTCCAGCTCATGCAGAACCGCACTGCACAGGCGCGACTTCATCATGCTATTTCCGGGATCAGAATCCCACTCCTATGTGGCAGCTCTACGCCTACATAGCAGCATGCCCAGTCCCCGCCTGGTCTCCTATAACCCCACCCATCAGAGGCTCAAAACTGCCCAGGAACCGCACCTGTCCCAGCCTCCGCCCATGACGGTACCTGGTACAGCCGCCTTGGTGTCACTGCTGGAAGGGCCCCTCTAAATCCTCTGTACTGCCCCTGTATAGCCCCCACCCCAATGCCACACACCATAAGTTCCCTCTTCCCCCACCTTGGGAACATCCCTTATAGAGCAACCCCATGCTACACCCCCTAAAATCCACCCTCCCTCACCAGGCATTCATGGCCCGCCATACAATTTCCATACCCAGATGCATCCCTCAGTCCAAAAAGTTTGCCCACCCCTGACCTAGACACTACAAAAACTCCCAAGTGGATGCTCGCCGTTTCAAAGAAACATTTTGCAGTATGTTTTTTCTAGCAGTGATCATTTAAATTTAACAAAGACAAGTGTTTGCATCCCTAAAGGTGACCATTAAGCAGATGTTTCCCTCCCTTTCAGTTGGTTTGGTGTGTCTATTACATGTTACATTATCTTATTGAAAAGGACGGTGCATCCTCACATAGCCTCTTCTTTTGGCAAAAAGTATGTCAGAATGGCTTCAACTTACATTGCTGACCACAAGGAGGAGGGTGAGTCAATCAGGGAACCAGCGCCACTACTTCATTACTAATCACAATCAATAAACCATCATAGGGCATTCAAAAAATGGATGTGGAAAGTATGTTACAGCATTATGAAATTATCCTCTAACAAAGACACTTTTAAATAAAATGTCACTTAAAAATTCCCAAGTTCTTTTCCACTACACACACACACACACACACACACACACACACACACACTCTCCCTCTCCCTCTCCCTCTCCCTCTCCCTCTCCCTCTCCCTACCTCCCTCCAAATAACCAAGGTCACTAAATGTACCCAAACATGCAATACCTAGGTACATACAAATTGTTCTTCTGACTGGTTTCTTACAGCTTCTAAAACATAAGTGCCATGAGAATTCTCAAGCTACTTAAAGGGATACTACCCTATTCCACCTATACACTCCAATCTGTAAACACAAAAAAAATATCGTGTTTCACCCAAGCCTTGTTAAGAAGCATAATTAGATAAATTAAAACCCTGGCTCTAGCATGAGGGTTTTTTTAAAGTGTGGCTATGCTTAAAAACGGGGAGCTGGTTTTTATTGTTTGGCATTTGAATTGCCTCCTTCAGGAATGTGTGTTCCACAACATTTTTCAACTGTTGCTAATGTTCTGGATAATATAAAAGCCTTACTTCCACAAAGCACAGGGTGGGACCTACCTTAATCAAATATACCCCATTTTATTACTGCAGAATTAGAGGAGGTAGAGCCATTGCTGTAGAGATAGCTAACTAAATCTTTTACTCTATCTCAGTAGTACTGCTAAATAGATGATGATACCAACTGAAGTGTACAGTACTGTCTGTTTAATAATTCCAGGGAGTGTGTCAATTATTCATAGGGATTGATAGGGTTTATTCTGATTTCTCCTTTCGAAGGCAGTGTTGTGCAGCAAAGTAAGTTAGCTTTCATTTCAATTTTTTTCAGTTTAGCCAATACTAAACAAACCTCAAAAGTAGCACATTTTTAAGGTTGATGAGTGGAGTGTTGCTGCACAGACACTTCTGATTGTTAGTTGTTAAGCTGAATATATCCATTATAAAGATTACATGATATTACAGTCAGGCTCATAATTGATAGGTAGGTGTTGGGTTTTTTTTTTGTTTGTTTGTTTGAGTATATTTTGTGTGTATGTACAGAATGCTATAAGGTCTGTTTTTTTCAATAAAGGAAAATGGCCTTATAATGGGAAATTTCAAACATTGAACACATTAAATTAAGAGGGAAACTATGTACATTTAAAAAGTATACTATAAAATGCATATATATGTATGATAGAGCTATCTATTTGTATGTTTGTGGTAGATGCACACATCTTCACAAAATAAGTGGGTTTTACCCTTTCCAGTATCTATCTCGTTTCATGTTTGTTCATAACCATTTAATGATAGTACATTTTTTGTGTTCAATGCCTGTTTTTAAATTTTCAACTCAGATTTTACATGACTTATTTAAAAATAGAGCCACTTTATTTCAACAAATGTGTTATACCAGTATATTGCAGTGTTTTCTCACTATATATAATTTTTATTTTGTGCAACAACAGCCTAACAAAATTGTTGACTGAAAGCAAAGAAATAAGTCATTTTTTAAAAAAGTGGGCAGTCTTTAGCCATAGGGGTTCTCTTATTTAAAAATGGTTTTCAGAATTTTGGTGAGCTGGATTTCACTTTCTTCTGTTTTATTTGTGTGTGCTGGTTTTCATTTAAGATAGTATCACTGTGATTTTAAATATAGCCCCAATGCCTGTGGTGTAAGAAAATTAGAAATGTGACATAGTGATACATTGTGTATTTCTGAAATCATACACACTCAGAAGTAACTATCCATCTAGTCATACAGCACTTTTTAGTTTTATTGAGCATACTTACTGTAAATGTGAAATGTGTCTCATGTTAGCATAATATACTGTATTTTAAAGTGACATGTTTAAGTTGACTCTGTGCTTGCTTTGTTAGTTCTTTGGTCAAATGCCATAAGAAAATAAGCACATGAGAATATTTTTCTCTATCGTGGAAGTAGAGGCTGTTACCTGAAGTGTAGATGATGAGATACACCACGAGACATTAGTTATAAATCAAACCAATGCTCCTTATGAAATGCTCTGATTTATGAATGTAAGATTTACTTTTCCAAACTTGTTATAATTTATCTCCAATGTGGCAATTTTCTGAAAGAAAATGAAATGCATCCACCCTGTGCACTTGAGGTAAAGACCTTGATGTAGTATTAATCAATACCACTGTCTTCTAGGAAGATGGGGACTTAATTCACCAGACCTACTTGAAGCAGCTGTCATTTGGCTAGCTGACAGAGACACGAGACAATAGGGTAAGTAGAACCTATTGTTTTGTTACTATAGAATGTTTGTTTATTTTTCCTTCTATCCTGGCTAAATAATACAAATAATTATTTCAGTATGGGTTTTAGCGGCTTATGAAAATTGGCTTTAGATAATTGTTGCCCCTGTATGATCAGATTCTAGATGATAACAAGTATTGTCAAAGATGAAAGAAGTGTTAGTACAAGATTTTCTAAAAGCAGGAGTTTCTCTCCAGAGATGTAAATTGCCAGTTGTATTTCCTCTTATACATTTACAACAAGCAATTCTATTATCCACTTCAGATTTCTTCTTCTTTATTCATTGCTCATTCTGTTGGAGGACATCTTTGGCAGCAACGTAGTAGACCCATCACATCTATCGTGCCATGTCAAAGATCTTTCAGATCGATGGCTCTTTGTGAACTTTGCTGTTTCAGAAAAACATAGTGTGCATTATAGGCAGAAGTTTGACATTTTTGAGATGAAAATCAATCTTCTATTTGTTGTTTCTAAACTAAGGCTTATGCTGAGATTACAGAAGCAATGGCTGTAAAATGCTTGGGGATACAAAATGGGAACAGAAACATTTAGATAAAACTTTGACAGATGTTGTCTTATTGTAACAGAGTGGAAACAATGCTATAAGAGATATTCAAAGTTAAGAAAAATGAATTGCTGGCTTTTTGCTATTTTAAACATGTAAAAATGCAGTATACACCTCTGTATGGTTACTTAAGGGTGGAGAAATTAAACTTTACTCCAGTCAGTGGCAAGATACTGTGTAGTTCATTTAGCAGAGGGCCAATGTCAACGGTTTAATGGATGAAAGTGGCTGTTAAAAAGTCCTTTCTTAGACTCTGAAGTATGAAAGGTTCTGTATGAATCTTAAGATGGGACATTATTATTTTGCTGTTGATTGGCTGAAACCTCAATTAAGTTGGTGACTGTAATAACTTCCCTTCATTCACACTATATAAAAGAAACAGTTCATCTGCTGTTGGAGTAACATATCTGAAACAATAGGAGCTACCAGATGGAATGCAGGTCACAATTAAGGTCAGTTAGGAGCTGAGCTATGTGGGTGGAGGGTTTTCATTGGAGGCAAAATGCAGAGGGCTTGGTATTGCTTGGTGGGGTGGGGGAGATGAGAGAGAGGGAGATGCAGCCAGAAACACCAGAAACAGTCAGAGAAGGTAGTGGACAGGCAGAAAAGTATTTGAAACATGACCTCAAGAGAAGGCTAAGGGCTGGTCCCCACTACGGCTTAACATCGACTTTAGCAATGTTAAGTCGATAAAAACATGTACCCGTCCTCACATGCATGCCATTTGAGTTGATTTAAAGGGACCTCAAAATCGACTTCTGTACTCCTCCCTAACTAGAGGAGTAGCACTGAAATCGACCTCTCTGGGTCGATTGTGAACTAGTGAGGATGCATGTGACAACTAGACTCCAACCTTCCACAATGCCCGTTTGCTCCCCAGGGGACCAGCCACCAGTCCGAGGAGCTCCGCGGCCCCCCCCATGCCCACCTGAGCAGCCCTGTGGCCCCACCCCGTGCCCGCCCGAGCAGCTAGTGCCGCGCCGGCTCCCCCCCCCCGTGCCCGCCCGAGCAGGTCCGCGGACCCCCCGTGCCCTCCCGAGCAGCTAGCTCCGTGCCGGCTCCCCCCGCCCGCCTGCCCGAGCAGCTAGCTCCGTGCCGGCTCCCCCCCCCCCGCCCGCCCGAGCAGCTAGCTCCGTGCCGGCTCCATCCCGTGCCCACCTGAGCAGCTCCGCGGACCCCCCCACCCGCCCTAGCAGGGGTCCGCGAAGCTGCTCGGGCGGGCGGGGGGGAGCCGGCGCGGAGCTGCTCAGGCGGGCATGGGGGTCCGCGGAGCTGCTCAGGTGGGCGGGGGGGATCCAGCGCAGAGCTGCTCGGGCGGGCATGGGGGGTCCGTGGACCTGCTCGGGTGGGCACGGGGGGGGGCACGGAGCTGCTCGGACTGGTGGCTGGTCCCCTGGGGAGCGTGCCCGTGTGCCCCGAAAGGTGGTGCCTGCTGGGGACTCCTGGAATGGTGGGATATCTACCCACAGTGCAACACTCCCTATGTTGATGCTTGCCACAGTTGTGGGGACAGACACTGCCGACTTGCTGTGCTTAGTGGGGATGCACAAAATCGACTCTATACAGTCTGCTTTAAAAAATCGACTTAAGGGAAATCGACCTACTGCTGTAGTGAAGACCTACCCTAAGAGACTACTTTTGGGTTAGATTGCTTGGTGGAAAAAGAGGCTTGGAGTTTTGAGTGAAGAAACTCTTTGGAGTTCTACTGTGTTCATGGAAATATGATGTTGTATACATTATTTGGAAATAAACAGGATTGCATCATAGAAATGCCAGACTCCTTCGGAAGAGACTCCAAAGGAAATGACCAGTGCTTAATTTGTAATGAGGTTTTGGGTCTCAAGCAGTTTTTATTTTTTATATTCATAACTGATGCAGCAAACCCAGAGGTGCCAGGACTATGAACAGCCAAGTTTAAAAGTGCTGGCAAACCATGGAACAAATTAAGCACTGGAAACAACACAGAAAACCTTGAATATTGGCTAACCCCTTATGTCAAAAGGCATAGCATTATACTGTAAGTGGTGGTGTTTTCTGGGAACAGAAAGAAGATCATTTCTATATATGTATGGATACAATGACCCTCACTTCTCCTTAATTGTTTTATTCTTCTTAATTTTGTTAAAGTTGATTCAGAACAAATTTGAATGCCATTATATATTTTAAATGAAATAAAACAAAGTTAAGGTAATCGGATTCCCTAGAATCAAAGTATGATCTCAAACACTAATTCAGTGAATCATAGTATATGAGGGTTGGAAGGGACCTCAGGAGGTCATCTAGTCCAACCCTCTGCTCAAAGCAAGACCAATCCCCAAATAAACCATCCCAGTCAGGGCTTTGTCAAACCGAGCCTTGGATAGAAAGATTCAGGCAGACACAGAATTCACAATTACTATAACTGTCATAACTACAACTGCATTGTTCTTATAAAAGTTAGTGAATGTTTTTTCCATTTTTTTTAAAAAAGTCAATGTTAATGCAACATTTATAGTGGCACATTTAAAAATATCGCAAAAAGTTAGGCGATCCAGAGTTAATACCAAAATTTTAACCTGGGTGCCTGAAATAGGAACCTAAAAATCAAATGTAAGCTTGTACATAAAAATGACCTAGTACTTTAAAATTGCTTTTTTGTTTTTGTTTTTGTTTTATAGTGTGTTGGGGTTCTTTTAGAGTGGAGAGGGGGATTTAAAGGTTTTGTCTACCCACAGCTCTCACTGAAGACCTCTGCAAACAGAGGCACTCTTCCTCAGCAGCACTATGTTCATGCCAAATTTCAAGACATTTATTTAGACCTGTGGAATGTGGCTATAATAATTTTACATTGGGAAAACTTTTTTTCCTCACGCTTTCAGCTCTAAAAACAAAGGAATTTTGTTCAAAAGCCAAACATTCCAGAAGGTGAATATAGTTGAAAGTGAGGATTGTGTAAAATTGGAAGAAGGTGGGACACAATGGAAACTAATTTTGCAGTCTTAGGCCTTGGTTACACTGGCACTTTATAGCGCTATAAAGCCTCCAGGAGCGCTATAACTCCCTACCCGTCCACACTGGCAAGGCATGTATTGCGCTATAAACCCACAGTTATACCGCTCCTGGTAATCCTCCCTTACTTGAGGAATAACAGCTATTGCGTATTCCCTATAGCAAGTGTAAACAGTCATTACGCTGTAAGTGATCTCTGGCACGCTTCCGAGCCATTTAAAGCAATTGACGTCTCTTCGCTTTGTTTTGAACTCGGCAGGAGGAATGCGGAAGTATCTTTTCAGAGTTTCTCTCTTAACTTGGCAGATAAGCACTGCAAATGTTTACAAAGGGAGCTGTGTGACAGAGACTATTAAAACAGGCTCTAATTTCAAAGGAAACCACTGACAAGACTTGCAGCCCGTAGAAAATCCCCTCACTCTCTCCCTCTGCATAAACACTACATGTTCCCCCTCACCTCCTTCGTTTGAAAAGCATGTTGCACCCAGCTGAATGCTGGGATAGCTGCCCATAGTGCACCACTCCCTGTGCCGCTGCAAGTGCCGCAAATATGGCCACGCCAGGACATGCTATAGCTCTATACCTATTGCTGTATATGGGTACAGCTATAACCAAAAGCGCTATAATCCTGTGAGTGTAACGATGGCCTTAGTTAAACAGATGCTGCTTGTAACATACTATCTGGTGTAATTAATATTATTATAGAACTTGTTTTAAATCAGAAATTTGTCTTCAGACTTTTTCAAATTAATCACTGCAATAGGCTAACATGCATTTTCAACACAAATGATATGTGTCAGCCACAGAATTATTATTTTATTTTGTTAATGGATTCAACAAGGCATGAAATGCATTATTAGAAAAGGGATGATTTTGCACTTCTATGTTTTCAGCAACTAACAGTTTCAGGTATGGTAACAGCAATGCTCCCCCAACTGCTTCAGATAATCTTTTAGTTAAATAATGTGACATAGTAGGTAGGTCTCATGCCTTATTTTGCTAAAGTTAACAATAAAAGGAAGTTAGCTAAATCTGTTTTCTCTGTTTCCAAACTGAAGATATTAGGATTGAGAAACCCATTCCAATGTAGACTCCATTAACACAGATTGCCTTCAGCCCATTAAGCATTGTCATTAAGATGTTTTAAACAAGTGTTTGCTTTTTAAAAGCTACATTGGAAAACCTGAAAGTATTAAAAACCACTTTGGATTTTAAAAGCATGTTTTGTGAGTCACAAGAAAATAACTCTTCATCATGCAGCGATTTTGTTTTCCAAATCAGCTCTGAATCAAATTAATCTCCAAAACTACAAATTAGAGTCACATATGGCTGACATGCTTCTGCAATTTAAGGATCTAGGTATTATTTTGCCCAACTTTTCAGATTGCTTTCTTGTTCATAACAGTTATTTCTGATTTGCCTGAATTAAGCTTGTCCTAATCTAAGATTTCAGTTCACAGAGAGACTGGGTTATTTATGTATCTGCCCCAATTGGGTTTGACTTGTTCTGGCTGACAATCTGGAAGCCAGGTACCACTGCACATAAGTTTCTTTTAGAATGGCCAGGCACTCTGCCCTTCTTTAGGACAACCTTGATAATCTCCACCAACAATGAAGGGCAAAAGCTGGTTATAGAAGCCTACCAAATCTATCACTAAGAAGTCTTGCAGCTGAAGAGCTATTGAGAATGGTATAAGAAAATAGGTCCTTCACTCCTACAATAAAGTATTGTCTTCAAGTTGAAGACTTTTGTCTAAAGCAAGGGAGTAACTGTCAAGTATCCCACCTTGTCATAAGTGTAAAGTGCTGGAGAGGGTTATTCTGCCTGGATAGGGTTAATGTTACCTGAGAACAAGTGACGTAAGAGCTTCCCTGCCACGAGGGAGGGAGGGAGTTTAGTTTTTAGTTTGTTTGCCTGCCATGCCAGCTTGGGCAAGGGTCCTGGAGCTCGTCTCTAGCTATGGAGAATGACTCTACTTTCCTTCTTATATTCCTAATTAGCTGTGCTGTAAGTATAATATGTTGATTTCCATAAGTTCTGTACCTATTTAGGGTTTCTCTATCCTTTTCAGAGGGGAAGTTAGAGAACTCTAGATTGTAAAGTTGTACTGTAGTCTATGTTCTATTCTCTTTTCCTTATTAAATCTTTTTAGTTATAAAAAGCGTTTGGTTTATTTCCCTTAAGGTTCTCTCTGCTTCCAGACTGGGAAGAGAGGGAGGAAGGGGAGTAGGTAAGGGACAAGTTCAGGGTACGAGCTGAAGTGCGGAGTCTGTCTCTCCCTACCTTCAGGCGATGAGGGGGAGGGGAAACAGCCTCTGAGTGTCCGGCTCTCAGGGAGGGAGACGGAGTTAGGGGGGAGTCCAAGTTCCCCTCTCCAGGGCCTTGGAGATTTACTCAGATGGTGGCAGTGATTCCCCAAGTTCTCAGCTGGTAGAGTCTGGGGGCTTGGGGGTGTAAAGACTACTTAAGCTGGGAAGCAGCTGGAGTTAGTTGGTCTGGCATGGAAGAGTCCCTCTTCTCTGTACCCCAGGTCCAGAGAGAGGGAAGGACATTCTTACACACCTCTATATCAATGAGAAATATTAGATCCAGAGTATGGCCAGTTGTGTAAATTGAATAAAAAACACTTAAAATAATCTCACAATTCTTAGAGCATCCAAAAAATCCTGAGTGAGATAGGAAACTTTCTGTTACATGGACATTAGAATCATGAAGCAAAATTAGCCCCTGTACCTTCAACTGTGCCAGTGTAATCCACATGCCCACTGCATGTGGTACTCTGTCCCCTCTAGTTGCACCAAGACCACTTAGAGCATTTGTTCTCCAAGTGGGGGTTGTGAGCCCCTGCCGTCGGCAGCCCCCCAAGCCCAACCCTTACCCTGGGGGGCTGCTGACTCCGACCCCTAAGGGGGGTCGCACTCAGAGGCCTGGTGTCCAAAAGGGGTCACCAATACAAAAAGTCTGAGAACCACTGCGTGAGATTAATGAGTCTGCTCTACAGCCTTAGTTAAGGGCTATGTGGTAGCTCATGCAGTAAAGTCTCCTGCATTTAGCTCTAGAGGTCCCAGATTAGACCCTGCCCGACAGTAACCGGGGTCTGCTGGTGTTACATCAATACATTGAAGAACCTGATCGCCTCAGTCAAGGCTTCTTTGTTGCTTTTGCCCAGTCATTAAACTAGTACTAGCACCATTTGTATCCCACCGTCGTGGACTCATATCAGAGGGATGCACTGATTTGGATACATCTGTCATTGGCATGGGAGACCTCTATACCTGAAATTCAATAAAAAAAGCACAGCCCAATTCCAGCCTGTCCTTTTTTCATCCCATATTGCATCCTGGACCCAGGTGGAGTCAGATGCAGCAGTCAAGCAGTGTCAACCAACTAAGATGAAATGTTGGGGACCTCATTTTCAGTAAAATCACACACACTCATAATTCTGACCACAGATGTTACTCTGAGTAGTGTATAGTAGAGTCAATTCTATTCTATATAGGTTCTTATCCTAAGTTCATCATCATGGTATCTGACTTCTTTGTAGTAGTGTATTAACCAATGTGACTACACCTCTGTCACATCACATTGGGTATGGTTAGACTGGAGCTTTGCAGCGCAAAAACCCTCCATTAGTGCTACAATTACACTGACCGAACACACTTCAAAGGCACATTTTGTGCATTTACTGACGGTTTAAAGCGCTACTGTTAAACCTCATAAACGAGAGGCATAAAGCTTTTAGCGCTACCGTTTTAGCGCAAGGTTTGGAATGTGCACACCCCTTGCGTGATAATGAGCCTCATGCCTCCAGCATCCTGGCCCAGAATTCCCATTCCATCCTCTCTGGCCATCATTTAAAACTCTTCTATCACCTCCTCAGGTGACCCAGGAAACTTGAAAAACCTTTTCCTGTTTCCTGCAGCCAGGCGTGGAGTACTCAGGTACCAATTTACCTGCAGCTATGCCTCCCCGTCCCATGCCACCTCGGGCTAAGCGATCGCGAGCGTGGTCCGAGTCTGAGGTCAAGGACCTCATCAGCTGTTGGGGGGAATTGGCAGTGCGGTCCCAGTTGCGGTCCAGCCGCCGAAATTATGAAACTTATGAAAAGATCTCAGGTGCCATGAGGGACAGAGGGTATGACCGTGACACTCTCCA
This sequence comes from Sternotherus odoratus, assembly GCA_032164245.1. Classification (NCBI taxonomy): domain Eukaryota; kingdom Metazoa; phylum Chordata; order Testudines; family Kinosternidae; genus Sternotherus; species Sternotherus odoratus. Next base: position 75,721,674 of record JAVMKO010000005.1, read on the forward strand.
GTGCAGGGCAAAAGTGAAGGAGCTGCGGGTCGCATATCGCAAAGCCTGTGATGCCAACAGTCCGTCCGGGCTGTGTTTTTCAGGTTCTATCACTCTGTGGATGCGACCCGGGGGGGGGGGGGGAAATCAACGTGCGTTCCTGCGAACCCCCATGACACTTCTTCCAAGCCACTAACTGAAGGTGGGCGGGGGGGTAATGGATGCTGTAGACTACCAGCAAGCCGCTTCGCAGCAGGAGCCAGACAAGGAGGAGGGAGATAAGTCACAGACGTCACCTGGAGGGAGCCAGGACATTTTGAACTCACTGGAAACATGCAGCCAGGAGCTGTTCTCCAGCCCAGAGCGCACCCAGAGCGAGCAACAGCGTCTGGAGACTGCAGCTGCTGTGTTTCAGACACCAAGTTCCACAGGTACAGCAAACTGTTCTAGGGGGGAGGGAAGACAGTCCAAGCCAAAGATCTGAGATGGGGCGGGGGGGGGGGGGGAAGTGCCACACAGATGCAAGCCTCGTATAGGGCTGGGCGGAAGCCACGTCTCCTTAGAACCACCGTCCTCGCTTGCCCCATCACACGCAGCAGAGAGTTATCTTACAGCATCAAAAAATGTAAAAGAATTTAGACAGGGGAACTGGAAAAAAGATTCCAGGAATGCATGGGAGTCCATCTGTGGCCAACAATGGGTTCTTGTGCTTTAACTCTACAACTGTTCCTATTCGCAGCTCTGCCCTTGACACCCGCACCTGCTGCGTCTGTGGGTCAAAAAGTGAGTAACCTGCGAAGCAAGCCGAGGAAGAGCAAAGAGGAGCTTCTGAGGCAAGTTATAGAACAGGCTTCACTGGACAACCGCGAAGACAGCCAACGCAGGGAGGAGCAGGCGAACCGTTTGGAAGATCGCAGAGAACAGCAAAGGCAGGAGAGAGAGAGGTCTCGCCAGGAGACTACTGACGAGGTGCTTAAAATGCTGGAGCTGCAAGTATAGACTCTGCAGCAGATGGCTGCTTTTCAGGTGCAGCAGGCCCTTGAAGCCCCCCCCCCCAACCAATTGCCCCCTACCCATTGGCATCCTGGCCTTATGCCCCCCCCCCCCGGCCAGTATCAGCAGCCGGCTGCTTATTACTACCCACAGCTGCCTCCAACCCCCATCCCTTCACCAACCACCCCACAGATCCAGCACCCTTACCCACTGAACCCGATCCCTATTAACAGGCAGGGCCACAGTCCCCAGAATGGGTTGGAGGAGTACATTAATTCGGAGGGCAATGGAGATTATGGGTCTGGGACATACACCACTTTGTAGATGTCCCCTTTCTAGCCCCAAGTGCACACCCCTTGAACCCTCAGTTCACACCCCTTGAGCCCTCAAACACAGTTCCCACCCCCCAACCAGTTTCACACCCCTTCTTCGCCCACAACAGAGTACATTATTTTTGAACCATGATGGCAGATTATGAAAAAGCTGTTCAATAAATGATTTTTTTTTAATACAAGGGTTTCTTTATTCGGTGCACACATGTGTATAGTAGGTACATAAAGGCTACTGCCTCATCCGATTAACAGACTGCTACCCCACAACCTCCCTCCCAAACTCCCTCCCTCCATCTGCAACTGCCATTAGAACTCACTTTCAGCCATAAAATGTTCCCGTAGGGCTTCCCTGATCCTTGTACCCTCGCTCTGGACCTCCCTAATAGGCCTGCTCTCGGGCTGTGCATAATTGGCCTCCAGTCGCTGAACCTCTGAGGTCCATACCACAGTAAAGGCTTCGCCCTTCCACTCACAGAGATTGTGTAGGGCACAGCACACAGAAATAACTGCGGGTATACTTCCCTCTGCCATGTCTATCTTGCCGTAAAGGCATCTCCATCTGGCTTTCAGACGCCCAAAGGCTCTTTCCACAGTCATTCGACAGCGGCTCAGCCGGTAGTTGAACCTTTCCTGGCTGCTGTCCAGGCTCCCCGTGTAAGGTTTCATGAGCCATGGCATTAGAGGGTAAGCGGGGTCGCCAAGAATCACAATGGGCATTTCCACTTCCCCCACGGTGATCCTCTGGTCTGGGAAAAATGTGCCTTCCTCCAGCTTCCCGAACAGGCAGCTGTTGCGGAAGATGCGTGCCTCATGCACCCTTCCCGACCAGCCTGCATTAATGTCAGTGAACTGCCCACGGTGATCGACAAGCGCCTGAAGAACCATGGAGAAGTACCCCTTTTGGTTAATGTACTGGTCAGCTAGGTGTTCAGGGGCGAGAATAGGAATATGGGTCCCATCGATCGCCCCTCCACAGTTAGGGAACCGCATCTGCTCAAAGCCAGCCACAATCTCACGTACGTCGCCAAGGGTCACGATTTTTTGTAGCAGAAGGCGATTGATGGCCTTGCACACTTCCATCAGCACGACTCCAACGGTCGACTTCCCCACCCCAAAGTGGTTGCCAACGGATCGGTAGTTCTCTGGGGTGGCAAGCTTCCAGAGTGCTATAGCCACCCGCTTCTCCACTGGGATGGCAGGTCTCAGTCTGGTGTCCTGGCGCTGCAGGACGGGGGCCAGTTCTTCACACAGTCCCATGAAAGTGGCTTTTCTCATGCAAAAGTTTTGCAGCCACTGCTCGTCGTCCCACACCTGCAACATGATGCGATCCCACCAGTCAGTGCTCGTTTCCCGTGCCCAGAAGCGGCGTTCCACGGTCGTGAGCATGTCAGTTAAAGCAATGAGCACTGTACTGTCCAATTTCTTCCTCGGCTGTATTTCGAGATCGTCTTCGGACTCATCACTACTTTCCATTTCCCTTTCAAGAATAAACTGTGCCACGCAGAGAGTTGTGCTGGCAACACTCGCCAGCATGGTCCGCAGCAGTTCGCGATCCATTACAGCACAGGGGAAACGGGCAACGGAGCGTTGAGAAATGCTGAAACCCTTGAGAAATGGCGCAAGAGTTGGCCAGAAAATAAAAGGATTGCTGGGATATAAAAGAAAGCATCACGGGAGTTTTAACCGGATGCAGAATGGCCGCAATAAACGCCCCCTTCCCCACAAGGCACTATGCCAGATTTCAGAAGAAGTGCTCTGTGGGATACCTGCCATATTGCGGCACTCTCACTACCGCCAGAAGCGCGGCTAATGTGTTCATTCTTTGGCGCTAGAGGGCTTCAATGTGCACAGCCTCTAGCGCAACACGTGTTGCGCTAAATAGGGAAGTGCTATAAAAAACCGCACTACAATCTGTAGTCTAATCATAGCCATTTGGATTCAGCTTTAGCTTCTCCCTCTGCACTCATGGGAGTTGATACCTGGTACCATCAAGTGAACTGAAATTAAAAGGCCTCAGTTTATGCCTTGTGTAAATTCTCATATGTCCTCTACTGAAAGCCATCACAAGGATCCAGGGGCTCACTTCAAATAATGCCATCTTCAGCACAATATACAGCAGCATTCTTCTATCTTCTGAGTGGTGTACACTGTACAGGCAACTGAAGCAATGCAGACACTGCAGCTGCGTGTCAAATTAACCTCCAGTAAGGCTGCAATGTCTAACTACCCCATTAAAATACCAAAGCATCCCCATCTTGTCCTAATCACCGGGCCCATGCAAATTCTTCCTACCATTTTCCAATCTCAATCCTTCCAGCTATTTTCATATAGGTCCTTTCACATGATCAGTGCCATCAAAGCCTTGCCCTAAATTAAGCCATACACAGAGCTCCCATTGATTTTAACAGCAATACATGATCATTTTTCTGACGCAGTGGTCTGGTGTAAACACATATTGAAATGAGAGAATGAATTATTTTAGGATTAAAACTAGCTACATTTTGTGAATATTTTTTGACATATTTTCTGTCTCCCTCATCCTTTTATTTCTTTTTCAATTTACATTCCACAGCAGACTAATGGTTCATTTATGAAGTCATAGAAGAAGGTAAAGGTCCTTGTATAAAGGACTGCAATCTACATCATAAAAGTGCTATCTGAATTGTTGCACTATAATTAGCAACTTTATTGAGAGTGGCTGCCATTAGAAATAAAATATGTTTACAGTGCAGATAAGTAAATAGACAAACCTATTACATGTGTACTTTTCATTTTCAGAGCACAAGTATACTTAGTATGAAAGCTGATTTTAGTAAATTAGTAAATTCAGCATAATATCCAGAAAGCAACCACCATTAATTTTCTTTAGAAATATTTGCAGGTTGAGAGAATGTGTTTGTATTTTGGAGAACAATGCAATTGCAAACATTTTGACCTTCTAATCATTATTCTGAATTTTCTAATATGTTTTTGTGACAACGTTGAAAAAGAAATGCTGGGCTCAAAGCAGGCAGCAATAATATGCTGTGATGGGAGGCAGAATCAGAACTTTTTGTCATTAGAGGATATTCTCAAATGCAAAAATGAAATGCAGTATTAAAAAATAAAATAAAATAAATTGTTGGTTGGAGGCTTGTCCAATGTATGATGAAGAAAAAGAACGGAAGAAACTCATAGTAATGGACACATTAGGAGGTAGTGTAAGTAGTTGATGATATTAATTTCTTCTGACTTGCACTCTAAATGGTCACCAAGCAGCCTGAAAGATCCAGACTCTATATTCATTTTGGAATTTGAATATATGCAGGTACATTAACTTTGCAATGCCAGAGAAAAAACGGTTGTTTTTTTTCTTACTCTTCTAGTATTGCATCACTGTAGTTATAAAAAATACTTCTAAGAGATAGACCTCAAAGATTATACTCAGATCTTAATGTAAGACAGAGTGACTTCAGTGTTCTGTATGTTGTACTAAAATTCTGAAGCTTTAAACTTGCACCTGTCCTAAAGGAAGTGAATGTTTTGGGGGGTTTTGAAGAGGAAGGTGAAGTTTGGGGGATCTCAGAATTTATTTTCTAAAGCAGAAAATCTCCTGCAAAACAGGTAAAAACTTAAGGCTCCAGGACTATGCTCCTTCTGAGCATTCTTTTAACTAGCATTCTAAATGTTAAACAGTGTTACCCTGGGAGTAGTTAATGGCTGCCACCAAGCATGTCTTTGATTCAAAGGTACTGGTAATCACAAACCTTGCTAATGCTCTTCACTCAACCTAAATTTAAGAGGCAATTAAGTTCCTTTTATGGAGTAAGATAGCTAAACAATACAGCTCCCAAGGCATTGGATCACCTGGGAAGGACTGAGCAAGAACTGCATGAGTGGCTTCTCTGGGGACTGAGGGAAAATGCAGAGGCTGCGGCATTGATTAGTTGCAACTGTGCTTGTCAATGTGGGTTTGGGAGGCAGAAGACGAAGAGAGTTGGCTGAGAAGCCGTGGTGAGCATAGCCCTCAGAGGGAGCAAAGGCGGAATTCCTTGGTGCATGGGACTGGCTGGAAGTGGAGTCGGAGAAATTGTGAGCAACGAAACTGCTTGCTCCTGCTGTTTTGTTTCTGCTGTGTTCAGGGAAACAGGACTTTGTGTACATTCTTTGGGGTGGGGGGGGAGAATTGCACCAAAGAAATATCTGCTTCTATCATAACTTCTCCTTTTTAATGAAACATGGCAAGGTTCAAATAGTGATTAATTACTTGGGCCAAGGGGAAACACTAGCATTTCTAAGAATTAAGACTTCAAGGAAAGATTTGTACTTGCAAATGTGTATATGCAAGGTGTAATGTAACCCACACACCTGGCCCATCTAGTTAACAGGTTCATGCTTTTTAGCTCATGCAGTAGAGGCTCATGCACTAACCTCCAGAGATCCCAGGTTCAATCTCAGCCGCTGATGAGCAGGGTATGTCACTGTTACATAGGTACTAATACATTCACTCTCTCACGTATTGTCATCAGTATTTAGCAGTTTGTGAAAGCATTATAACAGTATTAAGAGTAATGGTTGTCTTTTTTTTTTCTTTCTCACTGTGTAAACTTGCCGTTTTAGTTAAGCAGCAACAAAAAGCCAGAATGGTTATGACTGTTTAGATCACTTTAGGCATATACATATTTCCTTGTTAGTAGATGCAACATGGGATACAACATAGACGCCAACTTCTACTGGCGCTGGTGGGTGCTTGACCCCCGCGCTGCCTCCGGTCCCACCCCTGCCCCAATTCCACCCCTCCCTGCCCGTATTCTGACTTCTTCCCCAAATCCCTGCCCTGGCCCTGCCTCTTCCCTGCCTCCTTCCCTGAGTGCACCATGTTTCCGCTCCTCCCCCCTTCCTCTTGGAGTTTGCTTGTGGTGTTTCAGATGCTGCTTGTAACTCTTAGGACTGGGGGACTGTAGGACAGGAAACAGGAAGGAGGGGGGAGAAGTTCAGAAGCAGATCTGTAAAGAGGTTCCACTGTTGTTAAATAAAGTCTGTTGAAGTTTGTTAGTACCTTGCCTGTTTGATACAACATTGCTACAGCAGTTTGGCGGCAGCAAGAGCTGGGTGGTAGGCTGAGGAGCGGGGACATGGTGTGCTCAGGGGAGGGGGAGCAGGACGGGAGGCAGGACAGGGCAGGGAGCTTGGCTGCCGATGGGTGCAGAGCACTCACTAATTTTTCCCCATGGATGCTCCAGCCCCAGAGCACCAATGGCGTTGGCGCCTATGGTATACAAACACACTCTCTACTGTATACACCTCTTTCCCTTGTTGTAGTTTCTTTTATTTAAAAAAGCCCACCACAATATGATCACCTTGAATCTTCTCTCTAGGATTGTCTGCTCCATCAAGAATATTCAGCCCACACATAAAGTCCTTTTACCCTCAAGAACCACTCCACCTTCATGATATCCAAGTGAGGTAATGACTACCTGCTGAGTGAGTTAGCAGAACCCACATAACCATTACCAGCAGGTTCAACATCTACTGTAAGTGTGTTGAATGTTGGAGCCAACAGTGCTAGCCTGTCACATTTTCCTTTTACTCAATTGCAATCCATTTTTGCAACTGTATTGTCCTAATCTTTTTTCCCCCCAGGTTTATAATCCTGCCATGTGGCTGCTTAGATTTTCTAACCTAAATGATAGTGCTGTGTACATTATGTTTCTTTTAATGGTGAATCAGTATAAGCAGAAGTGATGGCATGTTTATCATCCCTACATCTAATTGAATTGTTTGCCTATGGCATGTTCTCAGTGTAAATTTGACTGGGACCATAAAATGCAGAAACAATTTGCTTCTATAAAATAGATTGTGTTGTTGTGATTTGGGGGGGTTTCAAAATTGAAAGTACTTAGTACTATTGATTAAATTAAATGAATAGTTTAACATCAAGAGCATCTGACATGAGGTTATTAATAAAATCATAATATACTGCTTCATAAATTGTAAAGATAATGTATTTATGGTGTTTTAAGATATTGGCTGCTGTGTTTTGTTTTACTTTTAACATTTTTCTTTCTAGTTAATGTAGGGCTTAATCCTGCAAGGGAGATGTGGGTGGAGAAGAAAATGTGGCCAGAAAGGCCAAATGGCTGTTCATAATCTTGTGAGTTGATTGGGAATACCTGGCACCAAAATATTTCCATAAATGCTGACTCTTCACATCACATTGGGCATGCTCTGAACACAGGATCTATTCCCTAGCTCCTAAAAATTTTATTCCTTGCCAAACCCCTGAAAGCATGGCTTTTTCCCTTCACTCTTGCATTGAAATGTGTGAGTGGTGTCCCTGGTTTGCTTTGTTTTGCCATGTTTCGTCCCAATCAGTATTGCCTGTCCAGCTACTGATTATGTGTATGAATCGCTGAAGCCTAAGGGCTTGCAGAATTTAGCCCATATTTTGCAAATGCTTCAGCAATTATGCTTTGAGAATCTATATGAAATTTTGAATGTGTGTATATATTTATTATATTATTTGCGATTTGGGTATTATTAGATGCAATTTGATCCTTAAATGAAAGACTGAAGTTGGCTGTACTCTTTGCATCCCCCATTCAGCCCATCTGTGCTGCCTGCCTAGGTACTGTGTTACCTGTTCAAAATGGTATTTTAGAATGAAAGATCTGTTTATAAATTTCTATTTATCATTTCTGTTCTTTGAATAAAAAGTAAATCCATATGTGGAATTGGATCCTTAGTTGATTCACCCAACACCAGTTTCAGATATATACTTTCAAAATTCCACAAAAAGGGTTTAATGCCTGTGACTAGTTGCATAATCATTTGCAAAATATGAGCTTGATTCTACAAACCCCTAAGAAGCACAGAACATGGTAAATAGGGAAATATGCATTTACTGCTCTGTGGATATATACACTCTGGCAAAAATGTATGAGAAGCATGGCACACAAACACTTGATTAGTAAGAACCTGCTCCTGAAAATTGCTGAGAATCCTTGGCTTTCATTGAAGCCAGTTGGAGTAGGAAGTTCAGTACTACGCTAAGTCAAGTCCTAAAGCTATAAACCATGAAATATGGTAAATATATCCACTAAGGGGCAAACTCACTGGTGTTTACTTGAGCAATACTCCTATTGGATTCAGCGGGAGTTAAGGAGGCTTAGCACCTTCCAGAATCATGACGATTGTTTTTCTGCTTAACTTCTACACACAAGGTGGAAAATGGTGAATGGCTGGTTGGCTGTAAGACCCTGTATCACACTCTGCAGGAGGTTTGGCATCCAAATCCACATTCAGAATTTGCAGTTTGGATCTATTTATAATTTTTTATGGTAGCAACTATAGTTTAGAAACGTTATTTTTCCTGATGTTCTCTTCTCTTCTTCCACAACACTCCCTTGAGCATATGTCTCTGAATATTTCTTAGTTACGAAAAGCCAGGTTGTGATAGTCATACTAATGCTGAATAATACTTTGAGGTCATTGTAACTAAGAGCATCACGGTATGACTCAGTGTAAAATCAGTTCTTTATTGCTGGTTGTGTTAAAAAAAAAAAAAAAAAACCTATTACCAATGAGTGCTAACATCTAATAAAGATGAACTTCTTGTGTTCAAAATGGGGTTTGTAGCAGTATGACTCATGGCAGTAATTTCCTTTAGTAAGTCACATGGTCATAAACCCCTGTAATGCACCAGTGCAGTGCATCCACATTCAAGATTACGGTAGTATCAATCAGTGCGCGTGTAGCTATTAGTCCAGATTTCCCTAATGTAGCCAGGCCTTAGAGAGGCATATCCATGACAAACCCTGGAAAAGAAAATGGATATTTTTTCATTAGTTTAGGAAATGCAGGTAAGAAGTAGTGGGCCAAATCCTTAGAGCTGCTGAGCTCCCTCAACTCCCAAGGGAGGCCATGGGTTTTAATGGCTCTTACCAGTAAAGCTACATTGTTTAGAAATGTAATTCCAACAAGGGCTCCAAATTGTATGGGGAGAGAGGAAAACTATTAGTTGTAAAGTTAAAGCAATTTGTTTTTATTTACAAATTAATTTCAGCTTCTTAGAATTAGACAATGTGATTAACAGATTTAATCACCAACAGATTCAACAATGATATTTTATTTGGATTCTCTTTGCCAATAATCATGTTCTGTTTCATTTAATCCCTGATCAAATTTTGTTTCTACATGCACAACTTGCACAGTATTTTAAACTAAACATAAAATAACTATGGTATCACTTAATTTTGGTTTATGTTGATGTCATGCTTATGTTTACATTCTTTCCCATATATTGCAAACAACTCTATTTCAAAAAGGGAACATAAAGCACTGTAAATTCATTTCTTTTCCAAGCACTACTTTCAAAAGTGCCAAGTCAGGCAAATACAGTAAAACTTACCATATCTGTGACTTCATTCTGATTTGTATGTGCTAGTAGAGAATCTTGTATCATGTAAGAGCATATGGGTCTGTATTTCTACCAATGGTGATTTCTAATTTTGATTCCTGATTCAATATTCTTAAATATTTAAATTTTATTTAGTAGACATGCAGTTGATTAGCAGGGTTTTTTGTTGTTGTTTGTTTTTTGTTAACATTAACTTTGTTACAATATTTAGATTAAGTAAAGCAGTGAGATTCTTCAGTACAGCAGTGAGGACATGGATATTTGTTGTGTGGCTTTTTGTAAGCTATTTTGTTACATCTGTTAAAAAAAAGAATTTGTTTTTAGATGTGGATTTTTTGTTTAATAAAAACAAAACCATTCATCTCAGTTCTTTTTAATTTGTTTTTATGAAGAAAACATATTTGATTGAGATTCACTCTTTCAGAAACAGAGTTCGGTAAATGTTCTTTATTAATAATTATTTTCTTAGATCCATGGACAGGGAATGCTTGATTAGTTGCACACCACCTTTTAGACTGAAATCTATTATATAGGTTACTATTAGGGTTATTAAGTCCAACAATGATTGCTTGCATAATACGAGATCATTGAAATGTAATAAATGAAATAATTTGAGAGATCAACAAAACATCTTATATCACTGAGGGGAATGTACATAGGAATGTCAGACCTGGAACCAAAAGTTTAAAAGCAAGTAGTATTTAAATCATATGATCTTATTCCTGACAACCAGGAATGCCCATACAGCTGTTCATTCCTTAGTGTTCCTCTGTAGTTAACTTGCATTGGCAGATGAAATCAGCCTCCAAAAGACTGACTGCTATTCAAAGATTGTGTGTTTCATTACATCTGAAGCCAACCTTAGTCAATGTTATATAATACAACCCATCACAATATGATTCAGCTGTGATAACAAAAGTTGTGGGGTTTTTTAGACTGGATATCTTGTAACTAATGTTTGATTGCATTATCAAATATTCAGATTATGATGCCAATGACAATTACACATCTATATGTAGTGTTGGATCATAATTAATCATACATATATAGTTCTGTTTTGCAACTGTGGGTGTGAGTGATTAAATGCATTCTTTAAATAGAAATCATATATTTCAGTTCCTGAACAGGAGAAATGTGGAGAGACAGGTGCATAACATCACTAGGTGTTTGTGATCACTGAATTGGCAGTCCATTGTGTATGTCAATTAAAGTATACTGTTTCTGCCTAAAAGAAAAGAATAACAAATTGCTGAACTGCTTTGGTACTGGAAAAATAGTTTAGGAGTAAAATAGCTAGACAAGGAGGGGAGATTTATTTAATTCTTGAGGTAGAAGAATAGTCAAATTCCTGGTATAACACATTCATATTGGATAGATTATAAGGGTGAATGACTTCATTTATGCCACACTGTGCTGAACAGAACAAAGCACCTAAAGAATCAACCTTAGGGTATTTTGATGTACACAAATTTAATCCATCAAATGCCTACACTGAATGACCTTCATTTGAAGCAGAGGTTCTCAAACTTGGTTCATGGCTTGTTCATAGCAAGCCCCTGGCAGGCCGTGAGACACTTTGTTTACCTGAGTGTCCGCAGGTACGGCCGCTCGCAGCTCCCAGTGGCCACGGTTTGCCATTCCCAGCTAATGGGAGCTGCAGAAAGCAGTGGCCCGGCCTTCGCCGCTTCCAGACTAAGCCATGAACCAAGTTTGGGAACTCCTGATTTGGAGTAAATGCAGCCATAAGGCTAAGGTGTAATGTTTTATACAATGAATAATAGAGGTCACAAAATAAATTCAGCAAGCATTTTGGAAATGCTAGATTAGGATAAGGGATCTATTTTACAGAAATGATCCTGAGGGCGGTGGGATTTCTTTCCCCTTCTTTTTGCAATATCAAATGTGGCCATAATGTCATTTGATCTGTATTATGACTACACTTTATTTTAATTGTATTCCTTTACAGTATGACATCTATTTAAATAGACTAAATACATCTCATTCTCCATCATAAAGTGCAATTCAACAGCATTTTAAGGATATACTTCAGCATTTAATAATCTGAGATCAACTTGGTGATAGAAATAGTGTGAAACTACATCATGGGTAATTTGAGCCATTTTTTTTAAAGCAGATGAATGACAAACTCTGGTAATAGGTTGAGTGTCCTCAACTTAAATTGGAATTCAGGGAGCTCAGTGCACCACAAGAGGAAGGGCCTGCATGCAAATTTCTCAAGCTCAGAAGTACTTTTCTTAATGGGTATTGCCATGTGCATGAGTATATGCTATAAATGTTTTAAATGTTCACGTGTCTATGGGCCAGAGTGGGGTTTACCTAGGTAAATAAATACATTGTAAATGTAAATACATTGACAGAAAATAGAGAGAATCAAATATGTTTAATCATCTTATTCTACATACCAGGCCAGTGCAGGATTGTTTCATGCAGTATATTTACTTGTGTTTTGCACAGTCTAACTTTAAATGTCTCCAGCAATGAGACATCTACCATTTCCTGTTAAAGACTATTACTATAGATTTTACTATCAGGAAAATGTCCTGGCATTTCATTTAAACTTTCTCTTTTTCTTGTCAACACATTAGTACTTGTCATATCTCCCTTTTCCTGTTCCCCACCATAACTGTCAAATACCTAACAGCTGCCCTCCTTTGGTATTGCTTTCCTTCAGAGCTTTGTAAACAAGTATGCAGTTTGTGTTTTCAGGTTCACCTTCTGTTTCTAACCTTTCTAGGTCATTTTCCTGTTTCCTTTGCAACCTGCTCTGGATTGTCACACCAGTGTCAGGAAGGGTGTGTATTGGGTGTATACTGGTGGCTAAATCTGTGTGAGTTCTCCTGGAAACATTATGCTTGCCTCAGGAAAAGTGCCTTTGGGAGCCGCTGTCACCTACCTGCATCAGTGGTTGGAGGAAATTGATGCAGCCAGTGTAACTCATACATTTTCTGGGTGTGGTGTTCTATCCCATCTAGTGGCACCGAGACCACATAGAGAGAGAGAGAAAATGAGTGTGCACTACAGCCTTAGCGAACAGCCAGCTAGCTTTTAGCTCATGCAATAGCGTTTCATTGGAAGAGGCTCATGTACTAAGCTCTAGAGGTCCCTGGTTTGATCCTGCCCATCAATGACCAGGGTCTGTTGGTGTGACACCAACAGTGAGAGGGAGACATAGCAAGGGAGAGAGACACTTGCCAGGGAACATTAGGTAGTGATCTTTGGGAATCTCTCCCATCCATTTGCCAGGTGGGAAAGAGAGGTGCTGATTGGCCAGCATTCCTCATCATCCAGGATTTAGACCAGTGCAGGGGCCATGTGGAATTTCTTTCAGCTTTGTTCTAGCAGCCCACCTTACCCACCCACACTAGGAATGGGAACAGCAGAGCTCCATCCTCTTTGGAACCTCCCTTCAGATAGTTGAAAGTAGCTATCAAATCTCCCCTCACTCTTCTCTTCTGCAGACTAAATAAGACCAGTTCCCTCAGCCTCTCCTCTTAAGTCTGGTGTCCCAGGCCCCTGATCATTTTGTTGCCCTCTCCTGGACTATCTTCAATTGTCCATATCCTTTCTGTAGTGAGGGGCCCAAAACTGGACACAATACTCCAGATGTGGCCTCACCAGTGCCGATTAGAGGGGAATAATCACTTCCCTCGATCCTGCTGGAAATGCGCCTACAAATGCAGTCCAATATGCTGTTAGCCTTCTTGGCAACAAGGGCACACTGCTGACTCATATCCAGCTTCTCATCCACTATAATCCCAAGGTCCTTTTCTGCAGAACTGCTGCTTAGCCAGTTGGTCCCAACTTGTAGCAGTGCATGGGATTCTTCCCTCCTAAGTGCAGGACTCTGCAGTTGTCCTTGTTGAACCTCATCCGATTTCTTTTGGCCCAATCTTCCAATTTGGAAGGGTCACTCTGGACCCTATCCCTACCCTCCAGCATATCTACCTCTCCCCCCATTTTAGTGTCATCCACAAACTTGCTGAGGATACAATCTATCCCATTTTCCAGATGATTAATAAAGATGTTGAACCAAACCTGCCCCAAACCAAATCCTGGGGCACTCTGCTTGATATCGGCCGCCAACTAGACATTGAGCTTTTAATTATTACCCATTGAGCCTGACAATCTAGCCAGCTTTCTATCCAATTTATAGTTCATTCATCCAATCCATACTTTTTAAACTTGCTGGCAAGAATACTGTGGGAGATTGTATTAAAAGCTTTGCTAAAGTTAAGATATATCACTTCCCAATGCTTTCCCCATATCCATAGAGCCATTTCTCTCATCATAGAAGGCAATCAGGTTGGTCAGGCATGACGTGCCCTTGTTGAATCCATATTGAGTGTTCCTGTCCACCATCGTCTCCTCAAAGAGTTTCAAAATGAATTCCATGAGGACTTGTTCCATGATTTTTCCAGTGAGTGAAGTGAGGCTGACCAGTCTGTAGTGTCCCAGGTTCTCCTTCTTCCCTTTTAAAAAGATGGACACTATATATTTTTTCTAATCGTCCAGGACCTCCCCCAGTCACCATGAGTTTTCAAAGATAATGACCAATGTCTCTGCACTCACATCAAGCAATTCCCTTAGCATCCTTGGATGCCTTAGATCTGGACCCAATGGACTTGTTCATGTCCAGCTTCTCTAAATATTTTCCCCATGAGCCAACTGGAAGAGGACCAAGGAGTTTTTTGCCTTCCTTGCAGCATCTTCAAGCCACAGTAAGTTAAGCAGGAACACACTTGTCACCAAACTGAGGTGGGGGGGGTTTATTCATCACAACTTATCAATTCTTATGGCACCAATTTAACTCACAAATTCCCACAAACGTTGCCACTTCACCATGTAGTACAAAGAACCGAATGTATTTATGGGCCGTGATGCTGTCTCAGGAATATTCACTTAGCAGTATTGCAGATGAGATTATTGGCTCTCACATTACTGACATATGGTAGATTGTGTATGAATAATAGAAGAATAGTGGAAGGACTTAATAGAGTATATATTTTTGTTAAATAACATTACTATGACTATCAACTTCTGTTTCATTGTTCTTCTGACTTAACAGTTTATGAACCTTATCATTTAAGACCTTGAAAGCTGCAGAGCAACTACGACAAATTTCACATGAAATCTAATGTTTCTTTCTATAAGAACATACAATTAAGGAGAAAGTGGAGGCAAAATGTATAGGAACTGTAGAGACCCCTTTGATTTGTGCTATGGAAAAACAAATTTCAAATCATAATAAATTATAGCAGATATGGATAGTACACACTGCAATTAAGATGACCTCTAAGCAATTTCCATTCCCCCTTTTCAAACACTTATAGCTTTCTTGAGCATTATTCAGTTTTGTCTCATCATAAATGTGACTTTAAGAGTTTGAGCAAAATTGGTTCAGCTGTTATTGAATTGTGTGTGTGTGTGTGTGTGTGTGTGTGTGTGTGTGTACATTTAAAAGGAATAAAAAGGATACAATCTCCTGTGAATTTCCCTGTCAGTAATAGAATTCCTGGGTAACTCAATGGTACATCAAACTCTGCTTGTATTCCTTAAATGTCGAAGTGTGAAGAAAATTAATGCAGTAGGTTTTAAAGTTATTGGGGAAATTCATGCACATATAGTAGAATTTCCTCATGTTTTTTTTTTATTGTCCCAAAGTTTGAATTGATTGAGTCTAATCATTGAACCCCAGTGTCGGGTCTTTCTACCCCTTAGTCTCCTGTGTGGCTGTCACAATCTGGCTCTCATTGACTTAAAACAGAATCATCAACCCATTTCATAGTATGAAACACATCTAAACAGAGATATTATCTAACAAACCTCCTTTCCTCCCATTTATGATTATTTCAGACCACTACCATCACTACAAAATCCAGTTCACAATTGCAGAGTATCCTTGTAATAGCTACTACCATTGCTTGGATCCAGTTGGCCTAGTTTTCCTGCTTGATTTCAGTTGCTCCCATAATGATCCAGGTTCTTCTGGTAATGTGGAGACTAGGTGCATGTAGAAGCATCTGAATATGAAAAGGAGCCATCATCCTGTGACCTACTAGTTTTATGCAGTGTTCTCCTGACCATGAAATCCATGAAACATAGCTTGGAAATTACTACCTTAGAACACTGGGTGTGGGGATGCAGTGAAACACATTACTTTGGGATAGTTTGAAATATAGAGATAATTTCAACATAGAGATGGCCTAATGGCTAGGATGGATGAGTTCCAAAATGTCTTAATCGAGACTGACTGAATTCCAAGATGTGCTGAGATAAATAACTTAAATGTCAGACTTTTTTGGTGGGGGTGGGGCTGGGGCTGTAGGGGTAGGTGGATGAAGTGTGGAGAGAAAGAAAGAAAGTGGAAAATGAAGTTCTAGGCAAAAAAACACAACAAAAAAAACCACCCAAACAAACAAAACCAGTTCAGAGTTAAGATGAGAAGAAGTCAAGCTTACAAGAGGCAGAATTAAGGTTGAAAGTTATGTTAATTCTTTCCCTTTCTGCTGTGAGATGAGGCCACAGTTTTAGATGACCCAACAGAGTAAATCAGACAAGTGATGAATACCTCTTTAAAATAATTACATCATTTTTATCTTGCTAACTTTAAGTCTGCATAACTGAAAAACTACTGAAATAATTTCCTGCAGACTTCGCTTACATTTCCTTTGTGGCACAATTGTAAATTACAATGTGTGTGTTTTTGTCTTCTAGGATGCCTTCAATTATAGGTTTAAAATTACTCTACAAAGATAAGTAAATTAGCCACTCTCCTGTGCTGTGGATACTTATTGGCCTCATCTGTAAAATGTCTTGACCAAGGTTACATAGCAAGTCAGCTGAAGAACCATAAACAGAAAACAGACTGAGTGAATCTCTGTGCTTTAGTTTATCCTTTAGCTTAAGTTTCCTCCACCACTTCATCTCTGAATTCCGAGTTGCATGAGACTCTGAGGCATGAACAGACTGATGCAAGTGTTTCTCACCTCACAGTGTTCTCAGCTGTTCTAGGTTTGAAATGTACTTAAGAAAAAAAAAAGTGAATTTTAAAGCTACTGGATCCATTTTCTTTAAAAATGACTTATTTAGGTGATCTATTTGAGACTTGTAAAAAGCAATTGAAGTTTGAAGACTGCAAACTTTAAGTACATCAAAAATGCCTTCTATTAAATATAGAAGATGCATTTCCCTTTCATAATGCATTTGGCCACTTCTGAATGGTTAATCTATCAACTTTAAGATTGGCAATATCATCAATACTATCTTTTGCATAGAATTAATACATTTATTTAAGATAAATTGCAATAAACTGTTAAACTGTAAATAAACTATGTGCTCAGCTGGCAAGGGATAATGAATGTCACCATGGAGAAGACAGCAACTATGAATTATGTCCCTGCAGTTTTAATTGCTTGTCCTTTCTTTTAACTAAAGGGCTTACGTTATTTTCCGGATTAGCACCCTGTGTTGCTGCTAAATTACCTCTTTACTTTGTCTGGTAGCGATCACTGTTTTGTTACAGTTCCAAAATATAAAGACTGAATATGGTATTTCCTTTTGGAAGGTGAGGTTGTGGGGTGGGAGGAGATAACTATTGCTTCATCATATCTCCCATTAGTGTTCCTTTGGGTTTCATGTTCTTGAATGGAAAATAATGACAATTTTCAAACAGAAAAGAGCATTAGTTGTCTTCGGTTAGAAATGTCACTGTACATTGCCTCTTTCTTTTTTCTGAAGTGAACAGTGTCCTTTCTGCCTAAAGAGAAGATCTGCTTTGGTGATCTAGTGCATTAATGACCTCTAACGAGATGAGCACTTCATCTCTTTTCCAAGCCCACAACAGCATGACACTCATAAAACGTACATAGAGCTGTCAATAGCTCTGACAGGACTCTTTTGAAGGTTATGTTTTGCAACAGTGATCACACTGCTAATATGATCTCTGGGACATTTAAAGATTATTAATTCTGTTTCCTGGTGCCTTCATAAAATGATGGAGGCAGAAATGAATAAGAGTAGTATGAATCCCTCCAGTGAGCTAATTATCTAAACAATCATTATGATTCCTTCTTTGGTAATACTGGCTGGTATCATCAATTAGTTTTCTGCCAAAGTCAAGTTCAGAATTTTCAAATAATGATTTCACTCTGGTAGCTTTACAAAAAGAGAAGAGTCACGTTACTGATGTTAAGCAGTATTACCTTTGCTATGTATGTATAATAAAAACATTAAGAGATTTGCAGAGTGCAAAACTGGATATTTTAAAATAATAGACACTGTATAATATTCTTTTTTTAAAAAGATATAGACTCCCTTTCAAAGTCTTGAACTGTGAAAACAAACAAGGAAAAGTTAAGGAATGTCTATATTCTTTGGCAAAACGCAGGCCTTAAATTGTTCAAAATTCATATTCACTGCAATTGGATACCTGTCGACATTTGTGCAGCATCATTAATTTGCAGAGAGTTCAGAACCTAGTGTGAAGTCCTGACTCCATTGCAGTCAATGGCTCAAGTGCATTCAATCAGAGTTTTGCCAAGATTTTACTCCTACTGCAGAGCCAGTGATGCCATGAAGACAGATGGCTTATTGTTATACAAGTTGTCTGAAATAAGATCATAAGAAATTAACATTAAAGATTTGACGTTTGGATTTTTGATTTGTTACATCTTCACTGTTAAACCAGAAAAGTGTGTGTTCTGTTTCTTAACTTTCTAGGGAGGGAAAATACGTGTTGGTCGTAATTTGTATTTTGCTTCTAATTATTGCATTGCTTTATTAATACATGAACAACTTAAGGCAAGAGATCAAATTCATCCCTATTTTAATTCCATTATCTTTGCTGCCATCTGGAACTCATGTAACAAAACAACAAAATGCTATATATTCTACTAGCATAAGTCCCCGGCGTTGCTCGGGTCAGTCGGAGGTGGGAGGGGGCAGACAGCTGACACCCCCTGACCGACCCCAACACCCACACCTCACCCACCCCGACACCTTCCCCCCCCCCCCCGACCAACCCCAACACCCCCCGGCTCACTTACCCCCCGACCGAACCCGACACCCCCACCTGACCCCCTGAGCAAATCCGACACCCCCACCTCACCCCCCGACCGAACAGTGTATTTAATAATCTGTGTGCCACACAGTGCACCGTGAGCTGGGGGTGTGTCGGGTTTGGTCTGGGGGGGGTGGGAAGTTGTCGGGGTGGGTGAGGGGTGAGGTGTGGGTGTTGGGGTTGGTCAGGGGGGTTTGCGGTTGGTGGGGGGGTGAGGTGGGGGTGTCGGGTTCGGTCGGGGGGTAAGTGAGCCGGGGGGTGTTGGGTTTGGACTGGGGGGTGGGAAGGTGTCGGGGTGGGTGAGGGGTGAGGTGTGGCTGTTGGGGTTGGTCAGGGGGGGTTGCGGTTGGTGGGGGGTGAGGTGGGGGTGTGGGGTTTGCTTGGGGGTGCGAGGTGGGGGTGTTGGGTTTGGTCGGGGGGTAAGTGAGCCAGGGGGTGTCGGGTTTGGTCTGGGGGGGTGGGAAGGTGTCGGGGTGGGTGAGGGGTGAGGTGTGGCTGTTGGGGTTGGTCAGGGGGGGTTGCGGTTGTTGGGGGGTGAGGTGGGGGTGTCGGGTTTGCTTGGGGGGGTGAGGTGGGGTTGTCGGGTTCAGTCGGGGGGTAAGTGAGCCGGGGAGTGTCGGGTTTGGTCTGGGGGTGTTGCGATTGGTGGGGGGGTGAGGTAGGGGTGTCGGGTTCGGTCGGGGGGTAAGTGAGCCAGCGGGTGTCGGGTTTGGTCTGGGGGGGTGGGAAGGTGTCGGGGTGGGTGAGGGGTGAGGTGTGGGTGTTGGGGTTGGTCAGGGGGTGTTGCGGTTGGTGGGGGGGTGAGGTGGCGGTGTCGGGTTTGGTGGGGGGGGGGGTAAGTGAGCCGGGGGGGTGTCGGGTTTGGTCTGGGCACCCACCCTGACACCTTCCCCCTCCAGACCAAACCCAACACTCACACCTCACCCCTCACCCACCCCGACACCTTCCCACCCCCCCAGACCAACCCCGACACCCCCCGGCTCACTTACCCCCCGACCGAACCCGACACCCCCACCTCACCCCCCCAAGCAAACCCAACACCCCCACCTCACTTACCGTCCCACCAATCCCAACTCAGATCCGTCGCAGGCGGGGAGGGGGCCCATAGCCGAGGGATTCCGGGGACCTTCGCAGGTGGGGGGGGGCACAGAGCTTATGGAGTACGGGGTTCCGTTGGGAGGGGGGAGGGGCAGAGAACTGAGGGATCTCCAGGGTTCCGTTGGGAGGGGGGAGGGGCAGAGAACTGAGCGATCTCCGGGGTTCGTTGGAGGAGGGAGGGGTGGGCTGAGCGAGTGAGGTGTCTGTCGGAGGGGGGTATTATGACATCATCACCACCTAACCGCCCAGCCGATGTGATTGTCCCTGAAAGACTTTCACCCCTGGGGGGCGTCAGAGGTGAGATCCGAAAATTTTTCGACCCTTACCAGCATCTAGACCCTAATACCCCTCACTGTACCAAATTTCAAGTCTCTGGCTCAAACGGTGCGGGAGGAGTTCGCTGCCATACGTACATACATACATACATACATACATACACCACTTGACTTTTATATATATAGATAGATAAACCCAATACAGTGTAAGCAAACCTAAATTTAAATTTAGAATAAATTGCCCACATTCTAGTATTTCCATATATGTACTTGAAGACCTTCCTCATCCTTAATCATTCCTTGATTTGATGGGATAAAATAAAGTACATGACATGAATTTTTAAGTCGGGGGGGACAGAGTGGGTAATTTTCATCATAATCTTTGAAAATTTCATAATGTGATTTTTTTTTCAGCCTAATAGAGGCCTCTTTGAGATAACTAACCTTTAGCCCCTTGAATCCCTCACAGGGAGCAAATATAGACTGTAGAGCCATCTTACTCAGGGAGCATAGAACTTCAAATGTTGCTGTTAGCGGATATGAAGACTCTAAGCAGTATCCTTGGGAGGTCAAGTTTGCAAGCTCACGGTTTACTCCCATTACTAACAATGATGAGTAAGTAAAGATGTCAAATGAAAACCAAGCCTCAATCACTGATGAAACTGAGCAAACAGATTAAGTTTAGTATTTTTGTATAAAAGGTGTGGTAAACCCAGGGCTGAATGGTTGTGGTCAGAGGGGAAACTGCAGGTAAATTAGGTCCAGCTGAGAAAGGCTGCTGCAGCCGGAAGCAGGGTCAGCTGGGACTGGTTAAGGAGGCAGCCAGAGCCCTTTAAAGAGACTTCTCCCCAGAGAGGGGTGTGGGAGTGAGGAGTGCATTTGGAGGCAGTAAGAGTTAGAAGAGTGAGTTTGTGAAAGCAGAAGGAGTTAAAGGCGAGTGAGAGGCAGATACAGAGAGGCTGGCAGCAGGCAGGGAGGCAGGAAGGCAGGAAGGAGCCCCTCCCAGGAGGGAGCTAGCCCTCCCTAACCTGCGAGAGGCCAAACCCAACCAGGGGGGAACTGCCCAGAGGACTGGAGCCTGGGGTGCCCAGGGGGCCCCCTTGCCACAAAGGGTACTTAGTCACCACTAGATTTGTTTGCCCTTTGTTAGCATATCTCAATTTTGAAAAAGGATGAGAAAGAGAAACATAAGCAGCTCCTTGTGCGGTGTATTTCTGGCCAAGTACAGAGAACTTAGTCAACAATGAGAAACCAAAACAGCCTATGGAATAATACACAAAATAAGCCTTTTACGTATAACCTATGCACTTACCACCCTGTGCACATATTTTACCTTTTAGAAAAAATACACAGGAAATTAATAAAGAACAGAATTTAATAGGTGATCTTTCTATAGAATTTTAAACCATCATACATAATTTGATGAAGAATTGCATTTCTGCTATCTTATATGAAGTGTTAAATAACCCTGTAGAAAATTCATCATACTCTATAAATGTCAATAGCATTTTGGTGTGATTTCCATAGAAACCTACTGGTTTGTACAACATTTTATGCATAACCCTAATTTCATCCCTAATAACTTACTTTCCATAGGAGAAGGTGTTAGCTCAAGTAACTATATAGTAACTCATTCAGGCCAGTATGACTGGGTGATGTAAGGGCCTGTTATTGCTTAAAACTTAGTGAGACTTTGTTGTAGTTAGGATTGATACTAGTATGGGAATGAAGCCTCTGAGAATGCCTATGTGGCTGAATGCACCCCAATATTTACACCCTACTCACTACTGTATTATAAATCTTTTTACAAAATATGCCTTGTGTAGTATCCTTTGAAAACTGATAACTCATTGATCAGTAATAATATGGTGAAATGTATGCAGCAACATTGCATGAAAAGTTATGAATGTAAGTGGAAATTATTACTGTACAGTACTGAAAAGTCTGTTTCTCAAAGACAAAGGGCAAGCTGATGCCTCTAGTCAGGTACCATTTAAGTTAATTGGTTGTCATCAAGTGGCCATTCTTTGGCAGCTATGGGGGGCAGGAACAAATCACTCTGAATTTTAACAAACAACATGAAATCTCTCTCCATTCTTCTTTTCTATAGCAAATCTGTGGTGACAAGGTGAAGTTCAAGCTAATTATCCCTTACAAGGGTGTTCCTGGTGTGATTATATTGAACCTGCACTAAAACTTAACTGTCAGTATTCTCCATCCTCCAACTGTTGTACTGTTAAAATTGTGGACATATTTCAAAGTCTAATATTCCTTAGGCCATGGTTACACTTACAGGATTATAGCGCTTTTGATTATAGCTGTACCCATATACAGCAATAGGTATAGCGCTATAGCATGTCCTGGCCTGGCCACATTTGCGGCACTTGCAGCGGCACAGGGAGTAGTGCATTATGGGCAGCTATCCCAACATTCAGCTGGGTACAACGTGCTTTTCAAATGAGGGGAGTGAGGGGGAACGTGTAGTGTGTATGCAGAGGTAGAGAGTGAGGGGATTTTCTATGGGCTGAGAGTCTTGTCAGTGAGTATCCTTTGAAATTAGAGCCTGCTATAGTTTCTCGGTCACAGAGCTCCCTTTGTAAACATTTGCAGTTCTTATCTGGTGAGTTAAGAGAGAAACTCTGAAAAGGTACTTCCACATTCCTCCTGCCGAGTTCAAAACAAAGCAAAGAGACGTTAATTGCCTTAAATGGCTCGGAGTTGTGCCAGAGATCACTTATAGCGTAATGCCCGTTTACACTTGCGATAATATGCTACGGGGAATACACAATAGCTGTTATTCCTCAAGTAAGGGAGGATTACCAGGAGCGGTATAACTGTAGGTTTATAGCGCAATACATGCCTTGCCAGTGTGGACGGGTAGGGAGTTATAGCACTCCTAGAGGCTTTATAGTGTTATAAAGTACCAGTGTAACCAAGGCCCCAGCTTCTTCTTCTGTGCTTAGAGTTGTAATTTCTAAGTGTCTGTGGTCTTTTACCTTTGTGATCTTTGCTGTGTTTTCTAAAGCTGTAGATAAGTTTCATAACTTGTAATAATAGACACTGGTTTCTTAGTGAAATTTTCAAGTTTTTATAAACTAACTCTTTTCTCTCAATTTCTGTAAAGCTATAGGGAGTGGGGGATAGAGCTGCTTATACGTCTACATCCCATATGTCTGTCTTTGATATTTCTTTCACTAACTAATTTTCATTGTCCTTTGATTGACAGGATCAAGGATACCTTTATTTTGTTGTATTCCATCATGAAATTGTGTCCAGAATCAGATTTGATCAGACTCCCCTTCTCCAGGTTCTACGAATAGAAAGAGGCATTTCCAAAAATATGGAAACCATCTTTTAGCAGAGTATTTCTGAAAAAGTCAGAAGGAAGGAGAACCATAAATTTCTCACACCACCTTTAAAAACAAAACGAAACAAACCCCTCTGTAGTGATGTCGGTCCACTCACCCGGCGGTGCCCCCGTCTGGTCGTCTGGGGAATCAGCTCTGCAGACCCTGGCGCTCCCTCTGCCGGCCGACGTTCACTCCAATCACTGGCCCCGTGTCCCTCCCGGACCCCGGCGCCCTTTAGCTGAGGGTGCTGCACCCCTGCAGTACCCCCCTGGTCTTAGGGTTTCCCCTCCCTGGGGAACTCTCCACCCACTATCCCCAACTCGCCTCAGACCTGGCCACTGCCAGTCACCACTTGCCTCTGCACACTGAGGCCAACTGCAGTCTTGTGGCCGCTCATCACAGGCAAGAAAGGTTGGGCCTGCTGCTCCTACCCAGCCCAGGGCTGCCCCCTGGCAACCCCAGTACCCCGTGGGTCGGGCCTGCGCTAGGCTTGGCAGCCTGGGGCCCTCTCCCTAGAGCTTTTCAGATCCCTGTTGCCTTGCCCTCACCCTGTCTCAGTCCAGGTACCCTGTTTCTGGCTACCTGCAGCCATGCCCTGTCCTTCTCTCTAGATACAGAGGGAGACTCTGCTAGGCTCCTGCCTCCCAGGCTTTTATACAGTCCTGAGTGTTTGGGGCGTGACCACCCAGCTGAGCCTACTTCCCACTCAGCCGGGGAATTAGCAGGCTCCCTGCCACAAACCCTTCCCAGGGCTGCTTCCAGCCCCTTCCCTGGCTACTCCAGCTCTTTTAAGGGGGGGGAGCGGGTAGTCACCCCACTACACCCTCATGTGTGTTCATCCGTCGATTCGACGGGGACCACTCAGTCATCCGTGAATTGCTGGGACTGATTCTGTCTGTGTGTGCGCAGATGGCTGATGAGGCCGATCCTTGCACGAAAGGTCCGATGACAGATAGGACAGGGGATGAGGAGGACATCTCCAGCAGGGTTACTGGCACGGGCTTTTCTGGCTTGCCTCTTTTGTTCTGCTGCAGCCGTCCTTTTGGCCTCATATGATTCGGCACCTTTATACACGAAGGACCTCCATGTAGTCCGATGCATTGCGCTCTGTTCCCAAGAGTCAGGATTGATGTCAAATGCTTTAAGGGCAGCTTTGAGAGTGTCTTTGAAGTGCTTCTTCTGACCCCCATGGGACCGCTGTCCTAGTTGCAACTCGCCATAGAAAAGTCGCTTTGGTAGCCGATGATCTGACATACGGACTACATGCCCTGCCCAGCGTAGCTGCGACTGCATCAATATAGTAAAGATGCTGTGCAGGTTTGCTTGGGCGAGTACTTCAGTATCTGGGATCTTATCCTGCCACTTGATGTTGAGTACAACATCAAGTGGTAGGATAAGTATACAGGGTGGTTGTTCTCCCTACACTGCTCTATGCCAACGAAACCTGGACTGTGTATCAGCGCCACGCCAAGAAGCTGAACCACTTCCACACAACAAGCCTCAGGAAAATCCTCAACACCCTCATACAAACAAAGTAACAGCCTTCTGTTGTGATGTACCTACTCCTGTTTCTGAACTGAGATATCAGGGATACATTCAAATAAGCATTCAAACTCCTGGATGATTATTTCTCCCAAACCTCTGGATCTTCTGAGATTCTCCTTTCTGTTTGTTTTGTTTCCACTTCCTGACAAGTTTCATTGATGTCAGTAAGGTCAAACCATGCAATTCTGCTTGAAACATGCTTCTGAGCAGTCTTATTTCTATTGAAGATTTGGCGTCAATAGAATCAAGGTCAACAAACTTTATATAAACTAAATCTGCAAAGAAGTCTCATCACCATGGTTTCATTGTGTCCTCATAGTCAGTTGTCAGGAATGCCAAGCTATTCATTACCTGGAATAATTTTGCTGATTTTGACTTTCCAGTTGCATTGATGAAGGAGAAAAATATTCCATCATTGTAGAACTTTAGTACAGGACTTCAGAAAGTTTTTTTAGTACAACCAGTATGATTGGAAATGAAATTTTGCCATTGGAATTCTGGCCTAATTCCCATACAGTTTGTGTATCTCAGATTATCTGTAGGAGAGAGTCAGCTGTGATCTGCTATGCAGCAGGAGGAAGTTTGTTTTCATGACTGAAGACAAAAACCGATCTCAGCCTCCTACTAGGCTACCAGTAGTGATCTACTACCTTACAGAAATCTGAATCCCAACTAGAACTTTCACTGTCCACAGGTGAATGAGTGAAATAGACCCTGCTGCCAGTGGAGAAAAAAGGTGGGTCCTGACTTCAAATTACCTCCCACCAAATAAGAGGTCTGAATAGTGCACAATTTTCTGTATTCAGGAAGACCTAGTATTGACATAAAAGTAGAAGTCAGTTATCATGTAAGCCTGAATCAGGGCTGGCTCCAAGCACGAGCATAGCAAACACATGCCTGGGGCAGCACTCTGTAAGGAATGGCATTCTGGTCGTGCCGCCCCCCGCTTCACTTCTCCAGCTGTGCTGCACCCCTCCCCCCCCGGGCTCCTTTCGCCATGCCACAGCTGCACTGCCCCCCCCACCCCTTTCGCTCCTCTGGCCATGCCGCAGCTGCACCACCCTCCCCCCACCCCCATAGCTCCTCCAGACGGCCTGAATGTGTCTAATGCCAAGCTACATGCTTTCCTGGCCAGCTTAGCTAGATATTTGAAGTTTTATTTCTACATGTTTATCTTTAAATTTCACAGTATTTTATAAATATCAAATAATAAACATCCTGATTAATATTTCAGTATTTTGTTTTTGTTTCCCTTTGGAGTGGTGGAAGGGACATAATTCAAATGCTGAGAAATTAAATAAAATGTAAACTGATGGCAATTTCAGAAATGTTCTTTCACACATCTACATTCTAAGCATGCAGGCTTTAACCAGATTCTTTGTAATTAAGGTTACTCTAGGGCAGGGATTCTCAAAGTTCATTGCACTGTGATCCTCTTCTGACTCCAAAAATTACTACACGACCCCAGGAGGGAGGACCAAAGCCTGATTCTGCTCCAGCCCTGCCACCCCGGGTGGAGGTGCAAGGCAAAGACTGAGCCCTGCTGCCTTGGGCTGGGGAGCCAAAGGCTTCAGTCCCAGGCAAGGGGCCTGTAACCTGAGCCCTGCTAATCAGGGCTGAAGCCTTCAGGCTTTGCCCTTGTCCCTGGGCGTTGAGGCTCAGTTTTCGCCTTCAGCTCTGTGCCTCATGCCTCGGCAAGTCTAATGCCAGCCCTGTTGACCTGATTAAAACTGGAGCATAATCCACTTTGGGAGTCATGACCCACAGTTTGAGAACCACTGCTGTAGGGAAACTGCAGTTTTTAGAGGTCTTATAGATTGAAAACCAACTTTGAAAAGTTTTGGGAATGGCTTTTAGCTCAGTCAGCAATACATGGGGGGAGGGAGGGAGAAGGGACTTTTTTCTTTCAACTACAGTGTTTGTTCTATAAAGCTTAGTAAGGTTGTCTTTATCCATTATTGTTAAAGGGACCAAAGGTCAAATTGTGTTTAATACTTACACAAGAATGTCCAGATGAATGATTGGATTGCTGAAGCTAAGATTTTCAGACCCTTAAATAAAGCTGCCTGGAGGTATCTTTTTAATATTTAGGCTTGCTAAAGTGTCTAGTAAATGTGATGTGCCTGCATCTCTTGAGGCTGCAGTTAGATGTCTGGTCCAGTATTTCAAGGTTAGAAATTGCACCAGTGGACTTTGCCAGCAGAGTGATTGCTTTTTAGAATAAATTTCACTAAAATAAGAAAAGAGGAGCCGCTTTTGAAATATCAACACTTCAATAGAAAGCTGCCAATAAGGAAATCTTCAGCTATAATTCCAACCTACCACCCTTCAAAGCAGGGTTGGTTTGGGTTGTAGCCAAATCTGAGAATATCACCGCCAGATCTGTAAAAGTTCAGCAGACCTGTGTTGCTGCTACTGATTGCACTCTTGCCCTCTATGTATATTTCAATATGCTAGAGAGGGCAAGAGCTTTTCAACTTTCTGTCCTGGGTCTGGGTGATGACTTCCTCTTTCCCCTCATCTCTAATGGTACACTGGATGATCATACCTGCCTGCAGTAGGAAATTGAAAAGCTTGAGATAATTAAAGAAAGAGAAAGAAGTGATCCTCAAATCAAAAATGTTAATTTTCAGCATGCTGAGTTGTATCTCAGTAGCTGAAATCGGGAGTGGGGGTGGGAATGTCTAATGGACATTCGGTATAATATAGTTTCCTGCTAAAACATAGGTACTATCTGGCTATGCTATGCAGCTCCATATAGCTATAAGCTATAAGAATGAGTAGAATAGAAATTTTTTAATTTGATTTTAATCAGTACTACCTATGGAGCTAGCAGCACTAAGGAGCTCATAGGATAAGTGCATTATGAACCCTCAGGATTCAATTTATGTGGATTGCATTAACCTGACCACCTAAGGATTCAGTCAACAAGGGCTGACATTGAACTTGGTTCCATATTTCTCCTTTTCCATAGTTTATTCTCCTTAGGGATCTTTACATGAGCACAGAGACTTTGCCCCTCTTGGGGCAGGCTCACACAGTCTTTCCTTCTTGGATATTGGCTTATCACTCTTCCCTGCTCAAGATTTCGGAGAGATGTACGGCCACTCTATCTCTCAATCCTGAAAGCATCTGGAGGATGAGATAGAAGGAAATATCCACCACATTCCACACAAGGTAACAGGACACAGAAAACAATTATATTCCCACTGCAGCATGACTGATAACCCTTTGGGATATATAGCTATGGAATTCTGGGAGTGATTATTTATAGTGCCTAATGCATCATTACTAAGGTTTTGCTAGCCACCTTGTACTCAGGATTAGTAAGTAAGTAACCTCCATTTATTCATATCTGAATAATGGTTACATCATTGCAGTAATTTTTGGAAGAGTTCTCGAACAATACACAGCAGATGACACACACAGCAGATGACCTCCCAGTGATCTATTGCAGACCATGTATCAGTCTCTTTGCTGGTTGTCCCCTACTATTCCCTCCATAATAACTTTCTCAAGGCTATTTCCATTTGTAAGCCTGATGTTAACAAACTACATAAGGTTGCACCTATTGATTTCCTGACAGCAAAGTCTGCATCTTCCAATAATATTTCTAACATAAGCAATTGTCTCCTTTTCAAGAGATATACAAGAGTCTTCACCAGTACCACATCTCAGAAGCTTCAATTTTCATCCTGTCAGCAGCATTCATTTCCCACAATTCACTAAGTTGCTATGGAAAAATTAAGCTTTTCATCAGTCAGACCTTCATACAGTTTTTCCAAAAGGCTTTTGGTTTAACTGTTTGTTTGAATTGATCCTGAAAGAACAAATAATAACTCTGGCACTGGTTAGTCCAATGGCAGCTCTAATAATTTTACAGTCGCCCCATCTTACAAGATTAGGTTAACTTGTCCAAAGACTATTTTGTCATAGATTTGCCATTTTCATACTGTAGGCAAGTGGATGTGTAAATATGGGGAGAGGGAATGTAAACATACAGCACAGTGTCAAGTTGGTAATGACAGTTTAACATGCACAATCTTTAAGTATAGATCTGTCTGTGTTTTGTGTGTTAAAAAGTAGGCAACACACTTGTGCTTTTTAACAGGATGTTTCTAACCTCTTAAATTTGGCAAGTGTGGAAATTTCCTTCTTTCATATGGCAGTATACAAATTCTTATGATTGACACTTCACCTCCTTACTACCAAAAGAGGGGCTGCTTTTTCTTCACAAACTGTTCCAAGCTTGCAGTGCAACAAATCAGTTTCACTTGTAACAGAGACCCTGTTGGAAAATTTTCCAATGAACTGAGACTCTTTTTATACTGTGAACAACAGCTATAAACGGAAAACAATTTCCCCAGGTACATTTTTTATTCAAAAGAATTCAACTAATTATTTTGTGACTTTTGTTAATTCTTTGACATGACAGTTTGTGCATATTGGACGAGCACAGAGACTACTTCCACAGTACATGGGAGATGCAGAGGTATATGGCTAATCTGTCCCCAAATCCCCTGCCTAGACCCAGTCTATGTTGTCATGGTGTGAATGGCCTTGCTACGACTCCTTTTGACCTGTGTGAATTTCACTTTTAGATTACTTTAGTTTCTAAAGTTTAATTAAACTATCTGCTAGTCTGATTTTGATACCTCAGAATTTGGGCTGTTGATTAATCAGTTAGCTCACATTATTAACTAAAAATAATTGTGATTAAAAAAAATTAATCACACTGTTAGCAATAGAATACTAATTGAAATTTATTTACTATTTTTGGATGTTTTTCTACATTTTCAAATATATTGATTTCTAGTACAACATAGAATACAAAGTGTACAGTGATCACTTTATATCAGGGGTAGGCAAACTACAGCCCACAGGCTGGATCCAGCCCCTCAGGGCTTTGGATTTGGCCCACAGGATTGCTCCCTCCCACCCTCCATGTGGCTCTGTGTGCCCAAGGCTGCTCCCAGAAGCAGCCGGCCCCATGTGCCTGTGGCCCCCGGTGTATGTGTATGGGGGGAGGGGGCGGCAGAGGGCTATGTGCGCTGCCCTCACTTCCAGGCACACACCCCTCCCCCCCCAGCTCCCATTGCCCAGGAATGGGTAACTGGAGCTAATGGGAGCTTCAGGGGAGGTACCTGGAGGCACAACAAGGCATCTGCTCCCCCAGGGGCTCCAGGCACGTGGTACTGGCTGCTTCCAAGAGTGGCCCAGGTCAGCGGTACTGGGTCGGAGCCTGCATCCCAAACCCCTCCTGCACTGTGCACCCCAACTCCCTGTCCTGAGTCCTCTACCTACACCCCAACTCCCTGCCACACCCTGACCCCCTCCTGCAACCCAACCCCCTGCCCTGAGCCCTCTGCCTGAACTCCAACCCCCATGCCGCACCCCACACCCCTCCTGAATTTCAACCTCCTGCACCCCAATCCCTAGACCCCAGCAAATCTAATGAGGCTTGATAACCTCATTAAAATGGGATCATGACCCACTTTGGGGTCCTGACCCACAAGAATTGCTGCTTTAAAGCCTACAAGTCCACTCGGACCCACTTCTTATTCAGCCAATCGCTAAGACAAACAAGTCTTGTTTACATTTGTTTGCATGTATGGGAGATGCTGCCTGCTTCTTATTTACAATGTCTCCTGAAAATGAGAATGGGCATTCGCCTGGCGGTTGCAAGGTATTTACATGCCAGATATTCTAAACATTCATATGCTCCGTCATGCTTCGGCCACCATTCCAGAGTACATGCTTCCATGCTAATGACCCTCATTAAAAAAATGCATTAATTAAATTTGTGACTGAACTCCTTTGGGTAGAATTGTATGTCTCCTTCTCTGTTTTACCCGCATTCTGCCATATGTTTCATGTTATAGCAGTCTCAGATGATGACCCAACATATGTTCATTTTAAGAACACTTTCACAGCAAATTTGATAAAATGCACAGAAGGTACCAATGTGAGATTTCTAAAAATAGCTATAGCACTCGGCCCAAGGTTTAAGAATCTGAAGTGTCATCCAAAATCTGAGCGGGACGAAGTGTGGAGCATGCTTTCAGAAGTCTTAAAAGAGCAACACTCAGATGTGGAAACTATAGAACCCGAAGTACCAAAAA
Source organism: Sternotherus odoratus (assembly GCA_032164245.1). NCBI lineage: Eukaryota > Metazoa > Chordata > Testudines > Kinosternidae > Sternotherus > Sternotherus odoratus. Next base: position 75,752,845 of record JAVMKO010000005.1, read on the forward strand.
AAAATAAAATCATCCTTCTTCTGGTGGCATCTGACTCAGATGATGAAAATGAACATGTGTTGGTCCATTCTGCTGTGGATCATTTATCGGGCAGAACCCGTCATCAGCATGGACTCATGTCCTCTGGAATGGTGGTTGCAGCATTAAGGGACATATGAATCTTTAGAACATCTGGCACATAACTATCTTGTGATGCTGAAGAATACCTGTTCTCACTTTCAGGTGACATTGTAAACCAGAAGTGGGCAGCACTACATCCTGCAAATGTAAACAAACTCGTTTGAGTGATTGGCTGAACAAGAAATAGGACAGAGTGGACCCACATGCTCTAAAGATTTCCATTTTTATTTTTGAATGCAGGTTTTTTTTGTACATAATTCTCCATTTGTAAGTTAAACTTTAATGATAAAGAGATTGCACTACAGTACTTGTATTAGGTGAATTGAAAAAATACTGGTTTTGTTTTTTAGAGTGCAAATATTTGTAATAAAAAATAAGGTGAGCATTGTACACTTTGTATGCTGTGTTGTAATTGAAATCAATATCTATATATATCAAAGTCAAATGGTGTATGCGTGCGTGTATGTATGCATGTATGTATTCATGTATGTACGTGCGCTTACTCCTTCCACACTGTTTGAGCTAGAGACTTGAAATTTGGTACAGTTAAAGGTCTTAGGGTCCTAATCAGGGTAAGAGTCGAAAATTTTTCAAATCTCACCTCTGACGTCCCCCAGGGGTGAAATTATTTAAAGGCCAATCACATCAGCTGGGCAGCTGCTGTTCTCTGTGACATAGTTATGATGTCATAATACCCCCTCCAACGGACCTCGCACTCGCTCAGCTCTCTGCCCCTCCCCCCTCCAACGGACCCCTCACCCGCTCAGCTCTCTGCCCCCTCCCCCCTCCAACGGACCCCGCACTCGCTCAGCTCTCTGCCCCTCCCCACCTCCGACGGACCCGAGTTGGGTTTGGTCAGAGGATAAGTGAGGTAGGGGTTTTAGGTTTGGTTGGGGGGGTGAGGTAGGGGTGTCAGGTTTGGTCGGGGGGTAAGTGAGCCGGGGGTGTTGGGTTTGGTCTGGGGGGGTGGGAAGGTATCGGGATGGGTGAGGTGTTGGGGTTGGTCAGGGGGTGTTAGGTTTGATGGGGGGGTAAGGTGGGGGTGTTGGGTTTGGTTGGGGGGTGAGGAGCTTGGTCGAGGGGTAAGTGAGGTGTGGGTGTCGGGTTTGTTTGTGGTGGTAGGTAGGGGGTGTCGGGTTTGGTTGGGGGGGGGGAAGTGAGGTGGATGTGTCAGGTTTGGTCTACGGGGGGTGAGGTGTGAGTGTTGGTCAGGGGGTGTTGGAGTTGGTAGGGGGAGACATGGGGGTGTTGGGTTTGGGTGGGGAGGTGAAAATGTGAGTCGGGGTTGGTCGAGGGGTAAGTGTGGTGGGGGTGTCGGGTTTGGTCGGGGGGGTGAGGTGGGGGTGTCATGTTTGCTGTCTGCCCCCTCCCCCCTCCAACGGACCCCGCACTCACTCAGCTGTCTGCCCCCTCCCCACCTCCAACTGACCCGAGAAACGGAGGATATTTTCGCTAGTATTTGAATATGTAGAAAAAAATCCAAAAATATTTAAATAAATGGCATTCTGTTATTGTTTAACAGAGCGATTAATCAAGTTTGTTTTAATTGCACAATTAATCACATTTATTTATTTATTTATTTAAGCACTTGATAGCCCTACTCTCAATACTTACAAATCATGGCATCAGTGAAGCTTTTGAACATCAAAATGCTATTAATTTCTTAGCCTGTGCAAATAATGTTTAAGGTGTCAAAAGAAGATACAAAGCAGAGATTTTAAGAACAGTTTGAGACTGATATTTCCCCTAAAGTGGATTCATTTTATATGATCCTTCTTGAAAGCATTCACATCCAAACAAGATGGTTAAACACTTCATTTAACATCAGGAACAGATGAATATTTACAAACCAATGAGCATTAAAGCCAAATTGCTGAAATGCTGAAATTTACTAATACTTTTCTAAGAACACAAACAAGATTAATAGGCATTATTACATCACAGAGCTAATACAAAAACAGTGTTCTCAGTGATATTGTACTTCATAAAGAAATATTCTAACGTGTATAATCTGAGAATGATAGACTAACATATATCTGATGTTAGCACTGTAAAATTAATAAGGAAACAAAGACTTGCTTTCTTATCAAAAAGGGTAAAGTCTCCTCCTCCTCCTATTATGGCTAAGTGTTGGGAACGGAGAAATGTGCCAGTATTTTAGTTATATTAATAATTAGTTTAAGGGAGGGGAGAAAAGGTTAATTAGGAATACATATTTCTTGCTTGATTCTTAATATTTTAGAATCAAAAGCTATAGTCTCTAATATTAAATAAGATACAAATTAGCAGGTGTAAGAGTGTCTTCCCTCTCTCTTAACCTGGGTTACAGAGAGGGGTCTCTTCTATGCCAGACTACATAACTACAAGCTGCTTCCCAGCCTAAGTTAAGTCTTCACACCTCCAAACCCCACACTCTACCCGTGGGGAACTGAGGACCACGCTGGCACCATTCAGTAATCACCCCAAGACCATGGGGTGGGGTACCTTGACACCCCAACTCCCCCTTTCCCTCTCCCTGAGAGATCGGGACCCAGACTGCTCCCCCCTCCCTTCTAGCCTGAAGGTAGAGAGAGACAGACTCCGCACTCCAGCTCATACACTGAGATTGTACTTTTGACCTACTCCCCTTCCCCCCTCCCTATCCAGCCTGAAAGCAGAGAGAACCTTAAGGGAAATAAACCAAACGCTCTTTATAACTAAAAGATTTAATAAAGAAAAGAGAATACAGCATACACTTACAATACAGCTTCACAATCTAGAGTTCTCTAACTTCCCCTCTGAAAAGGCTAGTGACACCCTAAATAGGTACAGAAAATTATGGAAATCAACATTTTACTCACAGTACAGCTATTTATGAATATAGGAAGGAAAGTAGAAGTTTTCTTCCTCCATAGCTAAAGGCGAAAACTGGGTCTCTTGCCAATGCCGGAACAGCAGGAAACTGAACTTAAAACTCCCTCCCTTCCTCGTGGCATGGAAGCTCTTACGTCACTCCCTCTCAGGTAACATTAACCCCATACAGGCAGAATAACACTCTCCAGCACTTTACACTTATGACAGCAGGTGTCACAGGCTCTGTTGCAGAAGGAATCTGTTGATCACCAATATTTCAGAGCAGCAACGATCTTTGTTAGAGGTTATATTTCATATATTTTATTATATAGATAATGTGGGCAATTTTTAAGAAAGGAAAAGAGACTACAAAAACATACAAACTAAGGGCTGGTCTTCACTGGGGGCGGGGGATCGACTGAAGATACGCAACTTCAGCTACGTTATTCACGTAGTCGGCATATCTTCGTCCGACTACATAAATCATGGCGGCAGCAGTCGGCGGTGCACTCCCCCGTTGACTCCAGCTTGCGCCTTGTGACAAGCTGGAGTTACGGAGTCAACGGGGGCACTGCGGGTGATCGATTTCTTGCATCTTAATGAGACGCAAGAAATCGATAGCTAAAAGATCGCTTGCTACCCGCTGATCCGGCGGGTAGTGAAGATGTACCCTAATACTGATCAATTCTACCAGCCTTACTTACACTAAGTAGTTTCTTATTCTGTGTAATTCATGAAGTAAAATATTTCTCAACAAGATTAAATGTGTGTAAATGGCCCAGATACTTTTGATTAGTAAAAATGGTGTGGGTACAATATGTCTTAAGGACACTTTCACCAAAAATTGTGTGTGATGAAAAAAAATGGGTATTTAATGAACAAAAATTCTTTTCTTTCATTTTGGTCAAGAAAAGTTTGATTGGAGTTGAAAGTTGCAGGCAAAGTGGAAAAGGATTGTTTAACACTTGGTGAATAAGATGATTTCCTCACTTTTGTTCAGAAGTATAGTTTTGGGAGATTTCTTGCTTTAACGTTAAGTTCCAGTGCTCTCTTGGTGCTTCAGCACCTGTTTTAATGTTGTTAGAGCATGCATGGCTCTACATTTTGTAGGATATTGTAGTGGGGTGGCTGCCCCACCCCTGGATAAACAGAGCTGTAGCTGGGGCCAAGCAGATCCCAGGCTAATTGGGCAGAGCAGCCACAACTGTGGCTGGGTCAATTAGAGCCCAGCTGGCCCTGATAAGAAGGCTGAGAGTTTGGTGCTCAGTCAGAGAGTCTCCTTTAGCTGTAGAGACAGAGAGGCCTGGCAGCTAGGGAGTTTGACAGGGTACCTGGAGTGGAGCAGGGCTGGGGGAAGGCTAGAGGAGCTTTAATAAATTGTATGGCACTCTCTGCTGTTTAACTTTGTGATACTTTAAATAAAAAGTGTGGAACGGACTGAACTCTGGTCTTTGCTTCAGCAGAGAAATAGACTGAAGTGCAGGGAGGTTGCATTAATCACACAATACGTCCTGACTACTCTCTCTAAGCCATTACATAAGCATTTTGCTTTAAAACAGAGCTATAGTAAATATTTCCTAATTCTTTACTCTGTCTACTGATTGACATCATGTTTGGCAAAAGTAAAATCTCTTCTACCTTGGTCAGGATTCGGTTCATATTCTTATTCTTAGCATAATCAAATATGCAAATATGGTCCTTATAATATTGACAAAACTACTACTTGGGAACTCAAGTAGTTTTTAGGTTCTGAATATATTTATTAACCGAGGTAAACTGCAAGATGGGGTTTTGCCAATGAGTATTACACATATCAAACATTCCTATAATATGATGATTTGATTAAGGATTCTTATGCTAAGTGATAGACAAGGTGCTTCAAGTATTGAGTTGTGTGATATATTTCTTGGTAGAGTAGGTTCTGTGATGAGACTGGAGAGTTAACCAACTAATACTGATGGAGCCATTTTATGTGATAAATAGTTTTAGGGAGCTTTACTGCATGTTTTGTTCCGAGACTAGGATTTTACAATATTTTAACAGTTTAATGGAGAGAGCATTCTTAGAATGTAATTTGTCTGAGGAAATATCACCATTCTGATCTTTCTTCCTCCAACATTAAAGAGAAAAAAGAGACAAGCCATTGTTCCTACTTTCTGTGATATATTATATAGTTTTTCAAAGACTTTTTCTAAAAGATAATTTATCTTAGTCCCTGACCTTACAAAGGGACTTGCATGCACAGACTGTTATTCCCCTAGGGAGTCCCAATTGGTAGTGTAAATAGTTCCATGTTGGGTGTGAAGTTACGAGCATAATGACCTACCATGATCAGGGCCGGCGACAGGGGGGTACTACGGGTACAGCTGTACCGGGCACCCCGACTTTAGGGGGGCCCCAGTACACAGCTGTACCCGTTGTCGTCCCCCCTTGTCGCCGGGCCTGGAGAGCGGGGAAGGGGCGGGGAGGCGGCGCGGCTCTCCCCCGGACAAGCGAGCCTGGCCCCAGCAGGAGCTGTGAGACCGGCCAGCGGCAGCAGCGCTGTCCCGGGGAGGAGAAAGGGCGGCTCACGCAGCTCTCACTGCCCGGGGGAAGGGGGGGAGCGCGGGCTGGGCTGGGGGAGGGGAGCGCCGGCTGGGCTGGGGGGGGGGGGGCGGCTGGGCTGGGGGGCCCCCCAAACTATCAAAGTAGGGGGCCCCCAAATTTCTGTCGCCAGCCCTGACCATGATATCAGTGTAACAGCTGTTCAGCCATGGATATGATGGATGATGCAGGACCAAATCTGTCTGTTAAGAGCATTTAGAATGGTAGTATTGTTAAACTGCTAGATTACTTCTGAGAGAATCCTTTATGCCAGAAGATTTTCAAGGACAATTATCTAGAATTTCCAGATCATGAGTTCCTCTAAGGAAGGCTGCTGGAAGCACAACTTTCAATCCATTATTCCCATTCTCCCCCGCCCCATGTGTGTACACTCCTTTGAAAAAGCAGCAATGGTCTAGCCACGATCACTTACAAAACTGGTCCCCGTCCCGAGCTCCAGGAATATTCTAGGGAGCTTTCCAGGTCTCCTGTCCCCTATTCTTCAGGAGAAAGGCATTTTGAGAGTCTAAATTTGGCCTGATTGGTACAGTGGAATCTTGATTCTTGAGGTAGAGACTTTTGTCTCTGTACATTTTGGCATAAAAGGAGGTTGACTGTATTTTGGATCTTTAGCAATGTAAGACTCACCAGTGTGGCGCCTCCTGCTGTCATCTGGGAATGAGTTCTTAGTGCCAGCCTTGGAGCACCCTCTGCAGATCGGCGTCTCACCCTGTCACTGGCCCCCCTGTGTCCCTCCCAGACCCCGGTGCCCTTTGCCCTGGGGTTCTTCCCCAGCAGTACCGCCACACTCTGGGTCTCCCCTCCTAGAGGAACCCCAACCATCTATCCCCACCTTGCCTCAGTGTATTGCTGCTGCCAGTCAGCATCTAGCCCCTCACTCACTGGAGCAGACTGCAGTCTGTAAACTACTCATCACTGACAGGGAGATTTGGACCTGCTGCATCTGCCTAGGACCTTTGCAACCCCAGTACCTGACTTATGCCTTGCTCAAAGCCTGCAGCCTGGAAAGTTGCCCAGCTGGAGCTCCCCAGCTCCTAGTGCGAGTGCTTCTATATCATGATGCCAACTTTTCCCAACCTAGCGCTCCCAGACTCTTCCCCAGTCAGCCCGAGTTTGCTGCTTAGGAGTGGGGCAGTTGCCCTGCTAGAGGATCCTTAGGCATGATCTTAGCTCTCCCGCCCTGATCAGATAAAACACTCAAGGCCTTCAGTGGGACTGCTCATGTGCAAAAAGGTAAGGACATTCTTAAGTGTTTCCTATATTGCGACTAAAGAGATGACATTTTACAGCACTGCCCTTTGAGCAATTACTGACCCCCATCACTAAATATTTTTCTTCTGGGGAAGAGAAGATTTATAGGGAAAACATCTAATTATTGTTTTTAAAAGTTGTAATAGTATTACTAATTTCTGAATGGTGGTTTCTCTCCCCTTTCAAAAAATAGGGGGCTTCTGTTTTTCACTGTTTTTTGTTTTTGTTTTTTTAATTTTTCAGCTGAGTTAAGAAAGTGTAATGGAGTACATTCCAGTTATGCTAGTTGTTCAACAGGATCAAAGAGTTACTTTAATAGGACTGTTAATGTTTGCTTACTATAAGCCTACAAACTGTACAGTTGTGCGCACATAGGCAGTGAAACTTTAGAAATTGTGCACTGACTTTTGGGGCATCTATACACTGAATATTAAACCCTGAAGTCTTTGTTATCCCAAGGTTGAACCCTAGTCATTTGTCTTGCATGGTTCTGTTCCAGGAAATATTTAAGTGCATGTTTAAGTTTTAAGTATGTGAGTAGTCCAATTGTGTTCATTTGCAAAGTGATTTGCTGGATTGGAAGCTACTGTCTGTAGTGACTTTTTTTGAACATTCTAAGTATTTTCTCATCAGGAGACAATTTCTGTGTAAAGTAGAAGTACTGTATGTGAAAACAAGATTTAAATAAGAGGAAGAAGGTAGTTGTAATATCCTGTATATCTAAGAAGAAAGTTTGGTTAAAATAAACCAGATAAGAGGCACATTTTTATTTTTTCCTTTAAAGGAGCCTCATCATTTGGAATGTGTGAGTTCTGCCTGTATTTACAGCACCCATTCAGTGACAGGGTCTGAGGACTCCATTCAGGCAGATTGCCTATACTTAGAGTGCATCTTGTTGCTTGTCTGAAAATGAGCAATGTGTACTTCACTAGCACATGCTGTTGGTCACGTTCCCCCTATTCAGTTTCTCTATATGCCTAGTTGGAGCCAGGATGCTCTAGCTGCAGTAGTAGTTGGTCCCAGTGTTGTTTACAGAGATAACAGAGGGAAGAATTTCCTTACATCACCTTCCACCCACCCACTCACTTCTAGTGCATCTTATGTGTTACAGAGCAGGTTTTTCCTCAGTTTAAGGCACGAAATTAGGGTCCTCAGGCACTGATTGTGTATTGTTTATCTGTCAGATGTCTCTTAATTATGAAGTAGGGACATATTTTTAAGAAGATGTAAAAAAAAAAGTGTCAAAGTATGCTTTAGAGAGATACTGTACATGAATGTGAAATGCTTTGAGAGCCCTGAAATGCTAAGTGGTATTTAAGTGCAAATTAATCATATTATTTATTTTATTTATTGCTACATAATATTTCTTATCCAAACAATTTCACATATTACATTCAAATTACAGAAAAATATCCTCAGACATAATGTACTATTTATAAAAAAGCTATGTTATTCTATTTATTCCACTGTAAATATTCGTACCTTTTAAGTATACACTTTTAGGGGCAGGAATTTTGTTCTTTGTCTAGGATGCTCTCTCTACCTCTTATCTATTTTTTAAAGCACCATGTTCAGCTATGGCACTATACAAAAAATGATATTAGGAAAATGTGAATTTTTTAAATGGTCATGTGAAAAAAGACAACTAAGGCTGACTTCACCCTTGCGCCAATTCATTTCCAAAGATCCATACAAAAATTATAAAGGCAATTGCAAAACAGGTTTTTGGATACCTCTGATCATCTCTAGGGGAGAGAAGGAAGTTTAGTTTTCATGTATACCTTGCACAATTGACTAGGTTGACTATGTCATTTTTCATTTTCCTCTGAACATAAAGTATTGGGTGCTGTCTAGATGGATAGATTGATCGAGAATGGCAAATCCTATGTTACTATGGTTACACCTATTTCATAATGTTGCATATTATTATCATGACTGAGTTTTGCTCACTTTATTGAACATCACTGAGCACTTGAAAGGCTTTTGGGCATCAGTCTACTTGTATTCTTAGATGAAAGCTAAACAGTGATTTCCTGCGCAGGAGCGAGGGTGACCAGATGTCCCGATTTTATAGGAACAGTCCAATTTTTTTTTTATTTTTCTTATATAGGCTCCTATTACCCTCCACCCCATCCCGATTTTTCACACTTGCTGTCTGGTCAGCCTCACAGGAACCTGAATTTCTGCTTCTGTTCAAATATTATTATAATAAATTCATTAAATATTAATACATATAAATACATTTGCAAATAAAATTAAATGCAATGTATTAATTTTCCAAACACTGTTTATCTGCAAATTCACTTGATACTGTAATTACCTTTCAAGTTTTGTAAATATAAATAATTGCACAGGTAAATCGACCTCCCTAGAATTCAAATAGAAACAATACACTGAAGTGAGACAATATAATTTATATATGAAAGAAAGCTGAAATTGTTCAACGCTATCTCTGAGAGACATTAGTGGAGAATTTGGCAGATATCAAAAATATTGAACAAGACTCAATGACAGGGGCATCAAGTATCATAAAAATATCCAAAGTGAAAATGTTTGTCAGCATCAGAGACGAACACCAGTAGATCTAATTTTTAAATTATACTCTAGAGTGGTACCTGTTGACCGACCACAAAAATCATAAAAGTAGAATAAAAAGACAGGAAGGACCGAAGCCTAACAATGTGCCCCCTCTTCCAATCTTGAGAAGGTATGAGATATGTCCACCTGTCCTTTACTCTCTGATCCAAAAGAAGGCAGAAACCTCAGAGTATCCCTACCTTAATAAGGGGAAATTATTTCCCATCCCCTTTGATAATGATCAGTAATCCAATAAGGCAGCTTCTTATTGACATATTCCTTCCAATTTCACCAAATTCATCAGAGCTGTATATTAAAAGCCTTGTATTCTGCAATGTATATCACAATATGTAGCCTCTTTGTGTAATCTGCCCATCTGCCAACTGTGCAAAACTAGACAAGGTTTGTGAAAACTTTTGATGAATTGTTTTGCTTGCGCTCCAGTGAAGTGTTTACCAGAAATGATTTATTTTGTAACTAAACCTTTAGTTTTGAAACTGACTGGACTTGTTGTTCTTGCAACTGACTAGACTAGACCATAGGTAGTGGGCAAAGTTCCAGCTGGAATGGGATTTAGGGGCCATGAGGGTTTGGGAATGGACAGGTATTTGCAAAGACAAGCTGAAAGTTATGAAGAAGTCATGATTAACAATACTAAACATTTCCCAAGAGAGACACTCAATTATCCATCCCCAGAGAATGCTGCACATACTGTTCTAACTCCTGATGAACACTTTCTGTGAACTACTGTTGTATATAATAGCTAAATTCCCTGTACAACAATGTAATGTTGGTCACTAACCTCTATAGTTTTGTCTGTATGACTGTTTTCATTTTTCCCCTGTTTAGCCTGAAATTTTCCATTCCCAACCTTTGTTAGAAGGCAAAAATATTTGTGGATTGTTTTTGTTGTTATTGGTTGCAGTTATGTGTTTTTGGAAGGGGAACAGATGGTAATTTTGGGGAAAGAAAGGAGATCTGGAAATATAGGTACTATGTAAAGAAAACATTCTTGGAAACCTTTTTTCAGTCAGCTGTACAGTTGAAATGGCTGTGAGTATAAAACTGCACATAAGCACCACATAAGCAATGAGCAGTCCCCATAATAATAGCTATTGAAGTTAGTGAATATTGATCTCTGTCATGTGATAGGCATATAATATTAGTGAGCATGATTTTAACTTTTTGTGTTCAGTGATTGGATCAATATTCATATGATAAAGCTATATTGAGTGCATAAAATATATATATTCAAAAACTTCTCCAATGCTAATCATCTATGACCTTATTTTCATAGGTACTGAGCAACCCCAGCTTCCTGACTTTAATTCAAATTGGGCTGCCTGCCAAAGGAGCAGGCTTAAATTTAACACACATAACATCTTGAATCTATTGCACTGACCACCCATGAGAATGAACAAACTAGTACTTAGAGCATCTAATGAGTGATGGAATAGTTCCATGTATCTGGGAACATATATTCATATTTTTGGACATTTGTGGAAGCAATTAACTTAACCAAATGTTACAACAGAGGAATGACTTATTAAATGCCAGAATATTTATGAAAGGATTCCTGTGTATCAGGAACCTTGAATACGCTTTCAAAAGGAGAGTCTAACTAGACTAAACTAAATTCATTGCTACATTTAAAAAAAAAATCCATAGAGCTTGAAGGAAGTTTTTTCCCTCTCACTCCACAGAATGGATACGAACATTCTCAGATATTTTTACTAAATATGAAGTGTTTAATGAAATCTGCCCTCATTTTGTAGAACATACAGAATCAATAAAAAAGTGTTCGTATATTAACAAGGATATGCAGCTCAAAGAGGAAAGTTCTTAAGTTATCTTCTGCTCACCTCTCCTCTCTTTTTCTTTTCTTCTGTCCCTGTTTTATACTTCTGTAAATTTAAAGGAGATAAGTGATTGTTTGTCATTATAATAGGCTTGCATACACAATGTTCTGTTTTAGTGGTACCACTTGCTCTTTGGGATATTGACTCTGTAGCCCCAGCTTATAGAAAAAGTTTATATTATAGAAAATCTGAGGTTTATGTCAACTCTCATTCCAGCTAAAATAGCTGAAAAATAAACCGATATACGCAACTACCTTTAAATAGACTTGCTTCTGATCCTGCTTTGAATCTTCTGGCTTGAGACAATTTAATCCAATTCTAAACCTTAAAAGTATCTGTGGCTGATAGCTAGATATGTTATCTGATTTCTTATTTTATATTAAGCTTTTGAACTTTTGTGTCTGTTTATGCTCTTCTTTAATTCATTGAGAGTAAGAATTGGGCCCTCTCTGGAATTTCTGTGGGCTAGATTCTGCTGCCCAGAGTCATGTTGAGTAGCACTTTCCTTCCACAGAACTTAATGGGATCACTTGAGATATAAGATACTGCTCAACTGAAATAAAACAAGCAGAATGTCTTTCTCTGGCAATGCCTCAATTCATATATTATGAGCTCAGTCCTGGTTACATTGTGTTTAGCAGTAAAAATATTGGGTCCAGTGGATCAAATTCATTGCTGGCTTAAATGGGTGCAATTATATTTACTATAATGGAGTTTCACCCACAGATGTTAATGGTAAATTGACCTCAATATCTTTGCATACATTGTCCTTCTAAAAATGTTGTTAGAAGATACATATATATCCATATTGCATATTCCTGCGCCTATTGTACAGACAGTGCACAGATATTCTCTGTGTGTGTTTCTAATGCATTCTGAGTTGTAGTTTGATATTCTATGATTTAGACAAAAACATACAGAGAATGATGAAATTGTACCTCAAGTCTTAATTACCAACATGAATTTAACGTGTATGTATGAAAATACAATCTTCTGTTTCTATATGCTGTTGGAGTGACTTGATACTTCCCCCTAGTGTTCAGATGCTTCTCACTGATGTAATTCTTTGGAAGTATTTAATTTTTTCCCCAATTATTTTTATTGGAAGGTTTGTGGTATATCTTATAATATTTGACTGAACATTTTAAGATCACAGAGGGAATAATAAGAAAAAAAATTGAATCTGATATTTCAAAATGGCTGTATGCTCTAGACAGTTGTAATCAATCATATGTACACAAATCAACTTATAAATTAAATGCAATTAGATAATATATCTGTGATGGGTTGGATCACCCCTTGGGAACTGCCAACTGATGTGCTGAGATTATCCTTGAGCCTCTTTCCCCTGGCAGCGTGGGACCTTAGTGACCTGCCTGGTGTGAGCCAGACACGCTGACCTGCTAACACAGTCCCAGGTCTAAACTATGTCCTACAAATACCAGGCTTAGCTGAAAACACCTTAAGAAGTGTTCCTGTCTCCAATACTGAGATCCACAACTCCAAATGGGGTCCAACCCCCCAAAATATTCGTTATACCCTGTATAAATCTTATACAGGCTAAACTCATAAATTGTTCGCCCTCTATAACACTGACAGAGAGATATGCACAGCTGTTTGCCCCCCCTCCATGTATTAATGTATCCTCTGGGTTAACTAGTAAGTAAAAAGTGATTTTATTAAATACAAAAAGTAGGATTTAAGTGGTTCCAATAACAGACAGAACAAAGTCAATTACCAGGCAAAATAAAATAAAACACGCAAGTCTAAACCTAATACAGTAAGAAAATGAATACAGATGAAATCTCACCATCAGAGATGTTCCTGTAGGCTTCTTTCACAGACTAGCCTCCTTCTAGTCTGGGTCCTGCAATCACTCACAGCCCTATGGTTATTGTCTTTTGTTCCAGGTTCTTTCAGGTATCCTTTGGAGAGGTGAGGCTATCTCTTGAGCCAGCTGAAGACAAAATGGAGGGAATCTCCCAGGGGCTTAAATAGACTTTCTCTTGTGGGTGGAGACCCCTCTTCTTTCCTATCCAGAATTCAGCTCCAAGATGGAGTTTTGGAGTCATGTGTGCAAATCACATGTCCATGCATGACTGAGTTCCTTACCAGCCAGGCCACATTTCTCAGAAAGCTCAAATGTGGATTGGCATCTCCAAGTTCATTGTTAGCTTAAGTGTTTCTTGATTGGGCATTTACTGAGAATAGTCTTTTCTCAATAAGCTGACCAACTGATTCACTGAGGCTACTTAAAATTAAACAAGTACATAGACACTATTCATACTTCAAATACAAAAATGATACATGCATACAAATAGGATGAATATATTCAGTAGATCATAACCTTTACAGAGAATGCTACATGGCATATGTAGCGTACAATATATTCCAGTTATGTCATATATCCATTTATAAGCTATATTCCCATAGCATTATGGGGTGCAACTTCACAATATCTAGAAATTCATTTAGTGTTTCTAAAATCCCAGTATTTTAATCACAGAGGAGAAACAGACTATTTCCACTGGGTGCATGCCCTTTTAAATAAAGTTTCGATCTCAGTGGTGGGCAACTTGCGGCCCATCGGATAATCCAACTGGTGGACTGCAAGATTGTTTGTTTACATTGACCATCTGCAGGCATGGCCGCCCGCAGCTCCCAGTGGCCGCAGTTCGCCATTCCTGGCCAATGGGAGCTGCGGGAAATGGCATGGGCCACAGGGACATGCCGGCTGCTACTTCTTGCAGCTCTGATTGGCCAGAAATGGCAAACTGCAGTCACTGGGAGCTGTAGGCGACCGTGCCTGCAGACGGTCAACGTAAACAAACAGTCTCATGGCCCACCAGTGGATTACGCTGATGGACCACAGGTTGCCCACCATTGCTCTGTCTTGTACCCTGCTACATGTATAATAAATCTTCTCACATCAGATTAAGAATTAGCTTTCAATAACAGTACAAAGTGAAAATTGAGATAAATTCTCATATTATTCATTGTAAGGCTACCTTAGTTATCTTGTCTAATTCACCCAGTAGCCTCACTAGATCAGATGAAATCTCAAAGGAAATGCACCACTGGGTGTGTTAATCCACATTAATCATCACCCAAGAGGCTTAGTTAATTTCAATATCTACAAAATAAAACTCTACCTCCTGGTTCTTTATTTCTTTTTAGGACACTGGATAGAAGAAGTCTGAAGGATAAAATTATGGGTGAATGCTGCCAAGTACTCTAGCAAGGTTAATTTCAAGTACTCATTCTCACAAACTTTATCTGGACTGACTGGCCATGCATATGCAATAGAATTTCATTACCTCCCTCTCTCCATATCTCCCTCCCATTTAATTCATATCTAATCTTCAGTTTTGTGTGAAGATTTTTCTGTTTATCAGCTTTATTTTAAAGAATGACATATTATCCATAGCAGTTTATAAATTGGGAATGAAACCATGTTATTTTATACAAGGGTTGTGACTTTGCCCTATAATTGCTCACAAGTTAATTTTTACATACATAAAGTGAAAATGGGACACTGGGTAAGGGGTGTCGCTAAGTGGCTTGGGCCAGTCCCACACCGCCTGCTGTGGGCTCTCACCCAAGCCCCGTCGCTTGGGGCCACTTGCCCAAGTTGATGTTTCGGAAGTCATGACTTTCTTTGTAAAACTGGGCATTTGTCCCAATTTCTGTTTCTTGAACATTCATCCATGCATACTAGGGTAAGAGCAAATGGGACAAATACCCAGTTTTGCCAAAAATGTTGTGATGTTCAGGACAAAACTTAAAAAGAAGATTGCTCCAGCCAAAATGGGATGTATGGTCACTCTAGCCAAAAGTGATCCCTTGAAATAGAGTTTTTTGCTCCCATGTTTGTTGGTTTCCCTGCTCCCCTGTTCACTGATTTTCCCCCTCCCCCAACAAGTGTTCCTGGATGAGTTCCAGGTCTGCAATAGTTCCTCCCCTGATGGTTTCATGGGGAAGCTACAGACTCTCTGGCATCTTGCTTGAGAATGCTTCATCATTTGGAGTAAAACAAAAAATCGGATAAATGGAACTCACTGTCATTGACCCAGCTGAGAGGCAAAGGCCTGTCCCTTGCCAAGTGTGAAAATACATTCCATAATGACAAGGCAGAAATAATTCTTTATTACCAGTGCCCAAGTGAAGATATGTGGGCTGTGGCTAGTATGAGCAATTCAAGCCCTGCATGACCCTTGGACTTCTACAGGATAGAGAACTCTGACCTTCCCTTAGGTTAGTCATACCAGAAGGAGGAAAAAAACAGGAGTCACCTAAATATGGGGCTAGAATGGCTATTCCAAAGCCATTCACCTTCCCAGTCACGCACACTGAGAAACAAGTGGGCATGGATAGAAGATCAGATCTTACCAAGTGAAAGCAAACACCATTTCTGCCTTGAGGTTGTTGCCTACTTTGTGTACATGTGCTTTCTAGCAAGGGCCTTCTCTCCTTTCCTGACTGTAAAGTGATTAACAATCTGTTAGCTTTATAAATATGGAAGTAATGAATAATTGCTTGATTTTTCACAAAACACTGAACTGTTCCTCGGCTTCAAGAAAATACTTGAAGTGAATGCTTACTGGAATTACTGGAACTGTTTTAGTTATTTCCCGTGAGAATTCAAAGGACAGTCATTTTAAATGTCAGTAAAATCGGGGAAGATTTTCAAAGGCTCACATGGTAGATGGGTGTCCTTTGAAGGGGAACTGGGTGCCTAACTATTCTTTGTGCCTTTGAAAATCTTTGTGCCTGTGATATCTTTACAACTGAAGATTTGAAAAGCAGTATGCGTAGCTACCACTTAGTTACTATCTTAGAAGCAGTGTTAGCATAGTTTATATAAAGAGCTACTAATGATGGATGTGTGGAGTCACAATTTGAATGTTTCGACAGCTTGATTTGCTGTATAAAAATAGAAAGTCTCTGGTATAGAAATGTTACTTATAAATGCTACTAGTCTGATTTATGAGTGTTATACACATCTAATCGTTCTGTAAAGTAAACATGCCAATTAACATTAGCAACATAGAGTATAAGCTCTAACTGAGAAATGGAACTTCGTGAAGAAACATGATTATAGATATTTTTGTCAACCTTTTTATTTTTTGCAGTTTCTAATTGAAAAAAAACTCAAAAACATTTTCCCCTGGTTTTCATGATGGGTTTAAAGAAACATAACCCCTCACATCCAAATGCCTTGACATTTGAGGAGGATTGGAATTTCAATGTGCATCTAGAGCCATATGGTCCTTAGCTATATAACAAGCTGGATCAGATTTCCTGAAATATTGGATAATCTCAAATTCATATCTGAATTTTTATGCTGAAGCCCATTTCTAATGTTCAGTTTACCATGTTCAGATAGTGGAACTCTCTCCCATCCGGCCCTCTTCTTCAGTCAATTTCCCCTCATTTTTAGAAGAAAAAATTTAACTATTTTTTCAAATATATTTTTAGTTTTCAAAACTTATTCCTCATTTGTAATCACACCACATAATTTGGGTTTTTAATATTTTGTCTTGGTTTTATATCATTTATTTTATAGTTAAAACATTATTTTGTTTAAATTTAAATCGTAAGGAGATATGAAAGCGAAATGATTCAGAATAAAGATGGAAGCTTTGGGCTTTGCTCACACTATTCTGCTTAGATGTTGCAGCTCTTGAGGAATGTCAGTCTGAAAACAAGGAGACCCATCCTCACATCTGAATGAGCAGCTTTCAACTTTAAATCAAGACTGGATGCTTTTCCAAAAGATAAGCTCTAGGAATTATTTGGGGGAAGTTTTAAGGCCTGTGGTATATTATTAGACTAGATGATCACAACAGTCCCTCGAGTTAATAGAATCTATGAACTCAGGAACTGGAGGCAGAGAATGGCAAAGTGGTTGTGTGCAGTATTTGTGGCCCCTCGTTCCTGAGGCCAGTCAGGCTCTGGTCTGTCCTAAGTTTTACCCAGCTGCAGCCACATATAAAGGGCTGTTTCAGCAGCTAAGATTTCTAGAGTGCAGCTGTGCTCCTGCAATGTCCTTTCTCCCCATACTGTGTTCCTCACTATGTATCTGGTGATTCCCATACTGATTAAATCCATTTTCTTCCCACTTTGTGCTGCCAGAATTGTGCAAAGTAGATTAAACAAGGGCCATATTCTGGCTTTTACAGTGATGATCATTGGAGTTTATTTAAGGTCATTCACACTGTGACATGTTAATAGGATTCATGGAGATGTTTTAATCACACAATTAATAAACATTCTTAAAAATATTAAATTGAACTGTGTAAACATGGAACTATTAATAATACAAACAATAAAGGCAAAATAAATCTTAAAAACTTCCAAAAGTGAGGGTCTATTTTACATAAGATTATCACTGTATAATATTTATTTGGGAAATCATATGCAAGTCATATACTGTTGATTGATTGGAAAAATAATTTGAAAATTGTTGCTAGTCAACTTTTCTCTGCAAAACTGTAAAACTTGGCATAGAAGCAGAGAGGCCAAGCTTGATGCTCTAACTACTTTTGAGGCACCCTCTAATATATGGTGTGTATATATAATATATATGACTGGGGAGCAACATAAAAACTATTAATAGTAGAACAAATTTTAAAAGGCTTATTAAAATGACTCTGCATCATCACTAATCAGCTGAAACTGTTAATGATGCATTTCACATATGTAACTATTTTTTCTCATTATTAACAGCTGTGATGTTGATCTATTAACAAGCAGTGGTACAAAACAAAGTATAGGCACTACGATGAAGATTGGACTGGTGAATAAAACTGTTTTATCACTTTCAAATACCTTTTTGAAACCAACCCCCTCCCTGAAACCCAATAGTAAGCATAAAAGAATCCAAATGCTATCAAATGAAATACCATATATACTTGAGAATAAGATAGTTTATTTATAAGCGGACCTCCCACCCTCAAGATGGATAAGTAAAAATGGAAAATTTTAATGACCCATTCAGAAGCCGACCCTATAATTCAGGCGACAGCAAACTTTGGCTCCCGGGCCATCCGGTTAAGCTAGTGGCAGGCAGAGATGGTTTGTTTACCTCAAGCGTCCGTAAGCATGGAGGTAAACCTAAGTAAACAAAGTGTCCTAGCCTGCCAGCTGCTTGCCCTGATGGGCCAGGACAGCAACTGGTGGGGAATATTTTTGGGGGGGAGAAGCTGGGGGTCAGAAGTGTAACCTCTGTGACCACCCCTCACATGACCCCACCCCTAGCCTGGGACCTGCACACTCTCCCCATCCCTACCCTTCCCACCTTAGCTGGGGCCGGCCAGGGAAGGATGTCTGTGGCCTGGCCGGAGCTGTTCCACAGGCTGGGCGGCGCAGCCGCAGCCTGCTCCGGCGGGTGGGCTGGGCAGCGTGGCCACAGCGTGCCAGCCCCAGAGCTGCAGCTGCTTCGGAGGCTCAGGGGAGAGCAGCATGGCCAGAAAACTGAGAGACTCTGGCCCTGCCTCTTCCCTTTTGGCTCTGCTGACAGTGATGTCTCTCCTTGTCCCCTCTGTTGGGGGGGGAGGGAGAGCCCACCTCTCCCCCTCTCTGTACCTGTTCATAAGCCAACCCCCTTTTCTTTAGCTTCCCTTTTTTACTAAAAAAAATGGCTTATAAATGAGTATATATGGTAGTTGGATTTATGACATAAGAATATGCCAGAAAATTAATTATGATGATGAGCCACAATAAATATTCAGTTTCTCTAACCTCAGATACTTTTTCCTAAATGAGTTTTTGCACATTTGTATAAACACAAAAATAGTCATTCTTAAAAGTGAAAATAAAGAACAATATATAAATGATGATTACCCCTAAGATTTGATTCAGAAATTCCACACACTTTAGGACCAATTCTGCAAGTGGTTCACAGGCAGGGCTGCCATTCAAGTCAGTGACACTTCTTCTGGAGAATCCTCTCTGGACTGGACCATTTCGTTCAAAGCCATGGTTACAATATGAAAAGTGCAGGGAGGTTACATGCTTATGATGAAACACTGACAAATCATCTGTTTTTATAATAGGGTCTTTAATTAGGGCAATAGGGTCTTTAATCAGAGGTCTCTTGCCTCTAGACTCACCCAGCCCAGTCACAACTGACTTCTATAAGATGAGTATAAATCTATAAAAATGATATTACATCTACAATTTTTTCTAAAATTCTTTAATCCTGTTTATCTCTTTGCCTGATTTAAACTGTTCCTTCACTGAAAAAGTCCCTGTATTTTCTTCAAGCCCTCCTTCCTATGACAAGTATGCTCATCATAAGAACATAGCATAAGAATGGCCATACTGGGTCAGACCAAAGGTCCATCCAGCCCAGTATCCTATCTGCCGACATTGACCAATGCCAGGTGCCCTGGACTGATTGAACCTAACAGGTAACGATCAAGTGATCTCTCTCCCACCATCCATCACCACCTTTGACAAACAGAGTCTTGGGACATCATTTGTTAAGTCCATTAATGGCTATTAGCCAGGATGGGTTCATCCTGGCTAATAGCCATTAATGGACTTAACCTCCATTAATTTATCCAGTTCTCTTTTAATTCATCATCCAATCATAGAAGAGTAACAATACCACATGACTGATGTAACTAATCACAATTAATGAATGTTGCTCAATTTCTTACTTGGGGATTGTGCACTAGTAAAAAACTTCAGTCATTCTACCGAGTAAATTAATGAATTCACCAAAAAAAAAAAGTTGCTGAGTAAAATAAAACAATGAATAGAGTTGAGGCAACCTTGATTTACTCATGGACACTTTTTGAGCAGGAAAAGGGGCTAAATAAAATTATTTGCTAAGCATTCAATTTCAACTCTATAAAATAACCTGACATCTGAGCAGCGAAGCCATTCAGTGTTTTGCTTGCTGATACTGAAGATGAGAGGCATTTAATAAGAAAATGTATACTTGCAAAAGCTATTTTTCTTTCAGACTTTATATTTAAGTTCCTTATAAGCTTTGAGATTAGTGAATTTTGAAACAAATTATAAGCATTCGAATAAATGGATAAAACTTAAAATTCTACATATTGTCAGTGGTCTGTGCCTCTGCTTGGTTCGCAGTTTTTTATCTGCTGTTTTTGTTCACCTTCAGGCATGCCTCAAGGGCTTCTTGTACAATATGTATGAATTAAAATGATCAGACCAAGTATCTGACATAGTAATCTGGGCTGTAGAAATCTTTCAGGTCACATTTTAGATCCCAGCCCTTTTGAGTTTTCTGTGAGCAAGACATCTGTTGCTCCTCATCCTTTTTCTATTGTTTTTGCTTTCCTCCAAACAAGTCTGACTGGAAGAAGTGACCAAATCAGCTTCATGCTCACCTGTTTTAGCAATGTCATATTCATTTTCATCTTGATAATGTGGGAAAGACTAGTGAACTCTGCCAACTTGCTTGCTTCAAGGTGAATTAGCAACCTAGCATATCCTGTTGAATATGAGTCTATAATAGCACTGGGTAGAATCTGAAAATACAGTGGAAAAAGAAAAAGAAAAAAAAAAGTGGGGGACCTAAAATCTGTGCATGCGCAGTGGCGCAGAATTCCCCCAAGAGTAGTATACACATTCATGTTGAAGTAAATCTTATACACGTGTAGAGTTTATAATACAGTGTTGTTATAGGTTGGTTGTTGCACAGACTTTTCATGTAGTATTGTTATATCCAGACACACAGACATATTTGTGGGCTACACAATTATATAAAAGTATGTAGATATGCTGATTGCAATATTGTAACAGATGTGCTTTCTTTGTGAGCCATAATATTCTGATGCATTTCATTGCAGTTAATATTTTGAAAAAAAGTGTGTTTATTTTGATGTAAAGTTCGTAATGTGTATCACCAAATAAATGATAGGTTGTTTTTAACTGGAAGTTTTAATTTGGAAAGTTTTCTGCAAGTTTTTGGCCACTTGTGTACTGAGACCACAACCTGTTTTGGTGACCAATATTGTCTCGTTGTTTCCTGTAGCCCCCTGTCAGCATCCACCTCTTGTCTTGTACTTAAATTTTAAGCTTTCTGGGACTGGGCTCATCCTTTAGTTCAGTGTTTGTGCAGCACCTAGCACAATAGAGCCCTGGTCCATGACTCTTAGGTACTACGATAATGCAAATACATAGTAAATTTGAACATGACACTTTTGAGTAGATATGAGTGAACTGATTCTTAGGAAATAGAAACTGGATACAACATTTGCCCATCTTGGATCAATTAAGATATGCACCTCTCTAAAGTCTTTCACTCACCTTTTTCTCCAAACTGTCTTCCATTGTAATCTGCACAGAGACCACTTAACCTTTTTCAGGATGCAGTAGAGGGTTAGAGGAGATAAGGTGGTCTTCACACCACTGGTATATATTATTTTAAAGCCTGCACTGGGACCTGAAATTGACTTGGCATTTCCTATAAAATGAAATAATATACAGGAAATCTCTCATCTGCAGGTAGTGTTTTCTATTAAAACAGATAAATAAAGGCTTTGATGTATGTCCCACAAATGTGGTATTAAAATATGATGGTTGTTTTATTCTAATTCAAATCATTTCCATTTTGTTAATTCCTACTTTAGCCTTCTATCCATTAAGAAATGAATGTTGTTTTACCTTTTCTTAATAAATGTGTTACTCAGTATGTGACATGTAGATAGGGTGATTGCTCTGCTAAGGCAGTTAAATTGCACATTCCATTACTTGACACATTTGTTTTTGTGTGTTACAAAATGACCCTTGAAGAATTTGATACCCCTCATAAAAGTAAAAAAAGGTCTCCGCTGGTAAGTGGGGAAAAGGGGATTATTTCATTATAGAAATGTATTCTTTCTTAATATGGCAAAATCACTTCATGTTTTATTATCAAAAGATGACCTTGATATGGAAATGGTCCAAATATTTCTTAGCTAATCATATTGCATGAACTGTGAAGGTTTTTAATCTCTCCCAGGTGGGGATAAATGTGAACTGCCATGCCTCACTTTTGCAAATCATATCTCCTCCCATTTTTTCCCTTAAAAGTATCAGTCTGCCCCCATCTTTTGTACTGATCACCTAGCAAAATGAAATCCAAAAAAAGCTGAATTAATGTGATACATTGTGTGTGACACATTTATTCCAGTGTAGCCATTAATCAATAATGAAATTTTGAATGATGACATTCTTGAGTACAGTTGATGACATTCTTGAGTACAGTTCTGGGAAGTGCAGTCATTTTATAATATAGCAGACATGGTTGTAACTATGGATGTGTTGAGCATTAATGAATGTAGTGCTCTCTGTTCCTTCTGAAAACTTATTAAACTGGTTTTCAAACCTGCCACTAATAGTGCACAGTCTGTTGGCACATAGTATAAAAATAAATGATTACCTTTGTAAATACTAATGTGTGTAAATCTGGTTTTACTAAGCAAGTTATTTTCAAATATGAATTTCAGGCATACTTTGGGGATAATTTCAAATGTGCATAATGAGTTTAATTGTATGAACCAAATCTTATTTATTTTTCCACTCAGGAAATTGTAATTTACTAAAAAGGCCCATGTAATCCTAGGATGTATTGGGCAAGACACTTCCATAAGAGATAGAGAAGTAGTAATGTCAGTGTATAAGACACTGATAAGACCTCATTTGGAATACTATGTACAATTCCCTGGCCACCCATGTTCAAGAAAGCAGAATTCACACTGAAACTGTGCAGAGAAGAGCTACTAGGATGATCTGGGGAATGAAGGGCCTATCTTGTGAGACGAGACTGAAAGAGCTTGGCTCGTTTAGCCTAGCAAAAGAGATGCTGAGAGGGGATATGATTACTTTCTATAAATACAGCAAGGTAAATGGAGGGTGAAGAGCTATTTAAGCTGAAGTACAAAGTTGGCAGAAGAACAAATGGATGTAAACTGTCCATGAACAAATTCAGGCTAGATCTTATTGTTTCTATCACAGGCCTGAGGTTCTGGCACAACCTCCTAATAGGAGTTGTGGACCAAACGTCTTAATTAGTTATAAGAAAGAGAATGGCAAATGTATGAATGGGATTGTATGAGAGGGTTGTTTATGAAGTTGGGAGTCAGGAGGTAACTTTTGATTCAGGTCTGATGTTCCTAAAAATCTCATGCTTCAGAGTTTCAGACACTCACAAGTGGGGGGGGAGGGAGGGAATACTCCCCCTCGACCTTCTCTCCTCCTCCTCCAGATTTATTCGGATTTTTCTTTGTTTCTTTGCGGATTTTTTTTTTTGTCTCTGTCCTATGAAGCATCAAAGATTGCTGCAGCTAGAGATGGGACACTGAGGAGGCCATAGCTCTGAGACAGTAGTGAACATCCTCTTTCATTTGCTTTTATTGTTTTGAAATTATGAGAATTTCTTCTTGGTTTCTACAGCTGTGTGTGAGAGGAGACTTTGAGAGTACCTTCACATATGTGAAGTTAAATTTTGTGTGTGTGCTGTGTTAACAGATATTTCCCTCTTTTAAAGAAAAGCTTCCTTCTCTTGGTTTTGTTTGAAATAGGAACATAAGTTTTTCGTTGGTTGTCTCACTGAATGATAACTGATTAATCAAGCTGTGTTTACAATGTCTCATGAGATCTCTCTGCTCATGAGATCACTTTGATCATGAGATCTTTGAGATCACTGAATTCTACAGAGAGGTTAAATTTTCTACAGTGAGAGAGTCTCACATTTCTCATAGGAGTTATTTCCAGGTTCTCCACAATTTATTTTCAGTAACAGCCCTGTTTGCTAGAAATGTGTGATCAGCTACTCACGCTAAAGCCCGTGAAATATTACTTTTTACTAGTTTTCTACAGAAATATGTGGGGGGAAAGGAGGAGTAAGAATGACCATCTGAAAGAAAGTTTCACTTAACAACCACTGGAAAGCTCTGTACCAAAATTGAGGGGGAGTGTGAAGGAGGTTCAAAGATCATTTTGTGTGTCTGCATATCTGATTGTGAGAGAAGCCTCCAAGAGATGTGCTGAGGAGAGAAAGCCTGACTGGTTTTAGGGTGTAGAGAAGGATTAATGTTATTGCAGGGATGGGTCTGAAACTGAGAATCATTTTTATTTGGGAAGATATAGGAATCATCTACGGAAGTAGAAAATGTTAAGAGGATCCCTTTTAAAATTTTGGCAGCAAGCCATGGTTTCACTTCAATTTGTTTATGTAACTTAGAGGTTAGTCCCCAAATAACCATTTAAAAATTTGATTTATAAAGTCTGCCTAGGCTCCTGCTTCCTCACTGTCAAAGGGAAAAAAAAGTTATCTGAGCAATTACAGACCTGTTAGTCTGACATGAATAGTATGAAGGCTTTTAAACAAATTTTGAAGGAAAAAATAATTAAATTCATGGAGGTAAACGGAAAAGAGGATGCAATACAGCCTGAGTTTACTAAAAGTAGATTGTGCCAGATTAACCTGATATTCTTTGTTGAGAAGATAACTGATTTTTTGAGACAGGAGAAATGCAGAAGATCTAATATACTTGGACTTCAGTAAAGCATTTGGCATGGTGCCACATGGAAAATTATTAGTTAAATTAGAGAAGATACGGATTTAGACACAAATTGTAAGATGTCTATGGAACTGACTAAAGAGGAAAGAACAATGTTTTGTGCTGAAAGGTGAAATGTCAAACTAAGGGAAAGTTACTAATGGAGTTCCTCAAGGATTGATCTTGGGACCAAACTTTTAAAATAGTCATGTGATACAAAAATATCCTTTTCCTAGGTACATTTTTATTTTGTTGGCTTTGTATATCTGCAAAGACATCACTCTGAATAGTGTATCTTATGTACAGTAAAACCTCCATTTAACGGACTAATTCGGGCGAGGGGCTGTCCGTTAAATCAAAAAGTCCGTTATTTAATACAAAAAAAAAATATGAGCTGTTGGAGCAGCAGCCCGCCCGCCACAGGGTCGGGGCGGCAGCTCCGCAGCCCGCCCGTTGCTGGGACCCGGGCGGCAGCCAGGAACCGTCAGCCCGCCCGCTGGTGGGACTCGGGCGGGACCCGGCAGCCAGCCAGCCCGCCCGCAGGTGGGACCCGGGCGGGACCCGGCAGCTAGCCAGCCCGCCCGCCCGCAGGCGGGACTCGGGCGGGAGCCGGGAGCTGGCAGCCCGCCCGCAGGCGGGACCCAGGTGGGAGCCGGGAGCTGGCAGCCCGCCCGCAGGCGGGACCCGGGCGGGAGCCGGGAGCTGGCAGCCCGCCCGCAGGCGGGACCCGGGCGGGAGCCGGGAGCTGGCAGCCCGCCCGCAGGTGGGACCCGGGCGGGAGCCGGCAGCCAGCCCGCCCACAGGCGGGACCCAGCAGCCAGCTAGCCCGCCCGCTGGCGGGAGCCGGGCAGGAGACGGCAGCCAGCCCGCCCGCTGCCTGGACCCGGGCGGCAGCCGGGAGCCGGCAGCCAGCCTGCGAGAAATGGATTTTGGATGCATCAGACTTGCTCAGAAATTTTGTCCGTTGCATCCGAAGTCCGTTAAATCGAGGTCCGTTAAATCGAGGGTTTACTGTATTTGTAGTCAATTTTCATGATCTGTTGTATTTTAAAGTTGACCGATTTGAGCAAAAGTTTGGCAGATTTAACTGAGAACTCTAGAAAACTGGGAACTTAATAATTTTTGTTTGGTTGTTTTTAGTTTGCTTCTAATAGCATCTCTATATTTTCTTAAACCTTCTTTTATTTTATTAAAAGTGTTATGTGTTATACAGAAGTGGGGGTTGGTTAAGACCAAACTGGTAAAGTGCTTCTTTGGGAAGAGAAAATTTGGCATTTATATAGCTCCATCTACACTACACATTAATGGCAGCTGTATGTAATGTATGTGTAG
The DNA here is from genome assembly GCA_032164245.1 of Sternotherus odoratus. Taxonomy (NCBI): domain Eukaryota; kingdom Metazoa; phylum Chordata; order Testudines; family Kinosternidae; genus Sternotherus; species Sternotherus odoratus. The sequence goes on from JAVMKO010000005.1 coordinate 75,778,943, forward strand.
ATACACACCACAGTGAAAACTGGGTTGCATCCACACTGTAGTGCATAGCTATACGGATCACTCAAAGTTTCTAGCAGAGGGGAAGTTGCAGATGTTGTGTGGATATCTACTGTATGTGATGATGAAAGTAGCATGTAGAATTGACTTATCCTTAGTAACTGGTGTTGGGCTGGATATTACAGGGAAATGCTTCAAAGGGATTTGGGAGCCAGGATGCATCTATTGTTAACCTGCAAGGTGAAGACAGGACAGGCGTCGTAAAGAGAAGAGAGCTTGAGAGGTTGACCGGCTAGTGGTTTATGGGGGATGATACCCAGCCACCACAGCAGGCAAGACTCCCTCACACTAGAGACTGGGGGTAGTAAGGTGACTCACAGTCCTGTGTTCCTTGAGAACTGTCAAAGATGGTCTTTGTGGTTAAGGCATAGGACTTGGAAATCTGAATTTTATTCCTGAGTGTAACCGGACCCTTGCCGGTCCTCTTCACAAAAGCTGCCGGAGACCAACTTATGTGCAGCACCCGTGTCTTTTATTAACTGTGTCTTATCCCCACCACCTACTATTTACAGATACAGTACGTATACACAGATATCTACAGACCAGTGCTCAGGGAGATGGCTAGCTTCCTGGCCAACAGGGATCTAGAGCCCCACACTCTTCCCTTTCCTGTCTCCCTGGTCTCCTCCCCCTCTGGTCTCCCTCGGCTTCCTTCCTGCCAGCTTTTATAGCTGGCAACTCAGGCCTGCAGGTGTCTCCCCTCAGGTAATTAGCATGTGGCCTCCTAGCCAGCTACAGCTAGTACCTTCTTCTCCCTGGGCTCGGGCTATCAGGGGCCTGGCTTGATCCTCTGAATTCAGATTCCATATGACCTTGGCCAAGTCATTTAATCTTTGCCTCAGTTTATTCACCAGTAAATGGGGGTAATAATATCTTAATAGCTTAATCGAAAGGTACTGAAAGCTATCACACTTATAAATTCTCATATAATTTAGGATGTTATTTGGGTGTATAATGGATTAGATACTCTATTTTTTTATATTTGATAATATTTTAGAGTCTAGTCTGAAATCTCGCATTCTGTGTGAAAACCTCTTTGAAATTTGAAATTTATTCCCACCCCTTGCCTCACCATAATCTGGATTTGTTAACTTTTTTGGCACAATGCACAATCCATATCTTTTCATGGAAACTTGGAAAAGGGAGTAAATGGATGAGCAGATGAATGGGAGGTGAGTTTAGTTTTAATCCTGTTCAGTTAATGTCAGGTATTATTATGTTAAGTATATCCTGAGAAGATTATTTTTAAATTGGGTTTGTGGCCTTTTTATTTCTTTATGATGCATACAAGAAACCAGAAAATATTTTTATAATTCTCTTAAGATTTTTGGAGAAATTCTTTGGAATTTCAGAGTGTATTGTGAACTCTCACACACTAATTGAACCAGTGTTGAATCTTCCACAAAGCTATCACTTTTCCCAAATGTTCATTAATTAAATAGACTATGCTGCTCACATGCCATCTCAGAAAACCCTCAGCACTGCAAAAATTTCCACTGGTTTCCAGACCCTTTATTCGGCTCCGACAGATGACTGCTGAAATGATGAAGAGTGAAATAACTATCCAAACTGATGTCTTGTTTTGATGTCATTATGCTGCAGTATTAATACACCACTGAGATATTTAGAACAGCTCACACATTTCTTAGAGCTTTTGTTTCTGTTTGCCTGTCATTAGACTCCGGAAAACAGCTCCCCATTGCTTTGTTCACATTTGGATCCAACTTGTTATATTTGCAACAGTAAGGACCACACATTAGATAAATATGTATGTTTACAGATATAATTTCCCCAGTGAAATGTTTTCTGTAGAATATGATGGATCCACTCAAAACATGTTGCTGTACTGGCTCATTTTGAGTCCTGGGTATAAATAATATGTCTCAGACATTAATTTAACTGTAAATATACCCTAATTTATAGAAACAGGCATAACAAAAGTGATTGCACTGGACATGAGGTAAGAGAAATGCACCAGAAACAGCTGAATGCTTACAAAGTCTAATGTTGCTAATGAGGAAAATACTTTTTCATTTAAACTACAGAACATAATTTAAGCTAAATGGACCAAATCTGCGAGAGATTATGAACTTCTGACTGTTGTGGAGTTGTGTGCTCAGTGGTGTATCACAATATGTTGCTCTCATAACACACCAGCTGAATTGCTTTTCAAAAGGCAATCATGGGTGTTCGAAGCATCTTCTGATTTGACATCCTTGTTGAGTTTTAATTGAGAAAGCTAAGGAAGTGAGGATAATTTTGGGAAGCAGTGCATGAACTAATTTTTATCTTACACTTTCATCATACAAGTGCCATCGTCTGCACCACATCACTGTGATTTAATGAACGCAGTCCTATATATCATAAGACTTTTTAATTATTACTGTAAAGCAATAAAACAGATTTCAAAGAAAAATGGCACCTTATAAAATAGGATTTGGTCTTCATGCAGTGGTCAGCCTGCACATTTCCCACCCCCTAATCTCACCTTGCGGACTGCAACACTTTTTAATGTAGTTTCATATTTCACTCTTTCCTTAAGGCATTATGCTTCTGTAATTCTTTTTTTTTAAGCACAGTTTTTAGGAGTGAAGCTGATGATTTTTGCCTGATAAAATAATAGTGAATAAAACCTAATATAAAACGAAAACAGGTAAAGTCATATACATTAAATTTGCATGCTTCCAAAAGATAATTCACTAATATTGAAATGTCTGTGTAAAGAAAATACAGATAAGATTTAACACAGTTAATATATACATTCTTGTAGTTTCCACATTTATATATTTTCTAACAAGTACCAAAAAATATGCTGTAGGATATTTTGAAACAGTGTCCTAATAAAGGTGCCTCAGGTAAAATTAATTCATTTTTTATCCATCATGTTGTATCTGAGCTTGCTTGCCCAAATATTTTGAATGTGGTCCATATGAATTAAAAGTCTTCAGTTGTGTTTCTAATTTCTTAAATTTCCTAAAATGCCTCAGTATAGTACAGTTCATTTTGCAGGTACAGGGGATGAGTTCATTGTTGTTGTTTTGGGGGGGGGGGTCAGTATTTGTGGCTAGTGGAAGTGCTGCAAAAAGGAAGGTCAACTCACACTGTTCTCTGTTAGGTGTGGCAGGGGTATATAAAGTGACCTACACAAGGCAAGGTTAGAGAAGAGGCTAAGGACATGATTCCCCCCCCTCTTACTTTCTATAAGACTCTGCATGTTACTGCATGTGAACACTGTAGTGAATCTTTCTCTTTAGTGGCAGCAGCAGCAGCACTTTTCTCTTCTCCCCCATGTATGAGGTACCAATGAGCAAACACTACAGATGGAAACCGTCTATCCTGAACACATTCTTTGCCTATCAAGCCTCGCCAGATTTGGTTATCTAAATAATTTCCCTTTTTATCAGCCATTGCAGCAGCAACAATAGTAGGGATGGAAGGTGGGTTATCATGCAGTCTCCGGTGGAGGAGTGCTTGGTAGGATACACAGTAGGACCCCATGGTGATGGACTGAGGACCATTGGTCTTGGGGTCAACACACCTACACTGTCTGCCACTGATCTCTCCTTGCGAATGTGTAAGGCTCAGTAAAGGAGCAGTTTTCCCCCACCAGCTGGAGTGAAGCAGACTCTAAGTTTCCTCCCAGTACTTGCTTTCCAAACTGTGAGTTGTAGTTGTGTGTTCAGGCAGGTAGTGATCAGGAGAGTGGTGACTGCAGGACTCCTGGGCAATAACAGTTGGGCCACAAATCTTTTACATATGGTACTGGTTGTGTGGGGCTGAGGTAGAGAGACTACATTGTGCATCCCACATGCACTTCAAACAGCAGCAGCACCACCAAACTTTTAGTGCATGGTCGCAGGATCCCATATGGTGACTTAGTGTGCAGCACACTAGAGCTCTGTAGATTTACATCCCAACTTGCTGTGCACTAACTCTTCATGTGGACAAGTAGCTAATCATGTTGGTGAAAAGAGATGAAAAACATGTTCCCTTTGTAACAACTGCTTGTGGCCATGGTAGGAGTAAGTGCAACCTGCAACTTGGCAGCAGCAATCTCAGTTCTTGTCTCAGAGGGGGTTAAAAATGTGAATTCAGAGCTGGCTTAAGTATTTTGAATCAGAGTTTCAGAGCAGGTCTTTGTGACAGCTTGCATCACAGAAACGCCCTTGGGACTGGCACCTGATGTGCCGAGACTACTTCTGAGCCTGTTTTCCCTGCCATCTTGGGACTCCAGAACCCTGTCTTTTTGAACCAGACACGCTAGCCTGCGGCAAACACAGATTCAGGTCTGAACCATGTCCCCCAAAGGCTTCAAGCTTCAACTGAAAACAACTTAGTAGGTACTCCTATCTCCACCACCCAGATATCCAGTTCCCAATGGGGTCCAAACCCAAAATAAATCTGTTTTACTCTATATAAATCTTATGCAGGGTAAATTCATAAATTGTCCGCCCTCTAGAACACTGATAGAGATAGATGCACAGCTGTTTGCTCCCCCAGGCCTTAGTTACTTACTCTAGGTCAATTAAGAAGCAAAAGTGATTTTATTAAATACAAAAAGTAGGATTTAAATGGTTTCAAGTAATCACAGACAGAACAAAGTCCTTTACCAAGCAAAATAAAATAAAACATGCAAGTCTAAGTCAAATATAGTAGGAATCTGAATACAGATGAATCTCACCCTTAGAGATGTTCCAGTAAGCTTCTTTCACAAACTAGACTCTTTCCTAGTCTGCTTCCAGCAATCACTCAAACCCCCGTAGTTACTGTCCTTTGTTCCAGTTTCTTTCAGGCATCTCTTAGGGGTTAAGAGGCCATCTCATAAGCCAGGTAAAGACAAAATGGAGGGTTTCAGGGCCTTTTATATTCTTTCTTCTGTGGGCAGAAACCCCTTTGTTCTCCTGTTCACAGCAACAAGATGGAGTTTGTAGCAACCTGGGAAAGTCACATGTCTATGGGTGATTCAGCTTTTTGCAGACTGACACATTTATTTACATGTTAGTTTGAACCTTCCCAGGAAAGCTCAGATGTGGATTGACATCTCACAAAGTCAGTTGTCAGTTAAGTGTTTCTTGATTGGATACTTACTGAGAATAGTCCTTTCTCAAGAAGCTGATCAAATGCTTCACTGAGGCTACTTAGAATCAACCACATTGAGATACAAGTACATAGTCAATATTCATGACTTCAGATACAAACATGATATGCACATATAGATGGCATAATCCTAACCAGTAAACTACAACCTTTCCATAGACATCCCACCCCCTCTGTACAAGAACTGGTGCCACCATAGGACCCTGAGAAACAATGATCTATATGGTCACAGTTCATGTCAATAACGTCACACTCTTCACTTCCAGAAAAAAAAAGTAATGGGGCTCAGCAATGGTTCAGGGGACCATGTGTGTGATTATTGGATCGGGGCCTAACTGATCCTAGAAGGAAAGAGCAACACTGGCTTTGCATACAGTGCAGCCAAAATCACAAAACACAACTAATTTGAAAAGAAAACAACAACAGAGAACAATATATTTTCAGCTAACTTCTCTCAGTTATAGTAACCATCTGTGTTCCTTGTAACTACAGCAAGTATACCATTTTCTGCCAGAAATGTGATTTTCAAGTTTATAGTGCCTCTTTAAGGGCTAGATGAGTTTATATTTTATATACTCAAGTAAATCTTTAACCCTTTGACACTGGGAGGCTGAGTAATATCCTCACACGATGAGCTTTAGTGTTGGCTGCTCTTGACCTGAGAATCAAAGGGTTAATTCTACTCAATCAAAATGTACTGGTAGAGCCACATCCCCAAGAGACTAGAAAAGGGGCAGTGTTAAGTGAAGGAGAAAATGAAGTACCAATCCCAGAGAGTGACAGAGCAGAGGCAGCCTGCATTCTGTGATAATTGTACATTTCTAAACAGAGAAATACACAGCAAGCAGAGAGAGTGCCATCTACCTTTGCAGATTGTAAGTGTGCTGATGCTATACATTACATTTCAGTAGCACTCAAAGATCCAATGTGCACTCTACCATTACACAGGAAGAGACGGACCCTGCCTGAAGAGCTTACAGTGAAGGTCCTGATCCTGTGGAGAGAACTGTGTGTGTGGACCCCTGTGCCTGTTCATAGCCTATCAACATGGTTCTATTTGCAGGATTGGAGTCTCTTTATTTGTGATCCTTGATTTAAATGACACAGATGATTTCTGCTTACCAAATGAGTAGGGATCATTAGTTTATTATATTGTAGGAACATTTTTGCACTGGCATAGAGATGAACAAATAACCCAAGAGGTATTTTCCAGTCTCTAATTTCAGTGGACCAAATCCTAAGGAATGCTGAGCATTTACATTGCATCTCTCATTGACAACACTGTTAAGATTTAAATTAAGCCTTTACAGAAGAGGCAGGAGTAACACTAAACTTCTTCTCCTTTTACAGATAAGAATTGCTCTTATTAATGTTAACTAGTGTTTATCGGGAAAAAAAAACATTTTCTATGCAATGTTTTCCTCAAGGAATCTTTTATTGACTATTCTGTATATACATGAGAGAATTAGAGTCTCATGGCAAAAAATTGTAACATTTAAGGATGTTGAAGGAGAAACCAGAATATACTGTTATGAATATCAATAGAATTGTAGTGTCTCTATTATTTATATTCTTGAAAACAACAAACTCAGTTCATTAATGTAGGAGTATCAGCTTTACTGACCTATCCACTGATGTGCAAATTAAAAGTTTAATATATTAAATCTTGAATGTTTATGCAGTTTAAGAATAGTGTGAAAAATTAATAGCAACAGAGTTTTGTTCAGCAGCAGAATTAGATTTGTGCTGGAAATGTTCACTGAAGAAGTGCCATATTTAGATGTATGCTTTATGCCGGAAAGAGTAGCATTTCTAGCGTAAATGTTTCTATGCTTGTGGGCATAAATACAGCTTATTTGTCTTCATGCTGTTTTCCGATTGTTTGCCACAAGGACTCCCAAAATTCAATCTGAAGAAATGTTCATCACTTTAAGAAATTCATCTTGGAAATAGCTAGAATGACTATGGTTGCTGATGCAGACAGCACTAGAGGTGTGTTCATGAGGAATTTTGGCCATTAACACTTTCTTTTTTCTTGTGCCACTTATTCAGTTAAGTAGCTCAAGATAAGTCTTTGGTTGAGCTTAGTTGTTTCTTATAATTGTTTTACTGTTCAGATAGTTTGACTTCAGTGATGCATCCAGTAGAAAGTTTACTTGAGTGAAATTACCCAAAGACATAACTACCATTACTCTGATAAAATGCAACATTTGAAAAGCCTCAGTAAAAGCAAGAATTTTGTTCATCCACCTAATTTTGGCTAGAGATAAATGAGATGAAGAGACGTTCCAAAATTTTCAAAGCAATGGTCATTTATAAAGGCTCTACCCATCTAGAAGGGAAACATTTTCTGTGATGGTTTTCTTTTTTAGATATGATGTACAATCAGCTCAAATGGAACTCAACCATAAAACACACCTGTCATAAGTATAAAGTAGCCTAGAATTGCTGCTTACCTGTAAAGGGTTAAGCTAAGGGTAACCTGAGAGGGGGATATGGACCAATAGCAACCAGAGATGCTAATCAACCTCTGAGACAAAGAGAGTTTTAGTTTCGGTTTCTCTCTCTCTCTCTCTCGCTGTTCTCTCCGGCTATGGGATGAACCACACCTATGTCTTTACTCTACCTATCTATAATCTTCTAACAAGTCAAGTTCAGTAGTAAGTGAATTGTATGCTTGAACTGTATCACTTGATAATTGATCCATGGTGTTCCTTATACTGGTAAGCTTTAGCAGAGGAAGAATTCCTAGGGAGGGGGTCAGTGATGCTGTGTGATGCAAGCAGGTTTTTTCTATTGATTTCTGTACATTCCTTCTTATTTTTCTTTAATTAAAATCTTTCTTTTAAGACTCTGACTGCTTGCTTCCATTGGATAGATCCTGGTTTGGATCGGGCAAGTCTCACAGAAAAGTGAGGGTTTTTTCCTTTGTGTCAGGGCCAGAAAGAAGGCGGGGTGGGACAGGGTGTTGTAAGGATAAGGCCACAACTGCATACTGGATGCTTGCTGAGTGGAGGTAGATTCCTCAGTCCTGCCACAGGGCCTGGCTCTTGAGTGGCGCTTCCTGGGAAGTTTTATTGACAAATGATTGACTCCCTACATAAATATATTTTAATGCAGAGCTGGTCCCCTTCTTGAGCCAAGATCTTGTTTGAAAGGTTACAGCACTGTTTGTAGCTGCTTGTATCTATGCTTCTCAATGTAAAATTTATATCTAGGTAAATCCTAAGAGTGCCACATCAGTTGGAATTTTTAAGTTGAAATTTAAATCCTAATTATTTGTAGGTTCATAAAATGAGAATATTTTTGAGTGTGGAGCAATGAATGTCGTTGATTTTTATAGCTTTCATTTTCTAAAGTACCTTTCAGTGCATATACATCAGCAACATAGTGAGTTATTGTTGTCTTTGTAGCTGCTCAAATGAGAACAAAGGACTAGAGACATAATTCTAGCTTTATTTCATAGAAAATATCACTGCAGGGCCAGATCTTCTTTACCTTAAAAGTAGACACCTTTTCCCCTAGGATTGTGAGAATCTTCCCTTCCTGAAATGCATTGTAAGTGAACACGTCTAATACTGCCAGTTGCCTTTTATATTGTTTCATTTATTTTTCGGGGAAACTGACTAATAATTCAAAGAAAATATATACATTTTGATTTTAAACAAAAATTGCCCTTTTAATGAATAAAAAGCTCAAAAGGTACAGTTAGTGTAAGAGACACTGTCAACTAAAAAGCATACGTGCCTGATTATTTTTAACTGAGTCTTGTCACAAATAACACCTAACCTTACTAAAACTAAAAAATAGAGGACATAACATTTTGCCTAGTTTCTGTTTGGTTTATTTATTTAACAAATTTGATAGCACTTTGTGTCTATTCAATTGAGCCCAATTCTACATAGCCTTGTTCTCTTCAGTGAGGTTACGTACAGACATAACTTGTTAACTCTAGCAAATTCCACTGTGGCATCGGAGCCTTAATTATTCATTCTCCCCTTGCTGTTTCTGTGGATTTTCCATAGAAATAAAAACACTTTTTTTAAAGAAAAGCATTGCCAACCTCCTATCTAACATGGTGAAAGTTAACAAGGACAAGCCCTTTGAGCAGTCAGTAAAGAGGGAATGCCACAGATACAGAGAGCCCCATCTTAGCATAAAGGAGTATCCACCAGCTTTTTTCCAACCTGAGGAAGTAGAGAGAGCACTGAGCTGCAGGAAAGCAGGAAAAGTAGATTGCCTTGACAAAATTTCACCAGAAATGATACTACATCTTGGTAAGAAGAGCATTAAATGACAATCAATCTTATTATCCAAGATCATCCAAGAGAACAGGATGCATGGTAGAAACTAGGATGATAGCTATACCAAAACCAGGAAAGGACCACTTCCCTATAGCTAGCTACTATCCACTATCAATTCTGTGCTGTGCTTACAAACCTCTAGCCACCAATTCAACAAAGAATCAGGCTCATAGTACAACAGGCTCTGAGTGATGACCAGACAGGCTTCAGTCCCAACAGAAGCACGTGTGACCAAGTTCTTTTTCTTACCTCTAACATGGGGTGTACAATCCCCACACAGGGCAACAAGGGGTTAAGGAGCTGTTCTGGTCTCAGCCAGCATCACCTCACCTGCAAGAGTGCACAGACTGGAAGAAAAGTTAAAAGGGTAAAGAACAATTCACTTGTGTGTAGAGCAGGGAAGAGAGCAGACCTTTCACTTATAGCTGATGAAGGAAGGCTAGCTATTTCCCAGATGAGTTTAGTCAAAAAAGGTGTGGCTTATTTGAACCACATCCCTTGCATCTTGGCTTTTTTTGTGTGTGTGTGTCTGGGTAAAACACCTTCTGTTTCATTCAGATTGTGATTTAGTTTTACTTTGTCAGGAATCAACATTGCCCCGCTGAACTTCTAACATTTTGAAGTCAGTAAAAGTGCTCTTAATACTGGTGGTTTGTTTGATCTATGCCATGTTTTATAATGTCATCTCTGTTTTGTCACTTTGACAGAAAAATATTTTAGGAGCTCTATCACCAGGTGTCAATTTCCTGCGGGGAAAGTAGTACTTAGATAAAACTTCAAAGAGTTTGGGAAAATGTTTTAATCTATGGCTTGCTCATCCTGAGTAAAAGTGTTTGAATTACTATCACAAAACATGACCATGTACTGTAACCTAACCTGCACTGGGAAGATTGCTGGCCAAATGGGAGAATTTTTCCCCAGATTTTAGAGCTATGAACTTTTTAGCATGACTGTTACTCATAATTTAATCACTTCACCTGTTAGGTTGTCTACATTTATAATGCATGTGTTGTAACTTCAGGAACTCTTTCTAGTTCTGTGGTATTGATGGCAATGAAAGTTTGACAATATTTTTCTATCACATGAACATTCTATTGAACTAGTTTACTGTACACTATTCTTGCATATGATATTTGGATAATTTTTTGCCTTCTCTCAAATAGCACAAATATGATTTCTCATTTCTTCATGATAAACCAAAACTGGATGGTTGTATTACTTTTCTAATTGCTGCCGGTGTGGCTTCCATTCTCCAGTTTATATCAATTGCATTTATGTGGTACTTCACAAAATAAGTAGGCCACAAGTAACAAAATACAGTATATTATTTGCATTATTCACATTCTAATGTTAAATACTGTGACTGCTACTTAGCAAAAACTGCATGCCACAGGGAATAACTGGGAAAGTATTTTGATATATGTGGTATAAAATGTGTGTTTGTATGGTTCTATAAAGTACTTTGTCATGCATCTCCTTGATCACATTTGTTACCATAAAACAAAGTATACATCTGCAAATAGGAAAGATGATGAACTAAAAATAAAAAAGACTAAAATGAAAATTCAAACATGACTGTCAAACATGTACTTACATTTCTCCAGTGTAATAATACATAATCATTTACTCTAGTGAAGAATCCCATTTATGATGTATAATACCAGGATAGAACTGTATTATGTGTGACTAGATTTGACAGATGTTTGCTGCATAGCTAAAAAGCCAATTTTCGAGCTCCAGCAAAAGGAACCAGAGGCAAATCCATGTAGCATCTTGCAAAAAAACAGTGTGTTGGATAGAGGTTAAAACATGGCTTTCAATAAAATCTTCAAAGAAAATGTGTGTGAACAACTATAATTCTGGTCCAGCAGTTCTGCATCTCTGAAACACTAGAGTGCTCAACAATTAACAAAATATACTGTAAGGATTTAATTAGGTGCTAACGCTTTCAGAGTTCTGGTCTAGTTGCAAGAATAATAGTGCAAAAGTCAGGATCCCCATAGGAATATACGGCTGGATTTTCTAAAGAGCTCAGCACACTGCATTATAAACTCTTTAGAAAAACTGAGCACGAATGGGAGCTGAGCAGTAGAAAATCTGGCTCTGACTTCAGTTTCTGAATTGGAGCTGGGCTCTTTTAAAACTTAGTTTCAGTTGGTGTTGAGTCCTTGAAAAATTGACTCGAGCTCTTTTGAACATTTTGTCCCATAACTGATTGCAGGGATTGAAGATGACAAACCATATATTCTTAAAGATATGCCACAAACAAGATTTTCAATTTTATTTAGCAACCAGAAAGGGAAAGGAAAACACACAGGAGCTATTTTTTACCCAGACTAGGAAGAAGTGACAATGTAACATTTCAGTCAAGACATATTAATCACATCATGAACTCAAAACTGCTATTCCAAGGAGAATAATTCATCTTACGACTTGACTTTTGTGTTATCCTGTACAAACTGCACATATCGTGATAGAACATTATCAGAAGAGTGATAGAGTGGACCTAAAAAAAAAACAACCCACGATGTGACTGAATCTCAGTAATCACAGTAAAATGTGAACCAGAAAGTGACCTGGAAATCCATCTACAGTACTCTTTCCATCCCCTTTGTGGTACTTGGGAAAAAGCTCTTTGCAAGAGCAGGATCTACACAGGAGAGTGGGAAGGTCTACATTCAACATCTGAGGGAGAAAAAAAGAAATATTTATATATATATTTTTAAGGCAGTTGTTTGAATCTATTTAAAAGTTTGGAATGATAGAAGTAGTCCCAGCTGAGATGGATTGGTAGGCAGAATGCAAGTGAAGGGGGTCAAAGGTGCATGTTAAGTGAAATTTGTCAGACATCTGCATTGTCGCATGGATATTATCACACAAATGGGTGTGAGTCAGTGTAAACACTCTTTAACTCTCCAAATTTGGAAGGTCCTGGATCAAGTAGAAGCAGAGGTCGGGGCCACAGGTCCATAGCTAGGGATAGCTGGTCTAAGAATAGTAGTAATTTAAAATAATCTAAGAAACAGTTTTTTAAAAAATAAAATAGGAATCTTGAATAAAATATGTGATAGTAGAAAGGTGAATGTGGGCACTCATTTGGATGTGCTACATAAATCACTTGTAGTTTCACCATATGTGAATAATATAATATTTGAACCTACATAAGAAGGGATTTTCAAAAGGGGTCAGAGTTGGTCTAATCTTGTTCCCACTGTCAATGGTAAAAGTCCCATTTTACATAACAGAAGCAATGTTAGGCCAAAGCTGAGTGCTTTTCAAAATTTGTCCCATAATATAAAGGTTATCATAACTCTTATTTTTCTCTTTCAGGTTGAGAATTGAAGTGGCCAAGTTTGTCTGTGGGTGTATGCAGGGTGAATTCTAAAGGCAGTAGCTGTTCATAGTGCAGTTGTTTCTGTACACTTATTACTTTACCATACAGCAACTCTGGTATTGCTGGCCAGGATCATTCCCTTCAGTGTTGTTTTTTATAACTAACTAGCATAAGTGCCCGGCGTTGCTCGGGTCAGTCGGAGGTGGGGAGGGGGAAGACAGTTGACACCCCCTGACCAACCCCAACACCCACCCTGACATCTTCCCACCCCCCCGACCAACCCCAAGACCCCCCGGCTCACTTACCCCCCGACCAAACCCGACAACCCCACCTGACCCCCCAAAACAAACCCAACACCCCCACCTCACCCCCCGACCAAACCCGACACCCCCACCTCACTCCCTGAGCAAACCCGACACCTCCACCTCACCCCCCGACCGAACAGTGTATTTAATAATCTGTGTGCTACACAGTGCACCGTGAGCCGGGGGGGGGGGGGTGTCGGGTTTGGTCGGGGGGTCAGGTGGGGGTGTTGGGTTTGCTTGGGGGGGTCAGGTGGGGTTGTCGGGTTTGGTCGGGGGGGTAAGTGAGCCGGGGGGGTGTAGGGTTTGGTCTGGGGGGGTGGGAAGGTGTTGGGGTGGGTGAGGGGTGAGTGTTGCGGTTGGTCAGGGGGTGTTGCGGTTGGTGGGGGGTTGAGGTGGGGGTGTCAGGTTTGCTTGGGGGGATGAGGTAGGGGTGTCGGGTTCGGTCGGGGGTAAGTGAGCCGGGGGGGTGTCGGGTTTGGTCTGGGGGGGTGGGAAGGTGTCGTGGTGGGTGAGGGGTGGGTGTTGGGGTTGGTCAGGGGGTGTTGCGGTTGGTGGGGGGGTGAGGTGGCGGTGTCGGGTTTGGTCGGGGGGTAAGTGAGCCGGGGGGGGTGTCGGGTTTGGTCTGGGCACCCACCCCAACACCTCCCCCCCCCAGACCAAACCCAACACCCACACCACACCCCTCACCCCCCCGACACCTTCCCACCCCCCCAGACCAACCCCGACACCCCCCCGGCTCACTTACCCCCCGACCAAACCCGACACCCCCATCTCACCCCCCCAAGCAAACCCAACACCCCCACCTCACCCCCCCACCAACCGCAACACCCCCTGACCAACCCCAACACCCCCACCTCACCCCCCCGACCGAACCCGACACCCCCACCTCACTTACCGTCCCACCAAACCCAACTCAGATCCGTCGCAGGGGGGGAGGGGGCCCAGAGCCGAGGGATTCCGGGGATCTTTGCAGGTGGGGGGGGGGGCACAGAGCTGATGGAGTCCGGGGTTGAGGTGGGAGGGGCAGAGAACTGAGGGCTCTCCGGGGTTCCGTTGGGAGGGGGGAGGGGCAGAGAACGGAGGGATCTCCGGGGTTCCGTTGGGAGGGGGGAGGGGCAGAGAACTGAGGGATCTCCGGGGTTCCGTTGGGAGGGGGGAGGGGAAGAGAATGGAGGCTTCTCCGGGGTTCCGTTGGGAGGGGGGAGGGGCAGAGAACTGAGGGATCTCCGGGGTTCCGTTGGAGGAGGGAGGGGTGAGCTGAGCGAGTGAGGTGTCTGTTGGAGGGGGGTATTATGACATCATCACCACCTAACCGCCCAGCCGATGTGATTGGCCCTGAAAGACTTTCACCCCTGGGGGGCATCAGAGGTGAGATCCGAAAATTTTTCGACCCTTACCAGCATCTAGACCCCAAGACCCCTCACTGTACCAAATTTCAAGTCTCTGGCTCAAACGGTGCGGGAGGAGTTCGCAGTCATACGCACATACATACATACATACATACACACATACATACACCACTTGACTTTTATATATAGAGATAGATGTCTAAAGAGAAAATACTCAAATGCAGTACACTGATCTCATCCTAAAAGCACGATAGCAAGAGATTATATAGGTGTTCTAATGACAGCTACTGACACTAAAATTTTGTTCTTCAAATATGAAAAAGTTTCCATCTTAGTAACAAGTCTGATCTTGTACCATCAAATTCAATGAAAATTTTATTATTGACTTCAGGGGCAGAAAAAGCAGGCCTTACATGCACAGGAAATACTTGATTGATGGTGTAATTAGTCATTAAATTTATATGGAAAAATCATTATTCAGTTAAGAAAACAAGGAATACTTGTGGCACCTTAGAGACTAACCAGTTTATTGAGGCTGTTTAATTTGGATGGGACATTATCAGCAGGAGGAAAAAAAAAAACCTTTTGTAGTGAAAAATCAAGTGGACCTGTGTCTGACAGTTGACAAGAACCTGTGAAAGAAAGTTAATGAGGGAAATGCATTCAATTAGTGTAATGACAGACTAATGTGGCTACTAATCTTAAAAATATTCAGTTAGAGCTTGTTAAATCATTTAAGATATATATTCCACATAATTTTTTATCATGGGCAATAGTGTGTTCAAAACAGATTTTATTCTTGATTTTATGTTGTTTTTTTGGTAAAAGGATATTTTAATATTTGAGAAAAGGCTCATGTCTGAGGTTTTAGTCACTAAAGAAACAGAAAATGGGGAGAAGTGAGGACCAGTAATGCAAATTATGGTCTTTAGTTTAAAGAGCCATGAATTGTTGCTATTATCACTTTATTATTATTTTCAGTGGATGTAAATCTTAAAATGAGGTCTGAAGATTTCTGTATCTGTCCAAATAGGTCTGAACAATCTAGTTATGTTTACAGCCCAGACTTATGTGGGGTGAATACTAATACAGGGAAACATTTTTGGTCTTTCTTTGCTACAGATACAAATCAATAGGTGCATGTACTATAGCTCTCTCTATCAGATACTGTCACAAAGTTCCGGTGTTCAATTATTCTGGCCTTGAAATGCCAATAAAAAAAAAAGGAATAAAATATATTAATTCAATTATTGAGGAGGGAGGAGAGTTAAGCCAGTACCACTACTGTATTAGATTTCTAATCGGCTTTGTGTGGATAGTTGAAAAAAAACCAAAACATTTAAGTAAAGGCCTGTAGCAAGGATATAATTTTCTATTACATTTTGTTTTAGTTTTTTTAAGAAAATACAGTTCTATAGACAATTAGATCCCTGATATAGAATTAAAACACTGTATTTCTATGCTGTTTAGTAGTGTGTAACCATTTACATTTGCTGCCCAAATATACTTTTCAAACAATAGTAAGAAAGTGTACAACCACTATTGTGGCAAAACACATTTAGATCAAATATGGAATTGAACTATAAGTTAAATCTGAACGTACCGTATTTTTCGCCCTATAGGACGCTCCGGCGTATAAGACGCCCCCGAGTTTTTAAGTAAAAAAGCCGGGGGGGGGGGAAAAAAAACCACCACACACAAAAAGCGCGCCGCTCTCCCGTCCCCGCCGCTCTCCCGCTCTCCCGGCAGCCGCTCTCGGGTGTTCTCCGGGGCTCCCCTTTTTTCTTCTTCCCTCTGCCCGGGAAAGAGTCCGTCGGCCGCTGCCCCAGGTCACGGTCCTTCCGTGGCCGGTCTTCCTCCCCGGGGTCCCTTGGCCTCTACGTACTCCTCCGTGACCCAGACGGCCTCCTCCACAGTCTCCGGTTGGTGCCTTCGCACCCAGGTGTGCACTGTCTCTGCGAGGCTTTGGAGGAATTGCTCGAGAATCAAGGAGTCCATTATCTCCTCCCCCGTTCAGGCCTCCAGCCTCAGCCAACGCGTAGCCCAGTCCCGCAGCCGCTGAGTAAACGCCCTGGGCCGCACCACCGGCGTCCATCGGGCCGCCTGGAACTTCTGGCGGTATCTCTCTGCTGACAAGCCAACCAGGTCCAAGATGGCCACCCTCACAGCCTCATAACACTGGGCTTGATCTTTGCCCAATGCCATATAGGCAGTTTGAGCCTCACCTACCAAATACGGGGCAAGCCGGAGGGCCCAGGTGGTCCTCTCCCATCCCACAGCCACGGTTACCTGCTCAGAAGTCCCGAGGAAGGCATCCAGGTCATCCACCGGGCTCATTTTACAGAGTCCCCAGCCCGGTGGCCAGATGCCCTCCCCTGCCCCTGGACTCACCAGCCGCTGCAGGAGCTTCCCCTGGGTGCTGGTCTGCTCCTGGATGAAGTCCTGCAGGGTTTTTTGTTGTTCCGCCTGCCAGGTTAAGAAGGCCTGCCTCTCTGCCTGCTGGGTCTGCTGCATGGCCTGGTGGGTCTGCTTCTGCTGGTCCACCAGCCATTGTAGGGTCCCCTCCATCTCCGGGCCACCAACCAACTTCGCTGGCTTCAATATCCCGGACAAGCCCCCACGTGTAAGCGTGCCTCTGCTTGCGCCCTTCAAAAATGAGCCAGGAGCCCCTTGGTGCCAACAACAGTGTCCTTTTATTTCCCTTTTGTGCAAACCCACCACCACCTATATACAGTTCTATATACACCAATTGCCCTGGCTTGGCTGCATTGGGGGACAGCTAACTCTCCCAGCAAGCTAGGAACAGTCAGGCTCTGTTCTGCCATGTTCCTTTCTCTCCTCTCCCCCCCTGACTTCCTTCCTGCCAGGTTTTATACCCTGGTCTGGGAGGCTGCCAGGTGGTTCCATTAAGCCCCACTCACTCTGGCGCCACACACTGCTAGCTAGTTACCTCCCCTAGCTATGGGAGCTGCTAGCAGAGGCTTTGCTAGCTGGGCTAAGAGGGAACAGGGGCTGGCTCAGCACTTTCTGGCCAGCACCCTGTTACAAAGAGTAATGGTCTTTTTTGCTGTTATTTTTCATAACTGAAAGTTTAGCTGTCAGCAGACCGTGCATACAGTTTGTTCAGAAATATCTATAAGGAATTTCTGTCTTTCACCATCTCCCACTGTTGTCAGTGACAATGACTCTAAACTTATCTCAGTTAACAAAGTACTTCAAATGTATACAGTAAATTATATTTTAATAAGTTTTATCTGTATTGGAAGTTTTATGAGGCATTGGAAGTTTGACTGTCTTTGCCTTTAATTCCTTATTAAGATAATTTAGGGAAAATAATGGTCAGTGACTGGGTGGTAAATTCATTCTTAACTTTGATAAACTAATTGACAGATCTACTTGTAAATTCTTCAAAAAAATTATTTTCATGTACTCAAATAGTAAGTGCTATAATTTTGAGGATTGTATGCTGTTATCTTCATACATAACAAAGGGGATTAATCCCTGTTTTAAATGCAAAACAGCTCAGCCCTACCTTTGGAACTATGAATGGTACTTCCATAATATTTTGAGCATTCATTTGTCTAGTAGTCTGAAAAAAACTGAGGGTTCTAAAGACTGGAAAAAAACAATTCTGGTTTCAAATTAAATGAAACTGCAATGACTTCTCTGGAATCCCATGGTTAAGTAAATGGCTCACAAAGGTTTTGGTTGAAAGTGTTTGAACCTCGGCTAAACGTCAGGTACATAACAAAATGGACACAGCTCTATTTACAGCTATTTTTAGGTGCAGCCTTTCTTTTCACATTGTAGTTATTCAAGAATGGCCTGTATTTGCTCTGGGAAACTTTTAGTTGTTGTTTGGTGTGATCACAAGTCCTAGTCCCTCTAAAGGTGACTGACTTTTCCCCTCATTAAGTTGTCCAGCATTTTAAACCAGTACATATTTGTAGGTTGTCTTATTATCTGGTCTTAACCTTTATTCAGTTCTTTGGATGACATAGTAGTATCTTTATCTCATGAGAGATTTCTGTGAGTTGTAACCTACATATGGTCTCTGTCACTCTGTTTTTGTCTGCAGGCAGTGTTAAATTTGTGCCACGGCTTTCCAGTGCTGAGCCCTAGGACCCCTAGGCTTGGAAGTTCATAGCCCCGGAACCTCTGGGCTTGATGCCTCAGTTATGAATGTAAACAAATTGTTTGAACCCCCGGTACCTCTTTCATTACAAATTAAGCACTGTTTGCAGTGTATATTATGTCTTGTAAATCTTTCAATATAACTCCTTTGCAGTTCTTTGTCACCAAGCCTGGAGACCTTTTATATGATATATGCCAGTAAGCAAATTCCATAAAATATAGAAGTATTGGCAAGAGTCTGTGTATTAGGCTATAAGTTATCAATCCTAGCCTGCTGGATTAGCTATCTTTCATTTATGTAACTTTTATATGTATTTGTGTGTATTTATGTCATCTTATTCAGCATAGATAATGGATTTCTGATTAACTGTTCTCTAGAATAAAAATGATCAGGTAGGGGAAATTGCATAAAAGACTGAAGAATTTTCTTCTACTGCTATGGATGAAAAGGTTCAATGTGTGCTGTACCATTTACATGTTTGTTCATTACTTATGTAAACAACATAACTTTTCTTCCTACAAACAAGGAGTTAGTTGGTCAGAATATCTTGTAAAAATTGTGACTTCAGGTGTGAGTTCAATATGATTTATATTTGTTGTTGAAATTTGTTCTATCAGGAAGACCTCCTTTGACCTTTTAGGTCTCCAGGGTTGTATCTCTGTTATAAATCACTGATTTTGAGGGAGAGATGAAAATTACTTATCCAGAATTATTGTTCTTTGAGGTAATAATTTTAAGAAATCCACTCAACTGCCTTTCCTCATCAGTGAAAGTTAGCTTTGTCTTTTTCTTCTTAGCTTTTTGTGATCCAAAAAGAACAGACAGCTGTGGACTATAGCATGCTACATCTTCAGCTCAGGTGAATGTGAATCTTCCCAGAACTCTAAAATTTTCACATGATCCCTGTCAGTCACATTTTAGAACACAACTTAAACCTCTCTAACGCATTATCAAAGATCTACAACCTATCCTGAAAGATGATCCCTCACCCTCACAGATCTTGGGAGACAGACCAGTCCTCGCTTACAGACAGCCTCCCAAGCTGAAGCAAATATTCACCAGCAACCACATACCACACAACAAAAACACTAACCCAGGAACCTATCCTAGCCACAAAGCCTGGTTCCAACTCTGTCCACATATCCATTCAACTGACACCATCATAGGACCAAATCACATCAGCCAGGCCCTCAGGGGTTCATTCACCTGCACATCTACCAATGTGAGATATATGCCATCAAGTGCCAACAATGTCCCTCTGCCATATACATGGCCAAACTGGACAATCTCTATGCAAAAGAATAAATGGACACAAGTCTAACATCAGGAATCATAACATCCAAAAACCAGTAGGAGAACACTTCAGTCTCCCTGGTCATTCCATTACAGACTTGAAGGTGTCAATTTTAAAATAGAAAAACTTCAAAAACAGACTCCAATGAAAAGTTGCTGGACTGGAATTAATTTGCAAATTGGACAACATCAACCAAGGGTTAAACAAGGACTGTGAATGGCTTAGTCATTACACTAATTGAATCTATTTCCCTATTTTAAGTATCCTTCACACCTTCCTGTCAACTATCTGATATAAACCTACTTGATTATCACTACAAAAGGTTTTTTTTTCCTCCTGTTGATAATAGTTCAGTGAAACCTCGATATAACGGACTAATTCGGGCGAGGAGGTGTCCGTTAAAACCGAAAGTCCGTTATTTAATAATTTTTTTAAATTATTAAATAACGGACTTTCGGGTGACAACGGACACCCCCCCCGCCCGAATTAGTCCGTTATATGGAGCCAGCCCACCCCAACCCCTCCCCCCCGCCCGGCTCCCCGCTACGGGGAGCCGGGCGGAGGGGTTGACAGCTCCCGCTCGGCTCCCCCCAGCGGGAAGCCCGGCGGGAGCTGTCAAAACCCCCACCCGGTTTCCCGCTGCGGGGAGCCGGGCGGGGGGGTTGACAGCTCCCACTCGGCTCCCCCCAGCGGGAAGCCCGGCGGGAGCTGTCAAACCCCCCACCCGGTTTCCCGCTGCGGGGAGCCGGGCGGGGGGGTTGACAGCTCCCACTCGGCTCCCCCCAGCGGGAAGCCCGGCGGGAGCTGTCAAACCCCCGCCCGGCTTCCCGCTGCGGGGAGCCGGTCGGGAGCTCTCAAACCCCCCGCCCGGCTTCCCGCTGCGGGGAGCCGGTCGGGAGCTCTCAAACCCCCCTGCCCGGCTTCCCGCTGTGGGGAGCCGAGTGGGGGCTCTCAAACGCCCCCCCCCCGCCCGGCTCCCCGTTGCGGGGAGCTGGGCGGGGGGGTTGACAGCTCCCGCCCGGCTCCCCGCAGCGGGAAGCCCGGCGGGAGCTGTCAAACCCCCCGCCCGGCTTCCCGCTGCGGGGAGCCGGGCGGGAGCTCTCAAACCCCCCCCCCCGTCCGTCTCCCCGCTGCGAGGAGCCGGGCGGGGGGGTTGACAGCTCCCACTCGGCTCCCCCCAGCGGGAAGCCCGGCGGGAGCTGTCAACCCCTCCGCCCGGCTTCCCGCTGCGGGGAGCCGGGCGGAAGCTCTCAAACCCCCCCGCCCGGCTCTCAAACGCCCCTCCCCCCCCACCCGGCTCCCCATTGCAGGGAGCCGGGCGGGGGGGTTGACAGGTCCCGCCCGGCTCCCCGCAGAGGGGAACCGGGCGGGAGCTGTCAGCCCACCTGCCCGGCTCCCCGTTGCGGGGAGCCGGGCGGGGGGGTGGGGGGGGGTTTGACAGCTCCCGCAGGGGTCCCCGCTGCGGGGAGCCGGGCGGGAGCTGTCAACCCAGCCGGCTCCCTGAGGCGGGAGCCGGCAGCCCCCAATAACGGATTTCGGATGCATCGGAAATTTTGTCCATTGCATCCGAAGTCCGTTAAATCGGGGTCCGTTAAATCGAGGGTTTACTGTTCATTGAAATTAAATAGCCTCTTCAAATTAGTATGGTCATTTCTCCCTTTTTATGCTTTCTGTGTATATAAATGCATCTTACCTCTGTGTGTTCCATTCTATGCATCCGATGAAGTGGGCTATAGCCCACAAAAGCTTATGCTGAAATAAATTGGTTAGTCTCTAAAGTGCCACAAGTACTCCTCATTTACTTTATGGATACAGACTAACAGGGTTGCTAATCTTAAATCAAGGAATGTGGATCTAATATTGTTATCTTGAGTTTATAATTATTACAGGTCCATAAGTTTCATATCACTTGAATACAAGTAGTAATACTTCAGGAAAGAATAAATAATGATATCTGTGTCATATATTTTAATTAACATGATCTCCATTTAGTAAAAATACAATTTAAGCTTAAAAAGTCATTTATACTAGATTTATGCCTTCAAACATTTCTTTGGATTGACTTACTGTCCCATGTTGCTCTAAAAATGACACAAAGCTGTGCAACAATTTAAGATTTTGTTAACATCATGTGTCTAAAGGAGTGTTACGAGGATTATAAAATCTATCAAATTTAACTTTGTTTTTAAAAATTGAATTAGTAAAGAGAAAAATAACAGTGAATGAAACTGAAACTTGACTCAGACTTGCTATTTGCCTTCTCTTTCTGTCATTTTGGTACTGTTAGAACGGAGTGAATACTGCAAAAGTAATCTCCAAATATTTTTTTAAATTAAAGATTTGTCTTCAGTATATTAATGTCATTTTATGTTTGTGTTGCATGACTATTGTAACTCATTTGATATGAGAGGGAATGGCTAGGCCAAAATCATACTTTTATTTCTATGCTTCCTCCATAACCAGTGATCAGTGCTAATGTTAGTAACTAGATGAATGCTTTGAATTTGCATTTATAGAGTTGGCAGGTTTTAGTTACCTTTATGATGTGATCAAACTCATAAGAATGCATTCATAGTGTCGGAGATAAGGCCTACATGTATTGGGCATTTTACACTTGTCAGAAGACCAGATGAAAGAGAATGAGTCGTCAAAAGAGAATTGGATACTGATTTGATACTCCATTAAAATGTTATTTTTGAAAGAGTTTTGTGAAAATTTAATCACAGATGCCAAGAGATGGGTGAAAAGGCAGTTTCTTTCATTATCATTCTACATGGTGTAAGAAAGATGTCAAACTGACAGACTGCAAACTTGCTCAAGGAGTTTTTTCTAAGCTGCAGCTGAAGTATGCTTCCCAGAGCGGGTAGACAGAAGCTCAATCTGTGCTAAAAATAACAGTGTAGCGGTGGGTAGTGAAGGCAGTTGCTTTGGTTAGTCCCCCTCAATATATTTCCAGGGGGGTGCAGGTGGGTTTGTACTCAGGCAGCTAGTCCGAGCTGCCACCTTTGCTACCTCTGGCAACCCTGCTATTTTTACCATTCCAGCTCGAGCAGAGTAGAACATTTGTCCGACTATGTTGGAGACAATGGATGTGGTTTGATTAGGCTGCAATGTTGTTCTTAAATATCTGGGAGTAAATGCAGATAAAAGTATGCAGTGCAGGCAATTCATAATCATTTCACTATGTACCTAAGGGGCTTCTATCAGTCTTTCCCCTTACTTGTCCCTGATCACCAGTCAACCTGCTGCTGGGACTAGCGTGACAAGATGTATCGATTTTATGGGACTATATGTATTTTATTTTTTAAAATAACGTCATTTAAAAAAGAACATAATATAATATAATAAATTGAAAACAATCAAAGAATAACATTTTAAAGCTTTGAGGTAAACTGGAATGCATGGTAGATTTGATGTTCACAAATAGACCTAGATGTCATATGTTTTGGATGTTTGTCACATAGTATTTCTTTTGGTACCAAGATTGCCCCAGGAAAAAATGCATCAAGCTTTGGAGGGTTTAGGATGTTATATCTTGATTTATCTAGCAACAAAATTGACAACAAAATACCTTTTACAATGCTCATGAGAGCAAGGCATATTGATGTCATGCGGAATAGTAACATCAGAATAATATCAAGGTGTTTA
Source organism: Sternotherus odoratus (assembly GCA_032164245.1). Classification (NCBI taxonomy): domain Eukaryota; kingdom Metazoa; phylum Chordata; order Testudines; family Kinosternidae; genus Sternotherus; species Sternotherus odoratus. The sequence goes on from JAVMKO010000005.1 coordinate 75,802,466, forward strand.
GTCATCTCATAGATTTCACATGGGCAAAACCAGCTTGATTCCAGAGAAATAGGAGATTTTATACGGATGGTTAATACTTAGAAAAATTAATGATCTTTCTGGCTGAAAAGATAAGACCTGAGTCACAAGAAATAGGGGGTCTGGATAGAGAGCCAACTATATGTATTAAATGGTTTTAGTACTGTCCAAAGTACCATTCTCATTAGATAGAACTTGTATATGATACAGCACTTAAAAAAGTTTCAGTGTTCCATCAAAGGAACACCACTGAATTTTCTGCTGCCTGAAGAATGCTGCTAAATGACACACTAATTATGACGTTTTTGCAGTCCATTTTTTAAAAAAAAAGTCCTGTGAGTTAACAAGGTTCTTGCAGCCAGACATTATTTGTTGTCTGTAAATGTCACAAGTACATATACTGATGTACATTAATGCCTTGCTTTCAGATAGAATCTGATTTGCGGGGCTTGCAAAGGATGGCAGTCAAATTGTTATTTTATTGAATTATGGGACAGCCAATATTATTATGGGACGGCCAATATTGGCTCATGCTTTTATCTGCTCATGCTTTGACCAGCACGCTGGATGTAAGCAGATAGCAAGATATGGAATGCAAATAATCATGACAGCAAGTGGTTATATAAGTCTGAAAGACATGCATCAACAATGATAAATCTGGGCTCAATTTTTCCAAAGTAGTCATTCATTTGGGTGCCTCCATTTTTTGAGTTCCCAGCTTGAGAATTTCAAAGGCGTTGAGTACCACAAAACCCATTAATAACTTTTGGAGTTATGGGTGCTCAACACATCTGAAAAACAAGTCCTATATATTTAAAAGTGGACACAAACACTGAGGCAACCCAAAACACTGCCTGTATTTAGAAATTTGGGGGTTCTAGTTAAGGAATTTGTAGGGAGCCCAGACACTGAGATAGAGGTGGCAGAGGTGATTATTTATACTGTAGCTAAATCAGAATAAAATGGCCAGAAGTTTTGTGGAAAGATATCCTAAAGGAAGATGCTAAATTTGCCAACTCTCAAATTTATGTGTGAGTTGGGTTTCTTGATTTGACACTCCTTCTCTTCTCTTCCTTTTCTTCTTCCTTCTACATTTTCTCTCAACCACTTTACATGGAAAAAGTTACAGTACTTTGCCCTTGTCTTCAAAACTCTATGCTACTCTGCCCTACCTAAACTCCCTTCCTGCCCTTGGTCTCCAATTCAGGAAAGCACTCGGGCAGATGCTTGAATCCAGTAGAAGTCAAAGTTGAGCACTTGCTTAAGTGCTTTGTAGAATGGGGATGGAGACAAAGTACATGCTTACAGTTAAATACATGTTTAAGTACTTTGCTGCATTGGGGGTCTCCATTGTACAACATAGCCTGACTTAGGCACAGGACAAAGGAAGAGGAAGTTAATTATGCAGTTAACTTCGCTACAAAAGTAGGTCGCCTTCATTTGCCAGAAAATGCTCATGCAGTTTGACTGGCATCCAAGTAATACATGGTACACAACAAGATGCTCTCCATGTCCAAATCTCATACTGGTGTAATTTTACTGAAGTCAGTCAAATTTGAATCTTAAATGTTTCAATTTTAAAGATCTCTGGGTTATTTTTTGTGCCTCTTAGAGAGAGAGTGTACAGAAAGTGCAACACAAAAGGGAAAGGTGGCTTCAGACCATATTCAGGCCTTCTTGATTTTGGGTGTCTGTGGGGGCTGAAACACTTCCCAGTATAAATTAAAGCAGCCCCATAGCTTCCTTCTGCCTACAGCCAATACACTTTTCATGCCAATGGCTACGAGGAAAGCCAGCATAGGACTGCTTATAACAACCCTATTTAGTGCAACATCAGGGGCATTTTCCATCCTACTGCCTTATGCAGCTCCTAGCAGGGCAGCATAAGGGGCTAGTATGGGGGCCAGAATCAGCCTCTCTTTGTTTTTTAATAGACAATTTCAGTTTTCTTTTAAAAGTGAAAGGATAGTAAAGGAATTGCATAATCTGGAATTACTTGCCTAGACACCAAAAGAAACACTCTCCTATATGCCTCACAAGGTGTGCAGGAGGATAGGTGTCTCTTGCAAACCCTAGCAATTGTGACATGGTCTGAATTCTGAGCCCTTAAAACCTACAAAGAAGATCCTCTGCTTTAAGGGCCTTATACCTTTTGTAGAGCAGACATACCTGCAGATGTTCTAAAGAGCATGGAATCAGAGCTTCACCTCTGTATACCTAAGCAGATGCAATTAATGAGAGGCAGCTGTGAGGCAAGAGGGCTTTTGAGGGGAGAGAGGATGTGAAAGTTCCATGCTGCACATGTGTACACACACCAGATCCTTATGTAGAGTGCATTTTCCCTCAGTCTTTTTGTCAAAAATGACTACATCAGTTTTGATCAAATGAAGAAAACAAATAACAAAAAAGATGCAGACACAGTCAAGACATGGAAAATATTATCCCTATACTTGAAAGGTTCTGAAAATTAAAAGCAAAAGGGAACAGGGTTAGATTGGAAACATTTATGCAACCTTAAATATAGCAGTCAGTACCACTTTCACTACAATAAAAATAGTAATAATAATAATAATAATAATAATACATAATTAGTATTTTACTATCACAGAAATTGTTATAAAGATTGAGCTTCCTTCTTATGCTAGTTGCATTGATTCCTGCAGAAATGGAATTGGTTAAAAGTCCAACATTTGGAGTCTTAATACCTCATTACTTTTTATGGGTTTATGGTTATGTTTTTACATTGTTTTATTGTATTTATGTTTTGTACATACTCATATTAGCAAATTTATAATACACAGTAGTACTCAACATTTAACAAAGAGGTTTCTCAAGAACAGTATGTAACCAGTAGCCCAAAGCCATAGTCATTTTCATAAAATTTATAATAAATGGGTAAAGAAAAGGCACGCATTGCACGGATGACAAATCACATTGGAGTGTGAGAACAGGCAAATAATGCAAAAACAAAAGCACCCTTGTAGGCTTCAATTGATTTCTTTTTGTAAAGTGAACTTTTTTAAAAGCCACAGAACATTACCACTGATGAATTTTAAATCCAGTTTAATTTCAAAAACAATTATATTAAAACAAATATTTTGTTTTAAACAAAAAATTATGTTAAAACAAAAATCACTACCATTTGATTAAATTGCAGGACCACAAAATATGAAGAAAGCATCTCCCTTGTGCCTTATATCATAAGGATGTATCAGATTGTTTTATTTATTTTTCTAAGGAATACAGGGGAGAACAATAAAAGTAAAATATGGGTATGTCTTTACTGCCCACCGGATTGGCAAGTAGCAATCGATCCAGTGGGGGGCAATTTATCTTGTCTAGTCTAGCCGCGATAAATCGACCCCCGAGCACTCTCCAGTCGATTCCTGTACTCTACCGCCACAAGAGGCACAGACGGAGTTGATGGGGGAGCAGAAGCAGTCGACTCACCACAGCGAAGATGCCACGGTGAGTAGATCTAAGTATGTCGACATAAGCTATGTTATTCTTGTAGCTGAAGTTGCATAATTTAGATCGGTTCCACTCCCCAGTGTAGACCAAGGTTATGTATGTATTTATTAGGGCTGCTGATTAATCGCAGTTAACTCATGTGATTAGCTCAAAAATGAATTGTGATTAATTGCAGTTTTAATTGCACTGTTAAACAATAGAATACCAATTGAAATGTATTACATATTTTTGGATGTTTTTGTACATTTTCAAATACAGTAAACCCTCGATTTAACGGACCTCGATTTAACGGACTTCGGATGCAACGGACAAAATTTCTAAGCAAGTCTGATGCATCCGAAATCCATTTGTCGCGGGCTGGCTGCCAGCTCCCTGCTGCTGCCTGGGTCCAGGCAGCTGGCGGGCTGGCTGACAGCTCCCGGCAGCCGGGACCCGGGCGGGCTGGCTGACGGCTCCCGGCAGCCGGGACCCGGGCGGGCTGGCTGACGGCTCCTGGCTGCCGCCTGGGTCCCATCAGCCAGGATCCGGGTGGGCTGGATGGCTGCCGGGTCCCGGCTGCCGCCCGGGTCCTAGCAGTCGGGACCCCGGCGGGCTGGCTGACGGCTCCCGGCTGCCACCTGGGTCCCAGCAGCAGGCGGGCTGCGGAGCTGCCACCCCGACCCTGTGGCGGTCGGGCTGCTGCTCCGACAGCTCAGGTTTTTTTTTATTATTAAATAACGGACTTTTTCATTTAACGGACACCCCCTCGCCCGAATTAGTCCATTAAATGGAGGTTTTACTGTATATTAATATCCGTTCCAACGCAGAATACAAAGTATACAGTGCTCACGTTATATTACTTTTGATTACAAATATTTGCAATGTAAAATGACAAAATAAATAGTAGTTTTAAATTCACCTCATAATAGTACTGTAGTGCAATCTCTTTATTGTGAAAGTGCAATGTACAGATGTAGATTTTTTGTTACATAACTGCACTCAAAAACAAAATGTAAAATGTTAGAGCCTACAAGTCCACTCAGTCATACTTCTTGTTCAGCCAATTGCTAAGAGAAACCAGTTTGTTTATATTTATAGGAGATAATGCTGTCTGCTTCTTATTTACAATATCACCAGAAAGTAAATACAGGTGTTCACATGCCACTTTTGCAAGGTATGCTAAATATTCTTACGCCTCTTCATGCTTTGACCACCGTTCCAGAAGACATGCTTCTATGCTGATGATGCTTGTTTAAAAAAATAATTAATTTAATTTGTGACTGAACTCCTTGGAGGAGAATTTTCTGTCTCCTGCTCCCTGATTTTACCTGCATTCTGCCATATATTTTGCATAATAGTAGTCTTGGATGACAAACCAGCATATGTTGTTTGATTTAAGAACACTTTCACTGAAGATATGATAAAATGCACAGAAGGTACCAACCTGATATTTCTAAAGATAGCTACAGCACTCTGTCCAAGGTTCAAGAATCTGAAGTGCCTTCCAAAATCTGAGAGGGATGAAATGTAGAGCATGCTTTCATAAGTCTTAAAAGAGGAAACTACAGGACTTGAATCACCAAGAAAGAAAACCAACCTTCGGTTGGTGGCATCTGACTCGCATGCTGAGAATGCATCTCCCTGCTTTGAATCATTATCGAGCAGAATCTGTCATCAGCATGGAAGCATGTCCTCTGGAATGGTGGTTGAAGCATGAAGAGACATAGGAATCTTTAGCACATCCGGCATGTAAATATCTTGCGACACTGGCTACAACAATGCAATGCAAATGCCCCTTCTCACTTTCAGGTGACATTGTAAACAAGAAACAGGCAGCATTTTCTCTTGCAAATGTAAACAAATGTGTTTGAGCAATTGGTTGAACAAGAAATAGGACTGAGTGGACTTGCGGGCTCTAAAGTTTTACATTGTTTTATTTTTAAATTCAGTTTTTTGTACATAATTCTACATTTATAAGTTCAACTTTTATGTTAAAGAGATTGCACTACATTATTTGTATTAGGTGAATTGAAAAATACTATTTTTTGTTTTTTACAGTGAATATATTTATAATTAAAAATAAATATAAAGTACTCATTGTACACTTTGTGTTTTGAGTTGTAAGTTAAATCAACATATTTGAATATGAAGAAAACATCCAAAAATATTTAAATAGATATTTTTCCTCTTATTGTTTAACAAAATGATTAATCGCGCCCTACCGACAAAGCACTATTCCCCTTTCTCTGGTGAGCCATACAGTGCCTCTGCTTAAGATGTGGTTTGGTAATTCTCAGGATTATTCTAACTGAACAAACTGAAATGGTTTTTGTGCCTTTAAGATAGGATTACCAGATTCCAGAGTACTCCAGGCAACCTCTAGAATATTCCCATAATTTCTACTATGCCTGGGAGCCATAGTTGGTTATATTGACTTTTCACTATCTGGGGAATTCCTAGCTATCCTATTAGAGCAGATCGCCATCCTCCCCTTTTTGCTACTCCAAGGTGCCTACTGAGATATGGCTAGGAACTGTCTACATAACCAGTCCACTGCCCAGCTTGGTAGTAGTCAGAATTTGTTAGTATTTTACAGTTGTTCTGAATAGTTTTCTTTTTTTACACAATGGTTGTTTTGAAATAAAGTTTTTATTAGTTCAGTTTCCACCAGACAAGTGCCTTCATTTAAAAACAAAACAAAACACTCTCTCCTTCTGTCTAACACATGCACACGCTCACCCAGAGTACTAATTTAATTGTCACTTTAAGGAAACCAGTACTGCCCTGTTCATGATTAACTTGGTTTTTGGTTAGAGCGAGATCTTCATTCTTTAGGTCTGTCTTTTAGGAAGACTGAGTTCATTAAAAATATATAGCTTCTGATTTTATATTACGTCTATATTAATAGCTCATAGACTATCATAAAAATCTTTAATGTTTATAATTTGACTTATGGCACACACTTGTTAAGATGAGAGACAGTTTGGAGAATAACTTCCTGCTACTCAATTATATTTCATTTTCAATTGCCAGTACTTTCCATGTTTATGTCGCTGCAATAAATAAATCGTACCAGTATATTCAGTGGAAACTTGGTGCAAAGTCAATTTCAAAAACAGAAGTAGGAAAATAAATGCACTATCCACAGAGACTACCTTCAATGGACAATAGAACTGCATAGCTCTTCATAAACTTCAAGCCTAATATTGAATGATGCGGTGAAATCAGAAATATGGAGCTCTTAGCTTCTGTATGCATTATATAAAGTTTTTGTAATTTACATTTCTTATATGATTAAAAAGAGGCCCAAATTCCAAATATATTTAAAATATATATTTTAAAGTCTCTGCTCCTGGAGGCATGTGATGACATGAAAATCTTAACTTTCACAATAAAAATAAAAAAGTTTCTCATGCTAGGTGTTTTGGAGAAAAGCTCAAATCCATACATGCTAAAGGCTGAAAAACCAAAACACAATAATAATAATACAAATATTTGTAAAATCACATTATTTTATAACCAAACACTGGATTTTTGAACACTTGGGAGTAGATAATACTGCTGGCAGAAGTTTTTGGTATCTTTACTACCTCTGTGATACACCGCTATCCCTCATGGCTAGTGCAAGACATGGGTAGAACTTGGCTCATTAGCCATGAGAATGATAGCGCTTACTCTGTGAAGGTAAAAAGCCTAATATCTAATGAAAGCCATGTTAAGGATCTTCTTCGTGAAGCCCGCTTTTACCATTAGCAAGTTCACCAAGTTTATTTGTGCAGCAGATTTATCATATTCCCTTCTGATGAGCTATGACTACTCAGCTGATTCATCATAGAACTTTAATGTTTGCCTGTGATTGATCAGATGACCAAAGCCATTTATTATACTTAGTAGTCCCATCTTCCAGAGCATTTCATTTTAGTAAGTTCAAAACATCTCTTCTTGTTAATAGTTAGTGCTCCATTAAAATATGCCATAGAAAATATCAAAAGTACATATTTTAATATCTAATTTGCTTTCACTAGGCTGAAAGGATTGTAACTGTTTGGGTTTTTTTCTCATTATTTTAGCTGAATGTTGGCAGCCTTGGCTTAGATCTTTGAACAGCAAGAAAGCTTTGAATTTTGCTTTAACCAGCAGGAATTCTCAGGATGTTCCAAGGCAAATGTATAGCTGATTGCTTTTAAGAGTCATGCCAGGAGCGAGGTGTGATTTTAAACCAGTTTAGTGGAGCCAGTTCAAAAGTTTTTTGAACAGTTTTCCACTCCTCCATCTATAGTAGGCTTATTTCAATTTACTCTAAATTGATTCTTATTCTGTTAAGCAAAATGAAAATCAGTATTAGCACAAGGACTTAAATTGGTTTGACAAAATCAATTTAATTCACACCTGGTACAGTTTTCTTACGTAGACTAAGCCTTATGTTTAGAGCTAACTGACAGTTGCAATTTTTGGTTCATGGTACAATTTGACATTTTGAAAATTCTTTTAATTATGATCTGGACCAACCAGAAACATTTTCAAAATTCCCACAAAATGGAATGTCTGAAACAATTTTTCATTTAGGAAAATGTTCATTCCAGAATGCTGAAATTTCATTTCAAGTTACTTTGCATTATTTCTTTTAAAAAAATATTTTTATATTTTTTTCAAGTGTCAGTAGTGCAGATTTTGTGCTGATGTCATATGACATAATTGTTAGAATATTATATGTTTATTTTGTTGGATATCAATCACTAAGGACAGCTGCTATTTAGTATTGATTGAAAAACTGAAACAGTGCTAAACTGTTTCATTACAATACAAGTCTTTTATCTAGAAAAGAATATAAAATGTTTCAGTCAGTACTAAGAAGAAATTGACACTTTTTGGAAATGTCTCAATTTTACAAAAATGGTTTTTTCTGTAAAAAATGTTGATGAAAAATATTTGACCAGCTCTATTTACATTTTCATTTTAACATGGTAATACTGAAATTCTTTCACCAAATCAGTGTAAGTATCATATTGGTCTGTCCAAATTATTCATTAGAAAGTTATACAAAAGTCAATTTTGCTTCTTTAGTGAACCAGACAGTGTTTCAAATTTAATTTCCCTATCAGAAGATAAACTCTTAAACTAAAAAATACAGCTGCCAAAATCAGAATAGAAACAATTATCTATAAATCACAGCAAACAAATGAAGTATTAAAAAAACAGGATTCTGCATTTCCCCCCTCTTTTATGTAAACTTAAGTACTAAGTTAGCTTTTTAGACAGGCATTGGAATTCCCTTTTTTTTCCACTTAGGACTTGAAAAGAAAGCATTTTTGCTGACACCGTTTTGATAATAATTAGCTAGGAATATAAAAGCAAATATGAATTATTCACCTGATTGTTTATTTGCTATCTAGTATGTTTTCACCATATTTCGTAGCCTTGGTAATATTTTGTGATTATACTAAGGGCTTGTCTTCACTAAAGCCGGCAGGGATTGATCTTTTGGCGATCGATTTATTGTGTCTCATCAACACGCGATAAATCGATCGCCAGTGGCGCCCCCGTCAACTCTGGAACTCCAGCTTGCCAAAAGGCACAAGCTGAAGTCGACAGAGGAGCGTGAGGACGGCAGGTAAGTCGGCTGTAGATACGCCGAATTCAGCTACGTTGTTAACGTAGCTGAATTTGCATATCTACAGCCAATCTACCCCCCTAGTGAAGACCAGCCCTAATAGTATAGTAGGGAAGAAAGTCTCCTATTAACAAATCTGCATGCTGAAACACCTCATACAACAGTAAATATTAGAAAATATGTCAGTGTGATGGAGTATGTACCCCACACAGGCCCTGAAGGGGTTAATATGGGCCCGAGGGGCCAATAAGTAGACCTAGCAACATCTGTGTGTGAGAACTATAGGCATAACTGATAATGAAACCCAGCTGTGGAGGGGCTGAGTGGCAATTATAAAGCCAGGAAGTGTGCAGCAGAAAGGGACGGCAGGAAGATAGTCTGCATTCATCCTCTGGGGGAATCAAAGAGGTAGGATGTGGTCCAGGGAAGCAGTGAGGAGCCTGGGGAAGTAGAACTTTGCTGCCAGCCATAAGGTCTTTAACACAGAGTCAAGGGTTCCCCTACCAGCCTCCGAGGAAGAAGGGTTTCAAACCACAGAGCCCAGAGGCAGATGGAAGACTTGCTATGAGGCCTAAAGCTGGTCTGATCTGTCTGTTATCCTGAAACTGGTGGTCTAAGTATAACCTGGCTGGAGAGCCAAGTTTCAGGAAGAGAAACCACTGGAGAGATGAAGCACTCATCGGCAAGGGAAAACAAATGGGAAGACAGCCATTATGGCATTCCTGGCCACAAGGAGATGTTTGTGCAGTGTGTGAACCCCTTTACAATCAGACATATCATGTCATACAGTATTTGGGCCAACTAAAAAGACCTAACCATGATTATTTGAAGTGTTGTTGTAGCTGTATTGGTTTGAAAATGTTAGAGACACGAAGTGGGTGAGATAATATCTTTTATTAGACTACTGTTGGAGAAAGAGCTCTGTGTAGCTTGAAAGCTTATCTCTTTGCCAACAGAAATTGATCCAATAGAAGATATTACTTCACCCACTTTGTCTCTCTAATTATGACTGACAGTCACAATAGGATACTTTTGCTCATTCCTCTCTGTTAGATCCCAAGGGATAGAAATGCCAAGCTGCTGTATCTTACTTGTAATCTAACATTATTCCCTTATGTTCCCTCCTATTTAACATCTGTGTCAGGCCACTATGGGATATCACAAGGCCCATATGCTCAAGTGTTACCTTTATTCAGATGATACTCAGCTGTATAACTCTTTCTCATCAGTTACTTGATCCTCCAAGATACTGAGCTCCTCTTGCAAGATTCTGAATGTACTCAACTCCCTGAAGGAGTTAGACCACTCATGCTGGGTTACACTGCTTGCATCCGACGAAGTGGGTATTAGCCCACGTAAGCTTATGCTTCAATACTTTAGTTAGTCTTTAAGGTGCCACAGGACTCTTTGTTACCTCTACAATAACACACATGTGAGCTAAGACACTCACATTTATTAATTCTAACTTCTATTTGAACTAAAAGCATGCTGTGTGATTATAATTACTGGGAAATTAAGAAATGACAGACATACAGGTACAGACAGTGATCAGTTACTTTCTCCTGGTGTCACGATGGATTTTTCCATTGACATTTAGAGTAATCCATTACATTTTAAGACAAAGTATATAGGACAAAAAGGTTATTTTAACTATAGAGTATAGGACAAAAGTCCTATACCCTTTTGTCCTATACACTTTGTCCTATAAGGCTGGTACAAAGGCCTTAGAGGGTTCTACTCTTGGCAATACGCAAAATAATCCATATTCCATTCCAGTAGTGGGCAGTGATTTGGGTACTCAGCTGGTTGCTAAAAATGCCCCTTAGTTTGTTCTGAGGATAATCCTAAGAGAGAGGGGCAATATTGCAGCAGTACTGTACTGTTGTTGCTACTAATCAATAGTTAAAAGTAGATTTATGAGCTAGAAATTTGCAATTACATATGGTTCTAAATTATGTTTTCTCTTCTGCTTTCATTGTTTTCAGTGGGTCTAGTGCTACCTACAGCCTTATGGTGCCCTCTCTGGCCAGGATCATACAGTGAGAATATTTAAATAAAGCTAGTTGTTGAAGCCTTTGCTTAATTTGTTCCAAAGCAGCCTGCACTCAGATGAAACCAATGGAATGATGAATCAAGGCCCTGCTATGGAAGGTTTTTTGTGGGAAGCTAGACTCATAAAATTCCAATGATTGCTCATAAACCTCATAGTTTTCTGTCTGGCAGATAATTCTATTTTCATTATCCTAATTTTGATATAATTCGTGTTTGGATCCAATATTCATTTCCCTATAATTTAGAGAAAATATATTTTGGTCCTTATTCATATTTAAATCTAAAAACCAAGCAGACAGCTCCAGGATTTTCATCCTAGAATACTAATAACATCGTTTCCTACTATGCTAATGTAGGATGAAGGAGAGGAGAGGATGAAGTAAAAGCCAGTTTCTATACATCATCCACCTTTTTTGTAGCTACTTGTTACACTAAGATTTGGCATCATTAAGGGCCTAGAAACCTTTTTACTGGCCCTGATGTTTGTTTATTATTATTGTGTTCTACAAAAACAGCAAATATTTGCCGTCATTTTAAAAATAATATAGGTGGCATTGCAAATATGAGGTTGGATTCTGGTTTTGAATCCATATTGAAATTTTGCAGAGATGTGTGATATAATCCCTGCTTACCACATTGTGGCAGATGCCACTTATTAACCCACCCTACATTAGCAAGAGGTAGGAGCAGCCACTCTAATTAGAGGAATCAGGATTTGTGGCTGAGCAGTCATTAGAGAGAAAGAACAAATCCTGGGGAGAATGTTTGAGCTGCAATTTATTCATCAAACCGGTGTCAATTTTGTATAATCATCATGGGTAAAATACAGCTCCATATGTGAAGTATAAATGGATCACATGAGTCTGTGCTGCTTAAGTTTTATTTATTTATTTTTATTGTTGTTAGTAGTTAATGTAGCTGTCAAAGGGGGAAAACATCTGAACAGTGTATCCATGGAGACTTTCAAATACTAGTTGTGAAATAAATCTTTGAGCTACATGCATTTGTTTCATAAGTCAAAATCATATTTTGTTGTACTTTTTTGTTGTTTGCTTGTTTCTTTTTTGGGGTTGGAGGTTAATGAAAGAGTAGGCAATATCATTATAGTTATTTATTTATTTATTTTAGAATCAAGGACAGCATAAATGAGAATAAATGTGATGTGGGCATAAAAACGATGGGGGATAATAAGAAAGTGCCTGTTCAAGGAACACAAGATTTGAAGACGAAAAGATGTAAAGTTAATAAGAGTCTATGATGGGTGGGCAAACTTTTTGGCCCGAGAGCCACATCAGGGTTCAAAATTCTACCTCCACAAACAGCCTGGCCCCACCCCCTATCCAACCCCCTCCTGTCAGCTGACTGCCCCCCCCTCAAAACCTCCAACCCATCCAACCCCCCTGCTCCTTGTCCCCTGACAGACACCCCTGCCCCTAAATACTACCCGCCAAGATCCCACCCCCTATCTAAACCACCCTGCTTCTTGTCCCCTGACCGCCCCTCCCCCGACCCTAACCATCCCGCCAGGACTCCACTCCCTATCCATCTCCTCCCTGTCCCCTGACTGCCCCGATACCTATCCACACACCTCTCCTTTATAGACCCCCGCAACTCCCTCATCCTATCCAACCCACCCCATTCCCCATCCTCTGACTCCCCCCCCCAAGACCTCTGCCCCATAAAACCCCCGATCCCTGACCCCTGATTGCCCCCTGGGATTCCTGGCCCCTTATCTAACCTCCCAGCTCCAGCCCCGGCCCCCTTACCATGCCTCTCACAGCAGCAGCTGGAGCCAGACACGCTGCTGCACTGCATGTGCTGTGTGGCTGTGGAGGGATAGCAGGGGAGGGGCAGGGGGGGAGCCTCCCCGGCAAGCTAGGGGGCCAGGCAGGATGGACCCACAGGCCCGATGTGGCCCACGGGCCATAGTTTGCCCACCCTTGGTCTATGATGTATTTCTAAGCTTTGATGCTAGGTATGTTTAGGTAAAATGAAAATTTACCCTAATGCTATTTTAAAGGAATGGTCATGTAGTGAGCGGAAGATTATTGTGACGGCAATCGGTAGGGGGCGCAGTTACACTTCTGAGTCGACTTCAGGGGACGGCATAATAAGGTTATCAGCCTGAGAATGGCCTTGTGTTTCTGTTATCTTGTGTGTGTCTAAGAACAGCTTGTCAGCTGGGAAGTTGTTTACCCCGTCTGTGTGAGAACGAGTGCGTGTGAAACTAAATAGGTAAATTGAGGCAGGACAGTGTATAATCAACAAGTGCTAAACAGCGTGTAATCAACCAATTTTGCTGCTTGCTATTAATGAGATATGTTTATGTATGAGATGCAAATGAGCATGGGTATATCTGTGCTGACACACCCTTGTGTGTTGGGCTTCTTCTCTGGGCATTGCTCTGATGTGCCAGATCTCCTGTATTGCGGCTGTGCTGACCGGGGCCCCCAGCACGGTGATGCCGCACCCTTCAATAAACTCACCACTTTCCATCTAGCCACTGTGTGTGAGCCTTGTTTCTACGGGATTCGAGAAAGTACCCAGCAACAGGTTACTTGTAATAATCTGATTCTCTTTGTTTCCCCAAACTTCTCAGATTTTGCTTTCATGCAAAATGTAAAATATTCTGATCACAGTGTTCAAAAATGGATTGTAAAACAAAATTGTAATAGAGATGGACCAGAACTGGAGCTGGTCATTTGAATTTTACAGTTATTTGCAGTCCAGATAAGATGTGATCTAACCTAAAACTGAAAAATCAGAACCATTCTGAATTTGCACATCTCTGTTTGAAATAGAACCATTTCCCAGTACACCACACATCCCTTCCACACAAATATTTTGGAGGATGAGCATCAGATATAATCCATTTTGACTTTTCAAAACCACGCTAAAACTAGAAAGATTTAGCAAAATCTTAATCCAGGTCTCCTTAATTGGAGGTTTAAATTTAGCCCTTATTCCATATAGTATTGGATTCCAGATGACCTTTACTAGAGCAATTGATGTTCCATGTGCTTTCTTCTCATCATCTGTGTTTTGCACAGAAAAGTAGCTAACTTTCCAATTCTTTCTAGACACAAGCGTGGAATTAAGGCACTAGATAACTTGTCTATGGATTGGAGAAGAAGAAGGTGGAGCATTAATAATGTATTCAAATATAAGATGGATGGGGTAAGAGACGAATTTAGATTTAATGTTTTTCTGCTTATAGTCTATCTTGGCTGTGGTTACTGTTTTGTGCACAGATGTTATTTTTGAAAGAGAGAGTGAGAGTTAAAATTAGTGAATTAAAACTATTGTTATGTTTACCATATCTATGTTTTACTTCTCCCAGTACATCATCATCATCATCAATCCTCTTCACTCCCGCTGGAGTATAAGGCACCAACAAATTTCCTCCATGCCTCTCGATCTTGGGCAAGCCAGCTGATTTCATTCCACGTTTTATTCATCATCTTCAGTTCCTCTTCCACAGTTCTTCTGCAGGTACCCATTGGTTTGCCTCGCTTACGCTTTCCAGGTGGAGTCCATCTTAGGGCTATCTTAGGGTGTCTGGTGTTTTTCATTCGAAGAACGTGACCCAGCCACCCCCATCGTTGCCTTTTTAACTCATCCACAATGTTGATGATACCTGTGCATCTGCTAATTTCCCTGTTGCTCATGTGTTCTTCCCAGCGCACTCTAAGGATGTGTCGGAGGCATCTACCTTCAAATCCTCTCACTCTGCTCTCCACTTTCTTGTTGGTTCTCCATGTCTCTGCAGCATACAACAGGACAGAACACACGTTTGATTTGTAAACCTTCAGCTTGGTCTTTGTCTGAAGCATCGATGACTTCCAGATATTGTTAAGTCTGTTGAAGGCTTGCGCTGCCAAAGCAATTCTAGTGGAGACCTCTTTCTCGATGTTACTATCAGCAGAGATATAACTACCCAGATATTTAAAATCCTTTACTTCCTCCAGCTCCACTCCATTAGCTGTAATCTTCTGGCTACTCTTGGTTCTCACTTTCATAATTTTGGACTTCCCAGAGTTAATCACCAGCCCGATGCTTCTGGCAGCTTGGTTTACTCTGTCAGTTTTCTCCTGAATATCCTTCTGTGAATGTGATAGCAATGCCAAATCATCTGCGAAATCACAATCCTCCAAACGGTTGGTTAATCCCCACACCAATCCTCTTGGCCTATCCTCTGTGGTTTTTCTCATCACCCAGTCAATGACCACAAGAAAGATTACAGGCGAAATGACACATCCTTGCCTGACTCCTGTCCTGACCTGTAACCATTCACTCTCCTGTCCTTCGTGACGTACACAACACTGATTCTCGACATACAGATCTTTAAAGATGTTACATCCCAGTACATCCCCAGTGAATATAAAAAGTGAAAATTAGTTTGGAGTAGAGAGAGAAATAGTATTGAAAGGATGAAATGTCCATGTAGAATAGACTAGTGAAAAGGAATATTCCTCACATGTGTAGTAGAAATGTAGTTGCCATGCTCTTCATTTGTTTGTTGGTAGTTTTGCCACCTGATTTTAAATCATTGTTGTCTTCAAGTGGGGATTCACACTGATGATTTCCCCCCCTGATTGCTAAGCATACTGGTAGCCCTCTTGACCTTAACTTGAAGAGTTACTGATTGAAGAGTTTTTATATGTGGTGGTATGTTACATTGGTGTATGTCTTTGAGGAGTTTTAATGGTAAAGCATCATTGAGCATTACCTTGATATATTTATTTGTTACAGAAAAGTACTTTGGGGCAGAATAGAAATTTTTGCTTTAAAATATTGTTATAATTTACTTCATCATTTTTATCTTTGTTAATCAAAGTATTTGTTAACAAATTATATTTGGTTTTATGTAGTGCTGAGCCAGAGACAAATTAGAATGTTTGTTTGTTTGTTTTACAAAAGTTCATTCTTTCACATTTTCACTTTTGACAAATCTGCATTTTCTAGTGAAAAATCCTTTTGCTGAAAACATTCCTGACCAGCTGTAATCTGCTAATTGAATAGGGTAATATTTGGGTTCTGATAACAACTTTATTTGGCAGTTCTAGTCAAGAATATTTTAATTCTGAAAAACTAACGATGGAAATAGCAGGAGTAGAGTGTGAACCGTGCCTGGCAAGGGCACGAGAACTATAACAGAATAGGCTTTGTGGAATGGCAATGATTTATAAGGTCTTTGTTCACTAAGATACTATCATAATGGGAATCTCTTATGTGCCCATAGCAGTCAGTGCCATTAAAAGGGCAGATGACATGTACTTTGTATTTTTTGGGTGTCCTTGACTAGCTGTAGACACAGTCCTCCAATTAAACAAATTAAACATTCCTTCCTATACTGAAGGTGTGCAATTTGCCTTATGGGCATTAGGGAAGACAGTAGCACAGTACAGCAACAACCAGCAGCAGCTAGGCCATTGTGTAGGTCACAGCTTGGTAAAGTTCTGTAAGTAACTGTACATACTTTAGACAGAGGAATCAGAGTTGGTTACAGACTGATTGCAGTACAGATTCAGTCTGCAAGGGCAGTCAAAAGCAGCAGAAGCAGAGCTCATGCAGCAGAGCACACAGACAAGCACTGAACCGACTAGGTGTAATCAAATCAGGTCACTTCAACAGTCATTGATACAGTGCGGCAGGCAGGCAGGCCAGGCTGACAGCATCACAGGCTCAGACCAAGAGAAGAACTGCTTTTAAAAATATAACAAAAGCGCTTGTGGCAGTAGTAACAAGAGAGAGACATCTGCACTCAAAGGGGAAAATTGATGCCTATTGCTGGATAGACTCTTATTAGCCTAGAAGAGCAAAAGGAGAGCATAGCACTGCACATCTGTTCTCTTCTTTACAGTTTGTGTTGGTAATCGTGCAGTGGCTCGGAGTCATCAGCCCAGGTCAGTGGCTACAGCTGTGTGTTGTTTTACCTTACTTCAGAAAGATGTATGATTTTTTTTTCAGTTTACATTTGAAAAGTCACAGGGAAACACGGTAAAGCATCATAGTGATGTATAGAAGATACATTCCAATATCACTAAATTCAGGGCTCTGAATCGGTGCCCTTTCCTCCACACTGGCAATATTCTTTGGTGCTGCTGCTCTTTGCTTGAAAGCCCAGCTCAGTTATAGTTGCATGGATAATTTTATTTTGGATCAGAGTTATTTCTAAAGAAGCCAAAAGAACTTTATGCTGTCTTTCAACATGCTTCACCCTCCAGCACCACCACAGCAGGTGCAGGACAACAGAAAATTTTCTTATCACCAGAAGAAAGTGCTATTTCCATATAATGCTAATAAAGAAGCCAGTGCTTTTTAGCAGCAATGCTGCCAGTGTTCCCTTATAAATGGAGAAAAGTGATGCCTGTAAAAGGACTGAAATTAAAACTATTCATATCTATGTAATTACTGCTCCTTGATCATATTGTGCATCTTACTACAACTAGAGCCACCCGTTGATGATGCTTTAATTACTGATTGCTCCCAGTGCATCTAGTGGTTCTATTATCATTTATTTATCTGATTCCATTGTCAATGATATTGTAATTGCTTTGCCCAATAAAATGAGAGGTGGGGGGGGGGCAACGTATAACAGCAAGTATAACTGTTATATTGTACAAAGTAGTAACCCTTCTCCAACATACAATGTAGAGTTTCAGACTATGATAGGAACTAATAGGTAGGAAGTGACAAGCACAGGTGCAGCAGTGTCTTTTTTAACATTACTACAGAGGCGGTAGCTATGCCAGCAACAAAACATAGGAAAAGGTGTAAGAGGCTACTTAAGGATTAAAAGCAAATAGATTAGGTTGGAAAGGAAGGATTCCTTATGGGTACTCTGAGGTACAGGCTTTTTTCCTATGCACTTGGACAGTGTTTAATACATTGTAGGCCCTACTAGAATACAAATAATAATCAATAATGGATTGTTTCATTTAAAAACTAAGCAATCCACTCTTCATCTTTCTTCTGCAAATGGCGAATATAACTGTGGAACTTTATTTTACACAGAATATGAAGGCAGAAACAAACAATAATATGATGCAAAAGGTTCAATATATCAGTCAGGTGCCACTATATGATTGTGTACGAAAATTTGTAACAAGATGTGGGAGCATTTGAGTTTCATATGTTCTGTGCCACACAATCTGCATGAGCTCCCTGAAACTTGTTGATACTTATCTGTATCCCAGAACAAATGATCCCCTTTAATACATGACAAGCAAGTCCTTGGAAAGCAAAATAAACAAAATAAGGCTGCAGAGTCTAATAGAACTTCAGCCACTATAGCTCCCCCTTTTTTTTCATGAAGACCAAGAAGAAGATGGTTTCATATGTTTTCCACTCCTACAGATCAGCTGCTTTATTCTCCTAGACTCCGTTCCATTCCCTATGTTCTTGAGTAGTGTCACACCTAGTCAGTTCAAAGTTGAGAAAAAGTAACCTATCTTTGTAACTGCCCCTTCCTCTTCCTATAGCTTCATTAAACAATACAGTAAACCCTCGATTTAATGGACCTCGATTTAACGGACTTCGGATGCAACGGACAAAAATTCTAAGCAAGTCTGATGCATCCGAAATCCATTTGTCGCGGGCTGGCTGCCGGCTCCCCGCTGCCGCCTGGGTCCAGGCAGCTGGCGGGCTGGCTGACGGCTACCGGCAGCCGGGACCCGGGCGGGCTGGCTGACGGCTCCCGGCAGCCGGGACCCGGGCGGGCTGGCTGACGGCTCCCGGCAGCCGGGACCCGGGCGGGCTGGCTGACGGCTCCTGGCTGCCGCCTGGGTCCCATCAGCCCGGATCCGGGTGGGCTGGATGGCTGCCGGGTCCCGGCTGCCGCCCGGGTCCTAGCAGCCGGGACCCCGGCGGGCTGGCTGACGGCTCCCGGCTGCCACCTGGGTCCCGGCAGCAGGCGGGCTGCGGAGCTGCCACCCCGACCCTGTGGTGGGTGGGCTGCTGCTCCGACAGCTCGTTTTTTTTTATTATTAAATAACAGACTTTTTCATTTAACGGACACCCCCTCGCCCGAATTAGTCCATTAAATGGAGGTTTTACTGTATATGCAAAGTGCCCTATCTCCACTCCTTCAAACAAAATCCTTAAAACCCAACACTTTCAATGATCATGTAATTTGACAAGGCTCTCCCTTAAATGTGTACACCTTCATTTTTGGATCTTTGTGATGTTCCATGGCAAAATACTCTCGGGAGCCCAATCCAGCCCCATTATTGTCCAATTACCAAATCCTTCACACCGTACTCACTCCACCCAACCCTCTCCCATCAACTACATATGCTTTTCCATTCCTCCATAAGCTGCGCATTTTGGAGAATAGGTAATATTTGCCCTTGGAAGATGAAGAGGGATCTAAGTCATTTTCACATCTCCATCAAACCATCCCATTTTTCTTGAGATGTCTGGAATAACATATGATCTATGAATGATCTAAGGATGATTTGATTACTTTAACCCTCATTAGCCATTGTGTCTCTTAAATCATAGGAACAGATTCCTCCCAGCTTATTCAGGGAGTTCTAATTAACTTTTCTGTGTCATCTGATGCATTTTCAGCCTAGTTGGATTCACCCCATATGTGGTAGATAATATAGCTGCTGTCCCTCACCCATGGGGTTTCTGTCACTAGAGTCCAGATTTAGAATGTAGAAGGAGACCCCGAAGACTTGGGAAGTGTTTAAAAAGAGTGGTTGAGGGATTGTATGAGCGAGTCAGTCCACCTACTCTTTTCAACCCAGCCAATGGGAGCCAGAGGACCCAAAGAGGAGGAGGGATCAAGCTAATGCATAGCCACACAAGTGCTCTTACCTCCCTCTTCCCTTATGGGCACTGAGTTTCATCTATTCCAGCCTGACCCACAATCCATTCCCTTGAAATTGTAGGAAAGGGCATTAATATAAAGAATAAGTCTGAATAAGGGGTAGCAAATATTATCTGCGACTTCATCTCTTGATAGTAATTACCTCTTGATTACAGTATTATGACTCAGTGGTGAAACACTAATTTTACTTGGAAGATACGTGTGTGAAGAAGATATTTATCATGGGTGAAACAACTAGTACTTAAGAAAGTATTAGTTAAAAGCCCATTATGTCATAACTATTACATTTTATTAGTTAAATGTATTTAATGTTTCTGCTAGCTCTAAAACACTTGCTGTGTAAGGAGTCTTATCCTGCATATTTTTGCAAAGCTCAAAATGATCTGTGGCCATTGCAAATCCAATGGATCAATGAACTTTTATGGTTAAAACTGTCATAGTGCCTGGCAGCTAATTAAGTATAATCAATTGGGAGGTTGTTCAAGGTTCACATATCCCATAATTCTTCACTATCTTACCCACGCAGACATTTGCATGGAGGATATTGAAAATTTTATGGTGTTTCCCCTCTAAAGAGTCAGTGTCTGCAAATGAGTTATGTGCTTATTTCTTCAGAGGAGACTGAACAACATTAATGTGACTTTGGATGGCAGTTTCATTTTCAGAATGATGATGATGCGTCCTTATCTTTTTGAAGTTCCTTCTGTGCAAATTTGAAGCAGATGAGAAATCATTCAAATTTCATTTTATAATTTAACTTTGTTGAAACAAATTTTGTCTGTAAACTGTATCTGCATTTTAACATTATAATGGGCATCTGTTCTATTTATTCTATATCCTGGTGCTATAACCTTTTTTCTTCTGAATGGTTCTGCACAGGGTTATTGTTGGATTGTATTGAGAAGGTGCACTCCACTCTATGCATGGTAGGAAACAGGTTCATAAAAGGTGTAGGAGGAAACTTTCCACTTTGACTCCTCAATCTAATGGGATGGTGATGCCTTTCACCTGTAGGTCACTGGTTTGAATCTGATCCAGATCTGAACTATAAAAATATGATGACTCTTGGGTGATATATATAAAATGAATGTATAATCTCAATCCATTTCCCAGTTGTACAGTAGTCCAGTAACAAGACCAATACCATTGACATTCATTCTAACAATTTCAACGACAAAACCAATATATAAATAAAACACACGTATACAAGCCTGAAGTACTATACAGTATTTGGTTTTGGTCTCACTGTCTCAGAAAGGATATAACAGAACCAGAAGATATTCAGAGAAGAATAATGAGAGGATTATGTCATGGAAAAGCTCTCATATGATGAGAGACTGAAAAAGATTGGAACTATTTACCTAAGAGAAGAAAGAGGTAAGAGGAGAAATGACAAAAGTATACAAAAAATGAATGATATACAGAAGATTGGGAAAGTCTAATAACTCTTTCTAGTTAGTTTAGTTTTTGTCTAGTTTTAGCTAGAGTTGTTATAATAACTAATATAAAATTAATGATTTTGGAAGGGGTATAAAACTGCTGCTTTGTAATATGAGCCAGTCTCTAGCTATTAGGAATTTTTCTGTGGTCAGCGTGTCCCATAACTATGTATGGCAAAGTGATTACTCTGAAGCATCAATCAGTTACAGGATTCTTGAGTAGATGGACCGCTGGTCCAAGCCAACAAGTCATATCCTATGTTACAGTATTGAGCCAGATCTCAGTGCAATGTTCTGATTTCAGGGACATGACTAAGGATCGCAGAACTTTTATGTTCTTTGGGTAGACAAAAACGAAAAACAAAAACTGATGATACGTAGACAACTTTCTTTTTGCAAGTTTCCATGCATAATAGCACCCTGCAGAAAAAGAATGATGTTTTTAATGTGAACCCTCCAAATTAAAGCATTCCAATCTGAATCTCCTTCCAGTTGTAGATTTACAAATATAATAACGGTAAACTGCTGAAAAATATACTTGTGCATATGTTTTACAGTTTCCATATTTAAAAAAATCAAGTGCATCGCTTTATGAATAATTTCCCTGGCAACACAATTATTCAATAAACTGATTACACTCTTTGTGTGTGTTACAGGAATTATTTAAATTTGCATTAGCAATAAATCTGGGTTTAAAGTAAAAGACCCAGGAGGACAGGTAAAACCTCTTCTCACTTTTTGAACCACATTAAACCTAGATTTAGAATATTTTAAGTGATAGATGCCCAAAGGGACATACAGGAGATAGAATCAGAGAGGTAGCCATGTTAGTCTGGAATAGCAGAGGTAACAAAGTCCTGTGTCACCTTAAAGACTAACTATAAAGTTTTGAAGCATAAGCTTTCGTGGGCTAATACCCACTTCGTCGGATGCAAGCAGTGGAAGTGTCCAGAGGCAGGTATAGATAAATAGTCAGGAATCAGGTAGGAGGTAACAAGGTTAGTCCAATCAGGCTGAACCAGCTTGTTGTCTCCAATCAGGGAGGGTGAGATATTCTTCTAGCAGATGAATTGAAGGTGTGAACTCGGAGGGAGGAGAAGCTGTTTTTGTAATTAGCAAGCCACTCAAGGTCTTTGTTCAGTCCCAGATTGATTGTGTTAAATTTGCAAATGAATTGTAGCTCTGCAGTCTCTCTTTGCAGTCTGGTCTTGAAGTTTTTTTGCTGCAGTATGGTGACTTTTAAATCTGTAATTGTGTGTCCAGGCAGGTTGAAGTGTTCTCCTACAGGTTTTTGTATATTGCCATTCCTGATATCTGATTTCTGTCCATTTATCCTTTTTCATAGGGACTGTCCAGTTTGGCCGATGTACATAGCAGAGGGACATTGGTGGCATATAATGGCATATATGACATTGGTAGATGTGCAGGTGAATGAACCAGTGATGGTATGGCTGATCTGGTTAGGTCCTGTGATGGTGTTGCTGGTGTAGATATGTGGGCAGAGTTGGCATCGAGGTTTGTTGCATGGATTGGTTCCTGAGTTGGAGTTATTGTGGTGCAGTGTGCTGTTGCTGGTGAGAATCTGTTTAAGGTTGGCAGGTTGTCTGTGTGCCAGGACTGGCCTTCCTCCCAAGACCTGTGAAAGTGAGGGATTATTGTCCAGGATGGGTTGTAGGTCACTGATGATGCATTGCAGAGGTTTTAACTGAGGACTGTAGGTGATGGCCAGTGGTGTTCTGTTGTTTTCTTTCTTGGGCTTGTCTTGCAGCAGCAGGCTTCTGGGTACACGTCTGGCTCTGTTGATCTGTGTCCTTATTTCCTTGTGTGGGTATTGTAGTTTTGAGAAAGTTTGGTGAAGATCTTGTAGGTGTTGGTCTCTGTCTGAGGGGTTGGAGCAAATCCGATTGTACCTCAGTGCTTGGCTGTAGACAATGGATCGTGTGGTATGTCCGGGATGGAAGCTGGTGGCATGAAGGTAGGCATAGCTGTCGGTAGGTTTTCGGTATAGGGTGGTGTCGATGTGGCCATCATTAATTTGCACTGTGGTGTCTAGGAAGTGGACTTTCTGTGTGGACTGGACCAGACTGAGGTGGATGTTGGGGTGGAAGCTGTTGAAGTCATGGTGGAATTCTTCCAGAGTTTCTTTCCCATGGGTCCAGATGATGAAGATGTCATCAATGTAGCGTAGATAGAGAAGGGGTGTGAGTGGACGAGAGTTGAGGAAGTGTTGTTCCAGGTCAGCCATAAAGATGTTGGCATACTGTGGGGCCATGCGGGTGCCCATAGCAGTGCCGCTGGTCTGGAGGTATATATTGTCACCAAATTTGAATTAGTTGTGTGTGAGGATAAAGTCACAGAGCTCAGCAACCACCTGTGCTGTGGCATCATCAGGGATACTGTTCCGGACAGCTTGTATTCCATCTTTGTGTGGGATGTTTGTGTAGAGAGCCTCTACATCCATGGTGGCTAGGATGGTGTTTTCTGGAAGGTCACCAATGCATTGTAGTTTCCTCAGGAAGTCAGTGGTATCACGGAGATAGCTGGGAGTGCTGGTGGCATAGGGTCTGAGTAGAGAGTCTACATATCCAGACAGTCCTTCAGTGAGAGTGCCAATGCCCGAGATGATGGGGCATCCAGGGTTTCCAGGTTTGTGGATCTTGGGTAGTAGATAGAATAACCCCGGTCGGGGCTCTAAGGGTATATTAATTTGTTCCTGTGTTAGTGCAGGGAGAGTCCTGAGTAGATGGTGCAGTTTCTTAGTATATTCCTCAGTGGGATCGGAGGGAAGTGGCCTGTAGAAATTGGTATTGGAGAGTTGTCTGGTAGCCTCCTTTTGGTAGTCTGACCTGTCCATGATGACAACAGCACCTCCTTTATCAGCCTCTTTGATAATGATGTCAGGGTTGTTTCTGAGGCTGTGGGTAGCATTGCGTTCTGCACGATTTAGGTTGTGAGGCAGGCGATGTTGTTTTTCCACAATTTCTGCCTGTGCACGTCGGCGGAAGCATTCTATGTATAGGTCCAGACTGTCATTTCGACCCTCAGGAGGAGTCCATGTGGAGTTCTTCTTCTTGTGCTGCTGGTGGGATGGTGTCTGTGTACCAGTGTGCTGTTCCATGTTGTCTTGAAAGTATTCCTTGATTCGGAGACGGCGAAAGTAGGCTTCCAGATCACCGCAGAATTGTATCATGTTTGTGGGGGTGATGGGGCAGAATGAGAGTCCTCGAGATATCCTGTTATTTATTAATGGGATTTATGTATTTTCCTCCCACATGTTGCTATGAAAGCATACTTGACAGTGCAAGCAGAATTGACAGAATGGAGACCTGGGAGGAAATGGGATTTTTTGGAATTGTGAATATTTTTAAATTACATTTTGAGAGAGAGAGGTGTAAGGTTGTTTCATAAGAACAGTCTTGAGTTGTAAAGGTTACAACTTTCAGCTTATACACCCTCATGCACTGTAAACATTTTGCAAGATTATAAAGGGTTACTGGAAGATCAGTTTTCTGACACAATAATTATGTATATAGGAAATGACTCTTCTGAAGGAAAACATATAAACATTTCATTTTGGGTAGTGTTCAGGAGAAGAAATAAATTTTAAAATTCAGGTTAGATTTTTCTGTGGAAACGTGCATCAGATTACTCTGATTCAAATGAAAATTTAAAATCTGGTCTCACTAAATTTAATGATTCTTGCAGTGGGTTTACTAGCAGTTTAGCTTTAAAATGTTGAAGAGTAATCTGAAAGCCTTGAAACAGAAAGAGACTTTGAGGGCAGTCGAAGATGCACCCACACCTGACTTATTCTCTGGGGGAAGAAGAGGCAGTGGTATGTATTGCCTGCCAGTTCAAAGAGAGCCATGCAAAATTAATAACAAAAATAAAAGGAATTAAATTTGTCTAAATGGGCATGTCTTTCTTATTTCTTTCCTTACATTTTTATGTTAGAGAAAGCAGCATTTTTTTTTCTAAATGAATCCAGACAACAATATTAAACCCAAACAATTCAATGTAGTCTGTGAGTGAGAAAGATTCATGGGATGGAGGGGGAGGATGGGAGAATAGGGACATGACATAATTGTATCAATATCACTATTATTTGTGTTACACCTTTGTAAAATGTGATAGAAATATAATCCAATGTCAAATGGCAGGCTCTGTAGACTACTGTGTTCCAGACAAAGCCACCAATATTTATATATTACTGTATTAGACTTTTACAAGGAATACATCTTGCCAGCTAGTGTTAGCAAAGCATTCAAAACGCTCAACAAGGTGTAAACAAAGCACTCACTTGAACACTTACACTTTTTCATGCTTGAATGTATTTCATGTTTTAATTTGCTAAGAGTTTTTTTGTTTGTTTTAGTTCCAGTTAGAACTTTATTGTGACCATGTGTTTCCTGGAGCTGCATGGGCTACAGGAATTCCTGTAGTGTATGTGCACTGCAGCTTGCAGGTGACAGGGGCCAACCAGCTTACAGCTGCTAAAGTGACCATTGACTGGTGGCTCTGTCAACCCAGTTTTGAGAGGGGAGCCACTTAAGGGGGAGGGTGTGCAGTGGGGTGGCTACCCCACTCCATGAAAAGGGAGACTTAAAACTGCTCAGGAAAGGGTTGTGCCTGGGAGCAAGCAAGCTCCCAGACTGATTTGGAGAGCAGCCACAGCTGTGGCTGGGTTAATCAGGGCACAGCTGACCCTCATAAAAGGGCTCAGAGTTTGGAGCTTAGATAGATGTCTCCTCTGGCTATAGAGGCAGACAGGTCTGGCTGCTGGGGGGCTTGACAAGGTACTCGGAGTGAAGCAGGGCTGGGGCAAGGCAAGAGGAGCTGGGGAAGCTCTGGCCTGGAAACCCCCAGGCTGCAGGGCCTAGGGGATGGCCCAACAAAGGTACTGGGATTGCAGGTGGCAGCCCAGGGCTACAGAGGTAGAGGCAGCAGGCCAACCCAGGCATGGTAGCAACAAACCCGGCACCAAACTCAGTTTCTCCCCTCCAGCGAGGTCTCTTCTCACAGACTTTTGGGGCCCAGAAGGGCTGTTCACCCTGTTGTGTAGAGTTTCCCCTGCCCTTCATCTGTATACCTCTACATGGTGTTTGTTAGTGTCCGCACTGTCCAGCTCTCCAGTAGCATGCTTTCCTCCCACAACTCCTATCACATGCACCTATTTGGCTGGAGGGGAGGCTTTTAACAGGTTCTGGCATATCCTTGATTGGCCCCAGGTGTCCTAATCAACCTAGAGTGACCTCTGTTCAGTTACAAAGGGAAAAGGGACCTGCTTATCCCAGGGCTAATATATCTGCCTTCCAGCACTCTCCTATAGCCCTCTGGTCTGACATGTGAAATGGGCAGAAAAGGATGCAATCAAGACAGTTTTATCAGGATTGTCTTGGCTGAGCGAGTGTGACTGACAATGTTTTATATATTCCATTTTTATTTAAATACATCTAATTATGCTCATTAATCCTTCCTAAGCATAATGGTTGTATGTATTAATTTCTCTCAAATGTGAGTAGTTAACTCCTCACTAATCAGGTAGTGAGTTTTGAAAGGCTACTTCTGAATATACCAGTTGACAAAGAGTAAACAACATTTATATACATCATCTCATTTTTATGATTCAGGTAATGAAGATTAAGTATTTTTCTGAGTCTTTAACTTCACGCGCAGTGTTGTTGGAGAAATGTTGGGGGTCCCAAGATATTAAAGAGACAAGGTGAGTGAGGTAGTAGCTTTTATTGGACCAACTTCTGTTGGTAAGAGACAAGTTTTCAAGCTTACACAGAACAATTCTTCATCCTCTTACTAAGAGTTCTGTGTAAGCCTGAAAGCTTGTCTTACTCATCAACAGAGGTTGGTCTAATAAAATATATTACCTCACACACCTTGTCTCTTTCATTTCATGATCAGCTGGTAAAGCATGAGGCAGAAGGTCTACAACAAGACATATGGTATTACTTTTTGTTTCATTACTTTAAATAAAAATGGTTTCAGAGCATAAAATAGCACATCTGCCTTTCAAGCTTAAATATGTCAAGTATAATATTCAAATTAGGAAATATTTGCCTTTCAAGTTCTGTGGGAATTATCTTCACTTACTTTTTAATCTGCAATTCTCCATTGTATGTTAGCATTCTAGGTTCAAGAAAGTTCTTGCCAAAACTTGGCATAGGAAAGAAGTCCTTATACATCTTATTTCCCCCACATATCCAAAATTCACTTTGCATTAGAACTTGGAAGATTTTTGATCAGTTAGAACAGTTCTTAAAGTAACAGAACTGTTATTAGAATATAGCACTAACTAGTTGTAACTAAAAATAAGTACAACACTCCTTTATAGGCTCAGTTGTGAGTCCAACCATAGACTGGGTACATAGTTGTTTGGCTTACTGGAAAGATCTGATTTGAAAGTGGACAGGGAAGTTACATTTTCCATACTTCATTCTCTCAGCTAAGTTCACCTGCCTTTGTTAAACATATTCATGTTGTTCCTTAGCATCATTATCTTTCAGAGGTAATTCCTATACCCATGTTGAATTACATTTTCAAAATGGAAGTGTATGTAATATGATTGGAGAAGTGCCTGTGTTGTTTTTGAAGGAGAGCAGATGATAATGTTGCGACTGAAATTTAACTCATACAAAGTCTAATATTAATTGGTTGCATATTTAAAATAGTGTGATAATTACCATTGAAATACAGTAATGTTTTCTACATGATTGCTTTCTATGATTGTTTTTCCTCCCTATTCAAACAATCATTCAGTTTCTATTATCTACCACATTTATATTCATTCTGATTTTTAAAATTCCAATTTAATTATATTCTGTTCTTGCTGAGATTCCTTCTTTATTCACCCTTTATCCATTGTCTCTCCCCCGCCCCCATACACACTTTAACACACTTAGGCCAAGATACTCGGGCTTATTAATTTTAACCTGTATTTTAACCATAAGCATACCTTGTGGTTATAGTTACTATAAGTCCAATGAATAGTGACAGATATACAGAAAAAGATAATGATCAGTTACCTTCTCCTGGGGCATAGACAGTTCATGGTGGATTTTTCCTATGCTCCTCCAACTCCTATCTTACATTCTAGCATAGTTATACCTATCCAAATTATATAACCGTGATGTTCCTTCAGTCAACAGTAAGCATTATGTTTTATATAACTCATACAATACTCAGGCACAACTTTCAGTTTACATAGCTTTTGCTGTCCAGGTCATTTTTATGTTATCTTTCTTTTCTAATTGATTCGTTTCTATTGATTATACCCTGTTCATGCATGCTGACCCAGCCACTTACCCTTACTCAGTTTAGAGACTTTCCTGTTTGTCCTTCGTTGCCTTCTGGCAGTGGATTCTGTATATCCACTGTACTGATGCCATTGTCTTATTTATATAATATCCTAAAATGTGGATGCATTTTGTGTCAAAACATTACCACCTATAAATATCTTTGCATAAAGACGAAGTAGCAAGACAACACCCATGCCAAGCAAAGACTAGATCAAATCCAGCCGGCTTAGTATAAATATTACCCTGGCCTGTTTTTCAATATCCTTTTTAATGTGTGGACACCAGATTTGGATACATTATTCCAGTAATGGAATCAAAGTAATTAATGATAGAAACAATGGTGATACCACCTCCTTTCTTCCTCTGAATGTTCCCCTGTTTATACATCAAGGATCATGTTAGTACTCTTAAGGTGAAATACTCTTATAGGGCTATATACTTATAAGGCTGTAATTGCGAGTGAAATGAAAAAGCTGGGTTTATTCAACCAGAATTTTTTTTAAAATATCCTCATTTAAAAAAATATAACTGAGAAAGAAGTGTAGAAGTTTTATATATTTTGAAAGGAGAACATAAATGATTGTATATGGGTTTTTAAATAAAATATAATCAAGTACTTAATAATGCATTTTGTAGCCTGACATTTCAAATATTCAAGGCTTAATGTTTCAGTTAAAATTCATGATTACATGTACTGTTTAATGAGTTTCCATGCTGTTCAATAAGAGGAGTAATAAGCATAATGTTAATGTGTCTGGACATGTGTGTGTTTGGGTAGTGAATTTAGGTTATTTGATGTGGATGTAAATGAACTTGAATTAACATCAGTAGTGATGAAGAATCCAGTAAATTTTTGTGGTAATTGGGGTGGCAGAACATTCTCCTCACTTGGCATATTTATCTCCATTTCAACTGAGAATTTCACAGCTTTTTTGTGGTAATTGGGGTGGCAGAACATTGTCCTCACTTGGCATATTTATCTCCATTTCAACTGAGAATTTCACAGCTATTTAGTAAAATAAATCATTCGTGTAGATAGACTTTATCTTCATTTGGAGAAAAAAACCCACTAGTTCATACAGGAACCCACTCATTCATGGAATGTATGTATGTTTGACAATGCCAGGCATTCACTTTGCTTTTAATATGGACAGAATCAGATCCGGTGTTCTCTTTATGCTGAAAGGTTTGTTTAGAATTTCTTAGAGGAAAGGGACTAGCCTTTCTTTTTCTAGATTCAATTAACAGTGCACACTTTGTTTTCTAACCCGGTAACCAATGTTCCAGTTGGTGATCTGTTTCCTCTAGTGTGAGAATTTTCCACTCCTGAACCAGTTTACACAGTGAGAATATCCATACAGATTCTTTATTATGCTGGCTCTTTGCCACTGTTAATAGTATAAGCAAGTCTTTGGATAGCTCCTCAACTTGGCATTACTGCAAAGGACTGTCTACCATTATCATTTTCCTGCTTGTGATATAAGCCATATACTGTTGCACTCATCTGCAAGATAATTAGGTTATACTGCCAGTTATTCAGTTTTTTTCAATATTTTCCCCAACTTTCTTGCCTCCTGTTTTGCGATGTCTGTCACTCTGTGTTGTTCAAAACCACGTTAGATGATTTCTTGATCTTTTATGAGTAGAAGAGTTTATTCCCATGAGCTGTTTAGTCATGAATAGTAGGAATCTAGTCAATATGGCATCTGTAGAGAATGAAAAGTTACTAACCCGTTAAGTCACATTCCCTGAATATATCATTGGTCAGGGTCCTACCTCTCTGCCCACTTTCTCTTCAGAGATGGTGGGTAAAATCCTCAATGACTTGCTTTCAAATAATCTAATTGTATAGATCTATATTTCTGGCATAAATTTGTTCAAAGGTTGTAAACTCTTTTCTACTCATCAAGGAACTGAAATAGAATATTCCAGAAAATATTGAGACTGTGGATGGAATGGAGAGTGAGTGGGTCTGACAATAATTTATACTGTATGGTAAGGGAAAATTAATATGAGGACAAATTCATACTGCCTATGTAGTCAGCAGTGATATAGAATCCACGTGTACTCAGCAAGGGGACATGATCCAACTCTTAGAGCAAAGAACAATGGGCTTGCAAGTCACAGGATGGTTAGTGAGGTATGGTTAAGGAAATGGAGTTCAAAGGGGCTTTTGAAATGCTGGTCTTGGAGACCAGAATTTGGGGAACTACCTAAAGAATGAGGAATCAATAGCCCTTGTATAAATAACAAAGCTTTTCACATTTGTTTCAGATGGTATTGAGGAGCAAACAACCCTTTGGGGAAAATGTTAATATAATAACCTCACACTAATGTGACAAGAACCCAAGCAATTGGGACTTGATAAGCAAGTTGGGTGAGAGAGGGAGACATCTATCGCTGAACAGCAATGTCTACTTATTACCCTGACTACAGGAGTCCAGTTTTGGGCCTTAGACTACAAGAAATATGTAGAAAAATTGGAAAGAGTCCAGCGGAGGGCAACAAAAATGATTAGGGGGTGGAGCATATGACTTATGAGGGGAGGCTGAGAGAAATGGCATTATTTAGTCTGCAAAAGAGAAGAATGAGAGGGATTTGATAGCTTCTTTCAACTACCTGAAAGGGGATTCCAAAGAGGATGGATCTGGACTGTTCCCTGTGGTACCAGATGACAGGACAAGGTGTAATGGAGGTTTAGGTTGGATATTAGGGGGAAAAAATCACTAGGAGGGTAGTGAAGCACTGAAATGAGTTACCTAGGGAGGTGGTGGAATCTCCTTCCTTAGGGTTTTTTAAGGTCAGACCTGACAAAGCCCTGGCTGGGATGACTTAGTTGGTCCTGCTTTGAGCAGTGAGTTGGACTAGATGACCTCCTGTGGTCCCTTCCAATCCTGATATTCTATGATTTTATCACAGTAGGAACCTAGTGTTCTTTTGGCCATAGTGTTGCACTGGGAGCTCATACATAACCCTCAAGTATTTTTCAGAGTCACTGTGTCCCAGGATAGAGTCCCCCATCCTGTAAGTACATTCTAAATTCTTTATTTCTAATTTTTTGACCTTATATTTGGATGTATAAAAACACACATTGTTTACTTGCACCCCACTTACTAAAATATACAGATCTCTCTGCATTAGTGACTTTTCCTCTTCATTATTTATATGCAAAGCACCACAGTATATAGTGTGGGTGGGTGTGGGAGTACATAAAATCACTGGTACCTGTGTTAGCACTAATTATTAGAACTGTGATCAATACTCTCATCTGGCAAAACAAGGTCTAATACAGAATTCCCCTGTGTTCAGTGCAATAGTTCTTGAGTTAGGAAATTGTCATCTATGATATTCAGAAATTGTGTACAGTAAAACCTCCATTTAATGGACTAATTCGGGCGAGGGGGTGTCCGTTAAATCAAAAAGTCCGTTATTTAATTAAAAAAAAAAAAAAGCTGTCGAGCAGCAGCCCGCCCACCACAGGGTCGGGGCGGCAGCTACGCAGCCCGCCCATTGCTGGGACCCAGGCGGCAGCCAGGAGCCGTCAGCCAGCCTGCCCGGGTCCCGGCTGCCGGGAGCCGTCAGCCAGCCTGCCAGGTCCTGGCTGCTGGGACCCGGGCGGCAGCCGGGAACTGTCAGCCAGCCTGCCCGCTGGCGGGACTCGGGCGGGACCCGGCAGCCAGCCAGCACACCCGCAGGCGGGAGCCGGCAGCCAGCCCACCCGGTGCCTGGAACCGGGCGGCAGCCGGGAGCCGGCAGCCAGCCCGCGAGAAATGGATTTTGGATGCATGACTTGCTCAGAAATTTTGTCCGTTGCATCCGAAGTCCGTTAAATCGAGGTCCGTTAAATCGACGGTTTACTGTATATATATATTACTCATCAGGGAATTCGGTGCCAAAAAAAATTCTGTGCACAATCATTTAAATTCTGCATATTTTATTTATCAATAAATAAATGTGCAGGCTCCAGATGGCGGTGGCTGCACTGGGGTGGGAGATCATCCGGCAGCCCCTCCAGGACATGGACTTGGTAGTGAGGCTGCATCTGATCCTGACATGGCTCAAGGGCCAGGCCTGTCCCTGAAACATCCCAGGATCCTGCCCCTCCATGCCAGGTGCACCAAGATAGCATGCAAGATGGATAGTCACGTGTGCACACCCAGCACTGTCCCCTGATCCTGGTGTGGGGTAAGCAGGCTCAGCCTGCCAGAATCTAAGTGTGGAAGGCCTTGGGGGGGGGGGGGGGGAGGAACCAAGGGTGGAATGAGAGGGCTTTGTGTGGGGTAATCTGGGTGCAAGCAGCTTGGTGTGAGGTCCAGTGCGGGGGGAATCTGGATGCACAGGGGCTCATTGGAGCGGGGTTCCAGTTGCAGCAGAGGATAGGACTCTGTAGGGGAGGTCTGGCTGTGGGAGTCTGGAGCTTGGCAGGGGGCTGGGTGTGAGGGGATCGGTGGGAGAATCTGGGTGCTGGGATAGTGGGGCTTGATGGAGTGGGGGGTCTGTGTGTAGGTGGCAGGGGATCAGTGGGATGGGGGTCCAGTATGGGGGACTCCTCAGGATGGGGGTTCGAGTGAGGGGGCTTCAGTGGAGGTGCTCTGGGTACAGGGGTCAAGGCCTAGAGGGAAGAGCTTGGTGGGGATCCAGATGCAGGTGGCATCAGGCTTGGTGGAGATCTCTGGATGCAGAGGATGAGGCTCAGCGTGATGGTAGGTGCAGGGGCATCGGGGGAGGTTGGAGGTGTGTATGAGGCTCAGTATGGGGGGCTCTGGTAGGTGAGTGGTCCAGATGTATTGGGATTGGGTCGATGAGGGAGTAGCTCACTGTACAGTGACCTCTGTTCCCATGGCTAAGGAGTGATGGGGGGGAGGTTGTGGGAGGGAGTGCATAGTTGAGGGAGGTTTCTGGGGATGGGTCCCAGCTGCGCAAGTGAAGAGGAATTCCTGTCTTCCCCCACCTCCAACCCAGCCAGCTGAGCCTGAGTAGGACTCATGGCCAGGGAGTCCCCGGACCCAACCCCCACAGGTATTTATCTCTCAACTGGCTACTCCAGGTGCCTGAAACAATGTGCATTTATCTACAGAAAACATGAATTTGGTGCAGAATACCCTCAGGAGTAATATTGTCTATCTACCTATCTGTCTGTCTAAACTGGTTTGGCCTTCCTTCTGTTTGTACACTACAAAAGTGATCAAAAATTGTCATCTATCATATTTAGAAATTCTGAGGATGCTTTTGTGTGAGCAAGATTGCACCTTAAGCATATGCCACTCAGCTTGAAGTCCCCCATGCTAACACCGCTTTTTTTCCCTATCCACTATGGATAGAGTCTTAAGGAACCAGTCCTCCTGTTCCCTAGTGTGGATTGGTGGTCTGTAGCAGATACCAACTAGTACTCTATCTTGCATTTTATCTATTAGGGCATTGATCCATAAGCATTCAAGATCATTTTCTTCTTAGTTTTCCATTACTCAGAAATAGTTAATGTCATTTTTACATACAGTGTCACTCCCCTTCCCTTTTTCCCCACTAACCCTTTCCTTAAATTGATTTTAACATTCCAATCATTGAATCCTCCCAATCCTTCACTAATACCAACTAGATTCAATTTATGCTCAACAATGTGCAATTCCACTTCCTTTTATTTATTATCCAGGCTCCTAGAATTAGTATATAAGAAATCTTAAGAATTTCTTCTTTTTATGGCATGCAGTGTGTTGAGTTTTGTAATCAACATCTTCATTTTGAGTTAAATGAATGCTCACTTGTCCCTTCTTTTTACCTCCCCATTTCTTATTAGTTGAATGCTCTCGTGATTAGTGTAGCAAGCCTGTCCCCTAGCAGAGTGGTTTTCCTCCTACTGAGATGTAGGTGCTTTAGTGTTCACAAAACCAATGCCACTTCATCATCTTGCCTCTGGTAGTTACAACCTACTTCTCTCTGATTCCTTGGTGGACAGTTCCTTTCTCATTTGAATCTGAAATAGTGATGCTTCCCTAATCTAGTTATCCAAGAACTCTTCAGCTTCTCTGAAGCTACATAGTGTCTGTACTTGTCCTTCAGATCTAAGAATATTTTATGTCCCTAAAGCTACTGACTTGTAATTCATATGCAGAAAGTCCCTTCTGGCTTCAGATAGGAAAGAGAAAACAGCAGCACATCCATCATAGTTCACATTGATCCATCACTGGCTATCACCGTCTTCAAAACTGAACTGTACCTAGAAACAAAGCTTCTTAGACTTCCTCTCTCAGTTATCTCCAAAACTCTCCTGTTTGCTGCCCTTGTTCACTGCTTGCAAATTGTTGTTTCCAACTGAGTTAACATAGCTGTCAGTTAGTATGTCAAGAGGTCGCCTTCCTCCATGAATACAGACTTTTTGTAGGAGATGCAGAAGCAAATATTATGAGGGTTTATAATATCTGTTGGATGCTTTTCAGGTTATGTAAGTTATGATGTGCAGTGAGGGCATGATGGATAAATGACATAAGCATCAGAGTTATGCATCTACTTGAACTAAAGGCCAAAATTGCTAGTCAGTACTCATGGCAGATTATTCCATTGTTATTTATGTCTCAATTTATATATTTTATCTACTTTATATTGGGCAAACAAAAATGTTGCTCTAAAATAAAAAATAATTCTTTAGAAGTCTGTTTCTTCAGTTGTTTTGAAGTAAATTGAAATTGTGGGTTTTCATTGTTGAAATTGTGTAAAAAACTGGCATCAACAAAATGTGTGTGTGTAAAACAAAACAAGACCACAAGCTATCTGCTCCATCATTCTGTTTAGAAAAAGCTTGAGGAAATATCGTGTGACAGATCGCCTTCTCACCCCTCTTCAGAAACAGGCAGGAAACTCTTCTTTGGCTCCAACAGTGCTCTTTATTTCACAGTGCAAGGCCCCACCACCAATATACACAGCTTTATAGTTCAGCTGTTCAGCTTACAGCTCTAACACAGCTCTACAGCTCACAGCTCTATATAGTTCAGCTCTACACACAGCTCTACAGCTCTAAACAACTCTATATAGTTCTTTCTCTCACTCCACACTACCATACCGCCACCACCACCATGGGCTTCCTTCCTGGCAGCCTTATATCCCCCTGAGGAGGATGCCAGGTGCAACCCATCCAGGCTGATTGCCCTGCATCCCAGGTGGCTGATTAGGCTTTCTGCAAGGGAGGTTTGCAGAGGGCTTTTCTCCCTCTTAAAGGGGCGGCAGGCTGGGTCAAGCCCACCCTGCCACAATATGTAGTTGTAGTATGCCCAGAATGTCAGCAAAACTGGGCTCAGACATTTAATGGAGAAGTTGGCAAATCCAAAGCTAACACCGGAACAACCTGTTCCCAATTTAGATAGCCCGAGGGAATGTTGACTCACACTGGACCTCAGTGATTTAGGTCCTGATTTTCTTAGACCTTCTCAGTGGGACCACAGCACCAGTCTTGCAGTTAATTATTATATCTGTTTGGTCAGCTGACCTCATGTATTTTATCATTTTGACTGCCTCCCTAGTCAATGTGTTCCCTAAAGTCTTTTTATCACACTGCAACTCCAGCTTATATCCCTGGAAATTCAGGTTTCCAATGGGAGCTAAGTGAAAAATATGCTAAGCTAGGGACCTTTTAATAAAATACCCTCAGATGTGTCTCTCTTATTGCAAGATCTTTTTCCTGACTCCCAATTATATCACAACTTTTGCTGAGAACAATTAGTCACTCCATAATTTGTGGGTTGTTTTTTTTAATGCTATTTGAGTTCAGACAAGCGAAAATACTCCTTGACTATAAAGATATGCAACTTTTCAGGAAAGGAGACTTCCATGTTGTTGAAGAATGGTTGGTTGATTCACACGAGAATCAGTTAATAAAAATGAGAGATTAATATCTTCAGTTTATACCTAAAATTAATCCACATAGATTTTGATGGGAAAAGGATAACAAAGTCAATTGATGCTGCAGCACAGAATTTTGACTATCAGGTTTTCTCACATAGTTGCCACGATCTGCCTCTTCATGACTTTCTCTTTCCTGCTGAAACAAAGTATTTAACAAGAATAAAGTAGACAATGTAAGGTTGAGCCTACACTAATCACAAAAACTGAATTCCAGAAAGTCTTATCAAATTGTGCCACCTGTCAATAAATTAAGGGTCATTTGTGTCATTTTTAAATACCATTCACAGATTGTCTGGCTCACAGGGGGTTGAAAACCTAAGAAAGAAATTTTACTATTGAATTTGCAACACTCGTTAGTTTTGTGGAATTTAAGAAACTAAGCAGATAAAATGTTTCCTGTCAGTATGGGGTTCTCCCAAAGGGTTGGATAATAGATAATCCCTAAATACTAAAGCTATTTATTTCAGCAACAACAGCAATCAAAGTAAAGCTGTGAGCCTGTAAAAATCTGCCTGAAGGGCAAGCTTTCTATAGTTTCTACAGAAGAAAATTTCAAAGATGCTATAAGGAGATCAAGTCACTCTTTTTCTAATTACTGTATGCTGGATGTTGGGCGTCTTCTAGTGCTATCAGTCACCATGTCCTCAGTACAGTTGTCTGAGATGTCAACTTTGTTTTATATTAGCTCTGTTTTAAAAGAATTGGGCTGGTAGATCTAAGGAATATAGGATGTACTTTCTTACCTGGAAAAAGGGTTGGGCTAAACTGGGTCAGAGGTAAGGTTGCTAAAACTCCCATATTACAAAAATGCCTGCCCATTACTAAATCAGTATGAGATGCCTTTTATTCTCTATTTCAACAGCAGGGGGCCAGTACTCATGGGGGCATCTTTCCACTCCCCCTCCAAACTTGGCTCTTCGGTGCTGCACAGAGAAAGTAGATGGGGCTGCGCTAAAGGGTCAGGGTCAGGAGGGGAGTGGAAAGATGCTACCATCAGTATTGTCATTGCTGAACAGAGCCCCCTCCGAATTCCAACCTTTGATTGCCGACCTGTCTCCTTTCCCTGTGCAGGCTCTGTCTGGCAGGACAAGTGGACGAGACTGTGCGCCTTGGGGCTGCTGCACTGTCTTTTGTCTGGTGAAAAAAAATTCCCAGGAACCTGATCCCCTCATTTACATTAATTCTTATGGGAAAATTGAATTCGCTTAACATCATTTTGCTTAAAATTGTATTTTTCAGGAACATAACTATGACATTAAGTGAGGAGTTCCTATGCCTATAATCATCTTCACTCTCTGCTTTCCCCTCATTTAATTTTTATTTTTTCCCCTCTTTCCCCATCTTTAAAAATCTCTTTTTAATCAGTCGTCGTTAATCTATCTTTGGTTCCCTCCTGCTTTGGTCAGATTTATAGAGCTGGGTAAATGCTACATTTTTTTTCTGTGAATATTTGTTGGGATTTGTAAACTATTTCATTTCATGTAGGTTCCTTTACATAAATATTTATGTGACTGAATTTTACTAATGCAAGTGTTTACAGAAAGTGAATTTTAAGCTTAAATAGTTGCAAAATTGATTTTAAAAGTATGTTTAAAAGAGAATTTCTACAGAAAACCTGATGAGTTATGTTGATCCAGTTAAAGGACAGAAAAAATCCCATGTAATTTATATAGTCAATAATAAGA
Organism: Sternotherus odoratus; assembly: GCA_032164245.1. Classification (NCBI taxonomy): domain Eukaryota; kingdom Metazoa; phylum Chordata; order Testudines; family Kinosternidae; genus Sternotherus; species Sternotherus odoratus. The sequence continues at coordinate 75,840,763 of JAVMKO010000005.1, forward strand.
AGACAATACAGCTCACTTTTTTGGATTTTTAATAACAATAGAAAACCATAAAGAGATTTGTAATTTGTGGAAAAATTCGACAATTTGGAATACTGAATACATTTGAGAAATGTAATCTGTTACTGGACATTGTGTGATCAGAAAAAAAGGGGGGGGGGATGTTGTCTCTCCTTGACTCCTTTTCTCCACTAATCTATCATTCAGCCCTTCATAAGAACGGCCATACTGGGTCAACCAAATGTCCATCTATCCTGTCTTCTGACTGTGGCCAATGCCAGGTGCTCCAGAGGCAATGAACAGATAATCATCAAGTGATCCATCCCCTATCACCCATTCCCAGCTTCTGGCAAACAGTGGCTAAGGACACCATCCCTGCTCATCCTGGGTAATAGCCATTGATGGACCTATCCTCCATGAATTTATCTAGTTATTTTTTGATCCCTGTTATAGTCTTGGCCTTCACAACATCCTCTGGCAAAGAGTTCCAGAGGCTGACTGTGCATTTCTCCTGGCTCTCCTCCCCACATTGTGTGCCCTTTTCTATCTCTTTACTTTTAACTCTGCTTTTGCTGTGGTTCACATTTCTTTGTGCTTCATCCTCCTGTCTTTTTTTTTAAAATGTTCCTGTATCTTCCTTCACTCATCTCTAGTTTCTTTTTGCAAATGTATCACATTCTAGACCACAATGAGCAACAGATAAAGACAGACACATATATACACTCTTCACTTCCATTCCCATGTCAGGACAGAAGGAAATATATATAGGATTGAAGCAGAATGCTACACAGAGTGTTGTGTGGTTCCTCCTCTACTTATCCACCAACCAAGTGGGGAAGAGGGTTTTATTTTATTTTATTTTTTTTGGTTCCCATTCAGCAACTGATTGATGCAGAATAGTATATCCATTGAAAATTGGGAGGAGGAGGAGCCAATAAAGTGGCTACATAATTTTATCAGAAAAGCATTAAAACAAGTTTAATAACTGCAGATTTCAGGAGTGAAATGTAAATGAGATTTTGCTCAAAATGTGTACATAGAGTATTAATGCTAATTCTCTGGGCTGTGCTTATAGAAGCTACACCACTGAAATAATTCACAGAATTTACAAATATTGTTTTCTTGATGATGGGCTCAACATGGGTTTGATATTCCATCTACAGTATAATCTCACCCCGCTAGTTGCTCTAACACGCTGCTGAAAACTATATTGGATACAGAAGTCCTTTTAAAAATAATGATCTATTTGCAGAGTATATGGGGATAATGATTGAGGCTGCAACTGGACTCAGATTCCATGTTGGATTTACAATTGTAAGCTATTCATGTGTGTGTTGTGACAAAGTCAGACCAGAGAGCTGTAAGAGGGTGGAGGAAGGCTGGTATATCAGCCTTAGAATGGTGAAGGCCTTTTTCCCTATGAAAACTAGAGGTAAACTAGACACACCTGACTCCAGTTAAGGGCTGCTAGTGCCTTTTTAAAAAACAAACAAACAAAACCCTCTTCTGGTAAGCAAGGGGGAGGGGGGATGAGGGACAAGTTGCAGCAGGGCGAGGGAGGTGACAAGGTTTTTCCTGGATAGTAGGTTGCTTTCCTCCCTGTAGAGGAAAAAGCCAGCTGCTGTTTGGAGAAGGACTGGTCACCCAGAAGTTGCATAATAAGGTGATATCCTGGAGAAGCCATCAGGGGACAGGTAGTCTCTTGTGTTTGTTTAAGAGAACTACTGTGGCCTACCTTGAGCCCCCATTTGTAAATACTGAAAACTAAACCAATGTGAAGAACTAAAAATCTTTTGAGTAGGATTGATTTAACTCAGGCTCTCCCACTACAAGAGGGAGAAACACTGAGGCTGATTATCACAAAGTCTGCACAGGCTTCCCTCTCCCTCTCCCTTTCCCTGTCTCCCCTGTGCTCTGGCTGATAGAAATAAGAGTTCTTATACTTTCTCTGGTGTTTTCCTCTAGTGCCTTTTATTTACAGTGCATAACAGTGGCTTAAGTGCAAGAAAGTGTTTCCCTTTATCCCACAACGGTTACCCTTTTTCTACCTGGTTCCAGGGTCTCCAGGCCCCTGAGGTGCCCTGTCTGTGGTGAGGGGACAAAGCAGCAGCCTCCTAACTCAGTTTAGCTCAGGGCTTTTCTAGCCCTCTCCATCTGCAGCCCCAGCTGTGACTACTTAGCCCAGCCTACTGCTGTGAGTCAGCCCTTGTTAGGGCCCACAGCTGGGCTCCCTACTGACTGCTTCAAGCCCTTGCCCCTGGCCCTCCTGTCAGAAAGCAGGGCTTAGCCAGCAGGGGCAGGGCATTCAAGGGGTTTTACCCCTGCTCTGCCACATTGATGAAAAGTTTGTTTTGGGCATCTTGTTTGGTGAATGTAACATGAGCAAGGAGCATATTTGCAGAACTAACTTCAAGACAGGTGAGTCTTTTGTTTTCCTTTTCTTTAAGTTGGTGGTTATAAAGCTGTTTGAGACTGGCTGATTTGTTTAAAAAAACACCTGGAAAAATATTATGGGCTAGGAGAAAATCTGACATTTTTGTATTTTAAATGAGGCCATAAGCTAGGTAAAATATGTTTTTTTTTAAAAAAAAAATCCTTTATCCTGTGCATTTGAAACTTGATGTGTTTCTATTCAAAGATGCTTTGAGGAAAATGAGAAAACGAAGATTCTATTGGCAAGAAATTCTGCCTGAACTTAGGTTTTGATATAAAACAAATCCATTTTTTCATAAATTCTTTGTCCCTTACTAGTCTATTTTGTATTTAATATTATGAGACACAGTTCAACAAAGTATTCTTATTAGGAAAACCTGTAAGCTTAAACACTTTCCTAAATACCTTCAATGCCATCGTTGCTGATAAGGATGTTTGTATTACAAACTTGGAGACCCAATTGTGCAAGATCTCTGTGGGAGAAATTCATGTTAAAGTTGCTGGGAATACTCAAAAAGTTTCCTTGTAGGGCTAGACTATATTATCTTTAAAAAAAAATCCACATTGGAATAGAGAATATAGAGCTTACTGACCACCTCAGTTCCCATTCACAATTATGCAGAGCTCTTTCGTTTCCATTTGCAGTTACATTAATAGCTTACAGGGACCATAATATTACAAAGATTTTTTTTCTCTTTTAACGCCATTTGGCAGCTGGGAATAAGTGTGTGATCAGTTACTCCTCCTTACTGGCAAGACACCAGTGGATGCAATTGCATAGGGACTCTGTCAGGATGTGGAGGGCTGATCAGAGGGCAGGGCTGGCCTTACCACTGGTTGGCTAGATGTCCTGATTTTATAGGGACAGTCTCGATTTTTGGGTCTTTTTCTTATATAGGTTCCTATTACCTTCTAGCCCGTCCCAGTTTTTCACACTTGCTGTCTGGTCACCCTGCCTTACCATGAGGCAAACTGAAGCAGCCGCCTCAGGTGCCAGACTGTGGGGAGGGTGCCACTAGGACTCAGAGTATAGAAAATTGTGTCTGCTGCTGATGCATTTGTATTCTCACTGCTCTAGGTGCATAGAGATGGTGGAGTGCTGTGCTGGAGGAATGAGGACCAAAGTGAGGGGGATGAGGGCATCCTTTGAGCTCCCTGCCTCAAGTGCCAAAATATTGTGGGCCGGCCGTGGCAGAGGGCTGGCTGGAGCATGATGAGCTCTGGCAGCTCGTAGTGCATGTTACTTATAGGGAACCATTTCTAGCAGGTGCAGTTTGGAGTAGACCCAAAGCTAATCTAAAATGCATCCCAGGCCAGAATGAGAATCAGGGAGGCATAATCAGATCCCTGACAGCCTGCACACTGTGACCAGACAGTAAGTGTGAAAAATAGGCACAAGGGTGGGGAGTAATAGGAGCCTATATTAAAAAAAAGACCCAGAAATCGGGACTGTCCCTATACAATCAGGACATCTTTACGTATCTGAAAGTAGCAGTCTGAGAATTGTAAGACTTGCCTTAAATATCAAATGATTTGTAGCTTCACTTTCCCAGAAGAAGCCCAGGAACTGTGACCCAGATGGTCACAGTTACATTCATGGTTTCCCCACTTGCTCTCAGGGGCAGATGGGTATAATTAATCTGCTGTACCAGTAGAAGATCCCCCCCCCATCCTCTCCCCCATGTTCCAGTGTGTTGGGTGAACAGAGCCAAAGCTCCACCCATTCACCATCACGCAAAACATGTTTCTACCCCTTCAGACACAAAACAACAGGCCAATGTTGCTATTCAGAGGAATAAGGGCTAGTCACAATAATTCAGACAAGTCACAATCTTGCAAAAATTGTAAGTATAAATACTAATAAGAATATCACTTTGAAAGTTTTTCTACTAATTGTAAAGTGAAACTTGTCTTAAGCAATTACTAAAAGAGACTGGTTAATGGCAGTGATCTCATAATAAAGTTGGAGCATAATTGTGCTCCATATTGGGAGTTCTTTGGGGCCATTTCATTAGGCAAATGGTTGCCCTAAAAGGGTTTGTCATTGTGCTATTTCCTAAAACAAACAAACACCAGGAATGAGATCAGACGTTTGACCTAATTGTACCTTGTTTAAACATAATCATTTAAACAGTTCACCCATTTCTGTTGCATACACTTTGTAATGTTTTATTCATATATGCATGGAAAATAATCTTAAAGACTTGCAAACATTACCTGAGTGAAATAGACTGAAATAAATGCCAGGAACAATTTATAATTAAATAATAAAGTAAATAAGTTGTTGTAAAGGGATTTAAAAGCTGTAGCAGTTCAACACTTCTTAAGTCGTTATTCTAGATTTTATGGCAGTCACAGGATATTGAGGAGGCTTTTGTAGACAGCACATTACATACTCTATTTTTTCTGAGTGGATACTGTTTTTTTTCCCAAAATTCTTGTTTTGCATCATAGATGCCTATCCATTGAAAACACCATGGTATGGCAATGTATCCATGTAACATGAAAAGATTTGATATCTTGGTCAACCTTGCTGATTTTTGGAGTCTGAATATTTTCAGATTCCAATGGATAAAAGCTGTTTTCAAGCTTGTATTGTATTCTTGGATACAAATATGATTCATTACCATTTTATTCAGAGAATGAATTATTTAATACTACAGTTTGCATGTGTTTGAATTAATCCTGTGTTCTGGTCAGAGAAGCTGTTCTAATGAGAAATGGAAAGAATCTTGATAGAAATTAAGGTTCTCTGGGTATTTTGGGTATTATAATGACTGAAACATTTCATAAAGGTATGTATTCTTTAATAGAAGATCATAATATTAAATAACTTTCTTGACACTTACAGATTCATTACATAACTTTCAATCAAAATACTTCCATGGCTGTAATAAATTTAACATCCATCAAACAGAACAGTAGATTAATTTAATTCCAGTGCTGTATTTTTATATGAAGCAGTCAGACTGGATTAACAAAGATCTATAACTTATTAATCATCTTTGACTTTGACCCAATGAAAACAGAATGTAAAAGATTTTCCCCATGCCATCCCACAGAATATGGAAAGCATGATGGCTGAATGACCTCAAAATACCTGTCATGCTCTGTATGTTCCAGATTTGTCTCCGGACAGAATATTATGGGGGTACATAAGGCTATACTATGTCTATACTGTCCAAACGACAGTATAAGAATTAACACAATTTATTAAACATTTTATAACCAGGCAGCCATTAATTCATTCCAAATTACAATAGGATCAATAACTATACAAAATCTAGCTATATAAATATTTAAACCAGTGTGCTTACAGTGACTTAGACGGGAAAATCCCTTTATTTTATATCTTGCCCTAACAAGAACCAACACTTGATTTGATTCAAGGATTGAATACAGGAATGTTGTGTCTTACGCGAAGGTTAGGTTCTGCAATTATCGCATAAAGCGGAAATCGCGTATAGCCAAAACCTATTGAGTTTAATGGCTTTTTCACCCCCTTTTTTTTCCTTTCCCGATCACGTAAAGCTGAAATCGTGCATGTTAAATGCGTGTAAGATTGACTTGCCTGTAAGTAAATAGTAGTTTGATTGTCTGTAATCCTACACATAGGATTAATAGGCTATTTTGTTTCGTAGTGTCCCTTTGAAAACACCTTCTGACCAGAAAATTGAATATGTTTAAATCAGAGCCATATATTCTGAGACTGTGTGCCCAGTGAGCCCAAACACCAGTTATGAGGGAGAAGACTAAAAGTGTGCTCACTGCAACCTAAAAAGACATGAGATTTTATCAGATTGGTAGGGAGAAAAGAGTTGGTGGCTTCTTTAAGATTCCATCCCACCGCATTTTGGGTTAGAAAGAAGAGCAAAAGGTAGGGGCTGGCTACTTGAACCAAAGAGCAGATGGAAGAGGCTGGCTCAGGTGTGGGCATGGACCACCATGTGCACTGTGGGATAACAAGGATATTTAAGTCTTACTACTTCCAGCCATAGCACGTTCTCACCATGGAAAAGCAACACTTGCCCCTGGGACCAGAGTATGACCAGGGTTTGTTATCTGCTGTGGGCACTGTGGTAGTCGCCTGTTTTCTTTTGGGGTTGGGAATGAATTTTTTTTTTGTCAATGCCAGGATAGGGTAGGTTTTTTGCCCTTCCCGCAGCAGATCATGGACCCATGTAAGGCATTTAAGTCAATTTGTCACAACTTAGCAGATTGTAGATACTCAGTACAAGTATTCTGTAGAGGGGCCAATTTCCTGATCAGCCAGAGTTGGAAGTGGACTTAGGGAAAGCCTGAAAAAACTGGGAAACGGGTTGATGTTACTAACATCTGGTACAATAGCGAGACAACCCTCCTTTTTACCAGTGCTCCCTTGACCCTCTGATCTGAGGCTCTTTCTAGAGACTTCACATAACATAGTTCAGAAATTGTCATTCATACCCTAGGAAAATAATTTTATTTTGTAACTGAGCTAGAACATTACATTTATTTTACTTAAGTAGTGATGTGTGGTACATGAGAATAAGAAGGTAAAATTGATTTTATACACTTCAGTGAATATTGTGTGAAAAGTTTTGGTGTCTTATGTCTTAAAGTAGTGGTGATTCAGAAAACGGTGGAATATTGTATAAGTGGAACTGAAGCTAACAAATCTTGGTTTGGTAATTTTTTTTTATTTTTTTCAGTGTCAGGGTGTGAATGGCAGACTAGAGTTAAGCATGATATTGTATAAGAGAAACAATTATTATTTGTAAAATAGAAAACCTTGAGACAGTCTTCAATTTATTTGGTGTTGCCTGACTCTGAGAAATGTTTTTGACAATATTGACTCAATTTGGGAAAAGCAAATTTTTTTCTCTCTTGAAGTTCAGAAAGTAATATTTTTATAATATTTTGTTTTGGTTGCTGCCATTAGTCTTCATGATAATTTGTTAAATGTTATGTTAATCAATGCACCCAGTTGCTGTGTAAACGTCTTGATTCTGTTGTTGCCAAGAATGTTTCTGAAACTAATGATTATAGCACAATTTTTGAAAAACACAGAAAGACAAACATGAATAATATTTGTAATTTGTAGCATTTAAAACCATTTTGGAAAACAGAACATTGCACTATTACATAACCCCCTCCCACACACACACACAAAATGCTAAAATAATAAAAAAGAAAACGTCTATTCTTGTTAAATCCTACAACCAATAAGGAAAAGTCAAATTTGTTGCATAAATTTGAGACTAGTTTTAATTTTCTTCAATGCAAAATTATATAAATAATTTGCTCTTGAATTGACATTTGGCCCTGATAAATATTTGGCAATAAATCTAAAAGATTAGGTAATAGAAATGCTTATTTTATATAGCTAACTAAAGGGTTTAGTAAAGCAATTCTACATTCTAGTACCGTGATTATTATTATGAAGTCTTAACACTACAGACTACAATGTGATTCTTTGCAAAATCCTGGAAATCACCTGGATAGGTCCTTTTGAGGCGAATGGGATTGTTCATATGCTTGAAGTAAAGCACATGTTTAAGTGCTTTTTTGTATTTGGGCCATAATGCAGTCTAATGTGTTTGAAATTCATACAGGCATGTGTTCATAATTTTACATAAAATAAACGTGCATAAAATATAAGTATGCTATGAAAATGGATTGATCCAGGGCCAATGTCACCATGGGTTACAGAAACAGTTCTTCACTTCTGCAGACCTGAGATTGTCTGGTGTAGCAAAGATTGAATAATATTATTGCTATCTGAAATTAAGTTTTAGAAGTGTCAGAAAAGATGTAGGATTGGAAAAGTAATGTTGTTCCAAATCAGTTTTGTGGTACTGTAATGTCTGTTTTGCAGAATTGCTGTAAATGAAGCAATTCACATTCCCTCTCTAAATGTTTGACTTTTAGTGTTGGCTAGAAATTTCAAAAGCACCTGTCCCAGTAAGTCAAGGTCCATTGTTTCCAGTATATCACTAATGGAAACTCTTAAAATTTTAATAAAACCTATAAAAACAAGCAAGCCTGATTCTCATTGACTGTAATCTCCCTTATACCATTCTTGCAGTGTAAAGGGGCTCTAAAGTCATTGCAACCACAATTATGTCAATTTTTAAGGCCCTTTTCATTGTCAGAACAGTGCAAAACGTCCATTTCAGGTGCATTTTTCACAATAAGACAAGTCAGAAACCTGCAGGTATACAGCTTTAAATATCAAAACACTCTCCTGAGCTCAGCATTGTAGCTTGCACACAATATCTGGTCTCTTGTTTTTGCTGAGTTCAGATACAAAGGGCATGTACTGCCTATATGATCTGTATGGGGAGGCAGAGCTCAGTGGTTTGAGCATTGACCTGCTAAACCCTGGGTTGTGAGTTCAATACTTGAGGGGGGCCATTTAGGGATATGGGGTAAAAATCTACTGGATGACTTAACTGGGGATTGGTCCTGCTTTGAGCAGCGGGTTGGACTAGATGATCTCTTGAAGTCCCTTCCAACCCTGATATTCTATGAATTAAAGTTGATATCACTTAATGATCTCTCTTAGCTTGCAGTAGTATGAGAGAACTTGTTTCAAAATATGGCCTTCCCTCATTGTTCATAGCAAAATAATTGAGAACCTAGAATCATCTGTGTATAATCCCCAATAATTTTAATGGAAGTTATAATATATATATAATCCATAATATAGGAACTAGTGCCAGGTTAGGAATAGAACAGGGTTTTTGAGAACTGGATACATTTATGGAGGTTAAGTCCATTAATGACTCTTAGCCAGGATTGGTAAGGAATGGTGTCCTTAGACTCTGTTTGTCAGAGGGGGGGGGGGTAATGGATGGCAGAAGAGCGGTCACTTGATCATTACCTGTTAGGTTCACTTACTCCAGGGCAGCTGGCATTGGCCACTGTTGGCAGACAGGACACTGGGGTGGATGGACCTTTTGGTCTGATCCAGTGCGGCCATTCTTATGTAACTATCTGAGTGTTAGTATCCTGTGCATGACTCATCCATTTCTCAGATACTTGGCTTATGCTCCGAGGTGGAATTGAATAATGGTTTGTTATTTCTATCATCTGATCACACTGACATTTAGTTGGCATGGCTGACTAGTGTGTTCTTATGTTGCATTATTTGAATGTGGGGTGGGTTTTTTTTTTTTTTTTGGCTAAGCATGTTAAATAGAAAGAGAGGGGGGGGGAAGAAAAATAGAATAAAATAAATATATATTCTACTATTGTGAAATAGGAGGTAAGTATTTTGTAGTATTCTGTAGCAGAATACAAGTCCTTGGGTACATGCTCACATAGCAATGTGTCTGTTATGGCCCTGTACCTTTAAAAATGGGAGCAATCATTTCAGAGCACATAACTGGGAATAAGTGTATTACCTTTAGGAAACCAGATCTCAGGAAAGGTCAGGAGAGGCCTGGAGTCAAGAAGGGCAAATCCTAGTGTGGGTCTTCCCATAGTAGCCAGACAGAGGACTAATGGATTACAGAGTCCAGAGCAGATTCTTCTTGACCCTAGGCAGAGGGCTACAGAGAACCATGAACCAGAGTATCTGAGGCTGAGATAAGAGAGGTCTGACGGATTATAGAGCCCACAAAAAGTTGAAATCCTTGTCCCAGGGAGATGGACTAATCCCAAAGAAGCATAAGGGATGTAGTATTTGAACTCCATGCTGCCCAACAAGAAAAATCTGCAGATACTTAGTTGCTTGTGTGTGTGTTTATAGTATAACAAACCAGAGCCCAAATGCTGGATGTTATTTGAACCACACGGTAAGTGTGTATCAGAGAGTTAAGATTGGGAAACTGAGGCAACACACTCATGACCTCACAGGAGAAAATAACATTAGTGCACATGCCTTCTATTGAAGCAGAACTGCAAGATTTTTTACACTTGAGTGACATACTACCTTGTAGCTAACAGACACCTAAAAATTGTAGAAGTGACAAAGAGTCCTGTGGCACCTTAAAGACTAACTAAAGTCCTCTTTGTCACTTCTGCAATTCCAGACTAACATGGCTACCTCTCTGATTCTAAAATTTGTAGTGATCGATAACTTAAAACAAGAGAAACAAATTTGAGGGATAGGCAGATTTATTCATAAGACATCTGACATGTCCTTCACTTCACTAAGAAATGTGCCATATGTCATGAAATACTGCAACCTCTTTTCACCTTTTCTGTGAACAAACTCTTTTTCATGTGATGTTCTGAAACAGTGAAGTTAAACTGAAAAATATTATCCATTCCATATTATATCTGACACAGACTACAAATTTACATTTATGAAACTGTATAATCTATTCATTGGTTTATGGTCCACAAGTTCTCCAGGGTATGTGACAAATCAAAAAGAAAATTTAGCATTATGGGGCATTCTATTTTCCTGATTCAGCAGAAAGATGAATAAAAACTCCACGTAGCCTATTGTCAGAAGAGACTCAACAGTTTAAAATATTTTGTTCACAATCTAGTTTATCATACTGACTAAATTGCTTACAACTTCCCTCCTTTAGAGACATTAGTTACTGTTTAGCATAAATAACTTGTTTTGCTCAAAACACGTCTTTCCTCATACATGAGGATGAACAGTTTATAGAATGGAGAAAAATAAACAAGGATTGAAATGTTAGCTAAAAGGATTTTATCAGACCCCGGAATTACTGTTTTCAGAGATGGCATCTCTGACAGAACCAGGTTTATAGTTTTTAGTGTAAAAAGTAACACGTTTCTTGCAGAAAAGTAGAAGACTTCTTGCTGTCTAGCTCTGTCTGTTTCTGTACTATCTGGGTGTGGTTGGCTCATCGGGGGGAGGTCTGAGTATAGGGGAGGGGTTCGGCGGGAGGTTCTGGGTATGAAGGAGTCTAGATGCACAGGAGTTGGGCAGATGGGGGAGCAGCTTCTAGTACAGGAGTCCCTGTAGCTGAGAAGCGGTGGATGCTGGAAGCGGGGGAGGGGGAAAGTTTGCAGAGCTTCTTGCAGCTGGGGGAGAAATCTGGAGGTGGATCTGACCCAACCCTGGATGCTGTTTAGGGGAAGAGCAAGTCCTGTTCTCCCCAGCCCCACTGTGACTAACAGCTGAGCCTGGTTCAGGGTAGGAGTCGTCAGCTGGATCTTTGCCAAAATGGGCACTAAATCTCCAGAGATCCTAGTTTATAGTCCTCTGTTCAGTCAACTAGATTACACTTTTTGGATGCCCAGTTTTCATTAACTTTAATTGGCTTGGATTCCTCAATGGCTTGGATAATTTTACTTTACTTTTTTTAATAAATAGCTTCAAAATATTTGAGTTACTTATTTTGGTTGAGTGAGGAACAACGTTGGCTGAGGGGGGAAAAAAGTGAAAATATAAAATGAGACACTCCAGGAAGATATGTATTGTACTCAGATAATTTTAAAAAGTGCCTTTGCTTTAAATCATCAAAATGAGATCAGATCACTAGGTGCCTTGGTCCATTTGAAATATTGTTGAAGATACCCAAACTTCTTTATTAAAAAAAAAATAGCACACAGCCTGAATATTGACAATATGCTCCTGAATTCACTAGTAACTGGAAAAGTCGCCTTCATTTATCAAGATCAAGATTTGAACCAAAGTTTCTAGAAGTGAAAGGTTAGTGCATCAAGCCACAGTACTATTTTATAAAATGCTTATTCTTAAAAGAAGCTCTGTATGATATAGATTTGAGATTTGTATGTATGCAGTTAAAAAAAAGTTCATTTTAAATGAGTCTCTTCATGATATTCTCCACAAATAGCCATATTTATGGTAGGGTATAATATTTATTTCCTGTATGTATCTGTATTTAGAATATAAAATGCAGTTGGTTCTGTGTGATGCTTTCTCAAAGACTGAAATAATAAGCCATCTAAGAAGACACATTTGTCAGTCTGAATAATTTTTAATATGTCAGAAAAATAAGGCTAGGTCATGAACTTTTTATAATAGCAAACAGCTACTCCAGCAAGTAGTCCTGTTTAAGTAAATAGGACTTTTTGTGTGAGTAGGTGTTCACCAACATGAGTAAGGGGTTTACAATCTGGCTCAAAGTTTACAGTACCAGCAGTGAATTCGTATGAGGGAATAACAAACAACAAATTATCTCATTTTAATTATAATGGATTCAAAGACTGAACTTTGAATCTACAAGTCTGATTGATTCAGAGTTAAATGGAAAGATGCTATAATGATTCATTAGCTGGAAATAATGCACTTCTGCTCACAGGATATGGTCTGAGATGAATTTGTAAAACAACAAGCAGAAGTCTGTGAAAGGAACTGAAATCCATCATAAAAAAAACCCCACACCAAACCCACTGTTTCCACTTTACACCATATCAGGATTGTCCACAATACCCTCATTTGGAATACATTAAATTAAATATCTTTTCTAAGCAGCAAATCATTATTTGAAAAGATGGTTCCTAAATTATAATTCAGTATAGATTGATCATTAAAACACTTATTGAAATATAATATAAGGATATTAATCTAGTTGCCATTACTGTGTTTAGTTTGAACTTTCTTCTGCAATAAATACATAATGATATTCTTAGTAAGGCCTCAAAATTGCTGAGGAATCTTTTATCAGTTAATATTTAACAATCATACCGCAAATCAGATTAATTTTAAAATGCTACTTATATTTTGTATTATAATTAAATTAATCTACACAGAAAATTCTAATATACGATAATGTATTCATTCACATTTTATCATGCTATTTAATTTTGATTTACTTAAAAGATCTCTCTCCGAGGACACTTACCATCATGTTTCTTTAAAAAATCAGTTGAAATGTGTCATTCTGCTATTTACATTTCTTTTAATTTCATTTCTAGCTTAATTTTCCAAGACTACACCAACCTATAGTGTTGATGTTCATTAAGCAGCCAGAACTGTGTGGTCTTTCAGATACATGAACACAAGTTGAACTAAATTGAAGTTGTTCTGAAAGCAGAATGTGTCAATTTTGTATTTGTTTGTTACTTACATTTTTTTGCTCCCCTTGTTTGCTTCTTTTCATGGTACATTTACTTCCTTATGCCATGTCAGGTACCTGAATGTACCAATCTTGCCTGCTTAGTTCTGAGTTTCTACCTTAATGCGAGTTCGACCGCTGCTGATTTCCCCACCATTCCAGTACTAATTTTCATCTCCCTTTAAAAGCTGTTAACATTCCTCTCAGCCGGAGGTGAGATAGAAAGTAGACACTAAAGCAGTACCCTATGGAGCTGCAGTTACTTAAAGTCATTTATTAATCAGCAGGAATTGCTGTAGTATAATGCTGGCTGTTAGGTACATCACCACTGAGGGTCAAATCTCCAGTTGGTGTAAATTGGTGTGATTCCAGTAATTTTGGTGCAGCTCAGGTGTTTACGCCAGCTCAAGATCTGACCCTGAATGTCACCAGTTCTCTCCCAGGCTCTGGAGCTCTCATTGTTGCACAGCATTCGCCAGGAACGTTTCTAACTCCATGATTCATTCCAGTTGTGGAAAACAGTACATGCGATTAAATGTCATTACTTTGAATGGCAGTATATAGACAGGTTCTGAATGTTCAAAAGTTGGAATATCACCTTTATACTATGACCAGCTGCTTGGTGAGTAAGCTTCTGGGTGTATATGCTAGCTCTTTTGAGGCTTGCCTCTGCATATATACAGTAGTAGGAATCTCCCCATCTTTAAGCTTAAATGTCGGTAACCCAAGTTCACTTTATCAGAAACAGCATGATTTGTATCCATTCTCTGTTTATCAACTCTCATATTTTCCTCTATCACTTTCATTAGTTGACTATAGCTTGTAATGTAATATATAAATAACAATAACGTTGATTGTAGTCAGATGTTCTGAGCCATTTCTTGGATTTCAACTGTTCAAATAAGCCCCACCATGTTTCAGAGTCCTTTCTGAGCTAGTAAGTAATTTTTGGAACAGTTCCTTTAGATATAGTTTCAGGTTAGCTGTACGCTAGTTCTTGTTCACTTCATCTTTGTATAGGTCCAGTAGCACCCTATCACTTGAAGTGGCTTCCATCATATACACTTGGGTTCAGTAGCTCTCAGCACCCCCACTATGCAGATTGTTCCAGCACCTCTACATCTTTGTGTGGTTCAGTGGTGAACGCCCCCCCCCACACACACACACAAAAAACAACACCACCACCACTCTCAAAAGGTGTAAATGATGATACACAAACACACTGAAATTTGTGGCATTTGAGAGTAAGGAACTCTCAATGGTGTACTCAGTTTGCAGTGGCTTTACTCTGGAGGCCTGATTGGAATAGAAGAGAGATGGTTTTGTCTCCTCTTTATTTCTGAGCTTGAATATTGTATTACAGTAAACCCTCGATTTAGCAGACCTCGATTTAACGGACTTCGGATTTAATGGACAAAATTTCCGGTCCATATGTCATATGTGAAAATTAACACCCTGTTAATTTTAAAATGATTTTAACCAAGATTTGCTTATAATTAAATTAACAGGTTATTTTTTGTTATTAATTCACCGTTACAGTAGACTCCTGATTATCCGGGCACGGGTTAACTGGGCTGCGGATTAACCGGGATGTCTAAACGGGTCGGTAGGGGAAGCTCCAAAGCGGTGGCGGGCTCAGCCTTAGCCTGCCGCTGCTTTGGGGCTTCTCCCACTGGCCCCTTATGAGCTGGGGTCTCAGCCTGCTGCCAGCCTGGGTGTAGGAAACCCAGGCTGGCAGCAGGCTGAGACCCCTTCTGGCAGGAGCCTGGGGGGAAAGCCCAAAGTGGCAGCAGGCTGAGTGCTGAGCCTGCCGCCGCTTTGGGCTCTTTCCCCATGCTCCTGCCACCTGCCCCACTCAGGTCCCGCTGACAGCCTGGGTGCAGGGAACCCAGGCTGACAGCGGGAGCATACTGGGGCAGGAGGCAGCACCTCTGCTGGCAAGGGGCCAGCGGGGGGAAACCCCAAAGTGGCGGCGGGCTGAGCACTCAGCCTGCCGCTGCTTTGGGGTTTCCCCCACTGGCCCCTTGCCAGCCGGGGTCTCAACTTGCTGCCAGCCTGGGTGTAGGAAGCCCAGGCTGGCAGCGGGCTGAGCCCCTGGCTGGCAGGAGCCTGGGGGGATATCCCAAAGGGGCGGCAGGCTGAGTGCTCAGCGCGCCGCCTCTTTGGGCTCTCTCCCCAGGCTCCTGCCGCCTCCCCCAGTCAGCTCCCGCTGTCAGCCTGGGTGTAGGGAACCCAGGCTGGCAGCGGGAGCCAAGATCCCGGCTGACAGTAGCCTGGGGGGAAAACCCCAAAGCGGCAGCAGGCTTCCTACACCCAGGCTAGCAGGGGAGCTGACTGGGGCAGGTGGTGGGACCACCACCATCCCACCCCCACCCCCAGGGCGGCGGGCGATCCGCCCTCCCCCCCCACAGTAGACACGTGATTATTGGAGATTTTATTAACCGGGATTAAGGTTTTCCCGATCATCCCGGATAATGGAGAATCTACTGTATAGAAAACTTTTCTGTGAAATTAAACTTTTCATACATACTTAATTTTAATTACACAAACATGTCTATATAAGTAAAAGCAGGTAAACTAACTAATTTGTCAATTTTTTAACATACGCATTCGGAAAACCTACTTTATTATATAACGGACTTTCGGCTTTAACAGACACCCCCTCGCCCGAATTAGTCCGTTTTATCGAGGTTTTACTGTAATGCTAATGTCTGCATTCAATATGCAGTCCACCCTGATTTAGCCCAGAATAATTCTATACATGCTAATTTTATGTCAATCTGCAAAGTAAACCTGCAATATACTTTATAAAAAGTAATAAAATAAAGTACATGAAGTAATCTTTTATTGGACCTAATTCTGTTGGTGAGAGAGAAAAGCTCTTGAGTTTACACAGACCTGAAGAAGAGCTCTTTGTAATCTTGAAAGCTGGTCTCTGCCACCCACAGATATTGGCCCAATAAAAGATATTACTTCACCCACCTTGTGTGTCTCATATCCTGGGATCAACATGGCTACAACAACATATAAAAGTCAAACATATTCACCTACAGAGGGCAGATGGAACAATAGGTTAATGTATGAAGCTTCCAGTTCTAAAGACCTGAGTTCATTTTTTGAAAAAGAAAACACGATTAAAATAGACTGCTTTTCCCCTGCTGAAAATTGCCTAAAAATGTTTTGTTTGAATACTGATTGCTTTGAGTATATTGTAAAGCATGGAACTGTACAAAGACCATATGTATTTTATTGCCATTAATGATATATACGTTAAGTGTTTTATTTTAATAGTCTGTGCAACCTTAATTTGGTCCTCTTGTACATATACAGAATGACAGTTTTTAATTTCATGATTCCATATTATATTTTACACAGAACCCTTTGTTCATTCAGTGCACAAGACAGACCTGCTCTGGGATGCAGCTGGGTTGTATAGAGAGAGGGGTCTATCTGAAGGATCTCTTCCTCATTTGTTGCAATAATATTGAGAGGAAAAAGTCTCATATTAGGATCTTGTGTACCTTTCCTCGGTAGGTGGGTAGGTGAATCCCCTGTTCATAATAGTTCAGTGGTTCATTTAGGGTACGTCTTTACTACCTGCCCATTCGCTCTGTCTTTGACTCCTGTAATCCACCAAGACATGAAGTGGAAGTGGAGTTGACGGGGGAGTGACCTGGCATGTGAGGACACAAGGTAAGTCAACATAAGATACATTGACTTCAGCTACGCTATTCTCATAGCTGAAGTTGCGTATCTTAGGTCGACCCCCGTAGTGTAGACCAGGGCTTAGTGTCAGTAGTGGGAGTGCTAGTGTAAACAAAGTTACCGCAGTTGTTGCATTTTTAACACCACGTTGGTTAGACCTCCTATGAGTAGGGTTAGCTGATCAGCATTCAGTATGCCAGTGATCATGGAAATTTTGTCTGCTCTGGTGCTCTCACCATTGGTACCACAAATGCAGCTGCACTAGCATTAAGTTTTACTCAGTTTAAGTGTCCCTAAAGTTATTTGCGCACTGGGGTTTGTGGGGAGAGAACAGAAAGAGAAACGCAGAAGACTTATTGAAACTAAAGGATTAAGTCTAAAGGAACTCTTAGGGGGATTAATTATATTGCCCACAAAGTTTGATGATTTGAGAACATTGAATATGTTGTACGTGACGGCTATGTCAAATTAACCTGCTGAGTATTTGTTGAAGTAGAAATGATTTTTCTGTCCTATCACTTATTTAACTGATGGATTTTTATGACTTTTATTAAAGATAGTTTATGGTTAACTGTTTTAATATCTGTACTTACAGAATAATAAGGGGCTTAAAAAGTCATATTGAACATTTCCAAGACTTGTGGCATCTGCTTCACAAAGATTTTATAGAAAGAGCAGAGTGGTATTTAGAAAAGGTGAAAGCTATTTTTGATCTAAGATCTTAGAGAAAGATATAACCTAATTGCCAAATCTTAGAATCTGTGATTCAAGGGAAGTTGGGAAAGGGTAGCTTGTTTATCTCTATCATTCAAAGTTGTATTTGACAAGGACCAACAAAATCATGAAATTTTCTCAGGAGCTTAATAGACAGATGCAGTGAACTTTTCCTTTTATAAATATATGTTGATAATGAAGCTTTCCTAAGCTTTTCTTACTGTTGGTTTTATTTCTGAAACTCCTTTATCTCATACTGGCTCAAACATCACCAAGTTGTCAACATTGGGTTAGGACATTCATTCTGGTGGGTCTTGCCCACATGCTCTGGGTCTAAATGATTGCCATATTTGGGATCAGGAAGGAGTTTTTCCCCCAGGTCAGATTGGCAGAGACCCTAGGGTTTTCACCTTCCTCTGCAGTGTGGGGCACTTGTACGTTTAAACTAGTGTAATTGGGGAAGTATTTTTTTAACTATGGTTTGAGGACTTCAGTAACTCAGCCAGAGGTTAGGGATCTATTTCAGGGGTGGGTGAGTGAAATTCTATGGCCTGCCATGTGCAGGAGCTCAGACTAGATGATCACAATGGTCCTTTTCGATCTTCAAGTTCCACTTCAATTACAACTAGCTTCGCCTGCAAAGGAATTTGAGTGCATTCCACACCTGTGTAAATTTGGCCTTGTATGGGACCCCCTTCCAAGTCGTAAAATTTTGTACTTTATTTGCAGTGAAATAGGAAATTAGGACATTTCAGACATTTAAATTCTATGGCACTAATACTTTAACACTTTTGGCTATGAGTTTCACAGAGCTGGGAACTTACCCAGATGAAACATATTCTGGGTGAACTCCTGTACATCCCTTATGTTGATAATTAGTGACTTGAATTCTTAATTAGCAAAGTCTTTCCAAGAATATGTAAACTCTGTTAATGAACATCAGGCTTCATTTCAGTGGGTTTTTTTTTTCTTATTGGAAGCTGCCTTTATGCGAAATAAAATAAAGGAACACCAAGTTCTATGGTCTCCAAGGTCATTCAAAGGACAAAACCCTAGTTTTGTGTGAATGTCTGCAATAATGCACACACAGTCTGTCTCTCTCTCTCTCTCAATGGTATATAACAAGTAAGCAGCATGACTAAACCATGTATTTCCTGTTGTTCAGATCCTCAAAATTCTGAGGCAAATAATGATCAGCAACTTTTCTTTCAATATGAATATACTTTAAGCAATGACAAAGTATGCTATCCAAGAAAGCAGCTAAATAACCACACTTCCTTAAAATCATTTTCCTTCTAAAGAGTTAGATTTTTTGTTGTCTGCTTTGTATTCCTTAAAATTCCCCTTTCTTCTGGTTAAACACTAAGGGTAACAAGATAAATTATTTTTCATCTTTGTTTATATTTTTGCGATGTATAGATAAGAGCATTTTCAATATTCTGTACATGGTTATATTGAGAGTAATGCTTTCGTGTCATGCTGCTTTGACTGCTTAAGGCCATGCTCTTTAAAGATTAAAACAAAAAATCACAGGGAGTAATACACAGTCTGTTCATAGGGAACTCTTTGCAGGATGTACAGTGCATACCTCAGGGCATTAATGAGTGAATTGATGGTTCAGATCACAAGAACGAAATCAGCCCAGCAAGCTGAATTTCTCCTATTTGATAGAGGGCTGATTTTTGCTGAAAATAAATTTCACAGCCTGAGTTGTCTCTCTTTCCTCAAGTTGTCAACTTTTTAAAATACAGTGTTGGCTTTAGACAAACAGTTGCTGTGTGGGAGAACTTGGAATTATTTCAGGTTCTTCCTTCACAGCTGCCTGCACTGGAAGTTGGGGGGGGGGGGGGGGTGCTGAAAAATTGAATGAATGAGTAGTTACTTTACATCTTCTTAAGGAGAATGCAGCTGAAGCGTAAATGAAATATAAGAAGGGCTAGCAATCTTTATTAAAAAAAAAACAAAAAACCTTTTACCAATTGCAGCTGTCCTGGCAGCTGTCCTAGTGACATGAATTAGACATTGTTGTTTTGTTTAGCTTAGCGGTACTTCCATAAAAGCTATTCAAGTAAAATCCCTAATAAACACTTCAGTGCTGCTGTAATTCTGCCACTTATGGGTTAATTGGTCAAGAGAGGTAAAAAGCTACATGATCACTTCAGGGATCATTTTGAGCAAACACCTGAGTTAGTCTTATTTTTCTTTTTACTAGCTTTGCTTCTCAGAGAACCATAATGAATATTTTCCCCTGCTTTGTCTAAGTCCTCAGTCAAGGGCCTATGCTGACTTTCCATAGTAAAGGGGCTGGTGGGGATGGGGAACTCCTTTCACAGACTGTTAATTCACTTATCTCAGTGAATTGAGGCTCTATGTTTCATAACAGCATGAAAGTGTTTCTTCCTCAGTGCTTCCATACTCTGTCAGGCCAAGAAATGGAAGTCTGATCTGGGATATCAAATGTAGGTGTTAGTCTGAATGTATGTGCTGCTATTTTGTTATGATAATAACTGCTAGTGCTTGATAAGCAGTTATCTTAACAAAAGAAATACTTCTATGTTTTATTCACAGGTTAACTATGTATAATTTTTTGCATTAGGATGGGTCAAGTGGTATAGCCCTGGGCTTTTGGTACAAAAAGTGTAGGGTTGAATCCACACTGATGACCTATGGTAATGGTTGCTCCATGAATTTATAGGCAAGGGATATAAAGACCATAGTATGCTCTTGATTGCTGAAACCAGTAAGCAAATATGCTTCTGCCTGCATTCTGACCAATGTGCAATTGACAGAGACTTTGCTGTAAACCCTGCTAAAAGGGAATTAAAGTAATCCAGCTTCCTGGGCATTTTTAAAAGTACCGTATTTTTCACCCTATAAGACGCACTTTTTCTTCCCCAAAACGGGGGGGAAAAAGTTGGTGCGTCTTATAGGGCGAATGCAAAAAAAAAAAAAAAAAAAAAAAGCGCCTCGCTCTCCCGTCCCCACCGCGCGGGCGGGCTGCCGAGGTTCCCCCCTCCCCGCCGCGGGCGGGCTGCCGAGGTTCCCCCCTCCCCGCCGCGGGCGGGCTGCCGAGGTTCCCCCCTCCCCGCCGCGGGCGGGCTGCCGAGGTTCCCCCCTCCCCGCCGGACCAAAAAAAAAAAAAAAAAAAAAAAAAGCGCCTCGCTCTCCCGTCCCCGCCGCGCGGGCGGGCTGCCGGGAGCGTCCCGGTTCCCCCCTCCCCGCCGCGGGCGCGCTCCCGGCAGCCCCTCTCTGCCCCGGCGGGGACGGGAGAGCGAGGCGCTTTTTTTTTTTTTTTTTTTTTTTTCCCCGGATTTTTTATTAAAAAATGAGGGGGCGTCTTATAGGACGGAGCGTCCTATAAGACGAAAAATACGGTAATGCCATGACCCTAGTAAATACCTCCATTCAGAGCCTTCCTTCTTTAGCAATGCTTTATTGTCCATTGCTACTCTAGCAAGACTTTGGACAGTTACAGTTGTGATAGGTTCCCAGAGACCCCCTTGGTTATGTGATGTATTTAAGTTATCTCTGAGCCTGTTTTCCCTGCCAACCTAGGACTCCAGAACCCTGCCTTGTTGAGCCAGACACATTAGCCTACTGTAATGCAGACCCAGGTCTGGTCCACACCCCCAAAGCTACTGACTTTAACCCAAAACTGCTCAGCAGGTTACTTGTCTTCAGCACCCAGACACCCAGTTCCCAATGGGATCCAAACCTCAAATAAATTAATTTTACTCTGTGTAAAGCTTACCCAGGATAAACTGATAAATTGTCCACCCTCTATAACACTGATCGAGAGAGATGCACAGCTGTTTGCTCCCCCAGGTATTAATCACTTACTCTATTACTTTGCTTACTTTGCTAATAAACAGAAGTTATTTTATTAAGTATAGAAAGTAGGATTTAAGTGGTTTCAAGGAATAACCGATAGAACAAAGTAAGTTACCAAGCAAAATAAAATAAAATATGCAAGTCTAAGCTTAACGCATTAAGAAACTGAATACAGGTAAATCTCACCCTCGGAGATTTTTCCACAGATGACTCCTTCCTAGTCTGGGGCCAATCCTTTCCCCCGGTAGAGTCCTTGTTAGCTCTAGCAGCCATCTTGGGTGAAAAGCAGGGGCTTTCTTATGACTGGTACCTCCCCCCAGCCTTTGTTCTCTTCCACATTTTTTTTTTATAGCTTTGGCACAAGGTGGGGATTTTTTGTCTCTCTGGATCCTCATCCCGCCTTCTAAATGGAAAAGCATGAGGTTTAAGACGGATTCCAGTATCCATGGTCACATGTCATGTGAGACTTCATTCTTCCAGGGCTGGCCTGCAGGTACCCAGGAAGGTTTGTAAGAAAACAGAACCATTTACAACCAATTGTCCTAGTCAATGGGAACCATCAAAATTCTAAACCATCATCAATGGCCCACACTTTGCAAAATTACAGCATCAAGAATAGCAGTCCTGTTAGTCTGTATCTGTAAAGAAAGCGAGGAATACTTGTAGCACCTTAGAGACTAACTACCGTATATACTCGAGTATAAGCCGAGTTTTTCAGCCCACTTTTTGGGCTGAAAAAAGCCTCCTCGGCTTATACTCGAGTCACCCCGGTAACTCCCCTCCCCGCCGGACAAAAAAAAAAAAAAAGCCTCGCTCTCCCGTGCCCGCCGTGCGGGCGGGCTGCCGGGAGCGTCCCGGTTCCCCCCTCCCCGCCGCGGGGGCAGCCCGCCCGCGGCGGGGAGGGGGGAACCGGGACGCACATTTTTTTTTTGGTCCGGCGGGGAGGAGGGAACCTCGGCAGCCCGCCCGCGGCGGGGAAGGGGGAACCTCGGCAGGGGGAACTCGGCAGGGGGAACCTCGGCAGGGGGGAACCTCGGCAGCCCGCCCGCGGCGGGGAAGGGGGAACCTTGGCAGGGGGAACTCGGCAGGGGGAACTCGGCTTATACTCGAGTCAATAACTTTCCAGCTTTTTGTGCTAAAATTAGGTGCATCGGCTTATATTCGGGTCGACCTATACTCGAGTATATACGGTAGTTTATTTCAGCATAAGCTTTGGTGAGGAAGTGAGCTACAGCCCACGGAGTATTCCTCACTTTCTTTAAAATTACAGTAGTATCTCAGAGTTGTACTTTAGCTTCAGATACAAGAATGATACAGACATACAGATAGGATGAACACATTCATTAAATTATAATCTTTGTAATGATACCTTATAAAAGACTTTTTGCATAAAACATATTCCAGTTGAATTATATTCACACTCTTTAGCATATTTCCATAAACATATGATGTGCTATGTCAAAAAAGTGTTTCCAAATAAATTGCTATTTTCAAACACATGGAAAAAGTAAGAATTATAGGATTTTTTTTCTGTACTTTATTATAAATATTAATGTAGGGTGTGGTAATGCATAGGAAAAACAGATCCTCTCATATTTATAGATTGAGAAAACTGGAATAGTAAATCCAGAAACAGGTCCATCTAAGAAGTAACACAGGTCATTGTCATAATAGTTATCCTGAAGACACATTTTAAAAGATTTTTGCAAAGGTATTCATTATACACACTGTTCTCTGCTTGTTTAATGTCCAATTTGCTCCAATGGAAACAGGAAGAAATTATGGCAGGAGAGGAATTGGATAGTTCGGGTGATAGAATAAGCATCTTGGTCAATGTTTCATGCTTATATAGAGCTCTTCTTCTGGTCTTTGTAATTGATTGGTATTCATGATCTTAGAGGAGTTTTGCTGGCTGCATATTCTCCTGAATATATGTGTTATAATGGCATCATTTTAACACAGACCGAGCAGACGCAATCTCTATGTTCCTTACTTGCATACAGAGGTAATTGAGAGATACATGGAGCCAAGGTATATCATTCTAGAATGAGAGTGTACCCTATGAAAATAAAATAAATTGGAAGAAAAGATTATTTTTAAGCAACATGAAATTAATTTATTCAACTCTTTGGCAGATTAATTTACAAGAAGCAAAGACCCGCATTTTTTTTTAAAAAAATATATTACATATTAATCTGAATAAAAATGTCGTGTAGTTCTATTTACTAATATTATAAAAATTATCAGAACTTGTAATTTTTCTGTTTCTGATGATGATTGGGTCACAAATCAATTTCCTTATGAAGAAGACCATGATACTATGGTGATGACTATTGTGTATCTCCCTGTAGTAATTTTGTTTGGTTTTCTGCACTCAAAGTGAAGGTTAGTGTTTCTGGGAGGTATGCAATGTATTTTCACCTTTTAATACTTCATTGTTTTAGTGAATTACAGCTGGGAGATGTATCCAGTTTTCCCTTGCAGCGTCATCCTTTTATATCAATGGTAAAGGTTCTCCAGGGTTTAATCCTCCAGAGATGTAAAGGGTGTTCAAAGACTACTGAAGATGCTTTGTAATAGTGATCTTCTTATCTGAAGTACTTACTACAGCAGCGAGAGCCATATATCTTAAATATATTTGTCTTCACAGTACTCTGGGGGATGGGAAGTGCAATTATTTCCATTTTACAGATGGAGAAAACTGAAGCTCTGTGGAGCACAGAAAAATGAAATTACTCTGAACAGCACTGGTAGTTTAACTTGCGTCTTCAGAGAAACTACACCCTAACTACTGACCTTCCTTCTTCTAATCTGACATAATTACAATACTAAAACTTTTCTGTAAGTTGATGTTTACAGTTTTAAAAAAATCTTTTGTCTTCAAGTTTTTTATCATGTCTAGTTTAGACTGGAATGCTGTCACTTTTGTATTTCTGTAATTATTATATTCTTGGATACTTTAAACTGTGTCCACACCTTAAAAGCAGAACAGTTCTGACAATAATAAATAACATAAGCACTGACCTTTTGATCCTGAGGAGAGTTTCTACTTAAGAACATTCACAGTTTTCTGCCTCAATGCAGATTGACATTTGCAAGCTTGGTAAATTGCTTATTTAGATGTAAATCAACATAGAGGAAAAATAGTGTCACCTTGACCAATTGTCATGGTAGTGTCCTCATAATACCCTTTTTAAAGCAATAGATGTATCAGGTGAATCAAGAATAAAAATTCCATCACTGTTGCATAATTAGAATGTGAGTTACTCTTATGTATCACGGTGGTCGGAGAGCATGAAAAGAGTCAGTAAAAATACTGAAGGATCTGCCAGATGTCAGTTACAATTATTCTGATGAGTTTACCTACCATGTTTTAAAATGTAGTCATGCAAGGAGTAAGAAGATGCCACTTTTTGTTTGTGCTAGGGTGCAGGATAGGATACAATGGAGTCCTTTAAAAAGTATGTGTTTCTAAACAAGTCTGAGTGACTAGAGAGAAGTGAGTATCCTAATCATATATCCTCTCCTCCCACCAAACTTCAGGGTTTCAACTAAACTGTGACCTGGATCTGAACCACTAGGATTTAACTTTGTGGCCTAGATTGAATCCATTCCCACTATATTTTATGCATAAAAATATGTTTTCCCGTACCAACACATCAAACGGTGAGAACTTCTCTTAATGTACATAACTTATTGCCTTCTGGGATTATCTTCCTTTGAAATCTACAGTCTACATTAAAGCTCTGATTCTGCAATTCATGATGTTGCAGTGTGAGCTTTATTAACAGAATACAGTACTTCAAACAGCATATTTCTGTTATAGGAACAAAAATAAAAAGTGCAGTTAGGTGGGTGGGCGATGCAAATCTAGCTGATAGTGACTGAGAAGCATTACACTGATCCATTTCCTAGTCTCTTTGCTAGGGTGACCACCCATCCTGAATTGAACAGGACAGCCCCAAAATGCAGATGTTAAGTTCTGGTCCTGGGCTGAATGATGCCAGGACAGCAGAAAAAGCCACAGCCATGTACCATGGTAATCTCAGTTCCACTGACCTATTGTAACCATCTAGACTTGTTGAAAATGCACAATTTTCCGCCGCTCCTACTTCCAGTAAAATGTAGGGTCAAGGAAGAATTCTAGCACAAGGGTCCCTTGACCTTTTACTGTAAGACCTAGAAGATGATGGTCAAAGTTGTCAAGTGATGATCAGGTTCCTCTACTCCCCAGCCATGTTGCGGGATGGGACGCTCTTCCTGTGCAACATCCACAGCTCCCTCATCCTCGCCTCCAGCCAGAGTCTTTGCCCCCTCCCACACCCAGAATCCCTCTTTTCTAGCCCCACCCTGGAGCCATCATCCTCTCTTGCACCCCAACTCCCTACCCCAGTCTGGTGAAAATGAGTGACTGAGTTAGGGTGGGGGATGGTAAGCAACAGGGGGAGGGTGGGTTGATCCTCAGAAGGGGCAGGGCCTTGGGGAAGGGGCAAGAGTGTTCTGTTTTCTGCAATTAGAAAGTGGGCAACCCTATAGGCATCCAGCTGGCTGTAAACTGTGAGTGAGCCAACATCCCACCATGGGGAAGCTCCAGCTTCCCTGCACTGAGAATCAGTAAATTGTGTTTTATTCAGTAAATTATTTCCCCCCTTTTTCAGTAGTCAGTGGTTTTTGTTTGTGTTTTTCACTTTTTGAAAGGCACACAAGCCTTCTAGAAGTGAGTCAGGGGAAAAAAAGCATACAGGAAAATGTTTGAATTGTATACTTTAAAAAATATTGAAAAGTAAAAATATGAAGGCAAGAAGTTTTTCAAGCACCCATTGACAAATTTTCACTGTATTGCCATTCACTTGATAGAATATAGTTTAAAGATGTGTTTATTTTCAAATGTATAGGCAAAATGAAGCATCCTTAATTCAGTATTTAGTTATCATGAGTGCAATGGGCTTGATTTTCCTCTCCCTTATACCTTTGTGTAGTCATTTACGCTGGTGCAAAGTATGTGTAAAATGCTACTACATTGGAATACCATTTCTGCTGACGTTGCACAAATGTAAAGAGATCTTCATGATGTACAAAACAGAAGAGAATCATCACTAATGCTCTTCCAATAACATGCATTACCTACTGTAATCTTCAGTTTTCTCCCACACTTCAAAATGAGGAAATGGAGAAAAGGGAAAAAGACAATGCACTAGCACAAATTGTTTTTTCAATATGGACTAATTTATTATTGTTACACAGAATATTTTTTCCTCAGTGAGAAGGAATGACAAAGCAGTATAAAACATTTGACTTCGTCAGTGCTTCTCCACATACATTCTCTCTCAAACACACTTTTAATTGAACATGAATTAACTTGGTACTTTATCTGTACAACAGCAAACACTCAGAGTGCTTTTTTGGTGTGTTTCGTGTTTGAATAGTGTTCCATGGAGAAGATAATAGGAGACAAGTTCATGGCACATCTTGTTATGCAGAGGGACAACAAAAGACGCTTTCTATTGTAGAGCCTGTGTTTTAGCTGAGCTCTGTGAGCTAGTTAGAAAAATAAAACAAAAGTGATGTAATTTTAGCCCCTGGTATAATTAATCGCTCTCAAAAGGATCACTGTTTGCATAGTTTTGGAGGGATTGCAAGAAGGCAGGAAAATGGTCACTTATTTGTTTATATTCTGGCAAAAAAATCCCCAAAGGTTTTGTTCTAAGATGAAGTACTTAAATTAATTTTGCCATAAAAATGAAACTTTGCCCGTGCAGAAATTATGCGCTTGTATTAACATATATTATTACTAGAGCCCAGCCAGTTTCAACAACCATGGAAAAACGTGTCACAGACCATGAAATAAGCTATTTCCTATGAAATCCCATGTCCCTTTGTTCCTAGGAGAGCCCCAGCAAAGGAGGCTCCTAGTTCTGGGTGGCCTGGGGAAGAACAGGACTTGTCCATCCGCTGCACAGTCAGTCGGGGGAGGGGAAAAAAGACCAGACCCACCTCCACTTCCAGGAACCTCCTGCAGCTGCAGTAAGCTCCGTGGTTACTCCCTTCAGAGTCCACCTCTGCAGGCAGCACAGAAGTGAGCATGGCAGTCCTGTGAACTCCCTTACAACAGGTTTGCATCCCCACCTCAGTTCCCATTTGGGTTGGAAACCCCTTGGTTACAAAACCATGACATATCCGATTCAAACATAAAATTCACATTTTCAGACCAATTTTCAAATCCTATGGACATGAAATTGACCATAATGGACTATGAATTTGGTAGGGCCCTGATTATTACCATACTCTTGCATGTTTTGTTGTATTCAGCAGTTCTGTGTATATGAAATTATACTTCCAAGTTGAAAGCTAATGGTTGTTCTATATGTCTAGTAGTGACCTCATAATTCATTATTATTAACTGCATCAGTGAAATTAAGATGAACACAAGTTGTTGCTCATGTGAATATTTTACTCACAGTCCAACAATCATGAATTAAGCCCTAAATCAATCCTTACAACCTACAGCCATGTTTTAGCCTTCTCAACATTACTTGGTGCACAACCAGTCATGACAAGGCAAATACCTTTTCTAACCTCCTCCAACAGTGTGGGGTGGTTATAAATAGATGTTTCTAATTGTTTTGAATGTGGAATTAGTGTGTCTTTGGAGCAGATGGTCCAGGCTAGTATGTACAATGAAGATGTTTAGTCAATGACCAGATTGAAGTGTAGCACGTTGGTTAATGGAGGGAAAAATTAACAATCAATTTAGCTAATTTAGTCAAAAATTCTTTTTAAATGTAACCTTTAATGCACTTTTTTCATTTTATTTAATGAAATATTGTAGATATGCTACAACATTTGAGCTTTGGTTAGCTGGGTCAGTAATAATCTTTACATTACAGTTAGCTTTTCATATAAGAAAACAAGCATTCAAGTCAGGAAATCGCCACAGTTAATGTTTCTACATCAATATTAACTCAGACAGTTACATATCCAGTATACAATAGACTACAGCAGGGGTGGGGAACCTCCGGCCCATGGGCCTTATATGGCCCGCCAAATCATTGCGTCTGACCCGCGCGTGTCCCCGCCAGGTGGGGGCGGCTCCGCATTGGCCGAAGGGGCCGGGAAGCGCCTGGGGGAGCCGCTGGCGCCACGCGGCCACCATTAGCCGGGCGGCGAAAGGAGGAGCCGCGGGGAGCTGACAGTCAAGGGGGTGGGGGGGCTGGGGGGCAGGCAAGGGGGCGGTGGGGGGAGTCCAGGCTGGGTGGGCGGGCGGGGACGGGGGCAGGAGACTAGGCTTGATGGGGTGGGCGAGGTGTGGGTGCGGGAGGGAAGGAGGTTTGGTGGGGGGGAGGCTGGGCTGGGCGGGTCAGGCGGGGGGGGCAGGAGGCTGGGTTGGGAGGGGGAGGGGGGAGGAGTTTAGGTTCGGTGGGGTGGGCCGGGCCAGGCAGGGGTGGGGGAGGGAAGGCGGTTAGATGGGGGGAGGCTGGGCGGGGGTAAAGGAAGATCGCCCCCTACACCCAGGCTGATAGCGGGAGCTGACTGGGGCAGGCGGCAGGACCCCAGCTGGCAAGGGGCCAGCGGGGGAAACCCCAAAACAGTGCAGGGCTAAGCACTCTGCCTGCCACTGCTTTGGGGTTTCCCCCGCTGGCCCCTTGCCAGCTGGGGTCTCAGCTCCCGTTGCCAGCCTGGGCTTCCTCGGAGGGGAGGGGGGGGCGGCCTGCAAATGACATTATAAATGGCCCTTGGCAGAAAAAAAGGTTCCCCACCCTTGGACTAAAGTTTCAGTTCCTGATCCTGCACTGTGAACTGTGTAGTTTTGATTTCAGCAAGGCACCATACAGGTGCACAGGTCCGCCCACATGATTTTTAAAAGAAATCAGGAAGGAATAGGTTCTGCTAAGTCACTTGAAAGATATCTCATTGGGCAAAAACACTTTCTTGAGCACTGCTAAAATATTTAGAGCCCCCTTGATGCTGCCAAATCACTTCTGTAGCACATTCTCCTAAATGAGTTCTTTAATGAATGTTGTACATGTATGGGTCTTCTTTTGGAGAGAAGAGCGAGTTAATAGGTGTGCAAATGAGGGGACTCTCTTTCTGGAACTAGAGGGAAAAAATACCTAATCGGAACAGTGCCAATTTCTTTGTCTTTTTTGGTGCCCAAAATCTTAAGTTTCCAAGTGTACACAGCAGAAATAGAAAACTAGTAAGGGAGCATTAGGGGGACACTAGAGAAGTGTTACCGATTTCAAAAAGCTCTTTAACTACTCAGATATTTTCATTCAGAAAAACAGTGTGCACACACAATAAATGTATAGACCAGCATACTTAAACATAGTAAGCTCTGAATGGACTATAGCCTTTGTTTAATAATGCATAGCAACAGCAGGCAACGATTTTAAGCTAAGACCTGGCCACCAGGTGGAGTTGTGACTGAGCTGCTTATGACAATTTTATTTGAATTATTACAGAACAACAAATTGCAATGTATTTTTATTCATTAGAGAGGCTACGTTTTCAGAACAGAACTGAGGTCCTCTGTTTTTCCCCCACAAAAAAAAGCACTGGTCAGGATAAGAAGGGGCTGCTCAAACTTCCCTGTGCCTCCTTGCTGTGGGGCCTCAGTTAATGCGGAGGGACCCCAAGAAGTAAGAGGACATAGTTTTTCATGCCTTTCTATCCCTTGTCCTCAGAGACTTGTCTACAGGATTCTCATTTGTTCCAAGAGAGTGTTTATGGATAGCAGATGTAATTCTATTGCAAGTAGCACTTCCTTGTTTTGCACACTGGCTATGGTCCTTTGTGAGGATTTTGCTGGGATAGTATTGTCTACTTTCCTCTTTTTATGTTTTTAATTTTTTGCCATAAGTGATGACATCATGAAATGGGCCAATACTGTATCAATACAGAAATAAACTCCCCTGTGACCGCATGCTCCTAGTTGTCACCTCCCACTTCACTTTGAAACTCCTATGGGGTATCCTCAAACAACTACAACCCATACTCCTGGGGAGCCCATCCTGAAAGAAATATTTCCTGAGTCCCCACTTCTGCCCTTCAAACAACCTCCTAACCTGCTAAAGGTCATCATCAGAAACAAGCTCCCCATAGGTCAGGACACACCAACAAAAGCAACACCAAACAGTATGCTTATTGCATCTCTCCTCCTCAAAACACCACCAAAAACTCCGATTAGTTAATGACCTGAACAGCCACATTGTGCTACAATGCAGCTGCATTGATGTGAGATATTTTTTGTTCTTTTCTACGTAACTCAAAGCTGCAGTCTTTGTTAAATAGAAAACTCTGCCAGGAATGGCAATAGCAGCAGCAGCAACAACAGGCTGAGTTTGGGGCCTGAACCCTCCTACCTCACAGGGTTCTACAGTCTAGGCTCCAGCTAAAGTGTACAACAAGTTAAACAGCCCCTTAGCCTGTGCCTCATGATCCAGAGTCTGCTGGCAGAAGCCAGCCACAGGTTTTTAATTGCAGCATACATACCCTAAGAGCACATAGCACCGTTTGAAAAGCATTGGTACGGGTTCTGAGAAAGCATGGCTATACTAGTGAAGGGATTAATTCACTTGCTGATCATCCCTTGCCTATGGGCTTGTACCTGAGTGGAACTCTACCAAGGGAAGATGGCAATGGAAAAAAACCCTTCAGATTTGTGGTAGCATTCACTGGTGCAAGGAGGTAGAAATTTCACCTTCCTGGGTGGGGCGGTGAGTTGTGTGGGCCCACGGTGCCTGTGCTCTTATATGAATGAAAATCTTTGCATTAATTCTGTAAGGAATTTCATCATAGCATTTGGATTATTCCTAAGGGAGAAAACTTTAAGCAGAACATTTCTTTAAGTTAGTATTCAGTTGCATGCTTATTTTCCATGTGGAAGGGAGGGCAGGTTATGCAGTTCTCTCTACAGCCTTATGGCTACTGTTCTTTAATCTGCCAGTAGGGAGGCACTTTGACATTTGCTAGCCAGTTCACTTATTTTACTGTATTCCCAAGATAAGTAATAACCCATCTGTAAGTCTTTTGTAAGCTAGGATGTTGTAAAAGTTACAAATAGTACAAACATTCTCAATCAGTTCTGTACAGTGACTCTCTTTTTCCATACGGGGATTACCCTGGGACCCCACACCTACTTAGCAGCATGGGAAGGGCAGGATGGGCTGTGACCCCATGTTCATGACCTGGTGTGGCAAAGTGGCTTCCCGGACTCACCAGGCTCAGGTCCTTTGTGCTCTAGTGAGGTAAGTGCCGTGCTGGCAAACCACCTAGAAAGCCCAAGGGCAGGCTTTCCCTTTCCCTAAGCACTACTTTCCGGCTGGTTTTTTTTCTCTCTCTGGCTAGGGAAAGCTATCTCCCTTCTGGGAGAGGCTCCCTAACCTGCTGGCAGCCTCACTCCATCTATCTCTTTCCTCCCCCCCCCCCCTTCCTAGCTGGGGAGGAGGGTTTAAAAAGGTCTCTGTCAGCATTTTAATTGGGCTCAGCTGATCCTGCTTTGGCCGGTGGCAGCCTTGCTCAGCTGAACCCAATTAACCTGTAGTTACCTCTCTCACCACAAACCCCTCTGGCAGTAGCCTGCCCTGGGTTTACCACACTGGGCACTAGCAAGTTAATAGTGCTATACTCCTTGTAGGAACATAATGTATTGGCTTGGCTTTTGTTTGTGCATACACACACTAATTATGAATATGCTAGTTGTGATTCAGTCAAGGTTGCATTGAGTTAAAGTACAAAGGATCAGCTTCTTTAATTTGTATAAAGATACAGTATTATCTTCCATAAATTCAGAATACACAATCTGTGGGTAAAGATTGAATTGTCTGAGAATTTTCAACTACATATTAATTACTTTGCATTAAGTTAATTAAAATGGCCCTTTTTTGTGATTTCCCCCTCCCCCTTTTTTCAGATAGCACTGTCTAACAGAGAGATAAGCCTTTGAACTTTCCATGTAGTTAAAGCTCATTGGAAAACCTGTACTTTGAGGAACTTAGGTTGCAATTCATCAGATGTTGTAACTTTTTTGTATAGAAGTTTTGACTTAATTACCTATCTGCTTTTGTAAATTACAATGGAATTGAAGTTCTGAGCTGGCCTCAGCAATGATGGCCAACATTTCCCTACAGATATGGCTCTCCTCTCTCATTGATCCTGTCATAAGTAGAAAGTAGCCTACAGTTGCTTTTTACCTGTAAAGGATTAACCTGAAACAGGAGAGGGGATGATGTAACGGAGCTTCTAATCTACCGGGCAGACAAAGAGTTTAGTTTCGTTTTCTCTCTTGTGTGTTGTTGTTTGCCGGCTATTGGGAAAGACCCACACCTCTTTCTCTACTCTATCTAATAATCTTCTAACAAAATCAAGCCTAGCAGTAAGTGATTTGTAAGCTTGAATTGTATCACTTGATAATTGGTCCATGGTGTTTCTTTGCTGTTAACTTTAGCAGTGGAAGAATTCCCAGGAAAGGGGGGGGGCAGTTATACTATGTGATGCCAGTGAGTTGTTCTTCTATTGATTTCTGTACAAGGAGTTTAGGCTCCTTCTTTTTCTTTTATTAAAATCTTTTTTTAAGATTCTGTCTGTTTGTTTCCATTGGAGCAATCCTGGTTTGGATCGGGCACGTCTCACAGCAAGTGAAGGTTTGTGGTCTTTGTTCTCAAATCTCTCCCAGGTAAAGGGGGGAGTATTTAGGGGGGTGTTACAATAGGGGTTCCAATTTACCCTAACCCATGGTTTTGGGGGCTCAAATTGGTGGTGGCAGCATTTTACAAGCCCAGACATAGGGGAAGTTTATGTTCTGGGGGGAAGTTTTAACCTAAGCTGGTAAAATAAGCTCGGGGGGGGGGGGGTGATTTTTTCTTTCATGCGGAGTCCCCACATCTTTACCCTAGAGTTCAGAACGGGGAAATATACCTTGACAATCCCCATGGGACTGAAACCTGATTGCTGTTAGGGAAGTTCTTCATCCCCTGTGCTGTATGGCTAGGAAACTAGACAGGAAGTGAGTGGATATAGTGGATATAGAAGTTGTACCTCTACAGGGTTTCCTTCACCACTCTCAGCTTGGCTTGCTGGCAGAGTTTCCAAACTTCACAAGTTTTGCCTGGTTCTACCAGCCTTTACAGCCCTCCTGAGTCCATGTCTCCTACATTGCTTCCTTCAATGATCCAGTGCTACTATGGTGGATACGGAGGAGTAGAAGAATATATTACAGTAATTGCTTTCTCCTCTTTTTGAAAGAGAGAGAGAGGCATGTCTTAAAGTGTTTGGAAAAAGGGACTTAAGGTTAATCTGTCTGAAGAGCACTTGTGTGCAATTGAGAAAAGAGTACAAAGACTGCATGAGCCTTAGGGTGACCAGATAGCAAATGTGAAAAACCGGGACAGGAGGTGGGAGGTAATAGGAGCCTATATAAGAAAAAGACCCAAAAATCAGGACTATTCCCATAAAATCGGGACATCTGGTCACCCTAATGAGCCTGGTAAAATAAGATCAACTTAAGGTAGCATGGAAATGCTGTTCAGTTATTGAGAAGTGGTACATGATCAATGTGTTCTATCTTTTTAAAGAAAAAAAATACTGCTTCTGAAAGGTCTCATACTGATAGCACAATTGAGCTAAGTCAGTTGTTATGATGACACCTGTCCATCAGGAACTGAATTGAGCCAACCAGTGTATTTTATATGGGTCACAGAATATCTGTATTATCTTTGACTGATTTGACCCAGTGTGATACAATTTAAAGGCATTGCATCAGTTTACTATATTTATTTTAGACTGTTATAGAGAATACAGTATAAGCATATGGGTTCCTGTACAGATTTAATCCTTAGGTAATTCTGGCCCGGTGCCTCCTTATTACATACCTGACTCTGACCATTCCCTCTCTTTTTAAAGCAGCTTTCTTGACTTTTTTTCTCTTCTTTCCCACTCCTTCTCTCCATTTACTCTCATCCTGAGCCTCTCACCATTTTACATTCTGACCTCGTCTTTCCCCCCCAAGAAGGAAGAGAGAAGGTCACAGCTGGGAGCCTGTATCAGGTGTGACTTTCTCCTTTCTGGATGATGAGATTCTTTGCTCTCAGGAGACAGAAAAGGAGGTGAAGTCTTTAAGTTTAGTGAGTAAAATCAGGGTGCTGGTGTCACCTTCCCCATGTTGACCAGTGGGGACAGTAGAGTTTCCCTAGGAAGAAGCCTCAAGGGAGGAGGGAGCCGCACCCACAGAGACTTGTGACTATATAAGTTCCATGCCTAGGACCAGTTAGACAGGCAGAGCTGCAGGGTCTTAATGTGTGCATGATATGATGGTGTAGGGAACAGGAGGTTTAGGTTTATTACAAACTAGGGAACCTTTTGGGATAGGAGGAGATTGTACAGAAAGGATGGGCTCCACCTAAACCAAAACAGAACCAGATTGCTGGCATGTAAATTTGAAAAAAAGTCACAAAGAGAGTTTTAAAATAAGGGGTTGGGGAAAGTAGGATGACCAGACAGCAAGTGTGAAAAATTGGGGTTGGGGTGGGTGGTAATAGGCTTTTATATTCAGAAAAGCCTCAAATATCAGGACTGTCCCTATACAGTTGAGACATCTGGTCACCCTAGGGGAGAGCTAACAGTTGTGGAGGAGCACACAGATTCAGAGAGATTCTTTAGGAGAGGATCTATGAATGAGGATTCTCTATATTCTAGTAAACAAGAGAGAGATGCCCTACTATAGAGAAGGTCACAAAGTGGTTTCTCTTCTAGTCCCAGTTTATAGTTGCTTATAATTCTGAAATCTCAACTTTTAGGCTAAAATTTTCCAAGGTCACTGCAAATTTGTGGGATTTGTTGTTGGAAAATTTGAGATGGTTCTGAGTGCTAAAATGTTAAAATTCAACCCTTCTCTGTCTTTTAAAGAGCTTTTAGCTAGAGTGATGGAAGTTTTGAAAGCTGAAATTTGACATGTAATGGGTTTTCACTTAGAATCAATTCACAGCCTTTACTGTTATTTTCAAGACCACTTAGAGATTAATGAGTTTGCTCTACAGCCTGACATGACTTTAGCTCATGCACTAAGCTCCAGAGGTCCCTGGTGGGCAGGATCGAACTGGGACCTCTGGAGTTTAGTGCATGAGCTAAAAGCCATGTAGCCCTTAGCTAGGCCTGTAGAGCAGACTCATTAATCTCTCTCTGAGTGGTCTCAGCGCGACTGCATGGGACAGAGCACCACACCTAGGGCCTGTGTGGGTTACATACTTCCTCTAGCTGAGGACGGACATCCTAAGCTTTAGAAACTTCACAGTTGAAATCCTAGGTGATCCCCCATTTGTAACACTGACAGACCCTGATCATTGGTGGGTGGGATCAGACCTGGGCCCCCTGGAGCTTAGTGCATGGGCCTTTACTGCATCATCTAAAATCCATATGGCCTTTAGCTCCAGCTATAGAGTACTCATTAGTCTCACTCCACATCATCTCGGTGCCACTACATGGGACAGAGCACTACACCCAGGAGGTGTGTACGTTACACATGCACAATAGATTTAATTAGATAAACTCATTAAGCATGTACTTAAGGAACGTCATGCTGAGCATTCATGAGAAGTTAAGTTAGCTTCTCAAACAACTGGCCAGTCTCTGTATTGCTGAAAGTGCTACGGAGAATGGAGTATGGCTGTCTGCTGGCCTACATAAACTGCACAGGGGCTGAGGTTAAGAGTTCAAACATCTATAGATCTTGTAAGGAGTGAAGAAAGCTTCCTGCAAAGTTTGTAACTTTTGCCTTTGATGCATTTTCCCTACTTGGCTAGTTTCTCTGGTATGCCCATTTACAGACTTCCTGCAGTGTCTCAGGAGATCTATGCCTTCTTTCTCCCAATTCAGAAAAATGAAGTGATTGTGGTTGTTCATTTTTCATCATCTGTCCCGGAAGAGGGGACTTGTCTTGCCAAACTCTGCATGTTTCCTGGGCAATGGAGTCACAGCTAGGACTGCTTCCAGCACCGTAGGTTAGGGGGATAGGGAATAGCATGAATGTAGCAAAACATTTGAACATGTTAGTTGGTTGAATAGGGACCATATTTGTAAGGTTCAGGGCATTAATAAGTATATTTGCCAATCCCTACAGAATGCGTCATTCTGTGTCATCACAGCAAACTCAACTGGAGTATGAAGAGACCCTCAACAGTTTGATAAGTCTCAGTTTCTAACATAGGCAGAAAAAGAAGTTGAAAAATATGTCATTCACATAAAGGGCTGATATAAAGAAGACATTGCAAGAATAAGGACATTTGTACATCAGAAAACGCAAAGTTAAGCGAATGTAAGACTAAAATGGGGGAAGAGGGGAAAACAACTGAACTGACAATCAAGGTTTACCAAAAACAGGGGTCAGCGCTTCTGCTGCTGTACATTTTCATTTCTCCTTTCACATTAAGGGAACACCAGCTGAAGATATGCCCCAATATATTCTCCAGTATTAGGTATAATGGCCATATTTTATTAATTACAGTGCTTTTTTTTTGTTCTCCTAATGCTAATCTCTAGGTACTAGTGTTTTTAATTCTAAAATTTATATTGATTTGTATTTTATTTTGTGGCATTATTAATCCTTAATATTTTCTTTGGTTTTCATTTGTGGACCTGAACTGCATTCCAAAGGATGTAAAATACTTTAGCTATAGGGAAGAGATCTTCTGCCCAGTACTTGCACAGCTAAACCTATATTTTTGGGGTTGTACAAGGTTTAGCCACAAAACCCCCACAAAAATTATTTTAGACATATCGTGAAGTCATACAACAGTATAATTTTGTCCTATTGATTAATTTTGTCCCATAGATTAACATTGTTGTGTGATATATCACAAGTTGCACTTTATTTCTTTGTGAGTTTTTGTGCCTGCTGCACAAACTACCCAGTAACTCTAATACACATATATGCTTTAATAGCTGAAAACCCTTGCTGTTACACAGATATGGCAGTTGGGCCAAGTAAACCCCGCTATGTGTGCAGGCTTCCTCATGTAACCAGTGACATTGTTGCATGCAAATTAGTTGTAGACTAAGGGTGGTAATTGGTTGAGTTACCTCTGGAATCCATAATCGCCTAGGGCTCTTGGCATGGCATAGTTACCTTATGGTAGCTATAAACCACATGGGGATAATTTGTAAAGTCAGAATGGCTGAGAATTTAAAAATTGGATGGTAACAGATCACAAATTGGAGTGATTATGGAACCTAGAGATAGTCTAAACAGAAAGAGCCCACAACCATGTTTGTAGCTGTTTCCCATTGCTTCACATTGACTCAACACACATTTTGCACTTTTGAATGTCTGTCAGTGGGTCACTCTGGACTTCAGAGTGACCCACTGACAAAGTGTCAAACCTGGAAACTTATTATCTAGATTTTGCATTAGGGTAAGTTTGCGAGTAAACTTATTCGTAACCTGAAAGTAAACAAGTGTGATGATACACATATAGCACTGGGAGTTATCTTCACATATGTCATGGACAAGTCTAAGTCTAGGTAAGTGTCTGTCTTTGTGCTCAATAAATGAGTACAAGCCAACGAGGAACCAAGGAGAGTATTCTGCCAACACTTTCTGGCTGTCACACTTGCTTTAGACATAAATTAAATGTATTTACTTCCACATAGTAAAGTAGATAATCTAATCATTTGTGTTTTATTACCATGCCTAAAATTAGGCTTGATACAATTTCCAAAGATTTGCTTTCCCATGTGCATCTTTAAGGAACCCTGGGCTTCTATGCATAATTGGCAGACCTTTATTTTTCAGCAGGGCATAGGAATATAGTTCTAGGGGAAATTGAAGAGGGGAATATAAAATCTAGGAATGCATTTGATTTTTTTCTTATTGTGTTTCCAAAATAAAGTCTGAGAGTCTAGAGGGATGGGGATAGAAAATAACTCATTAAATTAACATGGAGAATTAGATGGGAGTTTTTTAATGAGATTATATAAGAGAATGTTCAATATGGTTTTTAAATATTGATTTATAATTTGTGTATAATGTTTGCATCTTTTTCTGGTATTCTATTTTCTTTTATTCACTGCCCTCTAGAGGTTTTACAAAAGTAACTAGATTAAGAGAAAATGAGTCTGCTACAATGACTGTCTGTAAGTTGTTGCTGTGAATTGGCCAATCCACTATATTTTAAAACAACTATATATAGATTCATCGCCA
The DNA here is from genome assembly GCA_032164245.1 of Sternotherus odoratus. Taxonomy (NCBI): domain Eukaryota; kingdom Metazoa; phylum Chordata; order Testudines; family Kinosternidae; genus Sternotherus; species Sternotherus odoratus. The sequence goes on from JAVMKO010000005.1 coordinate 75,879,625, forward strand.
ATTGAATGGATCGTGCCATCTCTCTGAAAAAGAAACAAATTATTGAATAAAATGTCCACTTTTCAATTAATTGAAAGAAAAGGTATATGTCACAGATCTTATTTTAAGAGTAAAGACAAAAACTATGTGGCATTATACTACAAGAAAATGTCTATGCAGTACTCTTATCAAGAAGATTTATAGCATAGTCTTAATCATGTTTCAGATGTTTCTATCTCTTTTTTCAGTAGTTTTCAGTTACAGGTATTGTATGGTAAATAGATTATCTTTATAGCTGAACAGCACAAGTTTACTAAATCTTTCAAACTTGCTGTTAAGAGTCCAAAAGAAAACAGGGCACATCCCTTTTGTTTAAAATATTAACACCTACTCTAACAAATATTTTCTCCAGGGACCTGAGACATCTGAGCTGTGATCTTTCTAGTTTCGCCGCCACAGAGTTATAGCAATAGTAGCAAATTTAATTTTAGAAAAATGGTTCTTTCAAACTTTAGGGTCCGTCATTCTGACAGACAACAGCAAATCTCATTTCTTAGGATGCTAGGTAGATGGTAATTGGTCCATCTTTAATGATTGCATTTCTTTTAATGGCTGTCTAATTTTGGACTTCTACAAAAGTGTTTTAAAACATTACACTTCACCTTTAAAGTAAAACAAACAAAGATTGAAGCTTTTTCAACATTGTCTTATTCTTTAATTGTAAGCTCTTTGAGATTGGAACCATCATTTTGTTGTGTGTTTGTACAGTGCCTCTCACAAAGCGGTCCTGATCCATAACTGGGTCTCCTAGGCACTACCACTAATCTGATAAATCTAATCTGTTTCTTGTAATTTGTTCTGATGATACAAACTGTGTAACAGCCTCCAGGGCATTAGTATTTCATTCTTAAGTAACAGGCACAGATCACTTTTTGTCACTGATATTAAAATTATCTAATCTCTCTAGGTTTTCATATTATATACATTTCATGGAATGGCTGCAATGCATATACATTAGTTTGTTTGTTTGTTTGTTCAAAGTAAAATTAAAACTAAAAGCCTTTCAGTCTTAAGGCTTGTCTACACTGGCAAATTTTGTTGCCAAAAACTGTCCTTTAGTGACAAAACAGCAAGAGCATACACACTACAATGGGACTTTTGTCAGAGAAAACGCCCAGTTTTGGTGACAAAAATCTTCCACCTCTAGGAGATACTTTTGTCATTTCCTCCCTTTATTGTCCACAAAGAGCCAATGTAGACGCTGCTGATTGTTTGTTTTGTGACAGAGCTGACTTTCAGTAGTTTCCCACAATTCCTGCTCTGATTGCTCTGTTTGGTGTGTTGATCTCTGCTGCCCTGCAGGCATGCACCCTCCCTTTTCCAAGCTCCTGGAAGTATCTGTGTGCTGCTCCATTTGGAAAACAAACAAAGAGCAAATCATTGCAATGCTCTTGTTCTGCCCTGCACTAGGAACACAGCAGCTTTGCCATTCCTCAGCATGGAGAGCTCCCCGCTACTCATGATGCTGCTCTTGGCCACTGAGGGGGTGTAGGAGAACTAGGAGAGAATCCCAAGATAGGTATCCATCAGCTCTTCCTTCCCACAACACTTCACTGTGGGATACACACCCACAGTGTATTGCTCACCCTGTGGATGATGGTGTCCCTAATGCGGATATGATCTGCTGAAAGAGGAAGCAGGTGTGAACACTCTGGCGATTTTTGTTTAGTCGACTTTGGGTGTGGACATAAGTTTTGTCAACAAGACCTTAAATTAATAACAGTTTTTTGAGTTGTTGAAGTGTTAAAAGAATTAAACCTATATCTCAAACTTGGGCAAATTCTGCCCCAGTCAGTTTTAAAACTGAATTGTATCTCCCGAAAAAGAGAGATTATTTAAAATGCTGACAACCATCACAGGTTATGTATTGGCTTGAGTGGGGTCACTATGATGATAATATAGAACAGCATTTTTGAGTGTTCACTTTTGGGTGTCTACTTTTGCCTAAGTGTCAGTTATTGAGGTTGCACAGCTCCCATCAATGGGCACCCAAGTTAATGACATCCCTCCCCACCTTCCTGGAAAACTTGTCTTGATGATTACAGAAAACTGATTTATGTATACCATAACCTTTGGGCTAGAATACTCTTATTTTCTAATGTATTTGGGATTGCTGTGTCACAGAGCAATTCAAATCTCCTGGTATCAAAGAGTTAAAGAGGAAATCACCCATTGCAAACTATAATTTACAGTAGAGCACTTTACTAATCATGAGATGTTCAAGAGTGAAGCAAGAAAGCTCTAAAGCACTAGCTTTCCTGAATCTGCTCATTATGGATTACACTAAAGGGATGTAAAGGTTGTTAGAAAGTACCTAGAAGGCATTACTTAGAAAAAACACACTTAATAGAAATATCTACAAAGACCATGTGAATTAATTCAGGAGATGGGGAAAGTGCAAGAGGGAGGTAAGTCACTGAACTTGTTGTAGTCTCCTAGGGAGAAGTGGGAAGTGAGAACAGTGCAGTTTCCCCTCCTTTCTTTAATTTCTTCCAACACCTCAATTCATTCCTCTAACAACCACTGTGGAAGGAAGGTGTGCTACTCTATTATCCTCTCCACTTCTCTGCTGCTCCTTTGTCCAACCTCACACACACACAAAGTGGAAGTATCAAAGAGGATCAATGCCTGAATTCTGAGTCTGCTTTGTAGCATTTACGGCAAGCCAGCATTGTACTCATAGGCTTTCCCTTATCTGCTAGAAACTCACGGTCTTCCAATAACCTGTTTCAGAGATAAGCATCCTGATTTTAAGGAGGCAAAGCATGGTCAGCTCCTTCATGGGAAATTCCATGAGATAATAGCTTTGCAATATGACAGTGTGACTCAAACAAATCCTTGCATAATGCAGCAACATTTTTAGACTTGGCCAGTTTAAAGCTTGTAATGTCTGTGACTTGTCCACTAGATTTTCAAATTAGAACTAAAACCTGTAGTCAGTAGTTTTTTCAGCACCAATTTTGTTTTATTTTTACCAGATGTTACCTGATAACTCTCACACTATAGAGGTAACTGATCTCTCTCACATGGATGTATTCTTCTTCACATTAGTCACAAACACATTTTGCATACTGTTTTAATTGTCTGTGCATTCCTATACAAAAATAGTATAGTGTGATTTCTAATGTTTTCATGAAAGGTGTGCACAAAAACATGCTGAAAACACTCATTAAACAAAAAAAGGTATGCTGAAAATATTTATTATCTGGTAGATATTTGGCTTGTGAATTATGACCTCTTATGGTCAAATAAATTGGAGTTTGTAGCCTACGTCCTAACAGCAAGGTATCTACATATACAAAGTCATTGCAGCAGTTGAAACTAATTGGTGTCTTTTCTGACATTCTCAGCACTGTTAATTTGTACATAATTAATTTATATAGATTCATGCAATGGAGAAAAATAACACTTGTTTGTATACCTGTCATAATATTTTTCAGACCTTACCTGGTTACCTTAGAAATACTTAGATAGGTGATAGATGATGTATGTTCAGTAGATTTCCTCTGTTGGATTTTATACTTGCTAATCTAGAATTTTGCACTGAAGGAAAAGTCTTGAAACATTTTATTTATTCCAATCATAATACTTTCATTTCAGAAAAGGTAAAGATTTTCTTTTGAATATTGAATAGAGCTGGTTGACATTTTTCAACTGAAAAATATTCCCAGTGAAATATGGGGTTCTGTCAAAATTGTCATGGGGAAAATGTCAATTTGAAGCAGGGTGACCAGATAGCAAGTGTGAAAAATCGAGACTAGGGGTGGGGAATAATAGGGGCCTATTTTAAGAAAAAGCTCCAAAAATTGGGACTGTCCCTACAAAATCAGGACATCTGGTCACCCATATTTCAACGACTTTTTTTTTTAACAGGAAAATTCAAAATGAAACATTTAATTTAGGATTGACATTTCAAAATGAAATATTTTGTTTCTGCTGAAAATGTTAGAATTTTTATTTTGACCTTACATACTCAAAATGTTTCAGAATGTTTTGTTTTGTGAAAAATTTTGATATTATCCCCTATAGCCCATTTTGTTAGAGAAAAATATGGAAATATAGGCATTTCTTGCAAGATGGACATTTCATTTTCTGAACAGCTCTTATTTTTAACCAAATTGCATACACTTGTTAAGTGAGAATTGTTTTTCCTCTCAATCCAAGGTCAAAATGCCACAAGAGCTGAGAAATATTCAGATGAAATGAAGTACACATCAGGTGCTGCAAAAATATATTGTGCTCCTAACCTCTATACCCTGATACTAATGACTTATGGAAATTTTGTTCATATATAGGATAATGTTTTTGCTGCGTGAGGAATGCCTTCTGCATTAACACTTCATTATTATAATATTATTTTGCTTAACGTTCTGATTTCTTAAACATCTAATTTCTCACACTATTGCACATTATTTAGAACTACTTTTTGTGACTACACAAATTAATCTGTAGACAAGATCAGCAATATTTTGTCTTAAATGATCTAACCCAAGTTTACAGAACTGAAGATACCCTCATGCACTTAGATGACTTCATGGGAGGAACATCTGGTAGGAGTTTAAAGGATTCTAAAGCTTTTTAAGGAGTCAGGTTTTAAATGTGCAGGAAACAAATGTCAGTTTGAAAGAAATTACATCATCTTCCTAGAACAGAGGTCTTCAATCAGTGGGGTGTGCCCCCTGAAGGAGCCATTGAATAAGGTTTGTGGAGCACTGCTGTAACCCACAGCAGCTCCCATGGGGATAAATAAATAAATAAATGGAGATATACCAATCTCCTAGAACTGGAAAGACCTTTCAGGTCATCGAGTCCAGTCCCCTGCCTACACTAGCAGGACCAAGTACTGTCCCCTGACAGATTATTTTTTTTTGCCCCAGATCCCTAAATGGCCCCCTCAAGGATTGAACTCACAACCCTGGGTTTAGCAGGCCAATGCTCAAACCACTGAGCTATCCCTCCCCCCAATCTCACCCCCCTTATCCCTGTCAGATGACTTCCTGTCAGATGCTTTTCTGCTCCTCTGGTCAGAGGTTCTGTTGTACGTATCCCCCAACCCACCCCCCAGTGCTGCTCACAAAGATCAAGCAGAACAGGGTGAAGGTCATCCTCATAGTGTCAGCTTCACCGCACCAGCACTGCTTCGGCATGCTGCTGGACCTCTCGGTGGCTGATCCCTTACATCTGTCACTCAAACCGGACCTCCTGTTCCAAATCACTGAATCAGGCAGCCCTGCAGCTGATGGCTTGGCTACTGCACAGTTAAATGCATAGGAGCAGGAGTGCTTGGCCGCTGTCCAGCAGATTCTGTTGGACAACAGAAAGCCGTCTACCAGAGCAACCTACCTGGGCAAATGGAAGCATTTTGCATGTTGGACATTGTATAAAGGCATTGAGCCTGAGTGGGCCTCGCTGCAGTTAATCCTGGACTACCTTCTGCATCTCAAGCTCCTAGGCCTTTAGTCTATCAAGGTCCACTTGGCTTCTATTTTGGGCTTTCATTTGTCACTCCAGGGTAGGTCAGTTTTCACCCAGGACATGACTGTCAGGTTACCCAAGGGCCTCAAGCTCCTCCACCTGTACCTTAAGGACCCCATTTTGCCATGGGACCTGAATCTTGTGCTGTCACAGCTCACAGGACCCCCTTCAAATCTCTGGTGTTCTGTGTGCTCTCTCTCTCTCTGTCCCCCCTTTCCTGGAAGATTGTGTTCCTGGTTGAGATAACATCTGCTTGCTGGATCTCTAAGATTAGGGCTCTTACTTCAGAACTTTCTTATGGTCTTTTACAAAGACAAGGTCCAGCAGCACCTACTTTCTTGCACAAGTAGTCTTTTTTTTTTTTTCACATGGGCCAGGACATTTATGTACCTGTCTTTATTCCAAAGCTGCATAAGTTGGAGGAGGAGTGTAGATTGCATTCCCTAGATGTCAAGAGGACACTAGCCTTCTACATTGAAAGGACCAAGCCATTCCGCAATTCAATGTAATTGTCCATTGCGGTGGCTGATAGGATGAAAGGTCCAATGTCTGCTCAAAGAATTTCTTCTTGGATCACTGCCTGCATTCGCTGCTGCTACAACCAGGCAGAAGTGCCCACTCCAGCGATTGTAACTGCCCACACAACTAGGGCTCAGGCCTCTTTGACAGCTTTCCTAGATCAGGCCACTGGTGGTGCCACAACAGGTACCTCCATGACAGGTTCTGGTGCTCCTGCGGGGACTCCCAAATTGACTATGACCCCTTGGCCACAGGCCTCATGGGCCCCATGCACTATTCCTCCACTGTTTATAATCAGAATCCAAACACGTGTTGAGAAACTCTTCCACCACACTCTGGTCTGCTTTGTAAAGAGAAGTCATGACTCTAGGGTATATATGTTGTAAAAGAAGATGTGTTCTTAACTTGGTGTAGCTAAACTGTGGTAGCAAACTTGGGTTAAAATAACAGCAAAGACTCAGTGGGTTAGCAGATCAAGATAAAGTCTGTAGGGGAGGCTGGGGTTGAACTCAAACTGTTAACATGATTAAAAACCAAGTTGCTGTGTCTATGTCTACACTAGAGACTTTGCAGTGGCACAGACTTTGGCTGCTGTAAAGATATCTCATTTAGCCGCTCTATGCTGATAGGAAACAGCTCTCCTATTGACATAATTGTATGTTGGCAGGAGAAGCTGCCCTGCTGAGATAGCACTGTGCGCATTGCTATGTGGTGTGGTTTTTTCTTACCCCTAAGCGACTTAAGTTTTGCCAACATAAGTGGTAGTGTAGACATGGCCTTAGTCCTCGCTGCTACTGGAACCTGATTTAGCTAATGTGAGTAAGTTAACCCAAGTTAACCATGTACCTCTTTTTGCAATATAGATATACTCTTAGATTCTGTTCCCAGCTTTGGGGAAGAGAGCTTGGTCTGCTTGTTAAAACAAGGAGAGTGGGTTAGCCCTCGGATTGCAGGAGGATTGCTAGTTCATATACTTGGCGAGTCATCTTCTCACCGGTAGACTGCAGTCCCATTCCTTCCTGCAAGTCTGGAATAGTGCATGAAGTCTTGAAGGAGAGAGTAGCAAAAGGCCTTTGTTGAATCTCTGTTTGTTGATAAAGTTCCTTCAATATTCACCAGCTCCAATGGAGAAGCAGATCATAGCTGCTTTGTTACTCCTGAAATGAACAAAGCATTCTGTCCTATAAGCTGTCTCAATTCCTGAGAAGCAATCACTGAGGCATGATGAAAGTTTATTTTTTCCACTTCCCCTGCTGTGTACTAAGGTAATTCAGACAAAAGGAATCTTTTACTGCCTTTTTTATCTTAAGGGTATTGGATTCCTCAGCGGAAGTGGGAGATTGTAAAAATTGCTTTTTAATTGCTTTTTTATTTGCTTAATAAATAAAATATTTGCTTTATTTGCTTAATTGCTTAATTTTATTTATTTGCTTAATAAATAAAATATTTGCTTTATTTGCTTAATTGCTTTTTTATTTTTGCTTAAAAGTAAAAATAAATAAAAAAGATAACTAGGGCCAAATGCAGAGGCAATGTATAAGTTACACGCCATTCAATTCAGGTTTCTTTAGTTCTGCTTACACCTACCTGCCAGTGTGTAAATGAGAGTAAAGGAATTCACATTGGTGTAACTTACACACTGAGTAGCTGTAAGAATTTCTAAATCAGTTCAGAAGGTTGCTTAATTATTAATACTGTCTTGTATCTTTTTGTTATAACTTTTCTATACTCTTACTCTGGCCTCTTGGCATAAATGTTACACCAATTTACTATACTGTCCTATACACTTAAATACAAGAAAACTTCAGAGTTATGAACACCTTGGGAATGGAGGTTGCTCATAACTCTGAAATGTTCATAACTCTCAACAAAATGTTATTGTTCTTTCAAAAGTTTACAACTGAACAATGACTTGATACAGCTTTGGAACTTTACTATGCAGAAGAGAAATGCTGCTTTTGACCATTTTAATTTAAATGAAACAAGTTTCCTTAACTTGTCAAATCTTTTCTAAAACTTACTTTTTTTTCCCCAGTAGTTTACATTTCAGACAGCACTGTGTAGTACAGTATTTGTGGGTGTTTTTTATTTTTGTCTCTGCAGCCCGATTGTGTACACCTGGTTCCAAATGAGGTGTGTGGTTCATCGGTCAGTTTATAACTTGGATGTTTGTAACTCTGAGGTTCTGCTGTACTTTCAGCCAAATTAAGAGACACTGTGTAGGATAAATATCAGTATTAGTAAGTGGTTGTACATTTGAGGGACATTTTAAGTTAATGTAACATTCCCTTTTTAGGGGCGGGAGAGCGTGAAGGTTTCATCTGTTCAGATGACCTAAACCCAATTGGTCTGTCCTTTGAACTCAGTCAAATGCTTTATCTTAAGGAACTTATTTACATTTCAAAAATACAGTTGGTGGATGCAGGATGCTTGTACATCTAATAAATAGATGCAGAACAAAATCAACCAAGTGCTTACGTTTGACAAGGTCATGCAGTTTTGACCTAATCCTGTTTTCTTTAATGTCAGTAGAGTTTATTTTTGCATATCTTAATCATAAAAACTTCCTTGAGTGCTTTGTGATCAACTATTGTTTATACAAGAAAATATTTTCTCTCTATTCCATTTATCTCTGAGATATGCCTGTTTTCACAAAGTATGTTAAAGTTTAGTTCAAGTCCTGCCTTAGCCCCGCTGTGCTGCCAACGAGGAAATGCCCAAAGCAAGCAGGGCCAGGAGGTTCCGCGAGCGGCCCTCTATGCATGCCACTCCCAGCAGGAGGGTGGGTAGGGGGCTCCACATGCTGCTCCTTCCTGAAGGGATTGCCCCCACAGCTCCCATTAGCCACAATTTCCAGACAGTGGAAGCTGTGGAGTCAGTACTTGGAGCAAGAGCAGTGTGAGGCCAGGACAGGCAGGAATCCGGCCTTAGCCCTGCTGGACTTTTAGTGATGTAAAATCTCCCAATTCTGCTTCAGTAGCCTCCATCAGATAAAGCTCTATTCCGGGAGATTTCCGGTGAAACCGTAAGGGGTGTAGGATTGCCAGCCCACTCCTTACCGAATCTTTTCAGTAATAATTGAACATAAGTGATAAACGACGACCGTGTTAACAGTGACTTGTCAAAATTCTGTGTTTCTACTACTGCAGACTGATTTTCACCTTATTTGCTTCATGATTTCACCAAATATTGGTGCTTCTAAAGATCCAGACTGAATGAAAGAGAATCTTTAAATCTGAAACATATCGTCTTAAATTGTACTCTCCCTTTCTATCCCCCCTGCTGGGGCAAATGTTTCTGTGTACCCTGTATCAACTCTGTCTCTGAGGTTTTTACAGATTAGAAGGCCAAACCAACAAACTCACTATGACATGTTTTCAGAGCTTATGAAGTCCTCTGATAGGGCACAACTGAATGCATGGAGGCTGTCAGGACATTTACTTCCCCCACTCTAAACTCTAGGGTAAAGATGTGGGGGCCCCGCATAAAAGACAAATCAACCCCAGCTTATTTTACCAGCTTAGGTTAAATCTTTTCCCCCAAAACCCAAACTTCTCCAGTTGGGGCTTGGAAATTGCTGCCACCACTAACGTGAGTTCCCCAAAACTATGGGGTGGGGCACATTAGAACCCTGATAGTAACACCCTCTTCCCCTTTCTACCTGGGAGAGATTTGAGAACACAGACCTTCACTAGCCGTGAGGTGAGCCCGATCCAAAGCTAGGATCACTCCAATGGAAATACACAGACAGTCTTAGAAAAAGAAAGATTTAATAGAAGAACAGAGAGAAGCATAACTCCTTACACAGAAATTCATAGATACTGAGTCTCCTTGCATAAACCAGCCTCCTGCAGCACCCTCCCTTGGTATTTCTCTCTCTGCAGAACTTTACAGTTAAGAACACCGAGGACTGATTACAAGGATACAATTTAAGAATGCACTTACTACTAGATTGTTGGATTCTTAGCAGGTTATTAAAATGATGAATAGAAATAAAGATTGATGTCCTCCATAGCTGGAGGATTGCAGCCAGCTCCGAGCAGCCGAGAGAGAGACAGACCGACAGAACCCCCCTCCCCTCCCCACAAACAAAGTGAAACTAAACTCTTTGTCTCTAGGTATGAGTATCTTTGACGTCATCCCCTCTCCTGGTTCAGGTTTTAACTCTTTACAGGTAAAACAGTAATTCTAAGGCACTTCATACTTATGCCAGAGGCGTTCAGTGGCAGAGCCCAGGAAAACATACAGTGAGCGTGATCAGAACATGCAGGAGGCGATGCTGAGGCTAATGGGGAAGCAAACGAACATGATGAGGTGTCCGGTGGAGTGTCAGGAAAGGCAACTAGAGCACAGACCACCTCTGCATCTATTGTAGAGCAGGCCTTCCCTCCTTGTCAGGTTCCATATCCTCCTTGCCCAGATGCCCAAGAACACATGGGGGGAGGCTTCAGGCACCCAGCCACTCAACTCCAGGGGATGGCCCAAGCAACAGAAGGCTGTCATTCAAACAGCTTTGATTTGTCCTTCCCTCTTCCCCACCCCCACTCGGGCTACCTTGTCCGTGATCTCATTTTTTTTTTAATAAATAAAGAATGAATGGATTCAAAGCAATAGGAACTTTATTTCCTTTGCCAGCTGTGGTCAACTCTGTGCACATTTCCCAGAGTCACTACCCTTGTTAGCAGAAGGTTACTGATTGCCTTTGCCACTTCGATCATAGCAGCCCCCATGGTAGATTTGTCCACTTTGCTACTGGTCACTCGGAAATCAATTCAATCAGGCATTGTAAGCTTCCATAGGGCTATCGCCACTCGCTTCTCAACTGTCAGGGCAGGTCTCATCTTGGTATTTCTGCACTTCAGGGTGGGAGAAAGCAACTCACAACGTTGCATGGCTTTACGCATGGAAAAGTTTAACAACCACTGGGAATCAACCCATACCTGCAACACTATATGTGGTCCCACTGGTCTGTTTTTTGTTTGCTGGGCCCAGAATCGGTGTTCCACTGTATCAACCTGCCCCACTGCCACCATGATGTCCCAATTGATGACTCCCGTGATTTCAGGAATGTCTGTGTCATGTCCTCCTCACCAATATCCTCGTGCTGGCAGTATCTAGCCAGGTTCTGCACATACTGCAGGATAATTCACAAGGTGTTTATAATGCTCACAACAGCAGTGCACAGCTGAGCGGGTTCCCTGCTTGCCGTGCTATAGCGTCTGCACGGATAACCCAGGAAAAAAGGCACAAAACAACTGTTTGCCATTGCTTTCAAGGAGGGAGGGAAGACCGATGACATGTACCCAAAACCACCCGCAACAATGTTTTTGCCCCATCAGGCATTGGGAGCTTAAGACAGAATTCCAATGGGCAATGGGGACTGTGAGATATCTACCTACAGTGTACACTCCGTGAATAGATGCTAGCCACGGTATTGAGGATGCACTCCACTGACCTACTGCGCTTAGTGGGGACGCACATGATCGACTGTATAAAATTGTTTTCTAAAGATCAACTTCTATAAAATTGACCTAATTTCATAGTGTAGATATGCCCTTAATGGTCAGATGCCACTAGATGGAGCAACACCACATCCTGGAGGTGTATGGGTTACCTAGCCAATAGAGGAAACAAGGCCTGCTATAAAAGGGAAAGTACAGCAAAGGGAAGGGAGGCAGAAATACCTAGAATAGCAAGGTGGTGACAGCCCTCCCACAGTCTCTCTTCAAGAAATCATCTAGGAAATCAACTAGGAAACGGAAATCATCTAGGAAATCATCTAGGAAACGGAAATCATCTAGGAAACGGAAAGATTGTAAAACCCAAAAGTGAAGGGTTGATTGGCTTAATTGAAGGTGAGGGTCCAGGAACTGACTTGATTGAGAGCGAGTCAGGAGAAGCAGAGGCCCCTCAGGAGACCACTCAAAGAGGGAATGACACCTAATCTGAACCACAAGAATGATTCAAGCATTAGAAAACATGCCTTTTCATGATAGACTTCTGGAGCTTAGATTAATAAGGAAAAGGTTAAAGGGTGACTTGATTATCTATATATATAAAAGTCAAGTGGTGTATGTATGAGTGTATGTATGTATGTATGTATGTATGTACGTATGACAGCGAACTCCTCCCGCACCGTTTGAGCCAGAGACTTGAAATTTGGTACAGTGAGGGGTCCTGGGGTCTAGATCTTGGTAAGGGTCGAAAAATTTTCGGATCTCACCTCTGACGCCCCCCAGGGGTGAAAGTCTTTCAGGGCCAATCACATCAGCTGGGCAGTTAGGTGCTGATGATGTCATAATACCCCCTCCAACAGACACCGCACTCGCTCAGCTCGCCCCTCCCTCCTCCAACGGAACCCCGGAGATCCCTCAGCTCACTGCCCCTCCCCCCTCCCAACGGAACCACGGAGATCCCTCAGCTCACTGCCCCTCCCTCCTCCAACGGAACGCCGGAGATCACTCAGCTCACTGCTCCTCCCCCCTCCCAATGGAACCCCGGAGATCACTCAGCTCACTGCCCCTCCCCCCTCCCAACGGAACCCCGGAGATCCCTCAGCTCACTGCCCCTCCCTCCTCCAACGGAACCCCGGAGATCACTCAGCTCACTTCCCCTCCCCCCTCCAACGGAACCCCGGAGATCACTCAGCTCACTGCCCCTCCCTCCTCCAACGGAACCCCGGAGATCCCTCAGTTCTCTGCCCCTCCCCCCTCCCAATGGAACCCCGGAGATCACTCAGCTCACTGCCCCTCCCCCCTCCCAACGGAACCCCGGAGATCACTCAGCTCACTGCCCCTCCCTCCTCCCAACGGAACCCCGGAGATCCCTCAGCTCACTGCCCCTCCCTCCTCCAACGGAACCCCAGAGATCACTCAGCTCACTGCCCCTCCCCCCTCCAACAGAACCCCGGAGATCACTCAGCTCACTGCCCCTCCCTCCTCCAACGGAACCCCGGAGATCCCTCAGTTCTCTGCCCCTCCCCCCTCCCAATGGAACCCCGGAGATCACTCAGCTCACAGCCCCTCCCCCCTCCCAACGGAACCCCGGAGATCACTCAGCTCACTGCCCCTCCCTCCTCCAACGGAACCCCGGAGATCACTCAGCTCACTGCCCCTCCCCCCTCCCAACGGAACCCCGGAGATCACTCAGCTCACTGCCCCTCCCCCCTCCCAACGGAACCCCGGAGATCACTCAGCTCACTGCCCCTCCCCCCTCCCAACGGAACCCCGGAGATCACTCAGCTCACTGCCCCTCCCTCCTCCAACGGAACCCTGGAAATCACTCAGCTCACTGCCCCTCCCCCCTCCAAACGGAACCCCGGAGATCACTCAGCTCACTGCCCCTCCCCCCTCCCAACGGAACCCCGGAGATCACTCAGCTCACTGCCCCTCCCTCCTCCAACGGAACCCCGGAGATCACTCAGCTCACTGCCCCTCCCTCCTCCAACGGAACCCCGGAGATCCCTCAGTTCTCTGCCCCTCCCCCCCTCCCAATGGAACCCCGGAGATCACTCAGCTCACTGCCCCTCCCCCCTCCCAACGGAACCCCGGAGATCACTCAGCTCACTGCCCCTCCCTCCTCCCAACGGAACCCCGGAGATCCCTCAGCTCACTGCCCCTCCCTCCTCCAACGGAACCCCAGAGATCACTCAGCTCACTGCCCCTCCCCCCTCCAACAGAACCCCGGAGATCACTCAGCTCACTGCCCCTCCCTCCTCCAACGGAACCCCGGAGATCCCTCAGTTCTCTGACCCTCCCCCCTCCCAATGGAACCCCGGAGATCACTCAGCTCACAGCCCCTCCCCCCTCCCAACGGAACCCCGGAGATCACTCAGCTCACTGCCCCTCCCTCCTCCAACGGAACCCCGGAGATCACTCAGCTCACTGCCCCTCCCCCCTCCCAACGGAACCCCGGAGATCACTCAGCTCACTGCCCCTCCCCCCTCCCAACGGAACCCCGGAGATCACTCAGCTCACTGCCCCTCCCCCCTCCCAACGGAACCCCGGAGATCACTCAGCTCACTGCCCCTCCCTCCTCCAACGGAACCCTGGAGATCACTCAGCTCACTGCCCCTCCCCCCTCCAAACGGAACCCCGGAGATCACTCAGCTCACTGCCCCTCCCCCCTCCCAACGGAACCCCGGAGATCACTCAGCTCACTGCCCCTCCCTCCTCCAATGGAACCCCGGAGATCACTCAGCTCACTGCCCCTCCCCCCTCCCAACGGAACCCCAGAGATCCCTCAGTTCTCTGCCCCTCCCCCCTCCCAACGGAACCCCGGACTACATCAGCTCACTGCCCCCCCCCCACCTGCGAAGGTCCCCGGAATCCCTCGGCTCTGGGCCCCCTCCCCCCCTGCGACGGATCTGAGTTGGGTTTGGTGGGACGGTAAGTGAGGTGGGGGTGTCGGATTCGGTCGGGGGGTGAGGTGGGGGTGTCCGGTTTGCTTGGGGGGGTGGGAAGGTGTTGGGGTGGGTGAGGGGTGAGGGGTGGGTGTTGGGGTTGGTCAGGGGGTGTCAGCTGTCTGCCACCTCCCCACCTCCGACTGACCCGAGCAGCGCCGGGCACTTATGCTAGTAGTCTATAAGTGTCTACAGGGGAAATAAATATTTCAGTCTAGCAGAGACCACTGTAACACAACCCAATGGCTGAAAGATGACACTAAATAAATTCGGATTGGAAATAAGGTGTAATTTTTTAACAGTGAAAATAAATGATCACTGGAACAATTTGAGGGTCATGGCAGATTTTTCATCCCTGACAATTTTTAAGTCAAGATTGGATTTTTTCTAAAAGTTTGCTCTAGGAATTATTTTGGGGAAGTTTAATGGCCTCTGTTATTCAGGTCAGACTGGATGATCACAATGGTCCCTTCTGGCCTTGGAGTGTACATGAATCCAGAAAGAAATGATGATAACCATAAGATATTTAACACATTACAGGATCTTACTGAACAAATAAAGACCCTTATATCTGTTGGTTCGTGCTATAACTTTGCCTTGTAAATTTTCATTAAAAAAAAAGTTTTTGACAGTTATGTTTGGATATTGTTTTGCTTACTTAACTGTCCTCTGCTGTGGTATAAGGACTGTTAGTCAACCAATAAGAAAACTGTGTTTAGGGTTCTTCTGGTTCAGTGGATATTTTTTTTATACCACATATGTAGCCCTTATATTTAGAGACTCGTTACAGATTCCCTGCCTGTGAATTCTTTCCCATTTACGAATGCTGATCAATTGATAAACTTCAGCCTGTGAAATTTTATGAAATTTTGTGAAATTTTCCATTTGGTTTTTAGACATTGAAAATGGGAGGGAGGGATTTCTCCCCCCCCCCCTCTTTTTCTCACAGAAAACCCTTTTAAATCTTTTTATTATTTGTATTTTGCATGCAAATGTTTATTAGCTCTTGTGTTCTTTCATGTGCAATTCATCTTTAATACTGTTCAGTATTGATGAGCTTCTCTCTTTAAGCAAAGGTTTGGCAGCAAGCAGGTATTTGCTACTGAGGCCAAGTTGTTAATTTCACTCTCAGAGAGTTGTTATTTTTCTTATATAATCAAAGTCAAAGGGGACATGACAGAATTTTCTCTTCTATAGAGGCAAAGAGAATAAATAACAATTCATTTTTGAAGCTTTAGTCAAAGCAATTCACTTTGGAGTTGGGTTGAAAGAACAGAAGAGAAAGGGACTAGGTTCTTGATTTTTGGCGTAAATATTGTTAAAACATTTGCAATTTCATTTTCTTGTATTTTGCAACTGATTTTAAACTACAATACTCTTCACCTCCCTGAGTCAAATGCCTTCATCTTTTGAATTTGTTTCCCTGCAAAGGAAAATTATGTAGATTAACAGTGGTAAAACACCAAAACCTTTCCCACAGTATACACATGGACAAATACACGTGAATAAAGACAATTGTAAGGTGACCGAGAATATATTTTAAATCCTTGATCAACCTAGAAACTGTTGCTATATGCCAAAGAAAAGGAAGTATTGTATCAGGAAGAGGCTACTTACTTTACATTTTTGAAGGCTTACGTATACTGAGAGAAGTGGCAATATCATTTCCTGTTGATCTACATGTAGTACAGTTCAGAAGCCTTTGCTTTTATTTGGAATTAAAATAAGTCATTTAATTGGTGAAATGTATTAAATACCAATTCCGTACAAATAGATGTAATATGCCTGGTTTTTTAAATGAAAATATATAAGAAAACTAATACTTAGCATTTGTTTGACAGATCTTGACAACTGCTCATAAACTAATAAGTTAGTAAATTTCTTCAGAATTTAAGATAAGAATTTTGAACAGCAAAAAGTGTAACCATTTTGCTGTGAATACAAACTTATCAAATATTAATTGATTTTTAATTACTGTCATCCTGAATTTTAATGTTTATATAGGTAGTGTTATCCTTATAGCTGTGTCGATACCAGGATATTGGAGAGACAAGGTGGGTGAGGTAATATCTTTTATTGGACCAATTGATGAGAGGAACAAGATTTTGAGCTACACAGAGCTCTTCTTCAGGTCTGAGAAAGGTATTCAAAGTGGCATGGCTAATGTAAGATCAGACAGGTTAGCATAAGTAATTAACACATAGTCTAAGGGACCATTCTACATGTAGTGGCTCTTTAACAAACATCACAACCACCACAATCTCTCCACAGTGGAGAGGACAGAAATAGGGTCTCTCAGATCTAACCACCAGATAGTGATCAAACTGGCAGACACGCTGGCCATGTCTATAGTAGCAACTTACAGTGGCAGCTGTGGCACAGTTGTACAGATGAAGCTCTGCCACTGTAAGACTGCTTGTGTAGCCACTTTGTGGCATCATGGGAGAACTCTCCTGTTGATGTAATTAAACCATCTCCAACAAATGGCATTAGCTATGTCCACGGGGGAGCATCTCCTGCCGACATAGTGCTGTCCACACCAGCACTTCAGTCACTGTAATTTATGTCGTTCAGAGGAGTGGGTTTTCTTTTCATGCCCCCAAAGCAATGTAAGTTATGCTGACAAAAGTGCTAGTATAGACCAGGGATCGGCAATCTTGGCATGCGGCCCCGAGGGTAAGCACCCTTGGCGGGCCTGGCTGTTTGGTTACCTGCCTTGTCCGCAGGTTTGGCCAATCGCGGCTCCCATTGACTGCAGTTCGCCACTCCGCTCTGGTCCAATGGTGGCTTGAAATCTTTTTTTGTTTCACCAACAGTTGGTCCAATAAAGGTATTACCTCACCCCCACTTTGACCATGTTTTTTTATAATAATTTTCATTCAAAGGTCTCTGAGTGCTAGAGCCTAGAATGATGAAACTATGAATGCTGACCATTCTCCTCAGTAGGATCAGGATGTTGATTCTGAAAACACTTTCATTCTATTACCTAGATTTGTTTATGCTAGGCATGGTTCAACTCCCCTAATGGTATCAATAACTGGAATACTAATACAGACATACCTCCAGGCAGCTGACAGCATTTTAAATACCTATTAGCTAATTCTGCCTTTAGCAGGACTATGCTGGCTATTTACACTCAGTGTCCTGTGTATATCAGCACTCCCACTGCTGTTCCTGCTTCATTTCTGTTTAGGAACACCTGTTCAACCAACTGAATTTTGGAGGAACTTTTGCTACATCCACTCTGAAGATAAGTTGCATCCATGCCTGAAAGCAGCATTGTTGAGAGTAGGCATTTTAGATAATTCCCATTTCTGCTGTATCACACCCATTTTGTCAGATTTACCCTCAGACATGAAACTCTTTAGCTCAATCACAAGTTTTACCTGGGTTGGGGGACAGGGGAGTACTATGAATAATGGTTTCTGCATGCTGCTGGTATCTGTGCAGTTACTCCTGTGGAAGCTTTCTGCACCTGGTAGTTAAACAGGAATGTGTACAAATATTTATAACAAGTTTGCCATAATAAAAGTTTGCTTTGTTTATGACTATATAAAGAACTGTGTAATTCAGGTAAAGCAATATTAATCACAAAGTCTAAAACATACTCTTGTGTTGCCTCCTTAAGTATCCTGTCTTCCTCCCTTTTGACTACACTGTTTACCGGTAATTCTGACCCTGGTTCGTCATGCCTCATCAAAAATAATGAAGCCTGACAAATGCAGCTTTAAATTCTATAGCTTTCCTCCCACAGTATTTGTACACCAGCCTTTTCTCCATGTCCAATTTTGGACTTCTGGATATAAAACCAAATAATTTTGTCAATCTTTTTTTCAGAAGGGTAAATCATTTGGGAGTTTCTGTTTTGAGCAATTTTATTGTTTTTTTTTTTTTTTTGGCTATGCAGCATCACCAAATCATGATTTTATAGCAATGCCCCGATCCTCATCAGTCTAGGCAGGTTTTGTTTTCTGTTTTTACTGTATCTGTTTTTTAATTTGAAAACAATAACATCTTATCAAAGTGAATGCCATAAACAGGGCCAAACATTTACTACATAGAACAAATCAGATACAGAGTTTATATAGAACTAATCAAATATCTGATATTTAGAAACCATAACCATTTTATTCTGTTCAAACTGCGGAATCAGAGTGATGATAGATGCATTTGAAATAGACACAGGTACATTTTGAAAGCCATTGCACAAGATATCAGTAAGGACATAGGTAAATATGATAAAGGACTTACACAGCTTGATATGGATGGGTATGGAGAAAACTTTAAGCAGGAACTTGAAGTATATTTTGCACTGGTGCAGATAGTAGTAAGAAGCTGGGTATAAAAATCAAATAGATATTCAGGCTTTGTCTATGTTAGCCTATTTTTCAGCATTTGTGCAGGTGCCCCAGTGCTAGCAAAGGTGTATGCTCTAGTTTAAACTGGGAAAATGTGTTCTTACCATCGTGTTATTTCAGAACAGAATTAGATGAAATGAAGGCAAAATGCCTTTGGCTCCATCCATTCCGGAACTTGCTGAAGATTGGTAACCTCAACACAGCTGTGCCATTTCTGATAAAATGGGTAAGAAATTATGTAGTGTGGATGTATCCTGGAAAAAGCAGCTCCAGACAATTCATGACATTAAGGTTCCTTCTTAGCCTATGGTTACACTAGAGATTATAGCGCGTTTGTGTATAGCGCTTCCCAATTTAGCGCAATAGGTATTGCGCTACAGCGTGTGTACATCAAGACCCTGCAGCGCTAAAGAATAGACACATTTGCGGCACTTCTGCCGTCAGTGAGAGTACCGCAATAGGGCAGGTATCCCACAGAGCACCTCTTCTCAATCTGGCACAGTGCCTTGTGGGGAAGGGGGCATTTTTTGCGGCCATTCTGCATCCAATGACAACTGTGATGCTTTATTTGATATCCCAGCAATCCTTTTATTTTCCGGCCACCTCTGGCGCCCTTTCTCAACGGTTTCAGCATTTCTCAATGCTCCGTTGCCCATTTTCCCTGTGCTGTAATGGATCTCGAACTGCTGCAGAGCATGCTGGCGAGTGTTGCCAGCACAACTCTCTGCGTGGCACAGTTTATTCTTGAAAGGGAACGTGACAGTACTGATGAGTCTGGAGAGGAACTCGAGATAGAGCCGAGGAACAAATTGGACACTAAGCTGCTCATTGCTTTAACGGACATGCTCACGACCATGGAACGCCGCTTCTGGGCACGGGAAATGAGCACTGACTGGTGGGATTGCATCGTCTTGCAAGTGTGGGACGATGAGCAGTGGCTGCAAAACTTTCGCATGAGAAAAGCCACTTTCATGGGACTGTGTGCTGAACTCGCCCCCGTCCTGCAGTGCCAGGACACCAGATTGAGAGCTGCCATCCCGGTGGAGAAGCGGGTGGCTATAGCACTCTAGAAGCTGGCCACCCCTGAGAACTACCGATCGGTGGCCAACCACTTTGGGGTGGGGAAGTCGACCGTTGGAGTTGTGTTGATGGAAGTGTGCAAGGCCATTAATCGCCTTCTACTACGAAAAATTGTGACCCTTGGTGACGTGCGTGACATCATGGCTGGCTTTGAGCAGATGGGGTTCCCTAACTGTGGAGGGGCAATCGATGGGACCCATATACCTATTCTGGCCCCCGAACACCTAGCTGACCAGTACATTAACAGAAAGGGGTACTTCTCCATGGTTCTTCAGGCGCTTGTGGATCACCGTGGGCGGTTCACTGACATTAATGCAGGCTGGTCGGGAAAGGTGCATGACGCACGCATCTTCCACAACAGCGGCCTGTTCACGAAACTGCAAGAAGGCACTTTTTTCCCAGACCACAGGATCCCCGTGGGGGAAGTGGAAATGTCCATTGTTATTCTTGGCGACCCCGCTTACCCTCTAATGCCCTGGCTCATGAAACCCTACACGGGGAGCCTGGACAGCAGCCAGGAAAGGTTCAACTACAGGCTGAGCAGCTGTTGAATGACTGTGGAAAAAGCCTTTGGGCGTCTTAAAGCCCGCTGGAGATGCCTCTATGGCAAGATAGACTTGGCAGAGGGAAGTATATCCGCAGTTATTTCCGCATGCTGTGCCCTACATAATCTCTGTGAGCGGAAGGGCGAAGCATTCACTATGGCATGGACCTCGGAGGTTCAACAACTGGAGGCCACGTATGCACAGCCAGAGAGCAGGGCTATTAGAGGGGCCCAGCGCGAGGCTACAAGGATCAGGGAAGCCTTGAGGGAGCATTTTCTGGCTGAAAGCGAGTTCTAATGGGAATTGCGGAGGGAGGGAGGGAGCTTGCGGGGTAGCAGTCTGTTAATCGGATAAGGCGGTTGCTTTTATGTACCTACTACACCCATGTGTGCACCGAATACAGAAACCCATTTATTAAAAATAATTCATTTATTGAACAGCTTTCTCATAATCTGAAATAAAAGTTGAAAAACATTAAAGTTTGTGGTGGGGGAAGAAGGGGTGTTAAATCAGTTTCAGGGAGGAAGGGTGTGAAATTGTGTGTGGGAGCAAGGGGTGTGAAATTGGGGTTGGAAAGAGGACAGTTACATATTGGTGTATGTCCTGGACTCATAATCTCCAATGCCCTCCGAATTGGTGTACTCCCCCAACGCATTCTGCGGAGTACGCTCATGCCTGTTAGCAGGGGTTGGGTGCAGTGGATAAGGGTGCTGGATCTATGGGGTGGTCGGTGAAGGGATGGGGATTGGAGGCAGCTGTGGGTGGTAATAAGCAGCCAGCTGTTGATACTGGCCTGGAGGGTACAGAGGGCCAGGAGGGGAATGGCTAGGGGGCAAGTGATGTAAGGGGGGTGTCGTTCAGGGGCCATCTGTTCCTGAACAGCAGCGATTCGCTGCAGAGTCTGTATTTGCAGCTCTAGCATTCTAAGCAGCTTGTCAGTGCGACAATCAGCACGGTCTTCGCGAGCCATCTCTCTCTCCTTCCTTTGTTGTTCCCTCCGCTCATCCAAACGGCTCATCTGCTCCTCCCTATGTTGGCTGTCAATTGAAGCCTGTTCCAGAACTTGCCTCATAATCTCCTCTTTGGTCTTCCTCGGTTTGCTTCGCAGTCTACTCACTTTCTGAGCCACACATGCAGCTGGGGAGGATGTCAAGGGCAGAGCTGGAAAAAGTTACAATTTCAGAGTTAAAAGACAAGATCCCATTGTTTGCAACAGACACTCTTGGGGAGTCCCACACATTCCTTGAATCTTTTGTGCAGTTCCCCTGTCCAAATAATCCATTTCACCCACAGAGGTAACCAAGGATCCCCGGGCATGGAGAGTCTCTGGGACAAACATTGTTTCCCTGCCTTTCTCTACCAGTGTTTTGGGGGAGTGGAGGGCATTACTGGGAACTGCGTTCTGATTAGCATTATCCCAACATTCGGTGTAGGTTTTCATTCTGGAAGATATCTCTCTGTTGTGGGTTACAGAGCAAGAGAGGGCGGGGATTCTAAGGAGATGTGGCTTCCGCCCAGGCCCATACGCAGCTTGCATCTGTGCGGCAATGCTTCCCCCCCCTCCCCCCTTAGAAGAGTGGCGTGGACTGGTGACCATGGCCAGGACAGCGAACACGCTGGGGCTACCGCGAAACCTCCGCAGGCACATTGCAAGAGCTCTTATTGAGACCTTTGCAGAAATCACTGATGAGGATTACCGCGAGGTGATAGAGTACATCAATGCACTATTCCATATGTAGCCAACCATGGGAGCATTCTTCTCCACCCACCCTCTGCAAATCTGTCTGCCCTCCCCCCTAGAAAAGTTTGCTGTACCTGTGCAAACCGGTGTTGGAACCACAGCACCTGCAGCCGCCAGACGCTGTGGCTCGCTCTGGGTGCTTTCTGGGCTTGAGAAAAGTTCCTGACTGCATGTACCAAGGGAGTCCTCATTGCCCTGGCTCGGTCCTGCTGACGTGTCTGCCTCATCCTCCCCCTCCTCGTCTGGGTCCTGCTGCGAATCGCCGTGCTGAGAGTCTCCAGCATCCATTTCCCCCCCCCCCCCCCAGTAATGAGCTGGGAAGAAGTGTCCTGGGTGTTTGCTGGAGCGCACGTTGCATCACCACCCAGGATCGCATCCAGAGCCTGGTAGAACTTGCAAAACACAGGGGCTGCCCCAGAGCGGCTGTTTGCATCGCGGGTTTTGCGATATGCAATCCTAAGCTCCTTTACTTTTGCCCGGCACTGCAGGGTGTCTCGTTCATACCCTCTGTCCCTCATGGCCCCGGATATCAGGGCATAGTATCATAATTTCTGCGGCTAGACCGCAACTGAGACTGTACAGCCATTTCCTCCCAACAGCTGATGAGGTCCATGACCTCATGATCAGACCACGCTCGAGATCGCTTATTGCGAGGAGGCATGGGACGTGGAGTCATGACTGAAGCAAAATGGTTACCTGAGGAGCACTCCACGCCTGGCTGCAGTAAACAGGAAAAGGATTTTCAAATTTCCCTGGCCATTTAAGGGGAGGGTCTGACGTGTGGTCACCTGAGGACGCGACAGAAGAGTTTTAAAGGATGGCCAGAGAGACTGTAATGGGAATTGTGGGCCAGGCTGGAGGAGGCTGGAGGCTCATTAACGCGCAATGGGTGTTCACATTCGCACCCTTGCGCTATAGCGCTAGCGCAAAAAGCCTTATCACGATTGGATAGGTGGTTTTACAGTTGCGCTTTAAGCGGAGACTTATTGCGCAAAATGTGCCTTGCCAGTGTGTTCGGGGACAGAGTTATAGCGCTACTGGAGGCTTTTAGCGCTATAAAGCGCCAGTCTAACCATACCCTTATAGAAGAAATTGTGGATTATAATGGCACCATAGAGGAAAATAGGAAATAATCTCCTCACAGTGCCTTGCTTACAGAAAGGTAAGAGATTAGTGATACGAAGAGATAGAGATGGGGAACTCATTACTGAATAATACAGAATGGTGATCTGCTTTAGCCTGTCTTGTATAGTTTATTTTTCCTTTCAAGTTACCCAAATGAAGTGCATTATGGATACACAAGATATTACTAGGAGCAGTGGTTTATGATAGAAGCACTTGTAGGTGCCAGAAGCCACATTTAATGGGATAAGAAGGAGGCTTAGGAACTTGTTTTTTATCCAGGTTATCTGTGGGACATATTCAGTGCTAGATAATGCAAAACAGACTACAAACCTATGTGTGTATTTAAGGAGTGGTGTGAAGCAGCAAAAGGTGACTGACTGTAGGACAATGGGAACAATTTTGTAGATTGCTTTATACAAAAGTTGGATGGGTTACATCTGAAATAACAAGA
This sequence comes from Sternotherus odoratus, assembly GCA_032164245.1. Taxonomy (NCBI): domain Eukaryota; kingdom Metazoa; phylum Chordata; order Testudines; family Kinosternidae; genus Sternotherus; species Sternotherus odoratus. The sequence goes on from JAVMKO010000005.1 coordinate 75,903,359, forward strand.
CTGCAGAAAGAACAGTGTTCTGAGGAGGTGTTTTAAAGTATGTTTCTAGGGACAGAGGCAAGTATAGAATGAGAGAGAGTAGAAAGGAAAAAGTAAGATGTGTATGCATGAGAAGGACAAATATAAAAAGGTTGTATTCATTGTAATGGAAATGAGCTATTACAAACTTGATTTGGGTTTTATGAATGTTAATTTAGAAGGAAATGTGAGATGTACATGTGAGTTAAGTGTCTGTACAAATCTCAGAAATTTAGCAAAGAAAATAGGATACCTAGAGGCATATTGATATGAGAAATTTTGATATTAGGAATATACTGTAATTAAAACCTTGCAAGAATATAATAAGGCAGTAATAGCTGTATATTCTTTACCCCATGGGCTGCAGTCCTGCTCCTACTGAACTCAGTGGAATTTTGCCCAAGACTATGGGGGGAGCAGTGACGGGCCCTCTATATTTGTATAGATACAGTGGTGTGGGGGAGAATTTTTTCAAACAACAGATAGAAATGTAATGGAAGAAAGAGATATTTTATATAAAAGGGTATCTGTGTAGTCCTGAAATGGGGCATATGAGAAATTTCAAATGCAATTTCTGAAAAATATGCTGTAATAAGTTGTTAAAAATACCATAAAGTGTTTGGCCAAAAAGAACAAGCAAATTATTAAATAATTGGAACAAATAAATATCCTGGGGAAAAAAGTGAACAGATTTAAATGGGGAATTTTAACATGGACTAGAGCACATCTTGAGGAGGAAATGTAATACTAGTACACTGTGTATCTGTAGCACAATTTGTGCTGGGGTTGTTTTTTAAAACTGCATGAGTCAATCAGTAAATAAGAGAGCAACACTAGATATTAAGTATAATTGAAGAAATAATTTCAGATATAAAGAAGAGAACTTTAGAAAGTAGAATCAGAACAACTGAATTAGGAATGTAATAAGAACTGAAAAAGAGGAAATAGTGGAGCATTATTCAAAAGGACAGAATTTGGGAGGGGCAATGTGTCTTCCAGCCATAGGCGTTATGACTGCTATATTTGGTAGGGCAATGCATATACGAGAATGTGTACACACGCTGAAGCCAGCTCTCTTGGTTCACTGGATCTCACCACCCATTTGGAGTGCTGCAGGTGCTCGGAGGTGGAGTTGGGATGGCTAAATAGGGGAACCCCAGCTGCTGCTGATGTGCTTTGTGGCAACCTGAGCGTTGGCACTGTGGCCTCTCTAGCACCAACTACTGCAGCGATGGTGCCACTCTGGGTGAATAAAACACAATATAGGGGAAAGTTATTCTAATGGATTAGAAATTCTTGGGTTAAGAAAAAAGTAGGAGGACTTCGCACTTTGCTTGTTATGTATCTCTACTTCAAAGTGTTAAGACAATATAGCACTTTTTTTGATTAACCGGGAGAGATTTACCACTGGTACAACTCCCTTACTTTAGGATCCTTGTACTGAAAGGACTTTGTGTCATGAACAATTTCAAAATAACTACACTTTTTGTTGATGTTCAGTTGACAGAGGAACAAATAAATAGTAACAGAGCAAATACATTAAAAATGATTCTGATAATGTAGGTTTATGGCCAAAGTGGTTTTGTTCTTCAGTATAAAGAATTTAATCATCAGAAAGTTGATAATATAAAAGAGAATGCTATAGAATATAGAAAAAAGAAACATGGGATGATCACTGAGAGACACTAAAATCATCCGTGCAGTGTGCTTTACAGTAGCAGTGATAAAGCAAACAGTATCTTGGGTGTATATTTAGAAAATTAAGGGAATAAATCGTGATATTCTGACCACACTTGAATGACATACAGATTTGGTCATTTTGGGAAGGGCATTGCAGGGATTAAAAAAGGTAATACAAAGGTGAAATAAATTGTTTTTTGTAATTATGAAGTAATTATGTTTAATTATGAAGTAATTCCAGCAACATTTGACCTAATTTTTTTTTTTAAATAGCACAACAGTGTAATAGAGCATCTTCACTGAAATACTACAGCAGCACAGGATGCAGTTGTGCCAATGAAGTGCTTCTTTAATCCCATGAGTTAACTATGATTAATCGACAGCCTGAATTAATATTAATAAACCCTTTCTCCCACTGTCTTGTCTATTTTGACTGTAAACTCTCTGAAACAGGCATTGACTCTTACTAGTTGTATGTTCAGCATCTGGCACTGTGGGTCCCAGTCTAGGCACTACCATAACACAAATAATAATTCATACTGCTAATCTTAATGAAACCAAGTAATGAATGTTAATTATAGAAGTAAAACATAACTAATCATTTACAAAAATGAAAATTTTGCAGGGGAAGGATAGTTGAGTAAGTACGGACTAACCTGAGACTCAAGACCTGGTTTCAGTTGTCTGTGTCACAACAGAATTTCGGTGTGACCTTGGGCAAGTCATTTAGGAATGCTGTGCCTCAGAATCCCATCTGTAAAATGGGAATAATAGTCCTCCTGTACCTCACAAACACGTTACAAGGATAAATACACTTAAAATTGTTAGGTGCTCAAGAACTATGGTAATGGAGACTATAAAAGTACCACAGATAGATGGGCCCCATAAACCTGTCACATAATAGCTTTCTTATCTTCAAGATACAAAGGCTTGACCTCTGGTTAAGCTCCAAGTGTTATGGGTTGTTATTTTGGGATTGCTCTAACAAGACAGATGGGGCATGTATTTGTGGGAAGAGTTCACTTAAGAGTTATGTTTCCCTATGTGGGAGCAATTGGTCATATAATGTGAACAAAAATGAAATAATAGAAGGGGCAGTGCACATTGTGAGAAAAAAGATTGTACAGGAAATAAACACTAACAGAATTGAAAGGCCATTCAGTCATTTTACCACTGAAGAACCTCCAGGTTTCTCTCCGGGTCTTGGTACCTAAGACGGCATCTGGTGAGTATCCACCACCTGTCATACTCCCACAGAAGTTCAGTTAATGTGATAGGCCCTGAATTGTGTTCAGTGGGCTGCTCTTCCTTCAGTAAAGCTGAGTGCCTGATTAGGTCCTGTGGCGCCGGGGAGCTGTTGGCAAAATGTGACATCGTCCGCTTTTCAATTACTGCCAGTGCATCCCTACAATTTTAAGCTTTTTGGTTTCTGTTTTGAAGGGCTAGTTTTATTTCACTTCCAGTGGAATTATCCATCTCTTGCTTAGTGTTTGAAAAATTCATTACCATGCTGGAATGGGCAGTAGCAAGGGAGTCTGTTTTATACTATGGTGCACTATTTGGATGACTTCTTGTTTGCAGGGCAAGGCAGGTTCTGAGGAGTGTTCCAGCCTACTGCCTACATTCTGAGCCCTGGCTGATAGGGGTGGGAGGGGATAGAGGGCTACTTTGGCTGATTAGAAAAAAGGGGGACTGTACATGAAACAGACTTATCTGAGGATTGTGTTAGATGAGGGTGAAAAAATAAAATGGAACTTGAACCGGGATGGTGGTAATCCAATATACATGGGCTGCTTCTGGGTATTGGAAGCATCCATGTTTTTTTGTTTTGTTTTTTTAAAGAAACATTTTCAGATTAGTTTGCTAGAAAAATGCCTTTTTCAGCGTTTGACTTTGCTTGTGAAAAACTCTGAATGTAAACACTTCCATTTGAATGTGATTTAGCATTTGTCTTTTTAAAAGCTTAGGTAATACTTCAAAGACAGACTTGTTGGATGTTTTTTAGGATTCAGAGTTTGCAGTGTTTTTTGAAGAATTATTTAGTGAAACTTACACACACTGCCAGTTTATGATCACTTTTTTCCTAAATATTTATAAAACTGAATGTAGAGTTGACAGAGTTGATAATGTAATGCACATTTTGAGTAGGCAGCTTTGTCTATTTTAGAAGTAGGAAAAACAGATTTTTTTTCAATATCCTTTGAAGATTCATGTTCGCCCAAAAGTTCCGTATTAATTCAATTCACTATACACATGAAGTTATACTTACGATCAGGTTCTGATACTATTACCGTGAGTTGAACCTTACTCCATAAGTGGTCCAACTGAGGTTAATGAGACTGCTTGTTTTGCAAGGGATTTTTCAGCATGAATAAAGGTGCCACAATCTTGGTTGTTCATGCTTCTATTTTGACTAATATTTGCATTATTCTCAGATTTTTGCTAATTGAGAAGTGGTTTCAATAAAATTATTTCCCTTAATATCTGGACATTGTATTTATGACTTTAAACCTCAGCACCTGCTAATTTTACCATTTTTTATGTGACTAACTTTCAATTTCTCTTATGAAATACAGACTTTACACCTACCGTAGAAGGATCCAAATGTTAACTTTGCTTTTACAACAGGATATAACAGGTGATTGGTAAATGGATATGGAATCTGTTGTAATATATGGCTTCAAATTAGTGTCCGTGATAATGACAAGAAGTTGTTATTCTTCTACAGTTGCTGACTTGCTTATGCAAAATGAGATGTGATTGTTCTTAACCCCAGTGTCTAAGGGATATTCTGTAATATTGCCATTCGCAATCATGCTGATAGTCGCAGTTGAGAGTCCAAGGGTTGAATGGACATGGAGAATATGGCAGTGTAGTTGAAGGAACTCATCCATAACACATTTCCAAGAACATTGTGAGCACTAAGGCCACCTCTGTAGTACAAATTTACATCAGTATAACTACGTCACTCAGGAGTGATAAAAATTCACACCGTTGAGTGGCACAGTTATGCCAACCTAACCCACAGTGTAAACAACGCTCTGTTGACAGGAGAGCTTCTCCCATCGACATAGCTACAATCACTCATTGGGCTGGTCTTCACTACCCGCTGGATTGGTGGGTAGCAATCGATCTTTTGGCGACCGATTTCTTGCGTCTTGTGAAGATGCGAGAAATCGATCGCCCGCGGCACCCCCGTTGACTCCGGAACTCGAGCTTGCTGGGAGGCGCAAGCTGGAGTCAACAGGGGAGTGCACCGCCGACTGCCGCCACCGTGAGGACGGCAGGTAAATCGGCTGTAGATACGCAAACTTCAGCTATGTGATTCACGTAGCTGAGGTTGTGTATCTGCCGTCAATCACCTCCCCCCTTCCCCCCCCCCGGTAGTGAGATCAGCCCATTGAGGTGCATTAACTATGCTGATGGGGTGGATTAACTATGTTGTCACCGTAATAGTATTTTCACTAAAACTACTGCAGCACATGTTGATGTGAGAGGAGTTTACTTTCATTTGTACTTCTATGAACAGTGTTTTACTGGAAAAAGAAGTGGGGAGTGTTGGTTTGCTTTAAAACAATGTTTGGAAGGTGTCTCAGAGAGAGAAGGACACAGAAGAGGGGCCAAGGGGTAACCTGCCCTTTGTAACCGCCTTTCTGCCTCTTTTCAGACAGGCAGACCATGTCCCCTGTGTGTGTATGTTATGGAGCAGGCTTGCATCCTGTCACAATGGGTGAATCTTTTTTAATTAAAGTGCTGCACAAAGGAAGATTATTTCCAGTGCACAACAACAAGTTTTATTGATTCTACAAAGGCCAGGAACTACCTCCTGGAACTTTGTCTATAACCTATCTATATACACATATACAGAGTACTCTCATATTAGCCTTTGGGTATCTCCTCCCCAACCTGCTACATACTTGGCAGGTTCATGAGTTGCAGCAGAACCTTATAGACGCCCTCTATCACACAGCAGAGATATTTAAGGGTCTCCCAGGCAGAGAGATTAGTGTTTAACACACTTTTGATTCTCACCTTTTCCTCCCTTTAGATAGGTACTCCCCTAGAATGCCAAGTGTTTGACTTGCTGCTTTTTGGGTCGGGAAGATATTTTTTACATATAGCAAAACTGACAAACTGGTTTATTGGATTTTTTCCCACTTTTTCCACCTTTGTTTTGGGCGGTCTCTGATTTAACTGACACAATTTATGGTGGGTTCCCAGTATGTATTACAAGTTGTTAAAGGCTTATTTTGGGACTGTCAGACTTTGGACCTGGGCATTTGCATGGCACGAGGGGGCTGTAAGTCTCATTATCTTGTTGAGCTTTGAATTCTCTCATCTTAACACTTTCACCTCGCATGAGGAAGGAGGCAGGGAATTCAACTGATTTATCTGGTGGTGAAAGGGGTTGGATAGGACCACTCCCCCAGCTTATGAATGCTATCACATTTTACACCACTGTAATTAGCTTGAAACTTGCCCTTTAATTCTCCTGTCAGCTACTTGTTGGGGTGCTGTTTAACTCAAGTAAGTTGTTGGCTAATATAGAGAGAGAAAAGAAGAAAGTTTGGAATGAGATGTATTCAGTGCTCATGACTAGCTAAGAATTGTATTTATGCTGCTATTTTTGTTACTTCAACATCCTCCCCTCTCCTCCCCCCATGCTCACCCTCTTGTTTGTTGCATCTACCTGTTTGTGTTTGTCTTTCAGACTGTAAATTCTTTGAAGCGTGGAGAGTTATATTTGCATACAATGGGGCCAGCCACATTGGTGTCTAGCCAAAAATTTCATATGGCTTTTTATCTGATCCTCTTCACTAGAGGGAATAATTGAATAAAAGCAGACATGAATTGTCAGTTGATGGGTTTGGAAAGAAATGATAGTGTAGTGATAAGAGAACAGACTTATCACTAAAAAAAGTGAAGTGTTTCGCAATGCAAAGTTTTCATTCACTCTAAGATTTGAACTGATTAGTGATTGAATGGTGCCTTAAGCAGTGCAACTACCTTTAATTAAATGTGTGAGTTATTTGGCTATATGTAAGGCTCTGTTATAGCAATGGGTATTTTTAGTAAAAGTCATGGATGGGTCACAGGCAGTAAACAAATATTCATGTCTCATGACATGTCCATGACCTTGTACTATGTACAGTAGAATCCTGTTAATTGGGACACTTCAGGACTGGAACAATTTGGCCCAATTAAGCGGCTGCCCCAATTATGCGAAGTAAGTAAAAAGGTAGACATATACTGTACATGTATAAAACAAAAGACAAACTACCGTTTACCGAGCAACAAAAGTACTGTAATACACGTAAATTCTGGAAACAAATGGTACAGATCAGAGAAAAATACTTACACTAAGAACAATTTCAATTTAATGTATGCATCAAATACTTAACAGTTAATGATGTTGGAGGAATTCATCGAGTGTCCTCTGCCGTATTCTCTTGATTGACTGCAAGTGAACAAAATCAGCGAAGGTATCTAGTGCAGATATAGGGTTGCCTTCATTGCCTTCCTGCATGAAGTAGCGTCGTAATTCAGCAATAATTTTCCTGGCATCCTGGTTAGTCACTCGTCGAGGCTCAGATGTGTTTTCATCATCACTTTCCTGGTCTTCTGATGTCTTTTGGTGTTTTGCTGCAATTTGTTCAACAATTTTGTCCTCACAATCTTCATTTTCATTGTAACATTGACGATTATTTCGATGCATGCAAACTCTTCGTAGTTTGTGACATGTTGCACTTCCACAATGACGTCATTTTCACTATCTGTCATATCTGTCATATCCAAGCCTGAATGCTTAAAACCACAGTGAGCAAAGCAGTTCTGAATGGTCTTGATGCTTATTTCTCGCCAACTATCGGCAACAAACTGTATTGCTTGTAAAACATTAATCCTTGCACTGGCTTTCTTGGCTGTTGAAGCTGATGTCAGTAGATTTTCTTCAATTGCTTCAAGGATGTAGTTTACTAACTTTCCATGATACAACGTCTTCAAATTTTTTATGATTCCCATATCCATTGGCTGCGCCAAAGATGTAGTGTTGGGAGGCAGGAATTCCAGATTGATGTTGCTGCACAGTTGTCAAGCAGCATAATTTTTCTTGACTTCCATTGTAGTTCCACGTCCCAACTCATTAGCCATTTCTTAAAAATTTCAGAAGTCATCCATGCATTTTTTTAGCATGGTACAGAACTGGTAAACTGTCTATTCTAAGACCCTTAAAACATCGAGGTTTAGCGCTTTTCCCAATAAACAGCTTCCATTTATTAGTTCCTGACATGTTTGAACAGCATAACACAGTTACACGATCCATTGCTTTCTTTGAACCCAAAAGCATTGCATGTTTGTAGGCCAGGGAACCGTCTGGCGTGGCACGATAAAACAGGCCTGTTTCATCGGCATTTTAGATGTCATCTGAACAAAATCTCTGAAGCAAGTTGGGCAGTTTTGTGGATTTCCATTGTTCAGCACTTACAGCATCAGCACTGTCCTTCTCGCCGTGTGCTTTCTTGAATTTAATGTCATGCCTAGATTTCCATTGAGAGAACCAACCATCTGTCACTTTGAGATCATTGTGACCCAGGCTTTTAGCTAACTCCTCTGCCTTATATTTCAGCATTGTACCATTGACACCTCTGTCTAGTTACAATAGGGAACCATTGATTGGGGGCCTTTTCAACATCTGGATCCTTGCCTTCACGCTTCCATTTTTGGGATGTTCCATGTTTTCTTTCGCATAATGTCCATTCCTCTCACAGTTTATCTTCCTGCTGTATCACACGTGCTAATGTAGATTTCAGCACTCCAGTTATCTCCACCAGCCGGCGATGACTGGTGTTAGGCAGCTGTTTTTTGATTTGGTCGAGTAAGGCAATTCTGTTAGTTAGTGTCAAATCTTTTCATGGCATCTTGGCAGGAGTCTGAATTTTAACAAACTTTACAAAGTGTTGTGCTGATTGAAACAACGATGACAGCGCAGTAGCGCAGTAATCTGCTGCCTTGCCACCGCAGTAATGGCTGCCACACCACATGCCACAAGCGCGCCATCTAGCACTCACTGTCCCTATGAAGCGGCATGGTGTCCCAAATAAGCAAAGCAAATTCTGGTTATTTTTTTTTAATTTGTTTTTGTTCTTTAAGATTTGTCCCAAATAAACGGTTGCCCTGATTAACTGGTGGCCCAATTAAGCGGATTCTACTGTACCCTTAACTAAAACTTGGGCTGGGGGAGAGGGGATATTCTGGGAGGAGTGGGCTCACTGGTAGGGTGACCAGATGTTCTGATTTTATAGGGACAGTCCAGGGTTTTGGGTCTTTTTTTCCTATATAGGCTCCTGTTATCCCCCACCCCCATCCCAATTTTTCACATTTGCTGTCTGGTCACCCTACTTGCTGGGCAGGTGGGTGGCACAGGTGCCATGTCTGTGGGTGCTCCAGTCTGGAGCACCCATGGGGAAAAAATGGGGGGCACAGAGCACCCACCGGCAGCTCCCCATCCTGCCCCCCTACCCCAGCTCATCTCTGCCTTTCCCTTCTCTCTCCCTCCCAGTGCTTGCTGTTTCGCATGGCTAGGAGGGAGGAGGTAATAAGGAGAACGCGGCGTGCTCAGGGGAGGAGGTGGTGCTGGAATGAAGATTTGGGGAAGGGGTCCAGTAGGGGCAGGGAGGGGATGGAGTTGGGACGGGGGAAGTTGGCGCCTATGGTGAGCAGCAGTGCGCAGCCCAGGACCCCCACTGGTGCTGGGTGGGGGAGGGTTGGCAGGGCTGGCAGGCTCCCTACCTGGCTCTGCGTGCCTTCCTGGAAGCTACTGGCATGTACCTTCAGTTCGTACGGAGAGGGAAGGCCAGGGGGGCCCCTGCCCCCTCTGCTTAGGAGCTGCAGGGATATGCAACCACTTCCTTCAAAGGTCCCCTTCCTTGAAGTAAGTGCTGCCCCGCACCCCCACTCCCACCCGAGCCCTGAGTTCCCGCAGTGGCCCGAGACTGTCCCAGTAGTGGCAGGTGCAGAAGTCATGGAGGTCACGGAAAGTCACAGTATCCATGACAGACACGCAATCTTCGCTATATGTCACTGAATATCACCTATTTCAAAGGAGTGGATACATTGATTAAACAAAAGTGAACCAAATCAATATGCTATACTTGTAAACAAGAAAAATGTAGAAGAATAAAAAAATTATACTCCGAGCCTTGATTGAAGGTTCAGAAAGAAGAAGTCTCTTTTCACGGAATCTTCCCATATAGATGAGGTGTCATCTTGCCTATTGAAACTGTCAATAACTACTAAACCAACCTGAAAATACAGGCATGACTACAGTATCATTAGCTTTTATTTGATATAATACTTAACTTAAAGGGGGGAAAAATCACTAGTGAAATTGAATCAGTCCACATAGCTTTCCATTAAAATCTAATTTACTAAGACATTGACCTAAATGGCACATATTCAATTCCACAGTAATAATTTATTTTTATGTAAAAGCTGCATTGTATTATGTGGACTTGAAAAGAAAATCTTTCAGTACTACCATTCTGATTACCTAAAAATACCATTTATAGTCAAAACAATGTTTTTTTTTCCCTTTCCTATATTATGTTTGTGTACTTTTTTGATAGCAGCTATATAATTCTTAGAGTACTGTCAGATTAGCAGCAGGATGGCTACTTTTATTTATGAGTAGTGGTTGTTACTGTATGATGTGTGTGACAGCTTTTATCAGACCGATATTTTAGTAAGTAGAAAAGAAAACAATGTTTGAAAGAGACTAGTCTATTTATTGTATATAATAGCAAATATGTAGCATTATAAAACTGAATGAAAAGTATAGTAAAATGTTTATTTTCAAACATACACTTTTGGTTTTTTATATGTTTGTCTGCCATAACTCACTTACCTCAGTGCAAATGTGCCTAAATATTTCCTATTGCTTACCTTCTGCAAGAATGTCCCAAACACTGGTTGATGCTATACTATAAAATGGGTTGATTTGTTTATTTTGCCAGCTACCTGGAAGACAGACACTGAGGGTCTTGGGTCCTGATTCTGCCACTTTTACTCATGTTAAATAGTACCTTTCTCCAAGAGCAGTCCCATTAGCCCACGGAATAAGCCACTACTCAGCATAAGTAAGCATGGGTGGAACTTGGTCTTTAGCTGGTTCTTGATTTAGGAAAACATCCTTGTTCCGACAGTATTTAAGCACATCCTTAACTTTAAGTATTGAAATGCTCAAAGTTAAGGGTGTGCTTAAACATGTGTCCTGAATGAAGATGAATTTGAGCACATATTCAAGTGCCTTGCTGAATCAGGGCCCTAATCAACAGAGTCCCTTATCTAGTATCTTCTAGACTTGCTGCATGACTAGCGCACCTACGTGTTCTGCATACACATTGTTTTAAAACCATTTCTGGAAAGTCTGTCTCTTGCTTTCTCTCTCTCTCTCTCTCTCTCTCTCACACACACACACACGCTCTCACTCATATACACACATGTATCCCAATTGTAGAGGGATATTGAAAAAAATGCTTTTATATTTCTATTTCATAAAATTGGGATGGGTTCAGAACCCATGGTGATGAGCACCATCTAAAAGCATACATACCTAGAACTTAAATGTTCAGTTCTTCATTTGCAAAATTTCCTGAGGGTTAAAAAAAAAAAAGTTCACAGTTAGTTTTTAGCAACATTTTAAATTGGCTTTTGTCGGTTAATTTTATGTATAGATTATTATTCAGGAAAGTCAAATTCTTCCCTAACCATTGCAGAACTACAGCACTTCTATTTTGCCTGAAAATACACACTGACTTAAGCAAAGGAGAAGCAAGCAGACCTTGAAAAGTTACACTTTGGTCTTATCACATCACTCAGGAGATAAGAAAAAATTAAGCCATTAAATGAAAGTCAGAATCATCTATTTTGTTCAAACATGCCACAAATCACAATAAACACATTTTATTATGCTAACTGTTTAGTTCCCAGTCAGCTGCATATCCAGTGTTTCAACTGAAATGTTAATATTATGACCTGGAGGTCTGACAGCATTAGGCTGACTTAATTGTTAGGGTTACACATTAATATATGATGTGCTTATTTTGTCTCACAGTCCGTGTACCTTAAAGCATGATGCCAATTATTTTCATTTCCAAGCTGTCAGCTGGCAGGGTAACTCTACTTGTGCAGTCTTCCCTGAGGTATATGAAACCAAATGATGCACAAATAAGGAAAGACATATTTTACTGAGAGTGATTATTTTTGTGTTTTCGATATGAAAATTATTCTCTGGGAAGGTGTATGTAATCAGAATTACTTATAAAAATATGTGAAATGAAGCTTTCTTTTCTGATGGAATAATTAGCATTCACATTAATTGTGGTATTGTTTTCATTGTGTTCCTTGATTTCATAGTGATTGTTTTCTGTGTTTTATTTTGTGAATGGTTTTTCATTTCCTTCTCCTTGCTTCTGGCTGCTACACAGCACCTTTTCCCCAGCTGTGCTGCGAGAGGAAATACTTGCTGATAAACACCTGGGACTCACTGGCGTCATACTGTCTTTCCTTTAAGTAGTAGTCATTGTAGTACAACAATATTACTTTGTCTAATTCTCTTTCACTCACTCTGTCTCCTTTTAAGACCAGCATATGTGATGCAAACTGTGACTATTTGGGGAATCTATATACAGCTTATGAATTCCAGGCTGGTTTTATGAACTGCATGTATTCTTATGTCTTATGACTATCTTGTACTGTGTTCTGCCTCATATGCTTTTGGGGAGTGCCGCTTGCACGTGTGTTTAAAGCTAGGTTAAATCTATCAGCATAGCACCTGAATAAGGAGCGAACAAAGGAGCAACTGCATCTTAGATGTAAAACCATTTTTTCCAACTTTTCTTCCAGTGAGGCTGGGGTTTCAGGGAAGGGACTTTTGCCAGAGGCTGGGCAAAGTAATCAGGTGCTAGTGGTGGATTGAATAACTCAGAGGGACTCATAAAGACAAAGGGGCATGCTTTTGTAGCAAGGAGGGCCTCTTTTGACTGAGGTTGTCTATAGTGACATGCATATTTGACTACCGGACCATGTACAGGCTCGCTCATGCTACCCATACCTGTACTAAGTGTCCACGTTATGCTGTGCTGCTTGACACATGTGTAACACTGTGTATATCTATATACCCATATCCACACTACTGTTCCTGTTACGCAATGTTAGCACTACCATTTGGTGTGATGACCCAGGGTTCTGCTCAGATACACTCTATGAACTGCTTTGCTGTGTGTTTGTACTATCCCTGAGCATCACAAATGTGCCAGTGGCAATTTTGTCTCCCCCTGTCCAGCTGGGGAAAGACATGGAAAAGTGGGACAATAGTCTGGTTCTGTTCCTGCTTCTTCTTGCAGGACAAATGGGTATGTAGTTGAGTAGTCGATTGGTGAGATGTTGGATAAAATTTGGACAGAACTTTGTGATACATTGAAGATTACTGACCTTGAGGGTCAATGACAATTCATTTAGGTCATATGGCATAGAGTGAATGCCAGTACTGCCATGGGTATGCCTTTGATTGGACCGTCACTACTGGTGCCAGAGAACCAGCATGGTGCGGTGAGATCACATCATTTTGGAAATCTGGCTTGACTGGCATTGGCTTCAGAACTTCCGAATAAGGAAACAGACTTTCCTGGAGCTGCGTGAGGAGCTTGCACCAATTCAGTCCAGGGAAGTCATAACAGTTCAGAAGCAGGTTGCTATTGCCCTGTGGAAGCTGACTATGCAGAACAGCTATAGATTCCTTGAAAACCATTTTGACACTGGAAAGTCCACTGTTATGGCCATGGTTGTGCTGGTTTTATTATATCAGGGTGATAACATCAGGATTGTACCCAAAGGAGGAAGAAGGGACTTTATTCCCTAGAAACAGTATTGTTCTATATAATGTCTGTGCCAACTATTATTTTGGGGAATCCTGCATATCTGTTCCTGCTTTGGCTCATTAAACTGTATACTGATATCAGTGCATAAAACAGAATTCCTTGACAAGCTCAGTAGCTACAGATTGGTCACAGAGTGCATGTTTCATAGACTGAAATCTCTTTGGTGCTGCCTATGCACCTGTCTGGACACCAATGTGGCAAACACTGTTCCTGTAATTGTCACTTGCTGTGCAGTACATAGTGTTTCCGAGGGTAAAGGGGGGGGTGCTTCCATCTTAAGTGGGCTCAGGACCAGACCAGTTTACAGACTCAGTATAGGCAGCTGATTCCTACCCATGTGCACACTTGTGCTGGTTCCCAGCATGCAAGAGAAATCAGGAATGTTATATTTGTGCACCACTTGGCCCAGCAGGAAGGCAGAGGAACATCATCACACCTTGTACAAATATTCTAGCTAAAAATTTACATTTAACAAGCATTTTCACTAGAAAAGCCCAAATTGTTGAATGTTAACAATCTCCCCCTCTTGTTACACGTCAAAAACACCAGGACATATTCACAAACATAATTAAATCACAATTCATTTTCACAAAGAGAAATATCCGGCAAAATCCAGTCACAGCAGGGTTTCACAAGAGCAAGATATAATGGAATTGGAAAAAGTTCAGAAAAGGGCAACAAAAATGATTAGGGGTATGGAACGGCTTCTGTATGAGGAGAGATTAATAAGACTGGGACTTTTCAGCTTGGAAGAGAGATGGCTAAGGGGATATATGATTGCGTCTATAAAATTATGAGTGGCGTAGCTAAGGAAGTGTTTACTACTTCTCATAACACAAGAACTAGGGGTCACCAAATGAAATTAATAGGCAGCAGGTTTAAAACAAATAGAAGGATGTATTTCTTCACACAATGCAGAGTCAGCCTGTGGAACTCCTTGCCAGAAAATGTTGTGAAGGCCAAGACCATAACAGGGCTCAAAAAAGAAGTAGATAACTTAATGGAGGATAGGTCTATCAATGGCTATTAGCCAGGATGGGTAGGAATGGTGTCCCTATGTTCTGTTTGCCAGAAGCTGGGAAGGAGTGACCGGGGATGGATCATTTGATGATTACCTGTTCTGTTCATTCCCTCTGGGGCACCTGGCACTGGTCACTTTCAGAAGACAGGATTCTGGGCTAGATGGACCTTTGCTCTAACCCAGTAGGGCCATTCTTATGTTTCTTTCCTCAAGAGTTCTAAAACTTGGGACTCCAGGATGTGCTGCACAGCCTGGAGGAATGAATTATTTGAGTTCCAAAGCAATCCACTAATATCCATTGCTATCCTGAATCCAGGGACTCCAAAAGACATTTGCCCCCACCAATAAAACAGGTGCCTCAAAATCTCCGAAATGACAGGAGGCAAAGATTTGTCTGCTTTGGGGGTCTTCAAGTAGATAAAAGACCAAAAGAATAGAGATGTCCTAGTGGCTGAACAAGATGGTTGACCAGGGCACTGTGTCTGTGTTAGCTGTGCTGGAGAAAGTTGCTGTGGACACATTATATATGCATGGGACTGAACTAGATCACCTTTCAAGGTCCCTTCCAGCCCTACGATTCTATGATTCTGTAATTCTGTATCGAGACCACAATACAACGGACTGTTATTGTGATTGACTCCTCCCTGGAAACACAGACAACATAGGTGAATGAAAGAGGGAGAATATCCACCTTGGAAGTTGAGGTACACAGGCTCTCTGCTCAGCTTATGTCAAAAATAGTAGACTTGGAGGGAAGGTCATGACACAATCATTTGAGAATTACCGTGTTTCCCCGAAAATAAGACAGTGTCTTATATTAATTTTTGCTCCCAAAATTACATTACATTATATTACAGCGAGAGGCAAAACTTGAAGTACGTCTTATTTTTGGGGGATGTCTTACTTTCGGGGAAACAGGGTATATTAGGACCCGAAGAAGCAGAAAATGGCAGGCCTCTAAAGTGTTCACCCTAAGCTCTTTATAGACATGCTTAGCCTGCCACATTATTTTCTATTTCATTTTGAAAACACATAGGTTCTTACTCCTAAGCCAACCTCAAATGCTAAACCTAGTCCATATCTGAGAAATTTGACAGTAAGGGGGAAAAAAATGCAGCTAGCTTGTGAAAGAAACACAAGCAACCCCCAACTACTTAAAACCCCACAGTTTTTGAGGAGGCCACAAAATAAGATATTGATTTTTTTCAAGGTTGCAAAAGATGTGCGTGATGGAGTCTGAGTAGCTTAAGGCTTACTCATCACTACGCACTTTGCAAATGTCCCCACTTGGGTCAGATGGAGGAGATAATTGGTTAAGGACTGGGTGATGAATTGCTTTAATTGTTCATTTGCTGGGGACAGTTAAGAGACAGAGCTAGGGGAAGGCTGGAATGAAGGACTGGAAAAGATCAGGATCTCAGGAAGATGAGATTCTCTCTCCCTCTATTCTAATCTTCCTCCTTTTCCTCCTACTCTTACCTGGTATCTGGGGAGAAGGTTTTAAAAAAAGAGCTTTATGTTGTGAGGAACAAGCACTTATATAGCACATTGTAAGTAAAGCACATAGTATTGAACCTATATGGGATTCTATATATTAAATCTCCATTTCAATTTTTTAAAAACAGAAATTGACCTGTTCTTGGAGATAAGCACACCCTGAGCATCTTCTAGAAGACTATTGTGGAAATTCTAAAGGCCTGTTTGAGTAATAGAATAATCAGTTTTGCATTTATCCAATAGGAAGGAACATGAAGAAAATATACTAGTCCTTGGCAAAATTATATCCTATGTTTACCAGCGAATATGGGTTTACTTTGCTACAAAGACTTTTATTTTTGAAGCTATAGTGATCACCAAACATATGATTAAAAAAAAATAGAATAGGCTTCTGCACAGTATATAGCAGTGGTATTCGGACCTGTCCAAGTTAGCAACCAAAAACAAATAGGTTATTACCATAGAAAGCAATCAAATGCATTTGAAGAAATTTGGACCCCATTTCTAGATAGATCTTTGAATGAAAAATGTTGAAAAAATGCCAGGCATCCATTCAACATAACCATTCCTCTTTCCCCTACATATCACCTGTCTCCTTCTTCCCTCTTCTCCCTGTTAGGGCATGTTTTTTCCTATATTATTCCTGTTAACCCCACCCTAACCTTTTATACCTGTAGTACCATCTGGCATTTTATTGTCTGATTTTTGGAGCTTTGAGAAGTTGTAAAATTGAATAATTCTATTGAAGGTCCCCCGAAGCATGCTCCATGTCCAGCAGAGGGCAATAAAAATTATTAGGGGGCTGAAGCACATGATTTATGAGGAGAGGCTGAGGGAACTGGGTTGGATATTAGGAAAACCTTTTATGAGGAGAGACTGAGGGAACTGGGTTGGATACTAGGAAAACTTTTCAATAGGAGGGTGATAAAACACTGGAATGGGTTCTCTAAGGAGATGGTGGAATCTCTTCCTTAGATGTTTTTAAGGTCAGACTTGACAAAGCCCTGGCTGGGGTGAATTAGTTGGGGATTGGTCCTGCTTTAAGCAGGGGGTTACACTGGATGACCTCCTGAGGTCCCTTCCAACCCTCATAGTCTATGTATCTGACAACGTATGCAAAAGGGCATTTACCATTTTTGTACTTTTCATTGTCTGTTTCTGTATGAAAATCAAACCAAAAATCACAAGAGTTTTAAAGCTCATAATTTCCTTTTTGAATTTTAAGTTCTGGTGAATACTTGGGAATGTGGAATTTTGAGTAAGTCTATTGACCAAGGACTTGATCTAGCTATCATTTAAAATTGATGGTAACACTCCCATTGAGTACAGTTTCTGCTCTGAGCTATCCAAGTTCTTGATCTGAAACTCTTCATAGACCAGGGCTACATCCAGACTAGGAAAATAGGTAATGTTCATAAATGTGTTGGCTGACATGTAATAAGCAGCATATTAAAGGACTAGTGAGGAGCTTTAGAACATGTTAGCTAGTTGTAAGGGGCCCTGGAGTTCCGCTGTCCCCAGGATATTTGCATTGGACCCCCCCCCCATTTTTTACCAGCTTTAGTATCTTCTTTTTGGACTGAGGGGACAGAATGGTCACAGAACAAACCATGTTCTGTAAGGATGAAAAAACATGGGTCACAGAAGTGTGTCAGGTAGCTGGGTTTTTGTTTTTGGGTACAGATCTGGATAAAATTATTCAGCTGGGGTTTCTACAACTGGACCTGCCTGTGTGCTGTTTTGGCCACTTCTGTTCAAGGTAAACAGGTTTTATTACAGTTTGTAAATAAATAAATAAATGACACAAGAACATATGCTGTGTCCCCAATCCGTCTTCTATAACTCTCTGCAAGGACTCCAAAATTGTTAATTCTCAATGATGGGGAAACAATATTTATCAGTCATCAACATGTTAGCACATGCTAACTGGATGAATACAATTCCTTTTTAAAGTTACTCAAGGCAAATGGAAAGAATAACTCAGAATAGAGATGCTGTTTTAACATGTGATTATCTAATGTTTGTAAACAAATTAGCGTTTTTTTAGTCATGTGGAAGAAACTGAGTCCTCACTCTCCGTTTGGTAAGCAACAAGTCAGAGACCATTTATTTCAAGCAATTGCAGAGGAAGAATACAATTTGGACAGAGAGTACCTCTGCCCTCAGTAAATCTTCCAAGTACAAACAATATAAAGCAAGGATTTAGACCCTTTTGTTACATAAAGCTGTGTCCTGTTTATACATTTTTCTCCCTGATATCTTACTTATGATAACATTTTCTTGCTACAGTTAGCATTTCACTGTTATCTCAAGGCCAGGCTAAAACAGCATTGCTTTGCAGTTTCTCACCCGCACAAGTTCTGCTTTTAGAAGTCTCGCATTATTAGGATTAGGGTTAGCCTGACTTTTGCTCTGTCTCTAACAGAACTAAGATGCACTCAAATCCCTTTTTCTCACTTCCGCTGTCTTTAAATAGTGGCCTTTTTGCATCAGAACATCGGTTTCTAGTGTAGGATCACAAAATCTCTAGATGAGAGGTTCTCAAACTTGATTGCACAATGACCCCCTTTTGACAACAAAAATTACAGCAGGATCCCAGGAGGAAGGAAAGAAACAAGAGCCCGCCCAAGCTCCATTACTCTGGGTGGGTGGAGGCAAAGCCAAAGCCCAAGGTCTTCAGCCTCTGGCAGAGGACCTGTAACCTGAGTCCTTCAGCCTAGAGCTGAAGCCTTTGGACTTGGGCTTTGGCCCCAGGCCTCAGCACGTCTAAACCAGCCCTAACGACCCCATTAAAAGAGGGTCATGACTCACTTTGGCATCCCGACCTACAGTTTGAGACCCTCTGGTCTAGAGCAATGAAGGACAGGAAAGATCAGAGAGAAGTATAGGTTGACAAGCTTAACCTCTATGGAAAGGAGTTTAGCAAGCATTCTATATTGGCACTTGCTTACTTGACCCAGTTATCTTTGAAGAAAGTATCTGCTTTCCCAGCCTCACAATAGCTGCTCCACTGCATACAATGGTTTTGCTATGTTGCACAGGCTCACTTGGGGACATATAGGAATTTGGGAGCCCATTTTCTCAAATAGTTGCAGCCAACCCTCCACAGTCTCAAGGTTGCGTGAGGCCTATTACTGAGGGTCCTTGACCAGCTCCCAAACCAACTTACACACATGCTATGAGACACATCACACACTAAATGGATGAATACACTGTTCCTTTTTCTATTCATGCACAAAAAGCCTTTTGTGTCATGTTTTGTGATCTCTTGTCTTGCTTCAGCTTTTATGCTTCAAATGTGATAAAGTTCTCTTTTGATCAGCATCATTTTATTTTGTGAAGAAAGGAAATGTCACATCCTTGAATAAAAAATGTATTATCCTCCATGAAAAAAATCTACTTTCATTCTTCACTATGACTATTGAATTGTTGATTTGTGAAATGTGGTGGTCCATAAAATAGCATTGTAGAAGAAAAATTGATGGGTTCCACGAAGTAAACAGCAAAGCTTATATGCAAGTTAACCTGTGGTAAGTAATATAAATCATGCAGTCAGAAAAGCCAATCATGGAAGTTTCTGTTATACCAGCAAGGGCTTATCTCATTGATAACAAGGCTGATTGCTTATGCAAGGAAGGCAAAACACACCTTGATTTTTATTGCAGGATAAAAATTCACCAATTTTAGAGGTAGAAAATACTGCAAATGAGCACAACTGCTTTTGTGAGCAGGTTATTCCCCCTCACTTGAAATATGTACTCTAGGATTGAGTGGTTATTAAAACATCAAGAAGAAAAATGCCGTGCCATGTCATACTAGTGAATCAGAATGTAGAACTTCATGAAGGAAAACGTAATTTGATTGATAGTTAAAGTAACAGATTACAAAATTGGAGTTAGGAAGCAAGAGTATCAAGTTTGCATCAAGAATTTCAGTGTTTCTTGTTTTCTTAAAATTAACCTTTTGGGTTGAATATTTTTACAGTTAATTTTAGCCTGGTGGTGAATTTTTCTAGACATTTTGAGCAAAATCTTTGTTATTTCAGTAATGGAAAACTGAAAATTAATATACTTTCTCAATTTAAATAAATGTCTCTCCCACACACCTCAAACAGCTGAACTTTCAAATTTTCAGGTTGGCTTGTTCCCACTGAGGATAGGCCCTTTCACCACTTCCCAAATTAAAACAAATAAAATAAAACCCTTAACTTTATTATAAGTATTTATAAATATGTTCTCTTATCCTTCAAGGACCTGCAATTATGCATAACTATATGCAGGATCATTTCCTAATTTCCTAACAGCAACGTTACATTCATATTTTTGTGACTGATTATAGTAAGTTTATTGACCGCAAATGCACCATGTAAAATATGCCTAAAGTTTCAGTGTACTGTGCAAAGTGGTGTATTATCCTAATAGTAAAGATGGAGTATAGTCATAATGTGCATAAGAGCACCTATTGATTTTTGTGTGGGAAAACTTGTTTAGATACCAGTCGTTGAATTTGACTGGCAAATTTGTCTTTCTATTCCAATGATATAGATGTGAGATTTTAGTCAAAAGTGGTAGGAATAAGATTTTTTTAAATAAAAGTTTCTTTGCCATCAATGTTATTGACTAAGAAAGCTTTCAGTGCATTCATATCCAGTTAGTGCTATTATAAAACTTTGATAGAAAGTGTACCCCAAAAAATCTGATTTTTTTTCTTAAGTAGCTGCTATCTTATGTGAAGATTATTACCTATGTGATTTTCAAAGTTGGTTATTTATAGTTATTAATGAGAATGTTAACTATTTCAAGAGCTCTGGAATAGGTTTTCAAGGGAGGACATGTAATCCCATCATTGAAGGCTTTTAAGAACAGGTTGGACAAATATCTGTCATGGATGGTCTACTTGTACTTGGTCCTATCTCAGTGCAGATGACCTCTCAAGATCCCTTCCAGTTCTATTATAACTAGTTCACCATCCCATCACAGGGAGCTAGGGGAGGAGTAGTTCAGTAGATTATAGGGTCATTGCTGTTGGAATATGAGTTAGGACAGCACTATAGGGATAGGGTGGCACAAACTACTTCTGCTCACTCTTTGTGAGCCCTTGGATGATGCCGGCCTCTCGTGAGGAGAGAGTCTGTGCCCTTGCTTGGGTTCACTTTAGGCCACACCACGGAGGCTGATTGGTGCTGGGGCCTACTCTGATGCTCCAGGACTGTTGGTCTATGGTGTTTGGCCGACACCAGGTCTCTGGATGATTCAGGTGCACTGCGCACCGAGGAGGCCAGCAGTGAGGTCAGGTGCTCTGGTCCCGATGGCTGCAAGGTGGCTTCCATCAACAACTACTTGAGATGAAAGTCTCTCTCTTTCTTTGTCCTAGGCTTAAAAGCCCTTCAGATCTTACACTGTTCAATCTGATGTGCTTCCTCCAGGCACCGTAAGCAGGAGTCGTGGGGGTCACTAATAGGCATGGGCTTGCGGCACATGGTGTAAACCATAAACCCCTGGGCCTGCGGCCCGGGGTGGGTGCTGGAAGCCTCCAAGCACCTAATCACTCTGTGTCCAACAACAGAGAATACTAACAAGCTGATAACAGGTAGTCAACTCTAACAAAGGCTAAGGGATCACTCTCTGAGGAGAGAGAAGATGTTCCAAAGTTACCACGGATGGTAAGAAGGAACTGGAGAGGGTCAGGCCACCATGGATATATATAGACGCTGTGGGGCAGGTGGAGGGGCGAGGCTGCCTGGGAGTCATTACGTGAAAAAGTTTCCAATGCTCATGCGTTCGGTGTGTGGACACCTAATTTGGAATGGACGTGAACAACACCTCTCGAAGAACAACAGCTATGAGAAGATAAGTAGCCGTTCTTTCCCAGATTGCCTGAGTCTCTTCTTAATGAAACATTTTCTTAGTTCCTGTGAGAGCTGAATCAACATAAAATGAACTTGGAGATAGGTAGAGGTATATTTGATCTTATCTATATTCTTCCTTATATACTTTAAAGATGTTTCCATTAATTTTCAAACAATGGTACTATGTCCCTTCTAAAGCTTGGGTGCTTCTTGATCTTTGGACAAATAGTCAATAACTGAAATAAGGCATAGCCATAGAAATTATTCCAATTTTTTAAATAAGACTATTAAGTCATTAAAAGCTTCCTGCCACAAAAGGGCAAGACATTTCTTAGTTTTAAATACCGTAGAAAATATTTCTTTCAATCTGTACAATCAAGTAGTTTCATGATAAATCAAAACCAGCTCTCTCTCTCTCTCCATATATATATATAATATAAAATAGAGGTTGCTGAGAGATTGCTGATGACATTTAGAAAATGACAGCATAAAGTGGAAAGTCAGACCTCTCTTTGTTGACTTGCTGGCTATAGTGTGAGTGTGTAGAACTATTTGTATCCTTTCTGCTTTTCGTAGCTCCTCTCCAGCTGCTTGAGCCATGTGCAGAATAAGCTCTTGTAGGCCAGGAAAATAAATCAGTCTCTGCACTCCATTCAGTGTACAAGTCTTTGTGCGGTGTGGCAGGGTGGGCTTGACCCAGCCTTTTAAGAGGGAGAAAAGCCCTCTGCAAACCTCCCCTGCAGAAGGCTAATTAGCTATCTGGGCTGCAGAGGGCTCGGGCTTGATGAGTGACACCTGGCAGCCTCCCCAGGGGGATAAAAGGCCTGCCAGGAAGCAAGCCCAGGGTGGTGGGGATGGTATAG
Source organism: Sternotherus odoratus (assembly GCA_032164245.1). Classification (NCBI taxonomy): domain Eukaryota; kingdom Metazoa; phylum Chordata; order Testudines; family Kinosternidae; genus Sternotherus; species Sternotherus odoratus. The sequence continues at coordinate 75,926,222 of JAVMKO010000005.1, forward strand.
AGTGAGGTGGTGGTTTGAGCTATTCAGAGCTGTGTGTTTGGAGCTGTTTAGAGCTGTATGTTAAGAACTTTATAGAGTTGTATGCTGTAAGCTGCGGAGCTGGACTAGATAGAGTCTGTAGAGCTATAAGTTGAAGGACTGTATAAAGCTGTATATATTGGTGGTGGGGCCTGCACTGTGAATTTAAGAGCACTGTTTGGAGCAAAGAAGGGTTTCCTGCCTGTTCCTGAGGAGGGGTGAGAGAGCGGTCTGTCACACGTGGTGTCAGGGGTGGGATCGCTACACCAGCAACCCAACTGGTGGCCCAGAGATGGAGGGAACCCTGCAGTGGCTCGTGGAGCAGCAAAAGCAGACCCAGCAGGCCATGCACGCCTTGCAGCAAATCCACCAGGAGATACAGCAGGCTCAGTCGGAGCAACAAAAGGTACTGCGGGACTTTATCCAGGAGCAAGCAAAGACCCAGGAAACTCTCCTGCAGACCCTGGTGAGTCGAGGGGCAGGAGAGGGTATGCGGCCGCCGGGCTGGGGACTCTGTAAGATGAGCCCGGCGGATGACCCCGATACCTTCCTGGGCACTTTTGAGAGGGTAGCCACCACAGCCGGGTGGGAACGGACCACCTGGGCCCTCCGGCTTGCTCCCTACTTCGTGGGTGAAGCCCAGGTGGCCTATATGGCCCTGGGGAATGCAGAGGCCCAGGACTTTGAAACTGTAAGAGCGGCCATTTTGGACCGGGTCGGCTTATCTGCCGAGAAATACCGGCAGAAGTTGTGGGCGACCCACTGGACGCAGGCGGTGCGGCCCCAGGCGTTTGCCCAGAGGCTGAGAGACTGGGCAACGTGTTGGCTGAGGCCGGAGGCCCGGTCTGGGGAGGAAATTATGGATTCCCTGATCATGGAGCAGTTTCTGCTCAGCCTTCCCGAGACTGTCCGTACCTGGGTCAGGAGGCACCAGCCGGAGACGGTGGAGTCTGTGGTGCGCCTGACCGAGGAGTACGTGGAAGCAGAGGGACCTCAGGGAGAAGACCGACCATGATGGGTCCGGGATTTGGGGCGTCGGCCCATGGACTCCCCCCCAGCAAAAGGCAAAGGGACTGATGGGGAGCCCAGGGGGGCGCCAGATGGACCGGGTCGGCTTATATCCGGAAAAATACCGGCAGAAGTTGCGGGCCGCCCGCTGGACGCAGGCGGTGCGGCCCCGGGCGGAGAGACTGGGCGACGCGTTGGCTGAGGCCGGAGGCCCGGTCAGGGGAGGAAATCATGGACTCCCTGATCTTGGAGCAGTTTTTGCTCAGCCTCCCCGAGACTGTCCGTACCTGGGTCAGGAGGCACCAGCCGGAGACGGTGGAGTCTGCGGTGCGCCTGACCGAGGAATACGTGGCGGCAGAGGGACCTCGGGGAGAAGAACGACCACGACGGGTCCGGGATTTGGGGCGTCGGCCCATGGACTCCCCCCCCCCCCCCCCCAGCTAAAGGAAAAGGGACTGATGGGGAGCCCAGAGAGGCGCCCGAGAGAACCGCCAGGCTTACCTGCTGGCAGTGTGGGAAGCCAGGGCATATTAAGAGGGACTGCCCAGCCATGGACTGTCCAGCCATGGACTGTGGCTACACCGATTGGTGTGGGTGGACCGAGGTTTGGGGGTGGAAGCCGCGGAAGGGGGTGCCCACCCTGCGGGTGCAGGTGGGGAGGAAGTCCCAACCGGGGGTAGTGGACTCAGCCTCCCCCTGTACGCTTGTCCGTAGAGCGTTGGTACGCCCTGAGTGGCTAATTCCGGGGGCTACCATGGACCTACGGTGTGTCCATGGGGACAGGAGGACCTGTCAGGTGGCCCGGGTCCCCCTAGAGATTGGCGGTCGATTCCGCTGGAAGCGGGTCGGGGTGCCAGAGGGGTTATCTTGCCCCGTGATTATCGGGCAGGACTGGGGCCTAGTGGGAGGTACGAGGCCCCGAGCGGCCCCAAGGCTGGGCGTGAGAACCCGTAAGGGGGGCTCGGCCAAGCGAAGGGGCGGGTCTCAGCCCACTAACCCAGCGAAGGACCTAGACAGCCAGGAAGGGCTGAGGCCAGAGCAGGAGGTGAGCTCCACAGAGGAGGCCTTGAGCCCCTGTGAGAGCCTGGGGGAAACTGAGGCAGAGGGACGGTCAGTTCCACCCTACTGCCTGCAGTGTGAGGAGTGGACAAGGCTCCCCCCCTGAAAAGCAGGGGGGCAAAGTACCACAACCCCCTGCCCAGGTGGCACCTGTGAAAGAGGCAAGGACAGAAAGTAAGAAGGCAGTGGGACTCTCCGCCACAGCCGGGCATGACATCCCAAAGCCTAGGGACCATGCGGCTATGGTGAGGGAAATGAGAAAAAAGGGTTCAAGGGCCCTGTTAAATATAATTGGAAAATATTGAGGGGTCCAAGCCAGCCCGATGGGGCTAGGCTAAGGGGGGAGGTGTGTGGCAGGGTGGGCTTGACCCAGCCTGCCGCCCCTTTAAGAGGGAGAAAAGCCCTCTGCAAACCTCCCCTGCAGAAGGCTAATTAGCCACCTGGGCTGCAGAGGGCTCAGGCTTGATGAGTGACACCTGGCAGCCTCCCCAGGGGGATAAAGGCCTGCCAGGAAGCAAGCCCAGGGTGGTGGGGATGGTATAGAGTGAGGTGGTGGTTTGAGCTATTCAGAGCTGTGTGTTTGGAGCTGTTTAGAGCTGTATGTTAAGAACTTTATAGAGTTGTATGCTGTAAGCTGCGAAGCTGGACTAGATAGAGTCTGTAGAGCTGTAAGTTGAAGGACTGTACAAAGCTGTATATATTGGTGGTGAGGCCTGCACTGTGAATTTAAGAGCACTGTTTGGAGCAAAGAAGGGTTTCCTGCCTGTTCCTGAGGAGGGGTGAGAGAGCGGTCTGTCACAGCGGTAAGGAATGGTAGTGCTGAACTGATGGTAATATTTCTACTGTAGCCTCAACCCTTACAGATGTTACGGTCTTTAGAACAACATTTTCAGAGCTGTAGAAATATCAATTCTTAGGTGAATCTTTGGATTCCAGCATAAATGTTGCTGTGTGCTCACAGGGGAAAAGACTAAATCAAAATTTAAAAAAGAAAACACTTCTATCTAAAGGTAGAATCAGAATTGCAGCCACAAGGCTATTTCATTCCCTTTTGATGGGGGGTGAAAAATCTAGAGTGAAACCTACACAATTAGGCCAAAATCTACTAGAGAAGGTTTGAGGCAATGCAGACCAGTATCTTCCTTCTGAAACTGTTAAATATGATGTTTAGTGGGTTTGGGGTAGAGATGGGGTACATGAGTGGGCAGAGCTAGGGAAAGGTTGTTCTGGGGCATCTCTCTACCAGAAATTGTCATGATTAATTTACTGGCTCCATGCCAGGGTGGTAGAGGCAGGTGAGACTTAGCCGGGTGGGGGTGGAGTGCATAATAGAATAGCTCTTAAGACAGCAGGACATGAAGGAGCAGAGAATAGTAAAGAGGTCTGGGCATCCATATGGATCCCCTTGGCTCCAGTGTACTTGCAGTCCTTGAAAACGCATCTTCATTCTGTCTCTTTTCTGAATCAGAAGGGTACCTTCCTTGCTGCTCCTTGAGTGACTAAATCCAGCCCCCTCACCACACAATGAAGAGTTAGGCTGAAAAATCCAGATTTTTTTTAAAAAAAATCTTTGGCCATCATACAGTGAGAGTGGCGAGAATCGTATGTTCAGCTGTTTATGAGATTGTTGCACAATGGAAAAAATGGTTTGTTTTTAAATTGTAAATTTGTATCTAACAATGGCTGGGTAAGGACTGAATTAATTTGAAGGAAACACAAAGTCATGTATTGATACTAGGCATCAGAAAAACTAGTTCAGAATCCAAGATTTGCAACAAAGTATTGTCTTATTTTATTCTCTTGTATTGTAGATGCTAGTGGAAATGTTGTGCGGTCTGAACTGTTGTTGTCTAAAAAGATTAAATAAATTGTTAGTAGAGGAGACAGATGCTTTTGTTAGGAGACAGGCTTTAGGATCCAGGGGGATGTAAGGATTTCCTCCTTTAATCTTCTCTGGGATTTGGCTTTGGCTAACAGGGGACTAGCATGCATTTGACTTTGAGCTTTCCGCTAACTTACATGTTTATGGAAAATGGGGCTGCCAAATGAATGCCCTTTTCCTCCATATTGGAATTTATACCAGGATCCATCCAGAAGTGCCATGGCATGAGCTGAGACTGCCATTCCTTCCTGTGGAAAATTTAATCCAGGTTGGACAAAACATTATATATTTTTTTAAAATCTTCAGTCTATAGGGATTAGTAAACAGGTGTTTTTTATTTAACAATGAAAACAGAAATGATAAAACTCCACTTGTACAGCAGAGTTTACTAAAAGTAATTTCATGCCATGCTTTGCTGTGCAACAAGCATTACGTAAGATTACATATGATATTCAAGTCAGGTGCTCAAACTACATCTCTGAAGTGAGCCTTTCATGGTTCAAAGCCTTCAAACAGGCTGAATGGTCCACAGAAATATAAATATTTAGTAAAATATATTTGAAGAATAAATCTTTAGATTGTCAAGAGTAGATAATTAACTAATTACATAAAGAGTGCAACAGTTGGAAATGGTGGGTAAAAGTGAAAAAAGGAAGTGAGAAATTTAAGAGATTTTGGGAGTTAAAATTGTTACATTATCAGTAGAGAAGTAAGTCAGTGGAAATTTGCCTGATGTAGAGGTTCACCTTGTCAAAAACAGCTAGCAGAGGAGACAAACCTGCTGAGATGTGGAACTCACATGAGTAAAATACTCCCTCTTACTACAAAAAGAGTATTTGTGGGAGTATCAATGTCTCCTTCACTTTTCTTTGTCCTTTTGATGCTCAAGGATTAATAAATAATTTAGGCAGAGAGCATGGCTGGCTGTCTCATGTAACTAGGATAGCATATTCTTTCATATGTTCCTCATCACCAGTTCAAATTCTAACCATGGTAGCAGTGAGCAGAATCATTACAGTTTTATAGTTTTGTGTTTGTGAAATGAGTTGATAGTTTCCGTGCAGTTTCGAAGTAAACTGTTGTTCACATCACCAAACTACCATTACAATTGATATTTTTTGTCACACCCTTTGCCAATGAGATAGGAAGACTAAACAAGGGTATGGAGTCAAAACTACACTCGTAACTTCAGAAGTATTCTCTAGGCCAGGGTAGAGGCATGTTGGCTTGCAGTGCACTTTCACTGTTATGTAGCTAAATAGAGCACTGTATCCATGATAGATCAATGCTCCTCTGAAGGTGGTCTAAGGCATTGTGACAGAGGTTCCTTTACCCCAAACACAATACACATGGTCAAATGAAGGCAGGATTGTTCCTAGAATGTTTCCACTACAGTATAGTATTTCAAGTTATACAGTCAATAGAGGACCTAGCTGTTAGATGAGAAGTTAAAGTGCTGTTTTCACGTATTTAAACCTGGTACTTCTTTGACTAGAGTCTAAAGGTTCCAAAATTAGGTTTTTTTTAAAATAGTGTTATTGATCAGCTTTTTCTCACTCAATTCATTCCAGCAAAGATGAACTGGCACGAATATAAATGTTTGTGGCAATCTTCACAGCTGTAATTGGTGTAGCTCACTGGTTGCATACAGTTAGAGTACTACACATTTGTAATTCATTGCTCTATAAAGTGCATGAGATGCACTTTTCAGGGGGAGAAAAAGGTACATAAATGCCAATACAATTAGCTTTATGATTTTTTAGAGTAACAGAGATCTATTCTCAGAGATCTAACCTATTCTAATAAAAACTGGATGAAAACTCACAAGAAGCTGCTATTCTGCATTTCAAACAATATTTATATAGATCCAAAGAATACGTAAATTGCTAAAGGGGGGAAAATCTGTAATGTGCAGCACGAACTTGCCTTGATACCAATTTGAGATAAAACTGTAAATAAAACAAACTTCAATTTGTTTAATAACCAATTACTACTGTTCCTGGATTTGTGAATATGAAAGCTCAATGGGATTTAATTTAATCCCTCACCGTGAACAGATGGACAGATTGCAGGCCTCTGTGTAGCAGATCCCAGTGCTCACTACTTCTTCCAATCTGAATTACAATCAGGTTTCCTTACACCCTGCCTGTTGGCAGCAATAATAACTAAAGAATTGCCAACAGAATTACATCAGATGTGGGTCTTTGTGACATGTCTTTATGCAAATGTGGTTTACTTTTTATCGCATTGTACTTAAAAAATCACTTCAAGTGGAGTTGGTCACAAAGAGGGGTTTTGTTGGAATACATTTTAATGAGCCTACTAGTATTACTACAGTTAAGAGTCTGTCAGCATTTTAATTATAAATTCCTATTTTCATGGATTTATAACTTAGCCAAAACCTTTACTCTAGGCTCAAACCAACTAAATTGAAAATACAAGATCAAAGCCAGGAGCAATATTTAATCTCCCCCAACCCCAGTCACTAGTTATAATGACCAAGTTGCTCTTCTTCTCTAAAAGTGAGAAAAATAAATTTAATTGCAGCAAGATAGTCGAATGTTTAATCAGATTGCATATAAAAGGATCCAGCATTTTGTCCAAGTGTAATTAAACCATCCAAATTAGGCTTTAGTCCTGGAAACATTGGAGGCCCTGAGCCTCCACTCTTTTCGCTTGCAGCCCTCCCCCTCCAGCACTCCTGCCAGGGAAATGGGGTTGGAGTGTGGGGGTTTTCTCTTCCCCTCCTTCCCCCCGCCCAGCACTCCTGCTGGGGAGTGGGCTTGGGGAATAGGGGCTTCCCATGCCTGCCTGCCTGCCTGTCTGGCCGAAGCACCGTGTGAGCAGGCGGTGCGGGGAAAGCCCCCACAGGGGCTTTCCAGGGCCCCCACAATTGGCCAGGGCCCTTGGATATGGGCCCCATTCGCCCAGTGGCTAATCCACCACTTGGTGTGGGAACCATGGTTCAATTCCTTCTCCTTTCCCCCACCTGAGGAGAAAGGTTTTGAACATGGGTTTCCCACCTCTCAGGCGAGTGCCCAAATCTCTGGAATATAAAATAATTCTCCCTAGCTGTGACATGAGTACCCAGGTGCTTACACTGAGGCATTCTGTGTATGCCCAGAGGCAGAAACTTGGGTACATATGGGATTTTTCCAGCAATAATGTAAGTACTGAGGAGTTCAGGTATTTCCAGGGTTAGATGGCAATTTATATGGGTTTTGAGGTTCTCAGTGGCAATCCAATCTAGATTTTGGATTTAGGCACCTAACTCCTACTTAGGCACTTAAACCCCTCTGTGAATTTGAACCTATATGGATATTCTTCCAAATACACAAAGGGACAAGAATTCTGCAAGGGTCTCTGAGTGTGTCCTATATGATTTAATATTTGTTTTCAAGTATCATTGTAGCCAGAAGAAGTACATATGGATTATCCTTTGGACAACAGTGAGTTAAACTCACTTCACTAGAACAAATTTCATATTATCCTTAGAGGAAATAATAGCTGGTGGGTGAACTTGAGTGAAGACCAGAATCACAGTGCACCCCTGTTCCAGGCAGAATTTATGTCCTTGGATAGCTCATTGTCAGATGGAAAGAATATCTTTCAGGATGACTAAAATAGCAAATTGTATTCACTATATTCACTACCCTATCATGACATGAATAAACTTCAGACAGTTCCCCATGCTGTTGAGTTGATTTCAGGGAAAGTTCCACACGTAAGCCTGAGGTCTGATCCTGCCGTCAGTTTATTTAGGATATTCTAGTTGATGATGATCAGACAGGTACAAAAGATATGGAAATCCTGTTCTGTAAACAAGTCATTTAAGCAATCTTTAATTTAAGGAGTTCAAAAACAATGTTTGTCTGATTTGAAAGGCTTTTTCACACTTCCAATTTAACCCACTTACATATAATAGTTAAATATTGTAGACTGTAATGTGAACTAGGTCCTTTAGATAAAGTTTAAAGAAAATAAAAGGTTGAGTTAAAACTTAAAAAAAACCCTACTGTATAAGGGCTGGTCTACAGTAGGGGGAGGGATCGACCAAAGATACACAACTTCAGCTACGTGAATAACGCAACTGAAGTTGGCGTATCTTCAGCCGACTTACCTGCCGTCCTCATGGCGGCAGCAGTTGGTGGCATGCTTCCCCATTGACTCCAGCTTGTGCCTCGTGGCAAGCTGGAGTTCTGGAGTCCACGGGGGCACCATTGGTGATCAATTTATCGCATCTTAACGAGACGCGATAAATCGATCGCCAAAAGATCAATTGCTACCGCCGATCCAGTGGGTAGTGAAGACCTACCCTAAGTGTGGTAACCAGCTGAATATTTAATATGCATGTCCACACTTAAGAGCAGATCTCTGTGACCTACCTCATCTTCAGTATTCTGTTCACCCCATGGAACTTTTCTAGATTTAGGGAGACAAAAACTGGTCTGTAATTGCCAGGATCACCTCTAGAGCCCTTTTTAAATATTGGTGTTACATTAGCTATCTTCCAGTCACTGGGCACAGTAGCCGATTTGAAGGATAGGTTACAAACCCTCGTTAATAGTGCCGCAATTTCACATTTGAGTTCTTTCAGAACTCTTGGGTGAATGCCATCTGGTCCCGGTGACTTGTTACAGTTAAGTTTATCAATGAGTTCCAGAACCTCCTCTACTGATACTTCAATTTGTGACAATACCTCAGATTTGTCACCTACAAAAGACAGCTCAGGTTTAGGAATCTCCCTAACGTCCTCAGCCGTGAAGACTGAAGCAAAGAATTCATTTAGTTTCTCTGCAATGACTCTGTCATCTTTAAGTGCTCCTTTTGTATCTCTATCATCCAGGGGCCCCACTGGTTGTTTAGCAGGCTTCCTGCTTCTGACATATTTAAAAAACATTTTGTTATTACCTTTTGAGTTTTTGGCTAGCTGTTCTTCAAACTCCATTTTAGCTTTTCTTATTACATTCTTACACTTTATTTGGCAGTGCTTATGCTCCTTTCTATTTACCTCACTAGGATTAGACTTCCACTTTTTAAATGATGCCTTTTTCTCTCTCCCTGCTTCTTTTACTTGGCTGTTAAGCCACGGTGGCTCTTTTTTAGTTTTCTGGCGTTGTTTTTTAATTTGGGGTATACATTTGAGTTGGGCCTTTATTATGGTATCTTTGAAGAGAGTCCATGCAGCTTGCAGGGATTTCACTTTAGTCACTTTACCTTTTAATTTCCGTTTAACTAACCCCCTCATTCTTGCATAGTTCCCCTTTTTGAAATTAAATGCCCCAGTATAGGGCTTCTGAGGTGTTATTCCCACCATAGGAATGTTAAATGTTATTATATTATGGTCACTATTTCCCAGCGGTCCTTTTATAGTTACCTCTTGAACCAGATCCTGCGCTCCACTCAGGACTAAATCTAGAGTTGCCTCTCCCCTTGTGGTTTCCTGTACCAGCTGCTCCAAGAAGCAGTCATTTAAAGTATCAAGAAATGTCATCTCTGCATTTCGTCCTGAGGTGACATGTACCCAGTCAATGTTGGGATAATTGAAGTCTCCCACTATTATTGAGTTCTTTATTTTGACAGCCTCTCTAATCTCCCTTAGCATTTTGTCATCCCTATCACTGTCCTGATCAGGTGGTCGATAATAGAGACCTATTGTTATGTTCTTATTAGAGCATGAAATTACTATCCATAGTGATTCTATGGAACATGTGGATTCATTTAAGATTTTTACTTCATTTGATTCTACACTATCTTTTACATAAAGTGCCACTCCCCCGCCCCCACGACCTATTCTGTCCTTCCGATATATTTTATACCCTGGAATGATTGTGTCCCATTGATTGTCCTCGGTCCACCATGTTTCTGTGATGCCTATTATGTCAATATCCTCCTCTAACACGAGGCACTCTAGTTCACCCATCTTATTATTTAGACTTCTGGCATTTGTGTACAAGCACTTTAAAAACTGGTCACTGTTTATCTGTCTGCTCTTCCCTGGTGTGTCAGATTCTTTATGTGAAAATTTCTCACCTGATCTGGCCCCTCCTTTATCCTTTTCCATCCTTTCCTGTCTAAAACCTAGAGAATCTCTAACGACAGACCCTCCTGTAAGAGAAGTCTCTATCCGATCCACGTGCTCCTCTGCAGCAATCGGCTTTCCCCCATCTCTTAGTTTAAAAACTGCTCTGCAACCTTTTTAATGTTAAGTGCCAGCAGCCTGGTTCCACTTTGGTTTAGGTGAAGCCCATCCTTCCTGTATAGGCTCCCCCCATCCCAAAAGTTTCCCCAGTTCCTAATAAATCTGAACCCTTCCTCTCTACACCATCGTCTCATCCACGCATTGAGACTCTGAAGCTCTGCCTGCCTACCTGGCCCTGCACGTGGAACTGGAAGCATTTCTGAGAAAGCCACCATAGAGGTCCTGGATTTCAACCTCTTTCCTAGCAACCTAAATTTGGCCTCCAGGACCTCTCTCCTACCCTTCCCTATGTCGTTGGTACCTACACTACTTGCACACAGAAGGTATGCAGTTTACAGAGTAACTCTCCCAGGGGTACACTGTGGCTGTGAAGCAGTCAACAAACACTTTGTTATTGTCTTTTTTAAAAATTTCATTATGTAAATCACAGGAGTACAGATCATGCCAACAATAAAACATCCTAAACACAATGTGCTTTACTAGCCCTTCCTTTCCTGCCCCTACAGCAGCCTCCCTCATCTTAACCTGACACGAAAGGGCTCTTCTCCTGTTCCCCTGAGGGAGTCACTTTGGAGATACTTTCTGTGGTCACTTGGCAATTTTCCACTACTCTTGAACACCCCTCTCTCCCTTCAGACAAGAGCAAAAAGAATCTTCTCCCAGTTACAGCAAACACATTTTTCTGAGATGTTTGACTTTGAATAAACCATATTTATTTGTTTGCAATTACTTCTCTCTGTGTGTTGGCGGAGGCATGACACAACCCTGCTAACTTAGGGTGGATGGATTCACATACTAATAGGTTTTCCATGACACAGTAGTTTCATGATACAATTTCATAAAATCACCCATAGTTCAGAATTGGTACAGACAGAACCCTCAATTTCTCACAGCCCCATATTCCATTGCAGATATCTAAAATACTCAGTCCCCATCACTGCAGTTTGTTTATTTTGCTGTCAATTATGCAGTTACTTTCCATCACAAAATGCTCAAAGCCTGACTTGTTTGCATTCAGGGATCATTGTTTAAAGATGTGTACAAATTCTTGCAACATGCAGTTCCCATTTAGTCAATTATGGACACAGCCTCTAGAAAGGGTAGTGCCTTTTGTAGAAACCCACCTGCTCTTACTGAATATTCACATCTTAATAAGCTTCATTTGTTTCTGTGCAGTCTTACATGATTTCCACTTTAAAAGACTGTAGTCTGTATTTGTTTTTTGCAGAAAGGATTTTAACAAATGGCTTTTGTTATTTAATGAACATGAATAAAAGAATAAGGGAACTGTAAAAAAAAAAAATATTTTCCTTTTCTTTCTACCCAGTGATTTGGTAGACTTTATTTAGGGTAATGTAGATTTAACTAGTTGTAATGCCTGTTGTGAGAAGGGCTTTAAAGAGATTACGTCTTTCTTGTCAAATGATATTGTAAATGAATGTAAGCTGCTGGGCTCCTTTGCCACTGATGAGGTAGAAAAAGCAAACAGAGCCACTAGAAAAAGCTGATTGGGCACAATACATTAAAGAAGCTAGCACTGATTATCAGTGGGACATCAATTTGTCTTTGGGGCTGGAATACCTGCTACTAATTGGTGTGAAGAGCATAGTGGTCATTGTATGTTTTAGCCCACTCAGTTCTCTCCACTGTTTGCTGTAAGAGCAAGACAACTAATTGCTATTACTTCAATGCTAGTGAATCAACATGCCAAGCTAATAGCTACAGATAGAGGGCAGACAAAATCCTGCTATGAATGTATGGCTAGTTGCTTGTGATAAGTATAGCAGTTGGAATGCATAGCAGGACATGGAGAATGATTGTGTGCTTTCTGGTCTAATATAAGGTATATTTGTTACTATTATTTTGTATATTATGCTGAATGTCTGTTTCCAAATTTACAGTAATTATGGTTTACATTTTCATCTTGAAACTAGATAGTGAAAATTGGATCTTCTGAAGATGCTCAGTAAACAGGCTTGGCAGAAAAACTTGCAGTATAACCCTATGCTGTCTAAGCATGAAACTTTGAACTGCTAAGTAAGTTAATTTTATTTAAAATGAAGTGAAGAGTTAAACTACCTGAAATGTGATTATTGTGGCATGTAATTAGGGCTACATTAAATCATCTTTCAGATTTATAGCTGGAAGAAATGACAGAGATGGTAAAAACAAAATATTTTGGTGAAGGTAGAATACTCTTCTTCCTAAAACTCATTCTGCCTTTCGTGTGAATATTATTCCCTCCCCAAAGATGATTTTTTTTTTTGCATTTTAACTATTTTATGCTTTTGCTCTTAATATTTCTTTCTTATTAATTCATAGTTTCACAGTGAACTAATCTTGGTTTTTCATATTGTATTACAAGGTTTTTGCATCAATATTGATTCTGATGTTTTGTCTTTATGTAAAGGAAATAGCTAATAAGGAAATTACCAAGAAATATGAGGCTGCATTTTGTTCTTGCTGATTTCAGAGGTGCTAATTGCATGGATCTATACAGACAGTTAGAAGTGAAATTATTTAAACAGATTTTTAAAATAATGTGTTTTGAAATTAATACAAAGTACTTGAAGTAATAACTTTCTTAGAGTTAGAATATTTTATTTGTAGACGATTATTATGACACAACTAAACACTACTGGTGACATGTTTATATGTAAAGTTTCACCTTTATGATGTAAGAGGGTTGATATAGGATATTAGCAAATGTTTCTACTAAAATAAGATCTGGTTACGGAATTAAATCCAATTTGGAAAATTTGAATATATTGATATTCAAATGCATCTTATTTACTGATAAAATGTCTTTTTCTCTTAATTTAATATATAATGTAAATCTAAGTGCTGCTGTTACAAGAAGATAATATGTTAAGCTTGTGTATATCCATATTTCATTGCTGCTTTTAAAGTCAGCTAATTGTCAAGTATGGTAAGCTAATATGATAGGGGGTGGAGTCGATGCTTTCTATGACAAAAGAACAAATACCGTAGCAGCAATGGTATATTATAAGCATTAACTACGGTGTGGAGTCCTCCAAGCCTCACACACTAGAGAGTTTCAAATTTTATATATATATATATATATATATATAACACACACTGAATAAACTTGTTTTTTATATATTGGAGGACAGTTAGCAGTGTAATTTGATGCATGTATCTATTGTGCTAGTCCTCAGGTTTCAGCAACATAATCCACCTGGCTTTGGAGTCACAGCCCTATCAAATAAGAATGCAATTAAATGAGAGCACTGTTCCACTTAATGATGAAGTGTTCCTCTCTCAGCTGTTATAATGATGTGCCAAGGCTAGAACATTAGCCCTAATCACTGTTTCACAAGTTTCCTTTGAATGTGTGTGCAGGCTGCAGCAAACTTTGGAGCTTGCTACCTGCTTTATAGCTATCTATTTGTGTTAAATCACTGGTTGGAATACTTGTATTGTCACCTCATATCATCTTTGCTCAGGTGTGATAGCTTCTCCAAAATAGGTAGTCTCCTGTAAAATTGTGGTGTAAAAATGTTCTTTGGAAAGGTTTTTTTAAAGCTTGTTTTGTATTAGTTTATTGATTTTGGCATTCTTTGACAATCATCTCTGCTGGAAGCATTAGACAGATGTTAAATGATTTAGTTGGGGCTGGTCCTGTTTTGAGTGTGTGTGGGGGTGTGTGTGTGTGTGTGGACTGGATGACCTCCTGAGGTTTCTTCCAACTCTATTTTTTATGAAAACATAGTCACAAACAGAGAACATGTTTAAACAACACAAAGGCTGTGATCTTAAGCAAGGAAGTTTAAAAATGAGGAGAAACTCCCGCATTAGACTCTGCCCTAAAACTTATTCTGCTGTGTCTAAGTGTCACAAGAGTCTGAATTCAGTGTGACTAGGTACCATATGTGCTGTCATACACACCTGGAAACTGATGTCAGAGCCATCCTATTTATCCCATAAGGATAAAGTTTACCTCCACCCTTACCCTAAGTTCTTGACAAAGTTGATCTCCAGTTTTCATGTTAACAGGCAATTTGTTTACTGACTTTATTTCAGAAGCTTCACAGTCAGGGATTGAGAAACTTCATTTGTCAAATGTGAAACCAGCTTTAAGATTCTACCTGGACCATACTAAATACTTTAGAATCTAAACACCATTGTTTGTTGTGACTGCTGAGAGACTGATGGTCCAGTCAGTTTCCGCTCAGATGATTTCATCCTGTATTTCGTTGTGCATATGTTTGTGCTACTAGTTGGCTAATATAACTTCACCAACTAGGGTGTTAGGCCATTTGACTAGGGTGGATGCAGCATCATCATACAAAGTACCTATTCCAGACACCTATAAAGTGGCAACTTGGTTGTCAGTGCAGACTTTTATTTCTCGTTATTCTATAGCTCATCAGTCCAGAAGCAATGCTACTTTGGGATGTGTTTTTCTCCAGTCTCTGTTCAAGAAAAGTCCAAGCCTACCTCTAGGCTATATTGCTTGTGAGTCACCTACAGTGGAGTGAACATTTGCAATCACTCAAAGAAGAAACAGTTACCTAAATTTTCATAACATCATTCTTTAAGATGTGTTGCACATGTCCATTCTACAACCTCCTGTCCTTCCCTTCTCTGTCAAAATCGATCTAGTCAGAAGGAACGTCAGGGAGGTTGGGGTGACTCCAACTTCTTACACCTGCATATAGTGGCACAGAATGGCAGAGGGCACTCAAGCTGCTTTGAGGGATACTGCTCAGGGAAAAAAGTTCTCTGACAACTGGGCATGCACACACCTACAGTGGAATGAATAGTCATGTGTGACATCCCTGAGACCGAGTTACAGAATAGTAGTTTTGTTTCTTATGGTTAATTTAAGAGGCAGCACTAGCACATACCACATGGTTAATTAAACTCAATTAATAATTATAATAGCTAATGATGTTTAATCCCTGTCACTGACTTCAGCTGGTATACTGTTGCTTTTATGTAACTAGTTAAATATGAACGTGTTTTTTTTGCAGTGTTCATAAAGACTAACACAACCCAGTTTGATTGTCTTAGCTTTGTCCTAATTATGAGTGATAGAACATCCCCTTAATGTATTGCCTCACTTGCTGAGACCACTCTATAGAAGATGGTGATAACAGGGTGGCAAGGCTCTTCTAATGATCTAACCTCTCAGTAAATTAAGGGTCCTGCATAAAGTTCCTTAATTTCTCTTGGTTTAGTTTAACAAGTTTAGTTTGCATCCACCTTTGTACATCCATCGTGGTATTAACAAATTATTGAATAAGGGTTTTGTAACCTTTATGTTGAAATGTTACCAATTAATATAATGTTTAAAGTAAGGGTGCAATAAAACTCAACTTAATTTTCAGTTTGAACCTCTAGGTCAGTTACAGAAAATATATTTACTGGATGACTCTGAATGGTAAAACCACTTTATTCAAAAGAAAAATGACTAGTTAAGGAAACAGACATGCAATGACTGTACAATACTGGTTATATTTTCAGTCAAAGATGAAATGGGCGATCAGTCCACTGACAACAGACTGACGTACAGCCTTATAATCCTGGAACCTAACAATACCCTTTTGATATTAATCTGTGCTCGCACCAATAGTAACAAAACTACTCCTATTATATTACTAATTAACATTAAACCCACTTATTACCATAGTAATATGTCTGTCACCTCCTCATTGGTTCTTAACATTACACATAATTTAAAGTCACAGCTGCACCAGTGTCATTTCCACACTATCAGTGTAGATTGACTTTTATTAAAATGCTACAATTAAAAAAAACCATGCTAAAAATAGATATAACCATGGCATGTCCTTGTTAACTTCAATTTTCCTCTTACTATTGCCAACTTATCTCTAACTTTTCTCACACTGACAGGTTTCAAGGTGGTAGCCATGTTAGTCTGCATCAACAAAAACAACAAGGAGTCCTCGTGGCACTTTAGAGCTTATGCCCAAATACATTTGTTAGTCTTTAAGGTGTCACAAGGACTCCTTGTTGTGTTTTTCTCACATTAGCAACCACAGTTTCCCATATTCCTCTAGTCTTAGGCCAAAGCCTAATTTCTACTTAACAGAAGCTAAAGTTACCTGGAGGGAGTCAAACTCAAGGAGTAAATTTAGGCTCAGGTTAATTTTTTGTATTGTTTTTTGACAAATACCATGAATGTAGGTTTGGGCACTAGCTGAGAATCTGTGTGCTCTGTTCAAGATTGTAGAGCATCTGCTTGAGCAGAGAACCAGTGAAGGGATACAAAGCCAGTCTAAATATGTATAGGTCCATACATGGTTGAAATTCATGACATGACTGGTTCTGGATGTCTTATGAGAAATTAGTTTGGTTTCCCAGTCAGTTTCCTAATAGGTGGATTGTCTAACATAGTTAGCACTCTTGCACTCATTTAAGGTAAAATGAAACCTTACCAGGGAAGGTTCTGACTAAAGGATCATGAAGCGTAATCTATTTTGCTTGCCTTTAGATGGGATATGTCCAGATCAGAGTTGTAGCATGTTACTGGAGAAGTATAGAATAGGAAGTCTCTTTATTATGGTTGCCTGTGCTGTGTCTATTCTGTGGATAAATAAAGCACTCTAGCTTCTGGTAAAGGAGATACTGCCTTAAAGATAACATCATCAATGCCCAAAGTAAAAGGGAATGGTAGTATTAGTTTCAAGAGAAAAGGAAAACAAGACAACCGTTTACTTCTGGTGTTAAAAATTTAAGGATTGCATAATTCACCTATAGTGTTTGCTTCTTAATACACAACTTACAGAATCATAATGAAATGATAAACTAATCAGAGAGAGGATTTTTTCCTCTGCCATTAACATGCAAATGTTTTCTGGCTGTGCCAGATGTTTAGCTTCATTTTTTGGAAGTTTCCTTCATTTTGAATTTAGTGAAAGGAAAGCTTGAGCATGTCCAGCAGAATTAAAAATAGTTTCCTGTATAAACTAAGACAGCCACTTACTTAATGAAGTGCATCATCCTAACAGCAAGTCCAGCTAATGAATGCTTTCCCTGTTGTTTTAGAGAGGTGTCCGAGTGACACTTTTCTGATTCTGGATCACTGAATCCGTATGGAAATGCAAATTGATTGTCTGAGAACAGCTTTCTTTAATTTTGTTTTAACATGCAGAAGGCAAGTTTATTCCATACTCTACATTTCGCAGTTGGGCTCCTGTGAGAGCTACTGAATTTGTAGGTATAATTATTTGTTATTACATTCAAAACTTGATAAGATTAGATCTACTGAGAGTTCAAATGAGGAAAGACATTTTTTTACTAAAGGTTTTGAAGCAACAATTTTCAAATACTTCGTTATGCATGTGCTATGGAAAGTATACTGAATGTGCTTAATGTGACAAGGAGATACCAAAACAAATATTACAATGTCTGCAATATGCATATTACAACTTTGCTTTACAGTTTTCAGTGTGTTATGAATTAGTTATCCCAATTATAATGCTTTATAACCCAACTGATTTTAAAATGCATGCATGATACTGGCTAATGTCCACTGGTTTTCTTCTGGGTTCTCTAATAACTTATAAAATTAGAATTAAAATACAATTAATTTAAACATTAATTATAGAAGCATAGCAAGGGCTATAAACAGACCAGCTTTTTATATTTATTTATATATATATCTATATATATAAAAGTCAAGTGGTGTATGTATGAGTGTATGTATGTATGTACGTATGACAGCGAACTCCTCCCGCACCGTTTGAGCCAGAGACTTGAAATTTGGTACAGTGAGGGGTCTTGGGGTCTAGATCTTGGTAAGGGTCGAAAAATTTTCGGATCTCACCTCTGACGCCCCCCAGGGGTGAAAGTCTTTCAGGGCCAATCACATCAGCTGGGCAGTTAGGTGCTGATGATGTCATAATACCCCCTCCAACAGACACCGCACTCGCTCAGCTCGCCCCTCCCTCCTCCAACGGAACCCCGGAGATCCCTCAGCTCACTGCCCCTCCCCCCTCCCAACGGAACCACGGAGATCCCTCAGCTCACTGCCCCTCCCTCCTCCAACGGAACGCCGGAGATCACTCAGCTCACTGCTCCTCCCCCCTCCCAATGGAACCCCGGAGATCACTCAGCTCACTGCCCCTCCCCCCTCCCAACGGAACCCCGGAGATCCCTCAGCTCACTGCCCCTCCCTCCTCCAACGGAACCCCGGAGATCACTCAGCTCACTGCCCCTCCCTCCTCCAACGGAACCCCGGAGATCACTCAGCTCACTGCCCCTCCCTCCTCCAACGGAACCCCGGAGATCCCTCAGTTCTCTGCCCCTCCCCCCTCCCAATGGAACCCCGGAGATCACTCAGCTCACTGCCCCTCCCCCCTCCCAACGGAACCCCGGAGATCACTCAGCTCACTGCCCCTCCCTCCTCCCAACGGAACCCCGGAGATCCCTCAGCTCACTGCCCCTCCCTCCTCCAACGGAACCCCAGAGATCACTCAGCTCACTGCCCCTCCCCCCTCCAACAGAACCCCGGAGATCACTCAGCTCACTGCCCCTCCCTCCTCCAACGGAACCCCGGAGATCACTCAGTTCTCTGCCCCTCCCCCCTCCCAATGGAACTCCGGAGATCACTCAGCTCACAGCCCCTCCCCCCTCCCAATGGAACCCCGGAGATCACTCAGCTCACTGCCCCTCCCTCCTCCAACGGAACCCCGGAGATCACTCAGCTCACTGCCCCTCCCCCCTCCCAACGGAACCCCGGAGATCACTCAGCTCACTGCCCCTCCCCCCTCCCAACGGAACCCCGGAGATCACTCAGCTCACTGCCCCTCCCCCCTCCCAACGGAACCCCGGAGATCACTCAGCTCACTGCCCCTCCCTCCTCCAACGGAACCCTGGAGATCACTCAGCTCACTGCCCCTCCCCCCTCCAAACGGAACCCCGGAGATCACTCAGCTCACTGCCCCTCCCCCCTCCCAACGGAACCCCGGAGATCACTCAGCTCACTGCCCCTCCCTCCTCCAACGGAACCCCGGAGATCCCTCAGTTCTCTGCCCCTCCCCCCTCCCAATGGAACCCCGGAGATCACTCAGCTCACTGCCCCTCCCCCCTCCCAACGGAACCCCGGAGATCACTCAGCTCACTGCCCCTCCCTCCTCCCAACGGAACCCCGGAGATCCCTGAGCTCACTGCCCCTCCCTCCTCCAACGGAACCCCAGAGATCACTCAGCTCACTGCCCCTCCCCCCTCCAACGGAACCCCGGAGATCACTCAGCTCACTGCCCCTCCCCCCTCCCAACGGAACCCCGGAGATCACTCAGCTCACTGCCCCTCCCCCCTCCCAACGGAACCCCGGAGATCACTCAGCTCACTGCCCCTCCCCCCTCCCAACGGAACCCCGGAGATCACTCAGCTCACTGCCCCTCCCCCCTCCCAACGGAACCCCGGAGATCACTCAGCTCACTGCCCCTCCCTCCTCCAACGGAACCCTGGAGATCACTCAGCTCACTGCCCCTCCCCCCTCCCAACGGAACCCCGGAGATCACTCAGCTCACTGCCCCTCCCCCCTCCCAACGGAACCCCGGAGATCACTCAGCTCACTGCCCCTCCCTCCTCCAACGGAACCCCGGAGATCACTCAGCTCACTGCCCCTCCCTCCTCCAACGGAACCCCGGAGATCCCTCAGTTCTCTGCTCCTCCCCCCTCCCAACGGAACCCCGGAGATCACTCAGCTCACTGCCCCTCCCCCCTCCCAACGGAACCCCGGAGATCACTCAGCTCACTGCCCCTCCCTCCTCCCAACGGAACCCCGGAGATCACTCAGCTCACTGCCCCTCCCTCCTCCAACGGAACCCCAGAGATCACTCAGCTCACTGCCCCTCTCCCCTCCAACAGAACCCCGGAGATCACTCAGCTCACTGCCCCTCCCTCCTCCAACGGAACCCCGGAGATCCCTCAGTTCTCTGCCCCTCCCCCCTCCCAATGGAACCCCGGAGATCACTCAGCTCACAGCCCCTCCCCCCTCCCAACGGAACCCCGGAGATCACTCAGCTCACTGCCCCTCCCTCCTCCAACGGAACCCCGAAGATCACTCAGCTCACTGCCCCTCCCCCCTCCCAACGGAACCCCGGAGATCACTCAGCTCACTGCCCCTCCCCCCTCCCAACGGAACCCCGGAGATCACTCAGCTCACTGCCCCTCCCCCCTCCCAACGGAACCCCGGAGATCACTCAGCTCACTGCCCCTCCCTCCTCCAACGGAACCCTGGAGATCACTCAGCTCACTGCCCCTCCCCCCTCCAAACGGAACCCCGGAGATCACTCAGCTCACTGCCCCTCCCCCTCCCAACGGAACCCCGGAGATCACTCAGCTCACTGCCCCTCCCTCCTCCAACGGAACCCCGGAGATCACTCAGCTCACTGCCCCTCCCCCTCCCAACGGAACCCCAGAGATCCCTCAGTTCTCTGCCCCTCCCCCCTCCCAACGGAACCCCGGACTACATCAGCTCACTGCCCCCCCCCCCACCTGCGAAGGTCCCCGGAATCCCTCGGCTCTGGGCCCCCTCCCCCCCTGCGACGGATCTGAGTTGGGTTTGGTGGGACGGTAAGTGAGGTGGGGGTGTCGGATTCGGTCGGGGGGTGAGGTGGGGGTGTCCGGTTTGCTTGGGGGGGTGGGAAGGTGTTGGGGTGGGTGAGGGGTGGGTGTTGGGGTTGGTCAGGGGGTGTCAGCTGTCTGCCACCTCCCCACCTCCGACTGACCCGAGCAGCGCCGGGCACTTATGCTAGTATATTTATATATATTTATTTATAATATATTATTATTATATATACACACATACATACACTATATGAGAGAGAGATTATTTTGTAAAAGTATGCAGAGTGTCTTACCCCACATGTGGAAGGTTTTGTTTTTTTCCTGTTTGAAATTAGCATAACGTGATAATGCATTCATTAGTACCTTTTTTTGGTGGTGGTGTTTGCTGAAATGTGGTAGTGCTTCATGTTTCCAGGCTATTCTGGGTGTTAAGTAAAGCCTTATTTAGTACCATGTGATCATTCCTTTCAACAGAGTGATCATCTACTTTACTATATCTTATTGCGTATGCAACTACTTTCTCATTGTAATGCCTGAATTGGTGGAGTCTATTGGCCCTTCTCTTATTTTCTGCTTGAGTCACTGGTGCCTTGAAACTCCCCTGCTCATGCCTATCAATCAGATTTATTCCTCCAGAGGCTTAGAATGGCCCGGAGGAAACACTGACCAATCAGGAGCCACCAGGCCAATTAAGAAGGCTTGCCTTGCTTGCACCTTCTTTTCCATGATAGAGCTGGTGAGACTGGGGGAAGAGTTCTTCAATGCTAGTTAGCACATTGCCTTAAAAGATGGTAGCTAAGCACTTGCCTCTGTGCTTTTGTTTATTTAAGGTGCATACAGTCAGCATGTGAGTTTATTTTCATTTAACTGAGTCTGAGCTTAGGACAGAGGTTACTCAACTCCAAGCAGCCAGCTGAAATGTGGGCTAAGGCAAGGACCACCTGGAGTACCACCTGTTGCAGCAGGAGGTGCTTTAGGGCAACCCATCCTGAACATTGTACTCTTGCACAACTGTAAAAAAATATTTAGCGGTTTCTTTTCAGTAAAGATTACATCTAAGTGCATTCACACTTTCTCTTCTGGGAGAAAATATCTAAATTCATGTAACATGGTTTACTTTAGATCAGAATACTATAATATTTAAAAACCAGTTGTGTGACTTGTTTCTTAAGGGTGCATGCCCCTTTACATTCTAAATTGTTGAATGCCTTGAGTATCAGCATTACACCTGAGTTGTATGTACAGTAATTCTACTGATTAAAAATTGGAGTACTTTTCTGATAGAAGAAATATGTTGATTGCTCTTTTTGACTGAGCCCAGAGCCTGTGAAGTCTTTTTACTAAACGCAGTGGAATTTCAGTGTCTATCTCTGTTGAACTTGTTCACGTCCAATTGATTGATTCTAAAATGTCAGGAAATGTTCTAGGTTCAATAGCCAGAACCCTATTGATTTTGGGGAAAACTAAAGGGGGGAAAATGGACACTGAGAGCCCATTCAAGTTTTAAAAAGACACAGCTTGAAGTTCTCTAAAGATCAAACAACTGTTTGAGGACACCTATCAACACCTTTCATAATAAAAATGCCCTGTCTCACCTCTGATTATTCTCCTAATAGAGTTTAACATGCAGATACTCTGATTTACACCAGGTATAAGAATAGTAAGGGGGGAGCAAGGGAATGAGGATGTGCAACCATCCTAATTAGGGGGGGGGGCAGGAATCAGGGACCACGGAGGAAGGGAATGAGAGGACACACAGAACCCCAGCTGTGAGGGAAAGATAAGGGGACCTGATATATGTTTTATTTACTCTCTGCTTTCTAAGAGGCATGCTAGGGCAGCAACCTTCATATACGCCTTGTATAACATATGATTAACATGCCAAAACAGCATCTGCAAGGCTATATAAAGTGTATAGTATATACAGAGAGAGTTCAATTATTGCATTTTAATTGGATTTTCCTCCTCCTGATCTGCTTATAGCATCTTCACGCTTATTGTTAGATAATGTCAAGTGCTTTACTCCAAGACACGCATGTACATTTAGCACTATTTCATTTTTAATCCTTTATCTGAACCAAATGAAACTATTAATGGAATACTAGTGAATTATTTTCTTAAAACACAGTACTGGTGAATCATGAAATTTATGCTACTTTTCAAATCTTCCAATATTCTTGGAAAATATTATGATTTTGAAGATTTTGAACTGATTCTCTTGATGAATGGACAGAACATTATTATAGTGCATGATAGATTTCTATAAAGAGTACAAAACTATTCATAGTTAATGTTTTTCCCCATTGACAATTCAACTCCTGATGGCACTGGCTCATATACTGTTGTGTGGGTAAGAGAGATGAAAGATTCTCCAGTTGAGGGAGACCCAGGGTCCTTGTGGGTGGGAAACCAGTTTAGACTGGAACAGGGACCCTCCTGTGGGCACGGAGAGTCAACACTGGAATTTCCTCCCCTTCTCCACCCACAAGTATCTGAATTGGCATCACTAACAAAGCTCTGGAAGCAGCTGCCAGCATGTCCACACATGGTTGCTACTTGCAGTGTGCTTTTTTTAAAACAACTTAGTTACAAGTGGGAGAGGAAAAAACCAGCCATGCAAAAGGAGAACTGTTCAGGCTAGTTAAATACTGGCATATCTCACCCCCATCTGCCCTTTGAGTGTAGCTGAGTAACTTGGGAAGGAGATGATGACAACTTTTCTGGGAGATAGTGTCTGGAGGAAGATGGGGGAATAAGGAATGGTGACTAAGGGCTGAGTGGAAATTGGAACCAGTTGCGGGTCAGGACTTGCTGGGGGAGGGGTCAGTGCCCAACCTTTTTTCCCTGCCTCTGCTTTGTCCCTTTTTGCTGATTCCCTGCTCTTTCAACTGGGCCGCACTACCTGGGGGTGGAGTTGACTTCAGATACGCAACTTCATCTACATGAGTAGTGATTTGGTGATCGATTTATCATGTCTAGATGAGACACGATAAATCGATCCCCAATGCATCAAGCACTACCCGCCGATCTGGAAGGTAGTGCAGCCGTACCCTTTCTGGCTGCTGTTTCCCCAGCTAAGAACTAGTAGGAGGAACAGCAAGACAGAAATCAATAGACTGCCAAACTTACCAGGCTCTCCAATGGCCACTTGCCACAACTGCAGGACATTCTTGCAGTCCCAGTGAATGTCTGATAATGTGGACCGAGGAAAGGTAGAGCTGGTAAAAACCAGACTTTCATAAAAAAGTCTGCAATTTCAAAAAAACACTTCATACCAAATTGGAATAAAATCAGGTCAATTAAGTGTTTTTGTTTCAATAAAACCAAAATGTTGCATTTCAATTTTGACTTCATATTTTATAAATTTAAATTGAACAAAAAGCTGTTTCAAAGAAAAAAAATCAGTTCTGAGAATGTTCACTTCCATTTTTTTTCCCAAAGGAACATTTGTTTAAATCAACATTTACCTGAATGTTTCAATTGCAATGAATCAGCATTTTCCAGAAGAAAAATATTCAGTTAAAGAAATTTTGACCCACAGGTCTGTGTCCCTCAAAATTTCACGACCATTCTTCAATGTCTTCCCTTCACCTTATAAATAAATGATTAGTCTCAACTTTCAGCACAAAGTTTCCTGTTGTGATCCATCTTGAAAAGTAGCTTATCCATCTTTTACTTCCATTTTAAGCCTACCATTTTATGGAGAGGTTTGCAATTCTACTCCAAACATGCATTGTTATGAAAATTTAATAAGGGACTAAAAACAATGGACATAGGATTTAACAAATAAATATTAGAGAATATTTTGTCTGTGAAAATAAATTTATTCATTCTTTTAAATTAGAAAATCAGAAATCAACTTATTTTCTAGTTCTATGTTTCTCTGTCTTAAAAGCAGCTTCTGCTCCCTCCTCCTTCTGGGCGGGGTGTGTGGGGGGAAGTGGCGGAGGCAGTTTATTATTCCATAGTGTTAACCTATGCTTTTGTGTAAACAGCTCAATTTTTTTGTTTGGAAAAACAGTTAGCATGCACTGTAAGCTTTAAAATCTCCCAAGGATGCTCAATATATTGAACACCTGTGGTGCACACTACCAGAATTCAGTAATTGAATACTTTTCAATTGTCTTATGGATAACAGGAGGATGTAAACTGCTAAAAGTTTTTTCTTGGCCCTACCCTCACTGCTGAAGAGAAGATGGCTAGCTGATCAGATGCTAATTAGTTAGGATAGCCGCCCATCAGAAACTCAATTTTCAGTCTTTCAGCTAGCCTAGTTGCCTGCATCACTGTTTTCTCTTCCATTTTCTGGCTCATTGCTACACTAAAACTTCCTCTTTCTTTACAGTTAATTTGTTTTTTTGTTGGTGGTGCTTTTTTTATTTTTATTTTTGGCCTGCACTCTTTCCTGCTGTCCACCTCGCACCCACCCCCAATTGAGCTCAGAGTAGAAGAGGGAGAGAGAGGCAAAAACGGAACCATTTGTGTGACACTGTTTATCTCAAGTTGATAAACTAGCTCCCCTTGCTCTCTGGTGCAGCTCAAGTTCCAATATCTGAGGTTCTGGACAAAGCAATGCCTTCCACTTCCTGAATTTCCTTGCTTCAACACACATGACTGTGCCTGAGGTGCTACAGCTACTGCAGTATAAAGTAGAAACATTGTCATAGCAAAGTCATTTTTCCACAGAACTGTTTCCGTGTAATTGAAATTGTAATCCGCACACTGAAACAATGCAGAACTTCCATTTTATTTAGTATATTGCATTTGTTTCATTTTAATGTACTGTAAGCAGCCTCCACTGTGTATGGTCCCTTCCTTTTCTGAATCCCTAAAACAGGTCTTAGGTACAGCAGGTTACGTTCAGAATAGCATTTAAACCACAACTCCTGAGATGCCTTCCTTTTGTTAGCATTATCCAGATTTAGGTTGTACACCATTCTTTAAGAAACATAATAAACAGAGTATATCACAATTTCTAATCACATCCTATGGCTGCAACTACTGTGAATCCTCCCATTGGATTAAGATACACTACTTTTTTCCCTAATTGCCATTGGTATTCAAATAATACCACAAGAAGCTATGATTCCCTAATGCCTTATACTGCACATTAGGGTCACAAAAGCAAGCTTGCCTCCTTTATGCACCCAGGGCCGGCGACAGGGGGGTACTACGGGTACAGCTGTGTACCGGGCCCCGGACTTAAGGGGGGCCCCCTTAAGTCCGGGGCCCAGTACACAGCTGTACCCATAGTCGTCCCCCCTTGTCGCCGGGCCTGGAGAGCGGGGAAGGGGCGGGGAGGCGGTGCGGCTCTCCTCTGGAGCGGACGAGTGTGCGTGTCCCCGGCAGGAGCAGTGAGCCCGGACAGTGGCAGCGGCGCACTACCACCTGCAAAGAGGGCGAGGGTGGGGAGGCTCCGCAGAAAGGTAGGGCTTCAGCCGCCGGACGTGGCATCATGCAGCCCCTGCACTGTCTCGCGCAGGTCCGGGGGGGAGGAGAGCAGCAAGGGCCGCCGCTCCCGGGCTCGCGCTCCTGCAGGACCCTGCACTGCCGCCAGCCGCTGTCAGCTGGGGGGGGGAGGAAGTGCTGGCTGGGCTGGGGGGGCCCAAATGATCAGAGTAGGGGGCCCCAAAATTTCTGTCGCCGGCCCTGTATGCACCTCAAAGAAAATGGGGTTTGCATTTTAAAAAACCTTCACTATACAATGAGTTTTTTCTAAAGTGAAGGCAAACTTAAATGACACATCTAGAATTTTGTTAGCTAATTGTGCAACAGTCTGAACATACACAAATGCTAGAGATTAAGTTTTTAGTATTAGTACTATATTTTGACATTAAACTTTGCATAACAGAATGTTAAATGAAAATGACGGTCTCTACATTCTAAAAATTTTGTCTGGTGACCATGCCTTGTAGAATTGACAAAATTGATAAATAATTCCATGAAGCCTAATGGTAATTTTTAATTTACAGGAATGGAGCCATGTATTTAAATTGAAGCCACTCTCAGACAACTGTTCCTGTTCATTTAAAAACTAGGACCTTTCAATGGGGTATTCTTCAAAGACTCAAATGGGAGCTGGGCACCTAACTACCCTTTGTACCTTTGAAAATCTGTCCGTTACTACTAAAAAAAAAAATCTGGCAGACAGGAACTCCTGAGTTATACTAGCTGCCTGCCTCAGTTTCCCCAGCTACAAAATTGGAACAAGTTTTACTGACCTTGCATGCGGTTGGAAAGGAAGTTCTTCAGCTGGCCTTTCCATGTTCCCATGTGTGGTTTTAAGGTGCCTGCCATGGGAACCACTTATTCCTGCCTATCTGCTTTCTATGAAGATATGAAAAAGGGAGTGACTCCAACTTACATTTAGTTCCCCTAACTGCTGAACGTAATACAGGCTTGGTTTTCCCTCCGTTTTACACTCAGAACAAACCTGAGGTCTCTGGAGCTTAGTGCATGAGCCTTTACAGCTAAAAGCCAACTGGCTGTTAGCTAAGGCTGTAGAGCAGACTCATTTTATCTCTCTTTTAAGTGGTTTCGGTGCCACTAGGGGGACAAGAATCAGAGAGGTAGCAGTGTTAGTGTGGAATAGCAGAGGTAACAAAGAGTCTTGTGGCACCTTAAAGACTAACTATAAAGTTTTGAAGCATAAGCTTTCGTGGGCTAATACCCACTTCGTTGGATGCAAGCAGTGGTGCTTGCATCCGACATAGTGGGTATTAGCCCACGAAAGCTTATGCTTCAAAACTTTATAGTTAGTCTTCAAGGTGCCACAAGACTCTTTGTTACCTCTACTAGGGGGACAGAACATCAGACCCAGAAGGTGTGTGGGTTACAGAGGCACTGACTTGTATGTTCTCCAGTGAAAAATGACTAGTTCCTCTATATACTACTTGAGCTTTCGGGAACATTATTGCCATGAAAAAGGGAATGCACATATAGGTTCAGTATCTTTTAATCACTGCATCAGACAGTGGATTAAATATTGTTTTAATTCCATACTTAAAGAAAAGGAGGCATTTTCAGCCCTAGTAAAAGATTTACATTGGCTGATGTGGAGACTGATTCAGTCTAACAGTGAGGGACTACACAATTTTTTCCCTTCTTTAACAAACCACCTTGTAGTTGCAAGGTGTTATGCTGGCTGGAGTGGTCGCAAACCTCAGGGAAGCCTGTCAAAAAGCAGGGTAAGCACCCCCAAACTGGTGGCATGTTCCATAAATCAATTTCACCAACCCAGTAACAACGGTGAACTTCTGAAGGTCTATACCAGTCATACAATGAAGTCACAAACAGTCTCCTTGGACTCCCCAGTCTATCTTGCCATCCAGGAGAGCTGGACTTTGAGATAAATGATTGCTGTACACCAACGTTCACAAAATATTCAGGTTGCTTCCAGTCCCAAGAAACCAGTCACTTATCCCAGGTCAATTTGAACCTTGATCTCACCCTGAAGACAACAGCTGTAGCCAATCTTGTAATAAACGAAAAAGAAATGAGACTTATTTATCGGGTAATACAGGCAACATATATTACAAATGAGTTACACCCTATGGTCTGAAAAGATGACAGAGAGGGAATAATCTGTCAGCACTTAATTTATTTTAAGGCTAACCCAGGCTGATCCTGGGGATCTCTACTTTTGTTTCCTATCTCCAGTCCTGTGAGTTCAAATAGCAAATAGCTGTCAGAAAGATTTTTCATTTATCTTCCCCCTCTTCTAGAATTCAAACTGATAGGACAAGACCTTCTGCACATAGCCTGTACATGGATAATTAGCAATGTCTTTTTATTGTGATGTCTTACAATGGCCTATTTAGTTTTGATAGTCCTTGATGATGATGATGATGTCTCAGTTTACAAGTTCAAAGCAGGCATTTTTATAATTAAAGCAAAACTTTCATTTTACCTTGTAGCCTGGGATACAGATATTACAAGTAAGATTAATTCATGCAACAACTTACAAGCATTTTATAGAGTTTAAATACAGCCTTCCAAGCCTAACACCTTCTTGAACAATAGCAACCTGTAATAACAATACAGGTGAGCTTGTCTGGTTTCCAGTTATGAATTTGTCAGTGCTCATTTGGCCCCTACAGATGTGGTAAGAGCTAGCACCTGGTCTACCAGCATCACACACGTGTTTTACATTTTAAAAACATAAATCTCTGTTGTGGTCTTCTAGGCTGAAAATCCAAAAATCAGGAGTCAGGCCCCATAAAATTATACTTGTTTTTTAAAACACATTTTAGATTTTTTCTTTGCTTTTTGGTTTCTGAACCACAAAGGTGCATTTGCTTCATGTTTCCAGCCTGTTCTGCACACTCATGAGTGCTAGAAACATTACAAAATAATAAATAAATATATAAATATAAACAGATTGTGAATATTGATCCAGCTTGATGGGTTTTCCAGTCTCTGTTATAATACAAGAAGAGTTCCTTTTGTAATTTTTCTAATATGTGAAAGTTCAAAAAGAATAAAGTAAGGTTTAGTCAGTGTTGTTAAAGGAAATAATTGCATTTTTAAAAGGCTTAGTGTTTCCTTTGTTGTAGGAAATGGAAAGCTAACTAAAGAAGAGAGTGTGCAATTTGAATATGGGAAAAATTATTGACACTCTTGAGCAATGAAAATGCTATTTACAGTACCGTCCAGAGCAGCACTGAGGACCACAATTGGTTTCATTTTGCACAGGGCATAAAATTGCTCTCATGACTTTATTAATTCCTAATTTAATACATTTATTTACAACTTTGTCAGAATGGTCTTGATGAAATTTAGGTAAGTAATGATGCAGTCATAATCATATTGGCCTTAATAGCATGTGTCATAAGTGTAAAGTGCTGGAGAGTGTTATTCTGCCTGTATGGGGTTAATGTTACCTGAGAGGGAGTGACGTAAGAGCTTCCGTGCCATGAGGGAGGGAGGGAGGGAGGGAGTTTTAGTTTTCTGTTTTCCTGCCGTCCAAGCGTTGGCAAGAGACCCAGTTTTTTGCCTCTAGCTATGGAGGGAGAAAACTTCTACTTTCCTTCCTATATTCATAAGTAGCTGTGCAGTGAGTAATATGTTGATTTCCATAAGTTTCTGTACCTATTTAGAGTGTTGCTAGCCTTTTCAGAGGGGAAGTTAGAGAACTCTAGATTGTGAAGTTGTATTGTAAGTGTATGCTGTATTCTCTTTTCTTTATTAAATCTTTTTAGTTATAAAGAGCATTTGGTTTATTTCCCTTAGAGTTCTCTCTGCTTTCAGGCTGGAAAGGGAGGGGGGAAGGGGAGTAGGTCTAAAGGAGAAGCTCACAGTGTATGGGCTGGAGTGTGGAGTCTGTCTCTCTCTACCTTCAGGCTAGAAGGGTGAGGGGGAAGGGAAGCAGTATCTGAGTGTCCCGGCTCTCAGGAGTTTGGAGGAGTCCGGGTGCCCCCCCTCCAGGGTCTTGGAGATCCACCCGGATGGTGGCAGCGATACCCCAATTTCCCAGCTGGTAGAGTGTGGGGTTTGGGGGTGTACAGACTTAACTTAGGCTGGGAAACAGCTTGTAGTTATTTGGTCTGGCGTAGAAGAGACCCCTCTCTGTACCCCAGGTTCAGAGAGAGGAAATAGACACTCTTACAGCATGTGTGTGACTCCTCCCCCCTTCCTTGTGTAAATGTGCTATATTAAAACTGACTACCATAGCTACTAACAAGGTGCCAGAAATCATATTTTTAGAGGCAGTAGGGGCATGACTTGTATTGAATATGTTCCTTATTGAATTTTTATCTGAGTATAATGTTACCTTGCAAAATGTCTCTAGGAAATCTGAATTGACTGTGGTGAGAGTTGCTATTGCAGACTAATACACATTGTCTGCACTGAGCTCTGTAAGTATTTGTGTCAAGGAGCTGCAGATACATCTTTCAACAAGAATTTATCTTGTAGGGGGAGACTTTTTTTCCCTTCACTTCTTTCTCTCTCTCTTTGAATGTGTAAATGTGTGTGTATATATATCTATATACAATTTCAGTGTATTGTTGGCTGCAGCAGAAATTGAATGAGCTGTACATTTGAAAAACATTGTTCTTCAATGGCAGTTTGATATTTTACCTATTTCTTTTATCCTACACAATTATTTATATTTATCTTTACTGAACTGGTCTGTTCTTTAAGAGGTTCGAAGTCCTAGTTGAATCTCCCTTTTCCAATTAAAGGGAAAGGAAAACTTAGATTACATCCGTTAGAATAATTGAAAGAATACTGCAAAAAAAAAATAGTTTTCACTTTCCTTTAGAAGCTTAGAATTCACAAACACCTTCAGACTTTCCTGAGAAAGTTTCTTATTTTCCAAGATCGCCATTTGTATTGTCTTTTTTTTCCCTGCACAACTGAAGTTCTATAGGAGGGTGAATAAAGACTCTTATGTAAGAAAACTGGCCTTACTGTGTCCGTATACTTATCTTTCACAGTTTGGTTGCTAGAATTAGGTTTCAGCCAAAATCACTCTCTTCCCCCTAATAATAAAGATTAGAACCATTTATCTGCCATTTAATTTTTGGGATGTGTAACTTTTAAAAAATGTTTTACACTCACTTTGGGTGGATGAATTAATTGTCTGGGTGGATGAATTAATTGTCTGGATGAATTAATCATTCATAGCTGGAAAACTCTGTATAGGAGCACATTTTTATCAAACTAAGTATATCAAAGAGCTTTTAATAAACTAATCTTGACAACTTCTATATGAGGCAGATAACTATTACTATGAAAATGAAGCCCAAAGAGGCTAACTGGTTTGCCTTCAGTTACACTGTAAATCAGTGGCAGAGCTGGGAACATGTTATCCATTGTGACAGACAATGACACTGATATCTTGTGATTATGGTTGTGACTCAAAAGGCCGACGTGTGAGTGGCAGTCCTTTCTACATTGAGTGAATACGTAGCATGTTACTGAGGGGAAGGGATCATAGCCTGAGCCTGCTGAATGTGCTGCTTTTTAAAGCTCAACCTCTGTGCCTGAAGCTCCATACAGTGATTAATCTTGAACTGAGAAACCCCATCATTGCTGCTTGCCAGCGTGATATATCTGTTGCTGATGAGTCAACTGCCAGCTGTTGACATCTAGGAGCATAACTCATTCCTGGCTCCCACTACCTTGATAAATGTTGTGTTTGTGTATATCTACATATATCATGAACTACTCCATTCCATAAGCAGAAAAAGTCCTGTTAATCAAGTACATAATTTGGCTCAGGTTTGATAACAAATATAGATGCCCCAAATCCTGCAAACACTTAGACCCGTGTGTAGCACTTTGCACATGAAGAGTCTGACTTTGTGGGACTATTAATGTGTTTGCAGGATAGGGGGCACTGGATGTTACCAGAGGAAGGCTATTAGTTTGCAATACAATTGACAAATATTTGATTTTTAAACCCGTGAAAATTAATAGACTACTAAGAGAGGAAGGCATAATGAGTAAAAACTGAACTGGAACTGAGGTTAACTAGATGCAGTTCCCTGTTCAGCCACAGATTTCCTGTGTGGTACTGGGCAATTCATTTAGAGACCGATTTTAAAAGGGAAGATGGTGAACCTGGAAGTGGCCATTTTTATGCATATATATTTTCTGTGACCTCATACCCAAAGGTAATTAACATTTTTTAGTAAATTTCCCTAACATTTCTGGCAGTTTGTTGACAAATATTTGAAATACATAGGAATGTATAACCATATACTATGTTCAAGATCTGCATGTACCTTCACATGTGGGTCTCCTTATCAGCTGAGAGTGAGCCAGCCATTTCTGAAGTAGCATCTTTTCTTATGTTTTTACAGTCTTGTGGAGGCCACTTCATAAGTTGGGAGATCATACAGGGAAAGGGAGAAAAACTATGGTGGCTGGGAGAACACAGCAGGTAGCCTTACATTGAATAGGGCAAGGTGGGTGATTCGTATTGTCTAACCCACTAGTGCTGTGAAAATCACTGAGGCGAGGTCTGTATCTTTTTATGGAGATTCCCCCACCTGGTGTGTATACCACTTTAAAGGGGGTTTCTAAGAGGAGTCACTCTGCCGGGGAGCACAGTGGTGATATTGGTGTGCCAGAGGCAGAGACACTCCACTCAGATGGACCTGGTCTCCTGCAAATATCTGGATTCTGACACACATTATGGAAAACTTCATCTAAAAATGCAAACATTTT
Source organism: Sternotherus odoratus (assembly GCA_032164245.1). NCBI lineage: Eukaryota > Metazoa > Chordata > Testudines > Kinosternidae > Sternotherus > Sternotherus odoratus. The sequence continues at coordinate 75,959,134 of JAVMKO010000005.1, forward strand.
TCAGATCATTATGAGAATGGAGACGGGTGGGGTTTATAGTGAAAAGTTGTAATACAGGTACCTGCTTTCCTAGTTAATACTGTAATTGATTATACACTATAGATTGTAATGGACTGTGGTGTGTATGCATTATATCAGTTCCTACAATGGATATTGTTTTTTAAAAAGAGCCTCCTTCCAACTGGCTAGTAAATATTTCCAAATGGGTAGAAGTGAGTGAACTTTGGCTAATATTTAATATAACTACACATTTGTATGCCTTTTTAGCTATTTTGCCATGTCTTGAATTGACTGCCTATGAAAGTAGAAAACATTAAGAAAACATCAGAGTCTTTTACTTTCATCTCCCCCCCCCACCCCCCAAGTTGAATCACAAAAGACTTTGGGAGCTTATGATGTCTGTGTCACAGTTTCAGGGCAACAACACTTGTTTCTCCCCTCCTCCCCTTTTGTGGTCTACCAAGGGCACTGATTTAGAAGTTTCCAGCTCCCAAATGTCTACTCTCCTGGGCAGAGACCCATATCTCACTCCTTTCTTTGGGGGGTTTTAAAGCTGCACAGCTCCCTGATTTACACTCTGATATCCCCAGGAAACCAGAATACCTACACAGGATACTGTACTTTGCTTTCTCTCTGAAGGCTGTGTCCAGTTATAAGTTACCACAGAACTTCTTCTAAGCTATAATTTTTATTCTTCAGGTAAAAGCATTATAGAGAAAATATATTAAAACATAAGTTCCTACATATGTTCAAACTCTGGGAGGTTTTAGTTCTTCAAACACCCAACTAATGGGTTTTCCCTGTTGTTACAAGTTCATCTCTCTTAGATTTAGAACCAGGTCTAGACAGATCACTCATTTCTTTAAACAACTTGTGCCTTTGATCTTGGCTTTTTGTAACCAATAATCAGCAGATAATTGTCTTCCCAGTGCATAGTTTAAAAGTGTGGTGTATTTTTGCATAACCAGAGTTGAGGAAATTGCATTAACCTCGCCATAAGGATTCCCCAGGAAATCCATTTAACACTTGTCCTAAAAGTCCATACTTGTCTGGCACATTATCAGGATAGTCTTTTTGAACTCCCAGTTTTTACATTGGTCACATCTACTATCTAAGAAGTTGCATGTTATCCATGCCCATAATACAACATACATTTACTGTATTAAGGTTTTTTTAAGGGTATTGCAGGAAATTGCTATATTTGTCACAGACTACAGATGCTGTTTGGAAACTGCAATGGTCTTCAAGAAGCTTCTGAAATTTACAATAGTTCTAATAGCATTGCTGCTCCTGCTGTTCTCTTTGATTTCTCTTTGCAGAGAAATGGATGTCCTATCCCCCATAACAAGTAAGGTAGTTAAATAATTACCATTTAAAAATGTTGTTGACTGTCAGCTGATTGATTCAAGTGTTGTTTTTCAGAAGGTGATTATATACTTTGTTCCATTAGACTTTGAAAGTCTGTAGCATTTTGAAGTATAATAATAAAATAATAAAAAGTGCACACAACAAAGCAAACACTTCAAATATCATAAGACTAGGAATATTCAATCAACTCAGCAAATGAATAGGCTAAGCACTAGAGCTGGTCAGTTTTCAATGGAACAGCTTTCTACTGGAAAATGCAGTTTTGTTGAAATCAAAATATTTTGAGGAAACACCTTTATTGTAATGGACATTTTTGATAGGGAAAAGCCAACATTCTTGTTTCAATAAAATAAAATTTCAGTTTTTACTTCAAAATTTAATTTTGATTTTTACATTATATTAAAATATTAACTTTAACATCAAAGAAAATACTTATGTTTCACTATATCAAAATGAAGTGTGCTGATTAAAAAATCATTGTTCAATTTAGTGTTTTTTACTCTAGGTGAACATGCACCCTGCACTCATTGATTTTTAGCTTGCAATGTTTGTTCAGTTCATACATGCAGCCTGAACACAGCTGTACACCATACCAAGGGGATAAAGGGCAGAGCTTGTCCAGCCATCACTCCAGTTCCTTCTCAACACCATTGGCTTGAGACAGAGCGTTTAGTGTGCATATCCCTTATACCTAGGGTGGTTTCTCAAAACTTGTAAATAATGAGTTTCATAGTTTTTAATTGTTAAAGTAGTTGCTAATTGGCACTCCTTTTATAAACTGCAATTTGTGGTAGCTCAAAACCATTACTAAAGTAGAGTCCTAAGGTTTGTCCTATCTACAGTTCCAAGTCTATTTATGAAGGTATTATCTGTACTGGAAGCTCAGCTAAGACGACTGTGATATCTGTATCCCCATACTCGGATATCTGGCTATTCAAAGAGAGAAATAGGAAGTGCACTATACCATCCAGACCACTTCTCATCTCTTCAGTTCTGGTTTTAAACTGAATATGTAAGGTCAATTTTAGTACCAGGTCAACAAGACCGAGTTTACTTTTCTGGATTCAAAAACCACAAGAGCCTGTCTACCTCAGTCCAGATTCCAAACCATCTCCAGACTGATCATACAACTTTAGTTGGTATCTCAGATAACAGCAAGAACTTGTCAGGCCATAAAGCCACTGCCATCTTTGTAGTGTTGCATGTCAGACCCTACCTGTGCTGTATGTAGTACTGAATTACATACCAAATAAAGACCAATTGATGTCACAAGAGCTTCTACTCTTGCTCCTTCAATAGAAAGACTCAGGCAGGGTTGCCAAAAACATACCCCTTTCCCCATCTTTTCTAACAAAAACAGTAGTTTCAGATGCTTCATTGCTGGGTTGGAGAGCCCACTTAAAATGTCATTTAGTACAAAGCAAAATAGATAACCAAAAAGTTGTGGCACCATATTACTATTCTGGAACTCAGACCGGTCCAAAATGCTTGCAAAGAGTTTTTGTTGCTCGCACAAGGTTGTTCAATTCATATTGTGATATTTTACAAAAAACAGGTGATGGAGAGGCTTGATTTCTCCCTCCACGCCCCGGATGCAAAGAAGCCTTACAGCTAGGAGAACTGGTGCATGCAACATTAAATTATGCTCTTGGCAATCGATTTACCAGGGCAGCAGAACACGTTGGCAGACAGATATTGGAAATAAAGGATCTCATTGATTCATTCCATCTTCAGAAGGTGGGTTCTTCCTTCAGTAGACTTGTTTGCAATTCACATAAACAAGAACTAGCGGTTTTGCATCTGTACACTTCAAATGTATCTTGTTTCCAACCTATAGCTTGTCATAGTTAGGGCAACTGTACCTGTATTCCCCTTCTGTGGTCCACCAGGTGCATTCAGCTCCCCAGCTGTCCTCTTGGGCGGAGACATACGTCTCAATCCCTCCTAACTCTCTAGTTTCCAGGCTGCAGAGTTCTCTGCCTGCCCTGTGAATTCCCAGCAAAGGCAGACTGCCTAAGCAGGCCTGCATTGCTTTTTCTCCTCAGAGACTATAAACTGCTTAATTGACCATAGTTTTAAGGTAATGCACAGCTCTTCATAAGCAAGCATATTTATTCTTAAAGTGAACACGTTATAGAGAAAACATGTTAAAACAATGAAAGAACCTATACTGATGCTAATAAGTTTACCAGTGATCACCCCAGTTCCAACAAGGTCTCTGGTAGGAGTCAGTCTGTAAAACCCCACAAGGATTTTAATTTGGTCACAAGTTCATAACAGCTCAGAGCAAGCATCCCCCACACTCCCATGAATCAGTGAGTCACTCCTTTCTACCATCTGAACTTCTGATCTCATCCTCATGTAACAGGTGATCAGCAGACAAAGATCCCCTTCTTGGAACCAAGCTTCAAATGGCTAGGTTCTTGCACAACTAGAGGGAGTACATTTGCATACACCTTCCCATAAAGATTTCCTGGGAAACCCACTTCATTTGAAAAAGTTAATTCTTGTTTTGCGTGTTGTTTCAAATAGTTCTTTTGAAGCTCATAACACTTCCCAGGGTTGAGTCCTATATCTTCCCTAGAGACATTACCTACAATCCCTCAATGACACACAAGCATTTGTATTTCAATACAATAAACTACATACTTAAACATAATTCAAATAGGTTTGTCCAGGATAGTGCGGAAAATTGCTATATATATCACAGTTAACCATTGATTTTGAAATTCAGTTTAAAATTTTTCCATCCATTCTCTGCTTGTGACAAAAAGTGCCTTTAAAAAGACTGTCCTCTAATCAGATGTATTGTTTTTTGTTTGAGTTTGTAAACATACGCTATAAAGAAGCAGAACTATGTGAACTGGATGTTAATTTTTCCTGGCACTCTTACAAAAGCCTAATTAGTTTCTGTAGGATTAAAATAATTGGCCTAAAACATCTTTAAATACTCTGTTGCTTCAATCAGTGTTTGCTGTTTGTCTTTGTGTTTAGAGTAATATGTTAAAATTAAAAACAGCCGTGTCTATATGGTATGTTGCCTTTGAATTGTACTTAAAAAATAATTGAATCGGCTGACTTTAACCTCACAAAGAGTTATGATACAATAATAATAATAGCAATGCAGCACATTGTGTATCAGTGTCAGTTAGAATTCGTTTTCATATCTTCTTTCCTTGGAAAATTAATTTCCGTTCTAGTAGACACAGAATTAAGATAAAATTATTCTCGATTGAAATCCAGGTTTTTTTTTCTTAGCATATTTGTAACAACACAACATATTACTTCACGATAAAAGAAAATAAATTTGGTGTTATTTCACCATCTAGGTACAGCGCAAAGCATACTGGAATGTAAGAATTTGGAAAATTGCTAAATTCTTACTAATCTGTTTGCAATTATATATAAATGTTAGGGTAACTTATGTTTAAGAGCTTGAGTGGAAGCTACAACTCAAGTGGGTTGACTACTTATAAAAGGAAAACTTACAACATTGGGAATGGAAATCCTCTAGCCATAGAAAAAAGTATAGCACTCTCCTTATAATGAATCCAATATTTTGCTTTTCATGCTTGCTTAGAATTATCAATACTTTAGAAAAATCCACAGAAACTGGTGACTGCAGTACTTTTCTATCCTGGTTTGAATCTTGCACGGAGTTGTTCATTTTTCATCTCCTTTGGTTTTTATATTCCTCTACAGTATTTTTTTTCATTTTTCTATGAAATATTTTTTCCACCAAATTTTCCTTGCTTTATGCCCCAAATGGAAACATTTATCTGTGAATAACTCCCTCCTGTTCATCTTTCTCAACACCTTCTGATTCCTTCGTCTCCCATCCAGGTATTTGTGACACTTGTTACCTCTTTGTTATATAGTAACTTCCTATTTTTGTTTACTTTAAAGGCTGACAGTCTCTGTCATAGAGCTGTAAGTTCATTACCATTCTCCTTAATTTAGACCTTTCTTGTCAAGACCAAAAATCTTGAAATTATTTCACTTACAAGTTTCTTCTTCCTAACTGTATGTCAATCTTGTTTGTACCTGCCAATCTGTGGAATATTGCAAGAAGTCATCCTTCCATTTCCAAGGCCATTGCTGAAATCTTTATTCCTGCTTCTTACAGCTTTTCCCAAATAATGCACTATAAATGACTAAACATAGTCAAAAATAAACTTATTTTTCATTAGAATTTTTTGAAATTTCCATTTGAAATATAAATGGATCCCTTTATTTTAATCTCATGATTCTTGTTCTAGCACTTTAAAAAAAATCTGTTTAAAACATTTTATTGAAACATTTTTTGAATAGTCACATCTTGAAAACTCTGATTTTTACCAGGAAAGAGCCACAAGATTTAAAAATTCTCTTAATGATTTTTCACAGGAAACTTTAAGAAATGTCATTTTGACTCACAAATTAGTTTCAAAAATGTCAGCCGGCTGTAATACTGACCCTTCCCTATGTTCTCCAGTGTGTGTTAGTAAAATATTGTATTTCAGGTACTTATGGTATTCATGTGTCCAAAAATGTATCAATTGTCATTTTTGTATTCTCTTGAGGTTTGGCTCAAAAATAACCCTGTAAAACAGCTTTTATTCCATGTATCTGTTTTTTCTCTCTTCAAATCTTATTTTCTCACTTTTCTAGCACCTATTTCTACTTTTAGCCCTGCATGTATTCTCTCTTATCAAAAGATGACTAACTGCCAAATAATTAATTGCAGAAGTTTAAAGTATATCCTGAGGCAGTCATTCTTCTCTGCTATAGAGATATTTTTTTCATACACATACAAAACAATCCCTTACACTTAAATCAACACTTGCTCACAATCATACAGTGATATGAATTAGCCACGGGCATTCTAAGACAATATGCAAATGTGCAAGTATAAGCAAACAGAGGGCAAACAATAACTTCTGAATAGTTGTGTCTGGCTTACTTTGCTATGTGTGTATAGAGGAGTATTGTTAATGACTATGTACACACACATGCTCAGCTGCAAATCTTTCTTATAACTTCCATTTAAAAAACTATTTCAGTGTTGTGAATGTGGGTGTATATATGTATTAAAAATGACTGCTCAATCAGTGCATAAGGGGCTCTTTCAGTACCTGTTAACCTATGAGTTCGGACGATCAAGAGGACTAGGAACAGGGCATTTGTATTATGTTGCAGTATGTGGGATATTTTCTGAAAAAATAATATGATTTTGACAATGTCCATGTGTGAAGGATGCCAGTAGTACTCAAAGTGAGACAGACTACTTTCTGTATAAAGGCTTGAGATCTCTGATCTCTGCTTGCCATGAGGAAATGAAGAAGCTGATGGTAAGTTCATGTATACATGGTTCACATTAATCCTTTTCCAATGTGTACTGTATCAGCAACTGCTATTGTATTTTTCTTTTATATCATGATACATTGCATCAGATATTGCTCACATGAGTAAGGAAAGATTTAGCCCTTTATCATATTCACTCTCACTTAGAAATAGGTGAATCTCAACAAATCCATTTCTCAAAATTGTGTGTGTGTGTGTGTGTGTGTGTGTGTTTGTACAGGTCAGATTCAGTTTGAATAAGCACTCAAAATTCAGATATTTAAACAATCATTGGATGCTGTTGGCTGAGAGCAGTCTACCACTTATTAGAGTGCCATCTTTTTCCACCCCAATTTTTGTCAACTGCCATTCCCACTTCCAAGTGTTCAGACCTGCATCACAACAGATCAGTTGGTCTTAAGCATGGTGGAACTAGGATACAGCCTTCAATTTATTTCTGTTCCCCCTGCTTCAAACACCTTTTCCCCATCTGTTGCAGGGTACATGGAGTCCCATAGAAACAAGGCACACACATAGCTGCTGAATAAAAGCGGTGAGTTTATTGAAGGCAGAAAGTGACACACCTGCAACAGGGGCTCCCTTTGTTGCTGCCACTGAGACGGGGAAAGCCCGACACATCGGAGCAATGCTCAGGGTGAAGCCCATTATGCAGGGGCACGCAGCCATAGAAATACACATGCACATTTACATCTCATGCATACCTCATGAATAGCTAATAACTTGTTTTGCTTCATTAGTGTTACATAATTCTAGTAGGCAGTTAGGACCGGAGAGCTCTGGTATGCAAGATAGCGCGCTGTTATGCAATAGCAGTGTGTTAACCGAGAGTACCCTTTCCCTGGTGTCGAAGGGGGAGAGCGTCCCTATATGCATACTGTTACAAAATATTCATGCACCCTATACCATCCCTTTTCAGGGACCATTCCCACAATAGCATGCCAGTTCCAGGAGATCTAGTCTCTCCTTGTGTGGACCATACATGAAATTCCCAAGTCATTCAAAAGAAAGGTATTTAATTCCCATTACTTCCTATATCCAAAGGCAAAGAGGTGTGTGTAGGGTGAGGGGGAGGTGGGAAGATGGCAAGCCTATTTTATATCGATAGCAGCTAAATGAACTCTTAAAGAAAACAAAATTATAGATGGTTACTTTAGCATCTATTATCCTTTCCTTAGATCCCAGAGACTAGTATGCTGCTTTTGACTTAAAGAACATTTTTTCTCACAGTCAATTCACTCTCACTACCAGTTTGTAGTACTTTTGGTCTGTCAGCAGCCCTTTGTGTATTTACAAAATGCATGGCTATAGTAGCCACATTCCTCCAACAATGCACAAGGCATTCGTACACCTACAATAGAATAGATATGTGCAACACATCTCAAAGAGCAACTATTACTGAAAAGTAGGTAACTGGTTTTTCCTACACTTCTTGTCTCAAGCCATTTCCCTAGTCAGTAATTCCCTGCTTCCAGAGGCCAAAGAGCTCTGAGTTTGTCTTGCCTCTTCAGAATGCCACCCTTTGTTGAGCATGGTTCCTCCCTTTTAAAGACCCCACCCATCTCTATGCTTGACAGACCTCACAGGTGCATTGGGATAAGGTTGATTTTGCCCAGAGGAGCAATTATAACCCTTCATGACTGAGGTGGGTCTGTGCACTTCCACAAGATAATACTTCATGTCTCAAGAAGCCAAGTATTTTACCTAAAATGTTGAGATAATTTAAATTAAACAATAGTGTTACTTTTTGAACTCTGATACTTTGCATTAGAATTATTCTGTATAAAAATCTAAAAGGAAAAAACTGATTGCAATTTACAAGCCGATGTTAGTGTCTGCTAGATAATTTTAATGGAAGTATATATGATTATAAATTATTAAAGCATTCTGTCAGATTAAATTAGTAAGGCATAATTAATATATAGATTTTAGATATTTACTACAAATATATTATTAATGTAAGCTGCTGTACTGTCTCACCCCAGGCCAGGAAAGACTAATGTTGCACCCAAATGACTGTTCAGACCCTTCCGTCATTGCACAGTTTTATTCTTTAAGCCCAGGTTTACCAAAGTAACACCATAACAAGGCTATTTTCCTAATCAAAGCAGACTGCAGAGGCCTTTCCCCTTGCATCTCTTCTCTCTTTACCAGGGCCAGCCACAGGAACCAACCTCCCTCTTACAGCTCCCCTTACACCCCCTAACTCTCTCAATCCTTTGTAGGCATTAATGACAATTATGGGCAGATTGTATCTGTATATGACTCCTCCCATGCACCCAAACTGTTGCTGCAGCTGCTGGCCCAGGGGCTGCCTGCTGGCTTGAAAGCGTGATAAAGTTAGAACATAGTTCTACAAATTCTGAAGCTGCATACACCATGGAGGGAAAATAGTTATTTAGGGAATTAAAGGGGGAGTACAACTACAAAGAAGAAAGGAAACCTTAGGCTGACTATTGGGGAGAATTCTGCACTGTAAGATTTATTGAACTCTCAAATAGTTTCCCAACAGAAGTGATAGAATCTAGTTGCTTGGGGCTAGTCTGGATACGTCATTTGTAAATGTTAACGTACAATAGGAAGTAATCCTATCTTGGGAGATAGGTATCTAGATGACCCATAAGTCATTTCATCTTGAACTTTCATAATCTTATGTCTGGGAGGCAAAGCTCAGAAGTAAGCCAAAGAAAGGTTTGCACAATGTGAAAGTCAGTAAGCGTTTTACCTCCATCACCCAACAAGGTCTTCTATGCATGGAATACTAGACTCAGTGATGTACAGGTCTTGGAAGCCTTGTTACTTACTGGAGCCTGAAAATCAGTTAATCTTCCCAGTGGTTCCAAACTGGAAATATAGATCTTTCTTCAATAGAGGGTTGGTTAATAGTCTCTGTGCAAACTTTATTTTCCCTTTTCTGGATTTTTTTTTTCTGGCATTCTTGATAGATAGATATATATGGCAGCTTGCATATTGTCTCTGTGTGCCTGAATCAAGGAGAGAGAGAGAGAGAGAGAGAGAGAGAGCTTGATGTGAAGATCCACCACAAAAGCCGTGTTGTATAATTCCTCACTTGTACGCTTTGTTGAATCGCTTAGCTACAGGAGATACAGCCTCTTTCATTCTCTTGCTCTGGCTTTTGTATTTTGAGGTGGGCTGTCATACCCTTGTAGCTGGTATCACCACAGGGATGCAAGTGTTCTGAACTTATCTATGGTCTCAAGAATTTTGATCACATTCTCAAGCAAAATCTATTGAGCTGGACTGAACACATCATCTTGTACCACTTCAAAGAAGAAAACACAATCCATTGCCATTCTTAGTTTTTATCTGAATTTCTGATGGCCTGCTTTTCTCTTTTCACTTATACTGGAATAAATCTTTGACTGCAGTGATATTACAACAGTGTAAAACTGGTTTGATGAGAGAACCAGGGCCCCTAGATTTGTGCACAACCAAAATATCTCTGAAATACAGGTATGCATATGTGAAACATATAATGTAGGATATTACCAAACTATCGGGCACAATTGAATATCTAAGTTCAAAACATCTGGAAAAAAATGAAGCTTGTGGTTTTGGGAATTTGTGTGTATTTAAACCTGGCCTGCTAATACTTGGATATAAAGACATCTCTCAGAATTTTTTACTGTAATCTTTTTTTCTGTGTGTTAGAGGATCACACAGTGAGAAAAAAGGTAATATTTTTAATAAAAAGATGAGACAGAAACCTCTTAACTAGACATTGATAACACAGACAGCCCAATAATGAGGCCAAAGAATGATACCCTTCTGTTCTCATTACTTATACTTGTTACAATTGGCTACAAAATTTCACGTATCTTTGTTAGATCAGTGGTTCTCAACCAGAGGCAGGTGTACCTCTGGAGTTATGCAGAGGTCTTCCAGGGGGTAGGTGAACTCCTCTAGGTATTTACCTAGTTTTACAACAGGCTACAGAAAAAGCACTAGCAATGTCCATACAAACTAAAATTTCATGCAATGACTAGTTTATATTTTTCTATTAACTGAAATGTAAGTACAGTATGTATAACTATATGGTAAAATAAGAAAGTAAGCATTTTTTCAGTAGTAGCATGCTGTGACACTTCTATTTTTGTATCTAATTTTGTAAGTAAATAGTTTTAAAGTGGGGTAATACTTGAGGGTACCCATGATAAATGAGACTCCTAGAAGGGGCACAGTAGTCTGGAAAAAGCTGAAAGCCACTGGTTTAGATCCCATGTTGACCTATGGCAGTCATTTCAGAGAAAAATGAGAAGTGTTTGTCAATGAGATATAGGAACTTTCTCACTGAAAGTAGTTTTCCTTGCATGTTGCAACTTCTCTGATTTATTGTTGAGCATTCCAAGGTGCTGTCTGTGACACATTTTTCATTTCTGCTATTGCGATTGACAATACTTTGAGTGTTGCAGTGCAACAGCTCACCCCTGCGGTGCCTCCCACTGGTTGTGCGGGAATTAGCTCTTTTTTTTCCAGCCAGAGTGCCCTCTGCATGCTGGTGTCTTGCTATCACTGGCCTCCATGTCCCTCCTGAACCCCGGTGCTCCTTGATCTGGGGTGCTTCCTCCAAGCTATACCCCACATGCTGCCTCTGGGTATCTCCTTCCTGGGGAACCCCCAACCCTCTAATCACCACGTTGTCTCAGTCTAGGGCTACTGCCAGTCATCATCAAGTCCCCATGCCCTGGGGCAGACACTGAAGTGTAACAGACAGTCGTCATAGGAAAGGGGGGTTTGGACCTGCTGCCTTTCTCTGCAGCCTAGTACCCTTTTCAGGCCTTTCTATCAGACTGCAGCCTGGGAGGTTGCCAGGCCTGAGCTCCCTAGCTCAGCCTGACCCTTCCCCAGCTCTGCTCCACCTCAGGTATGTAGGTAACTCAGGAATGTAGATAATCCCGCCAATCCTACTGTCAACTTCATATTGTGACATTACACTCCATATTCTTCCTAGAAATATGGTTATGGTATGAATATGGCATAACTAAGATGGCTCATGTAAGATAGCATTGGAAATGGTATGATTTACTGAATGTGATTATCTAATTTGTATGCATGTATCAATTCTCAAATTTTTAAGGCTGGGGAGGAGTTAATCTTGACCCTCCTCTATTGCCTACCCAAGAAAAATTACTGATGAAAAAACCTGAAGGGAAAGCCAGAGGTGAGTCCAGACTGAGACTCCAATCTGTGAGAAGAAACAACTGGAACTTTAAGCTGCAGAAACTCTGAAAGTTTCCTAAAATAACATTTAGGGTCAGAAATTACTTCTTGAAACCAGTCTCTTTTAGATCTCACGCTTAGTATGCATGTTTTGATTTATTTGCTCAGTAATCTGCTTTGTTCCTTTTGCTATCCCTTATAATCACTTAAAACCTGCCATTTATAGTTAATAAATTTGTTTAATTTATTATTAAACCTAGTTTTGTACAATTTCTAAATGGGGGAACAAGAAATTGTGCATATCTCCCCACACTGAGAGACAGGACAAATTTTTGAGCTTGCACTGTGCATATTTTTCTATACAGCGCAAGACAGTATTATTTTGGGATTATTCCCCAAAGGGGGTATGCAAGTAAGTACTGCCTGAATCCTTTCACACACAGCTGACTTCAGTCTGTGTCTGCAGCTGGTTGTGGCCCTACTTGTGTGTGTGCTTCAAGAGGCTGGAGAGCCTAATTCAGCAAATCAGGGAGCGGGAATCCAGGCTGGTGGAGCAGGAGGGGATCTGTGAAACTGCAATACATCAGCTGGCATCCCATAATGGGGGTATAATCCATCACACATTGTAACATTACATTTCAATTTGTAGTGTAGGTGACTGTTGATTTATACTTCAGATACCTTATTGTTTCAGCTCTGTTGTTGTTCATTCAATATCCTGTATTTTGAAGTTACTGTTATTGTCCTTTGTTTTAGTGTTTGTTCTACTGCTTTGGCTAGCTGTATTTTAATGGAAATTCACAGATTATTCCCTTAAAAGCTCAAGCAGTTTTCAGTTTCATACTTTCTTTAATGTACTTATTGGTGTTTTCCCTCATCTGCTGCAGTGAAGATTGTGTGTACAGAGCTCCTTTGATTTCTATTCCCAGTTCTTTTCTCCCCTTGGGCTACAGTATTTAGCATCTTAGATATAGGTGTTGTGCTGTCATGTTTACCATGTTGAGATTGAACTCATATCTACTAACACTGTTCTGTTATAAATGTCTGGATTTAACTAGTGGTATCCCCCTGTTAAACATACTACTTCAATGATTTGGGAAATTGCAGAATAGCTTGTATTTGCCCGTAATCTTTAAAATGCAATACTTTAACATTTGTTATAGATTTAGAGCCACAAAGACTTTGTACTCCATTGAAAATGTCTATATAGGCTTTTTAATAAATACTTGGAATGTTTTTTTGTTAATTTACAGACCCCTAGAAAATTTTGAGTGCACGTACAGACTGCTTTGGAAATCTTAAACATATATTCTTCAGACCCCTAGGAGTCCACAGACCACAGGTCAAAACCCACTGCTCTAAATCTCTGACCACTTATTTACCCTGTGAGGGAGGAGTTTGGTAGTTACTCTCTGCAAAGAAAACCTGAGTTTGATAAGAGACAAGAAGTTTACATTGATTTTTTTAACTTGAAAAAAATACAGAATGCCATTTGATAATTATTACAGATACAGATTTTCTTTCCTTAATATGTATTACTATTAATATTTTACAGGACCTTTAAAGAAGGGTCTCAAACAGTTGTAGGAAAAGTAACTAATTAATCCTTTAGTGCTTTTGTTTTCTGTTACTAGCACACAGCAATACTAAGCAAGAATACAGCACTGATATTAAAAGTACCATAGTACCTATGAAGGCCAGAATCAATCACTATTTGATTTGCCTTATCTGAAAATGGCACTTCCAACTGCAAATACTAGCCTGTATCATAATATGGCATTGATTCATAACTGATTCTACTGTCTCATCAACACCACTCCTGTGGCTCCTGTGGTATGTGTCCTATAGGGCCCAAATTTAATCCTATTGACTGTAGTGGTAGTGGACTGGGCCCTCACTAGACCCTCAAGATTGGTTCAAAACTCTTGACCTTCATGATACTTATTTCCATCCATCCATCCAGACAGCACTCAGCAAATATCTCATATTTGTTGTAGGGGACTCTCGGTGCCAAACACACTGACTTTGTGACTACCCACCAAGGTGTCAGACCCCTCTCCGCCCCCCTGTTCCCTCCTCTGTTCTGCCCCACCTGTTCCTGCCCCTTTCCATCTCCTCCCTGCCTCTTTCTGCATCTGCTCCTCCTCCCCCCACAGAGCCTCCTGCCTGCTGTCGAACAGCTGATGGCAGCAGGCGGGAGGTGCTAGGGGAAGGGAGAGGAGCTGATCCACAGTGCTGCCGGTGGGTGCTGAGCACCTACTTTTTTTCCCCATGGGTGCTTCTGCTCTGGTTTTCACTGGAATTTTTTTTACTCTGGAATTTTTCCGATTGTTAACCATAACATAGGATGACCAGATGTCCCAATTTTATAGGGACAGTCCCAATTTTGGGGATTCTTTCTTATATAGGCTTCTATTGCTCCCCATCCCCAGTCCCAATTTTTCACACTTGCTGCCTGGTCACCCTAACTTAATGACACACTCTGAATTGAGTTATTGATGCTGATTTTTGTATTTGAATATTTGAAAGGTTATTTTAGTGAATTTTATTTGGTGCCTGGGCTTGGGGTTTAAAGTTAAAACTTGTTTATGTGTTTGAATATTCAAATAAATCTGAAGAGAATATTTGACATTTCCTTATTTTAATCAGAATATGCCTCTTGGTTTATATTCTCTCTTAATACAACCACACACAGACTGTGAAATGTTGCCATCAAAATTAATAAGATATGGAATATTCAAATTTTTATTAATGAAAATTGAATAGAGTTTTTCACATAGTATGAACAAGTAAGAGATGTATACAGTGTAAGTGATAGCAGAAGACATTCTAAAGCATTGTCTTTCAGATGCAATAACAATTGAAATGATCGATATGGGGTTTTTATCCAAAGTTTCATATATTGAACGGGGGTGGGAGCAACTGGGGAGATGATGGTAATGATCCAGCAAAAGAAAATTATTTTCAGATGAGTCATTTTATTAAATATTCCAGAACAGTAAATCCCTGAGTTGAGATAACTAATCTGATGTATGCCTTTTTGTTCTTGAGGGAGGAATTCAGCTCCTGCTCCCCCATGTTGACAGTTTGTTAAAACAACTCATGAAATCAAAATGTGCAGTAAAGTCTGACAATGATATCTTCAAATGCATTAAAGAGCCTACACTTTTAGTTCTAAGCAACAGTATTTGGAAAAGGCTTTTTTCCTGTTGCATCCCAAATGTACAGCCATGGTAACTGGGTGAGCTGAGATTTAGACCCACTTTTCCCCCATCAAGTGTGCCCCTCTGTTGACATGCCTGACTTTCTGCACCTTTCACTGGGTGGAATCATGTGCTCCGAATATTTTTAGACTGAATCTCTGAAAGGGAGTTTGGCCTCTGTAAGCCCTTTACCTCTGGTGACCTGTGATGGCAGCCTGGATAAAGTAACTCAAAAAAAGCTTCTTCAAAGCAAGGCATTAGTTATCCTTTCACCCAAAGGTACATAGCTTGCACAGCAAATGGCTTAAAATAAGAAAGTTCTATATCCATATTTCCCCTTTCTCACATATCATTTTTTTCTTTGCTATCATTTGTAAGTTCCCCTCAGCCTAGATAACATCCATCTCTGGCTGAATGGTCCTGCTCCCAGCATGCTCCTCTGTATCTTGGTGTCTCAGTAACTCTCGGTGTCTTCCTCACTCTGTTGACAACCCATTCTCTCTCTCCCTCCACAATCATATTTAAGGTTTAGAATCACCTTTGATCCTAGGCTTTCAGTCTTGGGAAGAATAATCAACGTCAAACTGATGGGAGCCAATCAAGTCTATTCCCCAATTAGCATCTCTCCCTCCTCTCCCCCACACCCATTGTTTCCTTAAGTAGCTTTAGTTTTGCCATTGTTTCATTTCCTGTTTTCTTTTCTTTTCCTTTAACATTCTTTTTTGACTAAACCTTCCTGTCTGCCAAGAGTTAATATCAAACAGATAACCTGAGAGGCATATGATATTTTTTTTAAAAAACTATACAACACCTATCTCTTTCTCATCATACATATTAATAATAACATTCAAAACATTTTCTTTTTCCTAGCAACAGCTGTCCTGATGACATCACAGAGTTTGAATTAATCTTCTACTTCAATTAGTGCTCTCATTTTCTGTGAGGGTTCATCTCATTGTCCCTCTCACACTCAAGTCTTTCAGTTCCCAACGGACTGTTGTTTTTGTTTGGTTTGTTTTTGCTATTTAAAAGAAATGCTAATCCCAGGAGAAGACCAAATGGCCCATTCTGGCCTATTCAAGTTTATGTATAAGGACACAACTGTCAGAATAGATAGTTTGCTCACCATGGACATTCGTTCCCTTCATTTTCAAATATTCCATAATCTTCGCTTTTAAAAGTGATGCCTACCACTCAATACTATGGTTGACTTTGCAGCTGATTCCTATTCACTAAACTTCCCAGCCATCTTCTTTGTATTTCCAAAAAAACCAACCAACCAACCAAAAAACAACAACAAACATTTGAATTGTATAGACATTAGTTTCCTTTTCAACTTTAGTTACTGACATTTTCTCTTTGAATTGGTTATCTGTAATAATGTTCCTCCTTTGACCAAGAGAATTCCTTCTTGCCAGTTATTAACTCTTAATAAAAACCAGGAGCACTGAAAAGTTACTTTTCATAAGTAAACAGAAAAGTTTTATTAAATAAACGATTAAAGAGTTATAACAAAGAACAAGCTACTGATAGCATACTTTAAAGATGCATGCAGCAGAATAATATAGATGCATTCAGCAGAGCAATAATAGAATAGTACCACCTTGGAAGTCAACAAAAGAGGGAAAATTCTGGCAGCCTGTATAGAAAGGAACATTTGGTAAAAATTATGGCAGCATACAAATCAATGCTGAATTATAAGATTCACTGTACAAAACTCTGAAACTGTGCTGGTTCTTGTAAACAAAAAGTATGTGCTGATCTTAGTATGAAAATATTCTATCAGATATAACACTGTCTGATATAAATGTTTTATTAGAGATATGGCTAAGAGTAGTATCGCAACCACATTATGGGCACACACAACACAGAGGGTGGTCATAAGGATGCGATGGCGGGGAAGTAATTATCCTGCCCCCTGCCCCCCAAGATGGAACGGGGCACACTTGCCCCACAACAATTAAGAATGAAAGAACATACACACATACCAGTAAGCTTCCCAGAGAGCACCCTAACATGATCTCTGGCAGGAGCAGTCCTTTAATACCCCACCCAATGAAATTTCTTGTGGTTACCACAGCTTCAGCTAGAACAAGCACTCAGGCTTATGGGGCCTCAGTAGGCCTAGTCCTTCCAATCCTAACATAAGTAGTGGGACCCCCATGGACCAGTGGATCTATTAATTTGCTGGATCAGGAATAAGACCACAAGCTAGTTTAAAACCAGTCTGTTCACCCCAAAAAACCATGTGTCTGTGGGTCCCTGGAGAATCCAGTGTAAACCAGTACAGGTGGAGCTCTCTGGGAGGATGACTTCAAAGGGCTAGTAAAGGAGGAATTATATTAGCAGCCCCCTCCCTACTACAGAAGTTACACACAATGATATAATAAGACAGATACAATTGCATTTTAATATAATGTACCCCAAAGGTATTAACCTTAATTCAAAAAGGTTTAACTTAATCCGGTAAAGCTTATCTTAAGTCTGTAAGGTTTGTTCAGGATATTACAGAATATCGTCAGTCTGTCACACTATTTATATCTTGTTTGTCATTCTTTCACTAGTGCATACAGAGCAGATGGTTTTAAGGCAATCTGTAATAACCATCCCAATTCACTTTGCTTGGTCTGTGTTATTTTCTTTATAGCTTAATGCATTATTACTTCATCGTCTCTAAAATGTTCTGCATGAGCCACTTTTCAGCTCATAATACTGAGACATTTATTCAAGCTGATTTGAAATTTTATAGTCTATTTTAATATGTGCTGCAATCATTAGCAAATTTGGTAATTTCTAAAATTATACTGTTCCCCAGATGACTTATAGTGGGTCCAAGGTATGTGTACAAAAAAAGTTAATGATGTCTCAAAATCAGAAAGATTGAAAGCTTTTGTCAAACACTGTCTGGTAGTTGATGCAAAAATGTCTTCTGTATACATTCTGTATACATCTTCTGTATACCATCTAACAGTTATTGACCTTCTCCTTTGGAGTGGACTACAGGCTTTGGTCTTTGGAACTAAGCATCTTAAGAAGAGTGGGTTTTGTTCTCTCCAGATTTCAGGAAGTGTTACAAAAGGGCAGCCAATGAAATTATAATACTGTCCCTTTCTAACAGGATGTATTGCAACTCTGTTAAGAGAATAAACATGCTGCCCTTTGTCTGCAATCTTAACTTCTATTTAAAAACAACCACCCGAATAATGAAGGCAGTTTTGGCACAGTGGGCCAGAATTACAAGACTTATATTTTAGTGTTCTCTCTCCAATGTCTTGCAGATGCTATAGTGATTGTCCTGATATAGGAATTGATTTAAATAAAACTAGTTTATAGTATCAAGGTTTTCATCTCTAAAAAATTAAAAACCACTAATTGTTCTGAAAATAAGATTTCCTTATATCGTTGTCAATGTTTAGACTACCAAGGGATTTGCAAAGCAGGTACTCTGTACAGTTCATGACATTCTGATGATTTGGTACAGTATCTGTAAGATACAATTTTTATTATACTGTATAGAGATTTATTCTCTAGTATGGTGCCAGTTCAGTACTCCAGAGATAACACAACACACAATTGTATTTATGGTCCCAAGCACATGCCAACTAGTACTGGTGCGGTGATCTTTGACCTTCTTTAACAAACTAATAGACTAATACTATTGAGCACTGGTGAAAAGCCTTCGGAGTTATCCTAATGTGGGACCTTTCAGGCCAAATAAAATGAGTAGCATCTGTCTTCTGAGGATCTCAATGTACATTAAAACATTTAAAGCCTCATATCATCCGTTTGCAGAAGGTGTTCATACTCCCATTTTATATATATGCAAAGTTGGTCACAACAATCTTTAAATGATTTATCCAATCTTTAGCATTAAGTGTCAATCAAAAGAGGGGTACATTTGATCTTGAGGGATTCCTATCTTTTCAGACAGAAAAAAACCAGCATAGAATTTGTTTAAATTGGGACATTAAATGACTAAGGCCAGTATTCAGTAGCATCTAAATGAAGGGCTGAGGCAGATGACAGTGGGATTTTTATTCTGAGTGGTAAGAAGTTCAGATGTGTTAAGTTGTGGAGAATGAGAAACGTTACTGTTTGGGATTACTTATGTTTTATAGTCATTTGTTTTTAAATGTTTGTCACGGTTGCCCAGAATTCTGAATTAACACTCTTTTTGGTACTGGGATATTTTAGATTTAAATACAATAATGTGGACAAACTAGATTATTCTGAAGAGTGACCCAATTTAGAAAGTCACAAAATGAATGTTCTTGACAAGATTGCCTTTTGTTGATAAGAACAATACAATAATTTGTCTGTTCTCATTTCTATCACACCCGCTGGCTAAATACTCTGTGTCTATATTTTATTTTCATTTCCCTAAAATAGACTAAGCTTCTAGTGATGTTAGCACAAAGGGAACAGAAAATGTTATGCACCTCAAATATCCTATTATCATTCGTCGTAAATGCATAGAAGTGTTCATTGTACTGTACTAAAGTCTGATTTCCCTCACAATGTGTGTCAGGGGGCACAGTAATAAATGAGACATTTTTAGAATAAGTATTTTTGTTTCTCCGTAAGACCAGTATGTAAAAGCCCTAACAAAATATACCTGTTATAAGCACAGACTTCAGTAGCCTAAATTTGAATAAGCTTCTTGTTGCTGCAGATTTTACTTCTCCATCAGAGTAAATCAGTTTAACTATTTGTAGGTAATAATAGCTTCACCACTTTGCTCCAGAGGATTGAGTAGTCAGTTCAGACATTTGGGAAGTATACAGCAGCATATTATCGCCTAGGCCAACAAATTTGCAGGGGCGGCAAATTTATTATACCCACTGGCACCGATGGGTGCTTGTGCCCTCCTGCCCCCGGCCCCGCCCCAACTGCGCCCCTTCCCCACCCCCATTCCAACCCCTTTCCCAAATCCCTGGCCCCACCTCCTCCCCTGGGCGCGCCACATTTTCCCTCCTTCCCAGGCTTGCTGCATGAAAGCACTGGGAGGGAAGGGGGAGAAGCAGAGCGGTGGCATGCTCAGGAGAGGAGGCGGAGCGGAGATGAGCTGGGGCAAGGGGGGATGCAGGGAGTAACCCTTTGGGGGGCAGAGGAATGTCTCCCCGCCCAGCACATCTCCGCTCCACTGCCGCCTCCTCCCTGAGCGCGCTGCTGCTCCTCTTCTCCCTCCCATCCATGCCAGGGCTTTGTCAGGCCAGGCCTTAAAAACCTCTAAGGATGGAGATTCCACCACATCCCTAGATAAACCATTCCAGTGCTTCACTACTCTCCTAGTGAAATAGTCTTTCCTAATATCCAACCTCGACCTCCCCCTCTGCAATTTGAGACCATTGCTCCTTCTTCTGCAACCTCCCACCACTTGAGAACAACTGAGCTCCATCCTCTATGGAACTCCCCTTCAGGTAGTTGAAGGCTGCTATCAGATCCCCTCCCACTCTTCTCGTCTGCAGACTAAACAAGCCCAGTTCCCTCAGCCTTTCCTCGTAAGTCATGTGCCCCTTCCCCCTGATCATTTTTGTTTCCCTCCACTGGACTGACTCCAATTTTTTCACATACCTTCTGTAATGGGGGCCCCAAAATTGACCGCAGTACTTCAGATATGGCCTCGTCAGTGCCCAATAGAAGGGAATAATCACTTCCCTCAATGTTCTGGCAATGCTCCTACTAATGCAGCCCAATATGCTCTTAGCCTTCTTGGCAGCAAGGGCACACTGCCGACCTCTATCCAACCTCTCATCCACTGTAACCCCCAGGTCCTTTTCTGCAGAACTGCTGCTCAGCCAGTTGGTCCCCAGCCTGTAATGGTGCATGGGACTCTTCCATCCTAAGTGCAGGACTCTGCAGTTGTCCTTGTTGCACCTCATCAGATTCATTTTGGCCCAATCCTCCAATTTGTCTAGGTCACTCTGGACCCTATCCCTACCCTCCAGCTTATCTACTCCTCCTCCAAGTTTTGTGTCTTCTGCAAACTTGCTGAGGGTGCAATCCATCCCATCATCCAGATCATTAATAAAGATGTTGAACAAAACCGTCCCCAGGACTGACCCCTGGGGCACTCCACTTGATATTGGCTGCCAGCTAGACATTGAGCCATTGATCACTACCTGTTGAGCCTGATAATTCATAATATACTTGTCCTTTTCACTAGGTTTTGCATTTAAATGGGTAGCTAAAGTGGCTGGCTTTACCTTGAGTCTTTTCTTTCTAATGGGAATTAGCTGTTGATGGCAAATATGATTGAACACTCAGATCTTGGTGTGAGGGAGCTATGAAGACTTGGGGGAACAGAAATAGCTTGGGACCTGTACTCTACTAATGAACAAGAATAAGGACTTTACAATCAACATATCTCTATAATACTTGTGTATGCCTTAACACTGCACAAGACCAGTATTGTGTAGTACTAGAAACAACGGACATGGAATTTGAAGGCTGTCAATAATTTTTTTCTATGTAGCTAGGATAATACAAATGAATGGTGACTAGTATAGCTTAGCAAAGGGTTGGTGATTTATATAAGGCCTGTAGCTATCTCTGAAATAGAAAGCATATTTTAATCAAATTGTGTTCAAGGCGTTCTCATCCTCCTCGAAATACAAAACTGACTTTTTTGAGAATTTACAGGTACAGTACATCCAAACTTAGAATAAATAAAACATATGTCTTTAGGAAATTTAGCATGCAGCTTCAAACTTCCTGCATGGTTAAAACTCACTGAAATCTTGTGAGCAGGATCTATATGAAGATTATTTTTTTAAAAAAGCAATTATTGGCCATTGTTTGCTGTTTCTTCTGCAGCAGGCTCTGACAAATAGTGACATCATGAGAAGGGGAAAGCACAAATTTAATGTATCTTCAAAACTCTGTTCAGTCTATTCTGTGATAAAAAACACTAGTATGAACTAATCGTAATTGTACAGTTATTACCTGGCCTTCTGTAGGCTGCAGTTAAAGTTGTTTGTAGGCATTAACTGTGAATTTCCATTTCTTAACATATATGGCTTTCTTTTTTTAAAATTTCACGTTTGGTCTGACTATTCTGATGTTATAATGATTGCTTTTGAGATAATGAGAATGACCCTATATATATTATATATATATAATTCAACTTTTCTTCCATTTTAATGTAGATTAGAATGTGGTACAACTTGTCATTTTGGGGTTATTTTCCAGTAAGGATGAGATTTACCTCACCAGAAGTGGTTCAGATTCAACAGCAGAGGATGTTTCCATATTATGAAACACAAATAAGGATTTAAGAACACACACACACACACACACACACACACACACAGGAAATAGAGAAAAAAGTTAATTCTAAGGATATGTCTACACTGAAGTTGGGAGCGTGCCTCCCACCTTGAGTAGATAGTTCAAGCAAAGTTAGCATGAGTCTATCAGACGAAAAAAAATAGTAGCAATGTGGATATTGCAGCATGTTGATTGCTTCGGGTAGCCACCAAAGCTTGGACCCAGTGGGGTTGTGCAGACTTGGACTTGGGTGGCTAGCCCATTCCACCATCCATGCTGTAACATCCACACTGTTTGGGTTTTTTTTTGCCTGCTAGCTTGAAGTTAGTGAATCTGTCTACCTGAGCTGGGTAGCACAATAATGAAGTTTCAATATAGACTGTTTTACATCTGGTTTTCCAGCCCCAGAAATAGTCAGTTTGGCATGTGAGACTGCTGTTGAAATTGTAGGATTTTAAAGTTCTTATGCATCACTGAGATATATTTACACACACACACCATTTGTGATTGTATATTAAGTGGTGTCTAAGAAGATGGAGAAAATGAGAGGCAAAAACCTAGAGAACTCATGTATAAAAATTCATACACAACAGCTTGTTCAATTTTGAGACCACTGGCATTATAAATGAGAAAGCAGGGAATAATTCTACAGTGTTGAGGGATGAGGATTTTGAAGCCCTTTTAGTACATAAACTCAAAAGGATGTTCTCATAATTTCATTTTTTGTGTGTGTGCAAAGTTGAGTCATATCTAAAGAATTACAGTTGAGGTTACTGGGTCTACGTGATGGGAATCACAGATACATGAGATGATCATTCAATCTAGTTTAGATATAATGTGCCTGGCTCATACTGGGATAAGACTATTTAAATCAATGAGTGCTATTGGGGCAATTTTATGATTGTGTAGGTCATGTATGAGGGTAGATTTCCTCATATTATAAGTGGCCTATCTTTAGTTAGATACTAAACTATACCTTAGTTTCCAGTGTACAATTTATAGTGTTACAATATTTGTCTTTAAATGTGTAACCTCAAAAATAAGATTCCTAGCATTTTAGGGGTCAAATGTCTTAGTTTTGTGTTTGTTTATACTGTAAAACCTGTGTCTTAAATAGCCTGTAATTTCTGCAAGTTTAAAGCAAGCTATGGCCTTCAAGTGGAATTCATAAGGGGAAGAGTGCATTGATATTTAAAACCTCAAGAATGATAAATTATTACAAATCAAGATTCACGTTATTTATTAAAATGTCCTGTACTATAGGCCTGCAACCTAAGGTTGACTATATCCTCAGAATAATTCTTGGTGCCTGTGGATCTCAGTATTGCTCTGAGGCAATATAACTATGTAGTGTTGCTTGTAGCTGATGGCTACCTCAAAGGCAATACTTCTCATTCAGTGTCCAAGGAGAAATTTCCAATTTTCTATCTTAAGGAAGAATCCTTTTTACGGTACAGTTGTGTGCAAGTTAGGAGCTGCCTCCAGGGAAAAGATCTTGTCATTACAATGATTTATCTGTAGCTTCTGAGCAAAATATGTAACTTCATAATCAAATAAGCACTTCCACTGAAGCAGAAATCCCACCCTTATTGGGTTGCACTTCTGCATGGAGGGCAGTCTTTGTCTTGGGTAGTGAATTTGTAACGTATCTATGTGACTGTTACCACCAAAGTTGAATTACCAATATTATCTAGAGCAGGGGTAGACAACGTACTGCACAAGTGCCGAAGGCAACACGTGAACTGATTTTCAGTGGCACTCACACTGCCCGGGTCCTGGCCACTGCCCGGGTCCCCCCGGTCTGGGGGGCTCTGCATTTTAATTTAATTTGAAATGAAGCTTCTTAAACATTTTAAAAACCTTATTTACTTTACATTCAACAATAGTTTAAATATATATTATAGGCTTATAGACAGAGACCTTCTAAAAATGTTAATGTATTACTGGCATGCAAAACCTTAAATTAGAGTGAATAAATGAAGACTCGACACACCACTTCTGAAAGATTGCCGACCCCTGATCTAGAGCTATCTATAAATTGTGCAGTTGCAGGACAAGTGCTAAATTGTGTGGGTATGAATAGAATATGTCTCTCCTCTGATAAGAGCTTTCCTGAAATGTGTTTGTTTTTTAAAATGTTATAAGCATTTCTATTGAAATGTGAATTCTCCTCCACTAGCAGTAGTCAGACTTAGCATTGGAGAATAGGGCAGAAATTGCAGTGATGCAGTGGACTAGGGCAGAACATATGGATATTTGGGGTTTCCTGGGGTTAGTGAGCAAAGACTTATTTGGGGATATTAAAGAGGAAGGAGTGATAGAACTTGACACAGGAGACTGGGTTTAGTAGAAAGAGAGGAAGAGAACAGAGAAAAAAAGATCATTTGTTGCCTAGAAGGAGTTCTGAGAATTGATGGAGAAGAGGAATTGTGAAGAGGGAAAGGAGGACTTTTTAGACGAAAAGGACCATTACAGGCCCTGTGAAGAAAGGGCTGTCTAATTTAGTTCCTACACCTTCATATTGTTGTTATGGGATACAAATCTTGTTATGGCCCCTTTAGGAGATCCAGTCCTGTTGGTGCCAGAATTCATTTAGAGTTGTTTCAGAAATGCAATTCCAAGTGGCAGCTTCTTAGGTACAGCAGGTTCTAGTTAGGCTTAGCATCTTAAGTGGGATGAGGTTACTCCCTTGAAGGGGAACGGAGATTTTATTATCCAGAAATCAGGTCATTAAACTCTAAGGGAAGATAAGGTCTCGGCAGTATTTATATTTAATTATGCTTTTGGTCCTTGTCTACATTGTGCATTCATACTGTTGATACAACAATTCTATTATTAAAATGACTTTGAAATCTTCCAGTTAAAACTATAAAATCCACTTTAGACATAATTTTCAAAATCAGCTGCCAATATTTTGCATTATTATTGTTCACACAAAGGCTATATCTACTCTTGCAGCAGCATCTAGAGTACAAGCACTATAGATCTATAGTGTGTATCTTGATAGTGATACTTGACTATAGTCATTATTTTTGTTTACAATGTGATGTGGAAGAGACAGGACAACTGTGTTTTCCATTGGGTATTTTAGCACATCTTTGACAAGTGCTGACTGTGTTCTAACAAGCACTTAGGAATGATCATTTTCTATAAAGATAAACTCTGCTATGGCAAGTTTGATTTTTACATGTGTAACTAGATTTTGTCAGATTTAAGAAGCAATAGTGGTTGTATTTATCAGTTAGAGGAAGGTCATACTGCATACACATTAATCCTACTTTATTTGAGAGGCTGCAACTTGATTTCTCATGTCAATGTTGTTGTGGGAGTTTCCATCAAAGTAATGGCACCAAGCTTCAATCTACACCTTGATGTACTGAGAAAATTAGTGGTTTTGCACAAAAGCAGTCAAAGTAGTTCTGAAAGTACTTAAAAGTATCAAACGTTTTCTTTAGGGAAGCTGCAGTGATGGTAGTCTTGCTTTTTTCACTAAGACCTACCATTATTTAGGAAATGGATATAAAAATGTAAAGGGCAGAGCTTTGTGCATTTGAATCTATACTCAAAAGTGGTGAGAATTTAAAGGTTTTCATTTAGATTATGGAAGATGGATATCTATCTAGACAAGGCAATTTGATTTCATTCTGTTTCCTGCACAAATGGTTAGAGTAACTATTTTTTAACTTCTAGTCAGCTTTTCTTAGGTACCTTGTGGTATAAAAGTGACATTTAATAGACTTAAAATAATCACTATTTCTTTCTTTCATACTGTCCCAGCTAATGTATTTTATAATAGTCAATAGCGTTAGTCAAGGGTATCTGAAATAGACATTAAACTCTCATTTTAGGAAACAAACAGAAACCCTTGTTTAGTGCTCATATTCAATTGCTACATTACGTCTTTATTCAGATAAAACTAAGGTTAGGAATAATTGGTAAATTTTCAGAATGGAGAAGCGTACCTAGTGGTGTTCCCCTAGGGTCAGTCCTAGGACCAATCCTATTCAATTTATTCATAAATGATCTGGAGAAAGGGGTAAACAATGAGGTGGCAAAGTTTTCAGATTATACTAAACCACCCAAGATAGTTAAGACCAAAGCAGAAGTGACAAAGAGTCCTGTGGCACCTTAAAGACTAACTAAAGTATTGATGCATAAGCTTTCGTGGGCTAATACCAACTTCGTCGGATGCATCTGATTCAAGACCAAAGCAGACTGTGAAGAACTTCATAGAGATCTCACAAAACTAAGTGATTGGGCAACAAAATGGCAAATGAATTTTAACGTGGATAAATGTAAAGTAATGCACATCGGAAAAAATAACCCCAACTATACGATATGATGGGGGCTAATTTAGCTTCAACTAATCAGTAACAAGATATTGGAGTCATTGTGGATAGTTCTCTGAAGATGTCCACGCAGGGTGCCGTGGCAGTCAAAAAAGCAAACAGGATATTAGGAATCATTTAAAAAGGGATAGAGAAGAAGACTGAGAATATTTTATTGCTCTTATATAAATCCAGGGTACTTGAATACTGCGTACAGATGTGGTCTCCTAATCTCAAAAAAGATAAACTGGTATTATAAAAGTTTTAGAGAAGAGCAACTAAAATGATTAGGGCTTTGGAATGGGTTCCATATGAGGAAAGATTAGAGGCTATGACTGTTCAGCTGTAAAATAGGAGACTAAGAGAGGATATGATAGAGGTATATAAAATCATGATTGGTGTGGTGAAAGTGAATAGGGAAAAGTTATTTACTTGTTCCCATATTATAAGAACTAGGTGCCACTAAATGAAATTAATAGGCAGCAGGTTTAAAACAAATAAAAGGAAGTTCTTCACACGGTCTACAGTCAACCTGTTGAACTCTTTTCCTCGGGGGGACTATAGTGGGGTTTAAAAGAGAACTGGATAAACTCATGGAGGTTAAGTCCATTAATGGCTATTAGCCAGGATGGGTAATGAATGGTGTTCCTAGCCTCTGTTTGTCAGAGGGTGAAGATGGATGGCAGGAGAAGAGATCACTTGATGATTGCCTGTTATGTCAAGGTGAACAAACTACGGCCTGCAGGACCATCCTGCCCGACCCCTGAGTGCCCATCCCCATCCCCACCTTTCCCCCATGCCTGCAGCCACTCTGCCGCACAGGGAGCGCTCTGGGGTGAAGGGCTTCGCGTTCCTGCGGGGCGGCGTGTCTGGCTCTGTGCGACTGCCAGATCTGCTGCTCTGAGCAGCATGGTAAGAGGGCCAGGGGGGTTGGATGGGTCAGGGATTCTGAGCAGGGGGTTCCAGAGGTTAGGGAGCAGGGGGTAGTTGGATGGTACAGAGGTTCTGGAGGGGGGTGTTGGGGGATGTTGGATAGACTAGAGTGTGAGAGACCCAGGGATCTGTCAGGGCACAGGGGGGTTGATAGGGGTTAGGGCTATCAGGAGACGGGGAGCAGGGGGAGTTGGTTAGGAGATGGAGTCCTGGGAGGGCAGTTAGGGTGTGGGAGGGGGCAGTCAGGAGATAAGGGCCAAGGGTTCTTAGATAGGGGGTAGAGTCCTGGGGGGGAGTGGCTAGAGGTAGGGGGTCTCTGGAGGGTTGGTCATGGGACAAAGAGCAGGGAGGGTTGGATGGGTTGGGGCAGGGCCGGTGACAGGAATTTTGGGGCCCCGTACGGCAGATCGTACGCCCCCCCCCCCCGGTCTCCCGCCGCCCGCGCCCCCCCCCCCGCCAGTCTCCCGCTGCCCGCGTGCCCTCTCCCCCCCCTCTCCCCCCCTCTCCCCCCCTCTCCCCCCCCCCCCCCCGCTGGTCTCCTACCTCCCACGGGCCCCAACCCCCGCATGCGCTGCGGCCGCGTGGCCTGGCCGGGAGAAGCAAAGGTGGGTGGGGGGAGGCTGCTGGGTGCCGGGGGAGGGGGCTGGTTGCCGGCCCTGGGTTGGGGATTCTGAGGGGGGCAGTCAGGGCGGGAAGTGAAAGGGGGTCAGATGGGGGCGGGGCCAGGCTGTTTGGGGAAGCATAACCTTCCATAAAATTTTGCAACCCCAGTGTAGCCCTTGGGCCAAAAAGTTTGCCCACCCCTATGTTAAATTCACTCCCTCTGAGGTACCTGGCATTGGCTAGTGTTGGTAGGCAGGATACTGGGCTGGATGGACCTTTAGTCTGACCCAGTATGGCCATTCTTATGTTCTGATATTCTTACGTAGGTAGCTGATTCTTTTGTCAGTATTGGAATGGAGAATATACATTTTCAACAATTGCAACAAAACCAACTGTGACTCAGGAGCTAAACATTTCTCTATGCTATTTCTGTAGATCTTAGATCCTGAGTTTAAACCAAGAAATCAAATATCAAGTCTCTTCTTCCATCCCCATGTATAGAAGGTGTATTCATTGGTGTTTCAGAATACTGAATACAGGCATCAGAATAACTGGTGACAAAATACTTTAGGCAAATATTTCAAGATATTGGGGATGCTGCTGCAACTGACTCTGTATGTTTGCAAACTTCTGGCATCTATGTAAAATCCCATTGAAGTCGGGGTGGGGGAAATCCCTGTGGGTGCATGGGTCTGTCTGTAGGGAACCATTTTTATGACTGAGGCGTTAGTTTGGATTGGGGATGGGGTCTTTATTGTAGCCATAGTTTAACAAAATTAAACTGATTTATCTCTGCATGCTCAGTAGGACACTAAAACCCCTAAGATTTTCCGTTTAGCTCAGATGTTACTCCCTATCCCCCAACAGCCGTGTCTCTGACATTTGGGATGGGTTTGATAGAGGAGAGTAGACAGAAACTGGACAACAGTTGTATGGAAAAAACTCCAAAATTATCTTTTTGCAGCCTGTCTGAGCTTGTGACTGTGACAGCACCAAAAGTTGTGACCAACTGGAGACTGCCCCCTTGAAGAATATTGGAGTCCATATTTCAACATGCATTAGTTATCAAATAATTTACCTTTTGTATTGCATGCATTTTGATAACATAAGACAGATTAATGGTTTTCTCAGTGTCCACTACTGTATAACTTCTGCCACAACAAAAAAAGACAAATAAAATCAGTTTACTTCATACTCCCAAATTTTATTTCAATATACCCATTAACCAATACAATTATCTTTTGCATTGTAATATTTTTTTAATCTTTCAGTGTTTAAAATAGGGCATGTTTAAACATCCTTATCAAGATCAAACTGGATCAAGCCTAGGTCATTTTGATTGCACCAACTTGGCCAAGGCAAGTTTGTTTTCCTTATGTCATCAAACTCATCTGTTATCCTCCATGCAGCTCCTGATCGAACCTGGATTGTTCTCTCAGGATCAGACACTTAACTCCAATCTGAATATTCTGCAACTTCGAGTTTGATTCCTCATTAGTTTCTGGGACTAGAAACTGTCTTGTCATCAGACGTACAAAAGGCACTTTAAATAGCAGAAAGGAATTTACAAGACATACTTATCTTCAGAAATAGAGAAAACACAAATTTGATGTAAATGGTGCCATCTTTCTCCTGTCCAGTTGTCTTTCCTCAATCTTGGCTTATCTGTTGGAATTGAAAAAATCAGTCTTTCTGTGAATTCTATCAAGATTCATTTAGCAGAAATAATATCTTTCCACATGCCAGTAGAAGTTTTCCATAGGCATTCATCCGACCACAGTGAGATTCCTAAAAAAAAAAGTATTAAACTCTTTCAGCAGATTAGAACCACTACACTGCTTTGGGATCTCAGTCTTGGTGTTAGCTATCTAATGAAACATCCCTTTGAGCCACTATCTATGTTCTTGCTGCTACATATGCCTCTGAAGATGGACTTTTTGGTGGTCATCACTGCTGTTCAAAGGACTGGGAATATGGGGCCTCTAACAATAGACCCTCCTTTTAATTTGTTCTCTGAGGAGAAGGTATCTTTATGAACCCACCCAAAGTTTTTATCTAAGGTGTCTTCGGAATTTCACATTATGCAAAGTATTCGCCGCCTTCATTTTTTTCCTAATCTGCAGCACTCTACACCAGAGTCATCATCTTGTACGCTAGATGTTGAGAGGGTGTTAGCATTTTATTTGGAGAGAACTAAGCTATTCAGGAGCACTCCCTAGTCTCCTTTTGTTTCTATTATAGAAAGGTCTAAGGGAGCACCTGTCTCCACTCAAAGGCTTTCTAAATGTATTTTTGGATGTATTAATGCCAGTTTTGGTTTCACTGAGGTTACGCCTCCCTTAAGAGTGACTGCATATTATTTTAGGTCAGTCTGTATCTGTAGCCCTACTCAAGGATGTTTCAGTTGCTGAAATCTGAAAGGCTGCAACTTGATCCTCAGTCCATGTTTGTTGCCCCATTATAGCTTGGTTCACACTGCAAGGTCAATAATCTGCAGTAATTAGTGCAGTTCTTTCCTTAGTCATGGATGCTTATCTGAACTCCCACCTTCTTGAAGGGATGCTGCTGGGGAGTCACCTAAAGTGGAGCACCCAAAGGGACACCAGTCAAAGAATGAGAGGTTGCACATCTTGTGCAGAACTGGAGTTTTTCAAGATATGTGTTTCTTCTCCCTCATCCCCTCTGCTTTGGAGCTGCCTCTATGGCAGGGGTTCCCAAACTTGTTCCATGGGTTGGCCAGGTAAGCCTCTGGCTGGCTGCAAGACGTTTTGTTTACCAGAGTAAGTTTGGCCGCTCGAAGCTCTCACTGGCCCCCGTTTGCCATTCCTGGCCAATGGGAGCTGTAGGTCTTATTAAACTTTTGCTGTTGAATGTGCCCAACATTTAAATAAAGCACTGGAATTATTTGAAATGTTGTCATTCCAGTGTCAGAAATGGAAGTGCTTTGATTCAGGTATCTAATGTTTGAACAGATTTTGATTAAAAAAACCTTCAACATTAAAAGAATAAGAGTTTTGCATAGTAAAAACTTTGATATGGTATCCTGTGACAGAATATATCCATTAAATATTATTTTAAAGTAGATTTGTTGTTCATTTTCAGTTTTTATTGAAACTCTAATAAACACAGAAAAAAAACCCAATTAAAGTATATAAATTATGATCCTTGAAGATGTTCTGCTTGGTTGCATAAATAAATGCTCTATATGAAAATGGGTATTTAGAAAGTTGTGAAAACCTTTATTATTTATTCATTCACGACAGTTCCAAAGGAGCTATTATATTCTTTCATGTAAACAAATATTTTCTATTTAAAATATTTACATGCGAGGCTATTGAATAAATCCATATTTACCTTTTTTAAAGCATGCATATTTCATTTACACATTCTAATGACTACTTTGAAGTATTTTCTTAATTTTTGGTAAAGTATTTGCTGCTATAGGGTAGCAATCTATTTCAGAAAGGTATTAATATATGGATGTGTTTATAAAATAAGGCATTTTAATTGTATAGTTAATATTAAAGATGGGCCCAAGCCACACACTGCTGAATTCACCTCCCATGAAGTCAGTGGTAAAACTCACACTGTTTTAACTCATGCAAAATTGGATATAGACCCATACCTATATTTCTCCAAATATTTTGGATTGTTGAGATTCAGTGTTATTGTTCAGTCTAGGCCCTAGCTGTAGATTAAATATTTACTGGATTCCAGGTCAAGATTTCTAGTTTTAGTTCAGTGGTTTTTCAGTGGGGTCTTTGGTCCCCTATAGGTCCATTGACTATATTTAAGATGTTTGGAACTAGATAAATACGGTGAGATCTTAAGGTTGGCAGCATCTGAATAGTCAGTCCAGTTTCAACAGTCAGTAGCATTAATACATTGTAGGGCTGTCAAACAATTTAAAAAAATTGCAATTAATCACAAGATTGGAAAAAATAGTTGCAATTTTAATCACACTGTTAATAATAGAATACCAATTTATAATGTATTATAACAAAATGTACAGTGCTTACTTTATATTATTTTATTACAAATATTTGCATTGTAAAAACAAAATAAATATTTTTCAATTCAGCTCATATAAGCACTGTAGTGCAAACTCTTTATTGTAAAAGTACAACTTACAAATGTACAATTACTTTTTTACATTACTGCACTCAAAAACAAAACAATATAAAACTTTAGAGTCTACAAGTTAAAGCATGAAGGACTATATAAATGTTTAGTATACCTGGCACGTTAATACCTTGTAACGCCGGCCACAAGAGTGCCATGTTTTCACTTTCAGGTGACATTGTAAATAAAAAGCAGGCAGCATTATCTCATTAAGTGTAATGTGTCTTAGTGATTGGCTGAACAAAAAGTAGGACTGAGTGGACTTTTGTGAGGTGAATTGAAAGATACTATTTGTTGTTGTTTTTTACAGTGCCAAATACTTATACTGACAAGTAATATTATAAATTGAGTACTGTACACTTTGTATTCTGTGTTGTAATTGAAATCAATATATTTGAAAAAGTAGAAAAAATCCAAAAATATATGAAAATATAGAGAAACATCTGAAAATATTTATAAGGAATTTAAATTGGTTTTCCATTATCAGTTAACTGAATGATTCAAACTGTTATTAATTGTGACTCTTTAAAATCCAGTTAATTTGTTTTGTGTTAATTGCATGTATTAACTGTGATAGGTAGTCATAGTACATTATACAATATATAATTGACTTGAAAGGATTTCATAGATTCTAAGACCAGAGGGGACCATTGTGATAATTTCCATAGTTTGAGTCCTATTGTTACACAGAGAACAGTGCTACCACTAACTTTATTATTAAACTCATTTTTCTTTTTAACCAAACTATTGTTTCACTGGAACAAATAGCAAAATTGCTACTCATTTGTCTAACTCCAGTTTTGGCCCTTCAGCTGTAAGTGAATTCAGTATTTCAAATACTACATAATACTGTAGAATATAAAACTAAAATTGTATTGAGGTTCCTTAGATGGCATCATTTTATTTTCTATCATTTGCAGTTTCTTGACGTATTTTATTATTGTCCTAAATTTTGCCAGATGCTTCAGATAAAACTGTCTGCTATATTTATACTTGGTGTTTAGTTCAATGGTAGCTATACTAGAAAATAGGAATGGGACAGAGTCTCATGATTGTTCACAGTGTATAATTTATTTTTTGTTCCTGTCTACTTTTCAACATCTTAAATGATGGGCCTTCCATCATTCCCTTTGGGCCAGTTACATACCACTTTAATTTCCCCTTAAATATTACACAGTCTCATATATCACACTCCTAGGAATACTGATCATCAGAAATTTCCTGTTACTGAGTCTGCATTTTTCCTCTCTTCATTTCATCCTATTACTCCTAGTCTGTGCTTTCAGCTATATAATTCCCATCTTGTACGTTACTCTTTGAACTCCCCCTTCGTTGTCTCTTTCTGTAAAACGTCCAAGTACCATATCATGTACAAATACTGTCCTTTTCTACTCCAGTAATCATATTAGTCTTTTTTTTTATTCTCTATTACATTCCAAATTTAGAGCTTGAGCCTGCATCTTTTACTCACAGGAGTAATCATTCCTCAACTCTCTCGAGGTCTTCAAACTTATTTGCACTGTTCGTGACCTCTTTTGCCATCTGAAGATTCTGTTTACTTCCTATTTGATAAGGATGCTTGTGTTTACTAAATTTTTGACTGCAGTTTCTGTTACAGTGGCTCACAGGATTACTGAATGAAAGGCTCAATCTTTTATTCTGCTCTATGTACAGTTTAATCTAGCGATATTTACCGTTAGAACAACTCCATTTACATCCTTATGGTTTACTTGACATTTAACCTGAATCAAAAATAAATCTGCCAAGATGTCTGAGTCCTAAAACCTCTCTGGAGTAGTTGCACCACATTGGATGTCAGTCGAGACTGAATAACTATCTTTCTAAAATTAAGCATTTTTTGTTGGTGAACTGGTCATCTTTTAGTATAAAAATCATTGGAGAAGTGTATATGCCAATTCTTCTTCAGGACCATTATAAATAGGTGCACTTTCTTTTTTGTATGCATGTTCTCTTGCTGATTTATGAATAATCTAATTCAATATTTTAAAATGAATCCATTCTGTTTGCTGAAGATCTCTAATCATAGATAGTTTGCCCAGCATTTCTGAATTATAAAAACTTGGAAGCATTTGATGACTAGTAATATCTAAACCTTTATTTTATTAGTGTTCTTGAAGACTGGGAAAACTGTAAAGCATATAATGCATTTAGGAATCCTTGCTCACTCATTGACAAGATCTGTGAATAAACTTATATTGAGATTCTCACACATCCTCAAAAGCCAATTAAGGATAATGGGGATTATATCAAATTAATTTGATATCAATAAATCATACTATGAAGTGGCTATGCTTTATATAGTGATAAAAGTTTCTTTAATATTAACCAGTTAAAAAAATCATAATCATACATTTATTTACTTACTTTAAAAGTTGTGTTTTATACCACAAGTAACTTTAAAGTAACTTCAATTAGCTGAAGCTGGTAAACTAGCAATTTAACTGAAAGTAATCAGAAAATAGCACTCGAATAAACTTTAGAAGGTAACAAGAACAAGCCCATCTGAATTACTGAAGGAGAAATAACATTGTAACACTGGGAAATGTGTGGTTTTGAGTTTTTCTGTTGCTTTTTTTTTTCCTATGAAGGAGTCACATGTTCCTGTCCTACATTGGAGAAACCTCCATTTGGTTTAGGAGCTTCCTCTTCATCACTCTGTGAAAGGCTATCCTGAAGAAATAGCAAGCAATTTAGGGATTTAAATGCACGCTTTGCCATAAATGTGGGGACCTGTGCATACCTACACAGTCTCCAAAATACTCCCCATCCTCTTCTGTTCTCTAAAGTGCTACAGTGCGGGCTTCAACAAATCCAGCCATTCCTTTGGAGAAGAAATTATTGTTGGTTCATTCAACAATAAATTTCTGCACAAATTTCCAATTACATCTGCTGTCTCCTCTGTACAACCTTATCAATGGAAGCCTGAGGCAGGGCTTAGACAGCAGATGAGGAGTTAAGCCAGGCCTTGTAACATAATGTATTGGGGAACAAGGGAAATGGGAGTGGAAGCCACCTAGAGAGAGGAAAGCTAAGAAGCTGGAACAGTCTCTGGAAGTTGCGGGACACTGTTCTGAGTATAATTTTAAAAATGCTACTCTTTATAAACTTTTGTTTGGTTCAGTGGACCTGTGTCCACCTGGTTGCCTTGTTCTATGGGTTGGGTTGTGCTGCACTGGCAATGAACCATGTTATTAGTAGGTTGGGTTTACTCAGTGGGTCTAAACACTGTGTGGCATCTCCCAGCCAAGCCCAGTAGCTGGGCAGCAGCTTTAAGGACTGGCACATCTGTTTAATATAATCACTTTTCAGAAAAGCAGTACACTTTAATGGTGAAGCTGAAGGAAGGAGAATAACCTATTTCTTTGCTTGATACCTTTGTTGGGTGAGAAACGAGGTCCACTCCAATCTAGACTTAAAAAGGTTTTTTTTTTAGCTTTTGTTGCATACATTTTAAGACAGGTTATTATTACATATGAATTACACATACATGTAAAAATAGATAAGTCCCAAGAAAAATAGAGAAATCCCAAGAAAAATAGAGAAATCCCAAGGGAGGGGGCTACAGGAGGGCTGGTTAATGCTAGGAAACTGAGTATCTATGAAGTCTGTGTAAGTTGTATGCTTTTCTCTTTTTTCTATTAAACCTTTTTTATATATAAGCATTGTCTGTTAATTTCATTGGACTGATCCTGGTTTTGGGTCAGGCTAGACTCACAGCTAGTGAGGGTTTGTGTCCTCAAACCTCTCCCAGGTAAAGAGGGGGAGGGGGTGTTACTATCGGGGTTCTAATGTGCCCCACCCCATAGTTTTGGGGACTTACATTAGTGGTGGCAGCGATTTCCAAGCCCAACTGGAGAAATTTGGGTTTTGGGGGAAAAGATTTAACCTAACCTGGTAAAATAAGCAGTTTTGATTTGTCTTTCATGCGGGGGCCCCACATCTTTATCCTAGAGTTTAGAGTGGGGGAATTAAACACCCTGACAATGTATAAAATAACTTTTAATATATGTTTGTTTGACTAACACAAAACATTGCACAGTTCTCCAACACTGCAGTTATGTAGAATGAGCAACAACTTAAACGAAACAAAACTGTCCTGTTCTGGAAATTGGACATGCTTGCTGATAGATACAGATCATTTAATAATATTGCTTAGGGACCCATGCCACAAGTGATTAACCATGATGTCATTATAACCTCTACGCATTGACAGATGCATTTACCTTAACTGATTAATTAACATGTCAAATCTTTCTTTTTATTTCAGATCTGCCTTGAGTGAAGTTCAATAGAAAATGTTACAGCAGTTTTGTCTCTGGGAATGGTTGGCTGTAGGAATTGCTATTGCTACTGTCTTCACCAATTGTTTGGCCCAGAATGATGATGGTAAGCATGTTTTTATTTTACAAGTTACACAAAGCTATTATAGTATATGGAAAAAATATTTACTCAGATGATTTGGTATTTAATGGAATGACCTATTAACATATGCTGCTTTAAGAAGACAAGTTACAAATGAAAGGATAACAATATATGTCCCCTGTATGCTTAATGGTCACAACTGCATCCACTAAGGATCCATTACAGAGAATGTATTCAAGAGCCTGTGGATTACAACCAAAGTCAAGAAACACATAAGGAAAATTAGAAGCATAATTTAAATATACACGTATTTCTAGCTTTAAGATCAGAACACATTTTAATTATAATATGCTTGCAAGTATGCTCCTCCGCACATTTTATTTGGAAGTATACCAGTTACCGCACCAAAATGATAACTTTGAAAGAGAAGAAGATATTTACTCTGCAGCTATATTTACATACACCTCAACCAGCCAAACTTCAGTGCAGGGAAAAGATCCATAATGAGGAACTCAGGAAAAAGAGTAGTGCAGGAATTGTAAAATGATGTAACAATAGACCACATTAATCTCTGCTTCATCTTCATTTAATTTAATGGAGATATGTGTGGGATGCATTTGACTCAGTATTTGTAATCATATTGAAAATGTATATACCATTTGTTTCTTAAACCAACATTTTAAACATAATAAACATAAAGAAGAGAGAAAGGTCTGTTTGTGTGGGATTGGTCAAGTTAAAATAAAATGAAGAACTATTAAGAGGCACATATGAAGAAGCAGTATGTTTTTCTTTAACAGAACTATTACTTTTGGTATAGAATACTTATAATGTTACATTCATGTTAGTTATTATTTTTGTAGTTAGGTTTCCTTTTTTTAAATTTAGAAAACTGTATGTTCTTAAAAAGTTATACACCTTTATGAATTAGAGCACAATTTCTTTTATGATGGGCAGATCACCAGTAGTCTGCATTTTGTCTTTCATTTGATGTTGAAATGGGATGCTTTTCAAAACACTTTTTTTTATTTCAACATTTCCTACTCTAACAGTTATTCAGCTCTGAATGTTTTCTTTTTTTTAGTTTTGTACGATATACATAGTATGTAAGCAAACTATTTTTTCCTCTCATTCCTTCCTTGGTGAAAATCAGTGATGTTAAATGATCAGTACATGTTATCTAGTTGCTCTCAGAGGCAGTGAAGAATAAGAATTGCTTTTGTGTTTTTCTTGGCTTAGCTGATTTAGACACTTTTAACCTATTTACAATTATTATTATTTTATTATGATATCCTAAAGTCTTCAGTCATGATTGAGGAATTCTATAAACACACAGTAAAAGACAGTTCCTGCCTTAAAGATCTTGCAGTATATTTAATATACGTTATAATGAGTGTATTTTACAATCTGAAGGCGCCGGGAGGCAGGATAATGGAAATAGTAATAAGAATATGTATTTTCATAGGCCAGGTTTAGACACAACTAGAATTAAAAATACAATATTGGACATTCCTAAAGGCTGACTATCTGTTATCAGTTGGCTTTTTCTGGGAGTCCTTACTGTAGAAGTGAATCTTGAAGAGAGATTTGAAAGACAGGGTATTGTCTTTACAGATTAGCTTAAGGAGAGTGATCCATGGTAAAGGAGCACCATGGAATGTGAGGGTGTTTATAGTATGAGCAAATGGAAGATAGCACCACTGGTGCAGTAGGGGAAAGATCACATGATAAATGTATTAAATAAGCTGTGAATGGCCAGCAGACATAAATGTTTATTTGATCCAGTCGAGAAGGGGGAACCATCTCTCAGTTTAGGGTAACATGGTCAGAAGGATTGTTTTAGTAGCAGCTTTTGATTGGACCTGGGAATCCAGTTGGATGTCAGAAAGGGCAAAGGAAAAGGCCACGGTTGTTAAGATGAGAGATAAGGGCCTAGACAAGGCTTTTAGTAGTGGAACACAGAGGAAAGACCAGATCTCTGGAAGGAAGTAATGGAGGAAGGAAGAAGGGGGAATATATGGACACTGTCTAGATAGATGATACTCAAAGATGTCATCCAGATAGAGGCCCTGAAATTTGACCGTACATATGTCATTAAAGACCAGGGAGACAAACGTTTCAGTAGCATAGAAACCAAATTGGAGGGTGCAACAAAAGAGTTGGGGGAGAGAACCTTATTAAAACAGTTGTGTGTGACACTTTCACTAAGTTTGGAGGTGATGGGAGATGGGATAAGAGTTGGAGAAAGATGCATGGTAAATGTTGGGGTGTTATAAGGATAGAGGAATCATAGTACATTCATACTGTGAAGGAAAGGAACTTAATACGAGTTTAAAATTTGCAAATATGAGGTATCTGGGAGCCATGAAACATTTCAGAGAGAACTCTGGAGGGATTTGAAGTAAGCCATCAACATCCACCACATTTGCCACCAGGCACCCACTTTTCCACTCCACGAGCCAAAAGGCACATGCCAGAGAAGCAAAGTAGGATAGCCAGAGGAAATTACATCACAACAAAATGGTCCCCCTGAAACATGCTTGTGTGGCTTTGAGTTGGTGGGGATTTTTCTGGGAGAGGCATCATGTGTGTGGTGGTTTTTTGAGTGAAGCTAGGTCTCCTACCTCTGAAAAATGTTAAATGTACACAATCTGATTTGACTGTTAACCTGATTCTCCCCTTTCATGGAGGTAGTGGAATTTGGCTTTTCCTCAAGTCATTTCCCTTACCTATAATACTTGAAACCAAAACAATACCCTATTTCAATAACTTCTAGTCACAAGTCCAATTACAATTGTTTGTAAAAATAATACAGGAGGAAACAGAATCTCTGGTAAATTGTATCGAAGAAGGAATAGCACAGTCTGCCACTGACTTTTGGACTCGTAGTAGTACATGTAAGGCATATTTGTCACTGACAGATCTTTAATTCAAAATCATCAGTCATGTCTTTTCTCCTCCAAATTCAAAACCTGCTACAAATAGCAACAGTACCAGTAAGAGTACTTTTAGAGGGCAAAGATTTTACATTTTATAATTCTAGATGGTAAAGAACATAAGCTTTTTTGTTACTGTCCAATTTACCATGCAGATGAGAAAAAATTTATTTCAGTGGAAATGTGGTATAATAGAACTGTAATATACTATATACCACATTTCATCCATAAGCTAATGAAGAACCCTAAAGAGCTTTACAGATTAATCTCATTTACAGAAATGCAGACTTGTTTGAGATGGAATACATTAATTATTTAACAGTGCACAATAGTTTAGGACTGGAAGTGAAGAATGTTGTATCTAGTTGAAACTGTTTGAGAACAAAGATTATCATGCGTTGGAACTGACTTTGCTGGCATTTGGTGACAACAGGGGTAACATCCCTACTTTTGTGCAAAGTGGCATGAGATCTTGACAGAGTACAGATAATAAGAAAATTGATTTTATCTTCTCATCCAAAATGCAGTACCTTTAACAGCACACGGTCTGATTGCACTAAGCTCACACCCATTTCATTACAGACTCTAATGAAGGAGTCCACCTTCAAAGTTGCCCAAACCACTGTCTAGTTAACATGTGAAGTTTGAAAATGTCATACCTTTTGTGTGTTGTCTGGAGAGAATTTTGTGCCCTATGTAGGGTACTACATTGCTTCTGGTGGAACATCAGTATTTATGGTTGGTTGCCACATTGCAGCACTGAATTTTCACCAGAATCCTTCAATGAAGGAGTTAAAATAATCCCATATATACTATACTACTATAATTCAGTCAGTCCACATCCTCAAGCCAAAAGAGGGCAATGATTGCCTCAGACAATGGCGCTAAATTATGTGATTTTGTAAATAGTGGCTTTACAAGTATCCCATTCATTACATACAGTCAGGGCCCCTTGAAGTCGATGTAATAACTGACTCTCAATTCATTCCCTTGCTCTTTGGATCAGACTTCTAGTATGGTCATGAATATAAGTAGAATAAGGAGGAGGAAATTTCCAAAGTTATGTACCTGAAGAGAAATATGTTAAATTTTGGGGAATATATTTTTAGATTTTACAATGGCCAGTAAACATCCCTAATTTATTCAAAATGCAGTTACTGGATGCACATGTTCTCTTGACTGAACAAATGAAACAAGACATGACATTTGAACATATTAGAAGATCATTTTCATAGATGGACTTTATATGAGGAAGTTAAGTGACTTTTTCAAGTAATGAATTTCAATACACTTCCAAGAGACTGCTGTGAATTGTATATCATGATTGAGCCATATCTCGCTATACAATTATTGCTACATATAGTGGAAGAAAATATTGCCATGAAAATCTCTATAGTGACCATTGCTAAATAATCTAGCAAATCACTAGTCAAATTATTTATTATACTTTCAACCAGTGATCAAAGGAGATGCAGGGTTTGGAGGAGAGGCAATGGCTTACTCCTTCCCTACACTCTTCCTGAGAAGCTGCTGAGTTGCTCACAAGCACTGCAGAGATGAAGGCTGAGCTCATGAGGTGAAAATAAACGTCCCTTCCACAGTTGCTTACAAAGTGATGCAGACTTTTCAAGGATTGTTCTGAAACATGTTTAAAATATTAGAGATAAAGTTCACTGGTGTTATTTACATTTCAAAAAAATCTGTATTAGGAGCTCTTTAGCAAAAAATGAATCTGAAATAAATGAATAATCTGTGTTATCCTATTTTTTTCAGGAGTTAAGTATCCGAAGGGTAGCCGTGTTAGTCTTTATCTGCAAAAGCGACAGAGAGTCCTGTGGCACCTTATAGACTAACACATGTATTGGAGCATAAGCTTACACTTTGTCAGATGCATGCAGTGGAAATTTCCAGAGGCTGGTATAAATATGCAGGCAAGAGTCAGGCTAGAGATAACGAGGTTAGTTCAATCTGGAGATGGTCACACCTCCAGATCAACTGCTAGAAGAGGGCCTTATCCTAAAGTGAGCTATAGGCCACGAAAGCTTATGTTGAAATAAACTGGTTAGTCTCTAAGGTGCTACAAGTATTTCTCGTTTTCTTTACGGATACAGACTAACACGTCTGCTATTCTTAAACAGGACTCTTCATTGGTTTTTCAGAAGTTATTTCTCAGTACTTGTAACTTAGTCTTCTGTATTCTTATCCCAAGACAAGGAATTATATGGATGCAGCTTTTGAAGGAACAAAGTGGAAATGTTTTCTGAGAAAAAACATAATAGTAAAAAACATTATTATAATCTGTCAATCAATAGATTCCATCATATATGTACACTGTTCCATAAAAAACACCTCACAGGCTCTCTCATGTACTCCCCAATGTATTGGATCCCATTCCATTAGTTTGCTATCTCAAAGAATATTGCATTCAGCAGAAAACACAGGCTCACTCTACAAAATGTAGATAAATATAGGCTCTAAAAATCATTTTAAAAGGTCACTTTTAAAATGAAAATAATTAATCTTTCTGAAAGTTAATCTAATTTGCTCAATTAATGATAGCAAATTAATTCAAGAAAATTCAAAATTGAATACTCTAACAAGTTTATCATCATTTCTGGTGGAATGATACAGTGAGAGGGGAAACACATAAACAGGTGCTTGCCTTCAGGCTGTTTAGAAAACATGTAGTGTTTGGATGAGAAATCATGTCACCCCCTCCGGGTGTGTTTGTGAGTTGAGCTAGTCTGGAATCAGGAGGGATCTTTATAATCTATGCTACTGTTGTTGTTTTTTAAGTGACATCCATGTGTGTTTTTTACTGTTCAGTTTTTCAGTTTGCTATTTTACAGGGTGTTTGAGTGTAAATTGTAAGCACTGCTCCTGTTAGGGTGATATTCTGGGATATTTTGAGGTTCTTTGTAAAATCTACTGGAGATGAGAGACCTCTAAAGCCAGCACGTGGGGTACTGAGGTTATTTACCTAGGTGAAGGCACCACATATTCTAAAATCTAGTGCTGGACCTCTCCACCCGAGGGGCCTATATAAATCCATACCACCTGCTGAAAGTCTGACAACTGCTGCTCAGAGGCAGAGGGTAGATTCCTATCAGGAGGGAATTAACATGAGCATGTAATAAATTAAGTTTTTCTATAGTTATATTGTATTTATGTTGAACAAATCACACCTGTTTTCTTTGAATTCAATGTTTATAACCATCAGAGTACTTCATGTATGTACAATAGTAATCTCTCTGTGTATCCATACCGCAGTGTCACTAGTTTTAGTGTGGACAGTCTTAGTGTTGCTCTGTTCTTGTATCTTTTTAAGTCTTACGTTTAGAAGTAAGAGTCCTCTCTTGTAAGGCTGCATAGTAGTGTCCCTGTTTAGGCCTTGTCTACATTAGGCATTTAGACAGGTATAACTATGTTGCTCAGGTGTGTGCAAAATCCACACCTCTGAGAGATGCAGTTAAGCCAACGTAAATTGATGGGAGAATTTTGCATTGACCTAGCTACCGCCTCTTGGGGAAATGGATTACCTATGCCGAGAGTGGAATCCTTCCCATTAGCATAGGTAGCATCTTCACTAAAGCGCTTCAGCAGTAGACAAGCCCTGAGTCACGGTTTCTAGGTCAACTAATGCGTACATTTTTTTTATGATATCTAGGAACATAAAATAAAGGGGGGGGGCAGATTTTGCAGCACACAGAAGTGTGGAATAGAAGTTCAGCAAGAATGCTGTTCAACAAGTGTAAACGGGAAGAAATCTATCCTTATAAAAGTAATAAACAAAATTGCTGTTTTGTTGTGAGGCTTTTGTTCATTTTGTTTTTAATAATCTGTTGTTCTGTTTACTTTTAGATTAGTCGCTCTATGAACACCTTTAGGAAGCAAAGACTAAAACCAATAACATTACAGGGAAAAGAGAATTAAAGAAAATCATGAATATGCCTAAAAGCCAGTATCCATAGATCCAATTGCCAAAGTATGAGATTTTCCATTGTCTGGAGTTTAAAATTTGATTTTGAAGTATTTATTCAAAGAAGTGGTCAGTTTTGGTCAATATTCCATTAAAAT
Organism: Sternotherus odoratus; assembly: GCA_032164245.1. Lineage (NCBI taxonomy): Eukaryota > Metazoa > Chordata > Testudines > Kinosternidae > Sternotherus > Sternotherus odoratus. Next base: position 76,002,877 of record JAVMKO010000005.1, read on the forward strand.
GCAAAGCTTTCTAGATTTAAAATAATACCCATTTATTTACTTATCTCATCATGGAAACTCATCTTCACCTAAGTTCATTATGGGTGAAACTAGTGGCTGAAAGCCAATGCTGCTGCATGGGTGTAATTCATAAGGTTATGTGTAAAAAGAAGCTGAAAATGCATCAGGACTTAAAAAGAAAATGGTAACAGACCACAAATCACAGTGATGATTGAACACAGTGATATTATAAACAAAAACAGTTCTCGACGATACTTGCTGCCATTTCTCTCACTTTCCACTGACTCAATAGAAATTCTAGGCTTCAGATTGATGTTTGGGGTTATTGTGTATATTGGTTGTTGTGTGGGTGGTTATGAAGGAACTGTTGGAGCTGGCGATGTCACCAGTGGTGGTGATGGTGGTGATAAAGGGGATGAAGCCTCTGGTTTTTTTTGGTCAAGGTGATAATTGAAGAGTGGATCTTGAGAAAGAGAAATCTGAAAGCTAAGACAGGGCAGTCACAAGGAAAATGGAGTCTGAAGATAGAAAGTCTGCCAGGCTTGCTTGGAGAGGGGGACTAACTTAAGAAGGGAAACAGCTCAACTTGGTGTCCCTAGTCATGGAAGCTCCCCACATAGATAGTTCATGTTGGGAAGCTCTGGAGGGAAGACAGTCCTTAGAAAAAATAAGAGCCTCCCAAGGCCATCCCAGTAACCAAGCAGCAAGAATTGGTGTTGAGAGGTGATATCAGGCACAGTTCAGAACACAATACAAATGTATATTTGTAAATAATGAAGATGCTCAAGAAAGATTTACATAGACAGAGTTAGATGAGCAGTTTCTATATTTAAAACAATTTTAATGCTTATATTTCCATGTTAGGTTATATTTATTCTTAGCATAATAAATAAGATTGGTTATTTTCATTTACTGTAATACTAAGCTTGCTACGGGCGACTAATTTATTTAGACATGTGACTACAATTTTTTGGAGTACTACTACATAATAATTGCCACATGCAACACTATATTTTGTGGGTTCCTGGGTGGTAAAAGGCTAAAAGACTTGTGTGAATTTGTGCAGTGGTAAGTGGGGGTGTGTTTGGGGTAATTGTATATACTGTCTGTGTTGATTGATCTGTAGGGGAGATTGTGGTGGGAAATTTATGTTAAATTGCATGGGTGGCAAATGAGGGATATGTGCTATGATGAGAGCCAATGTGTGTTTGGAGTTAGGTGTGCTGGGAGTGGCATCGTGTTTGGCTTATGTTGTTCATTGAGAGTTGTGTGAATGGTAACTGGTGGGAACTGTGGTGAAGAGTTGTATGTTTTCATTTACATAGGTGTGTGTTGATTTTTGTCTAGGGGGGTTGTGCTGGGAAATTTGTGCTGATTTGTGCAGGTGGCAGTTGGGCCAAGTAATCCACCATCTGTGCAGCCTCCCTCAGACAACTGCTAAAAGTGTTGCATGCAAAGATAGTGATTGGTTGTTACCTCCAATATCAAAATGTTTTAGGATTCTTGGCATGGCAAAGATACATGTGTTACTGTGTAGTTCACACCTGTGTAGCTGGACACCTCACAGGCATAATTCATAAAATCAAAATGACTGCAAACTCAGAAACTGGATAGTAAACGAACTGCAAATCCCATTGATGATTCAGCCTGGTAATACTATGAACAAAAAGATCTCTTAACTATACTGATAGCTGTTCCTGGTGATTCTAAAGACATTTTTAGGCTTCAGAATGACACAGAGTGACATTCTTAGAATTGTATATTGGTGATAGTGTTTGGGACTTGTTTGTGGTATTTTTAGTACAGTTTTTATAATCATGAATAATACTACAGAATGTTTTGGTTTCTCACTGTGAGCCCATCTGAAATGGAGAATTTAGCGAAAGCACACTATCAACACTTGTTTCAGTGCTAAAAATAGCATTAAATAGTAAATGGTACCAGTTCTCTGTCAGTCATTCTCACTTCTGCTGTTGCATCTGAAGAAGTGTTTTTTTTTTACTCTCAAAAGTTTATGCTCAAATAAATCTGTTAGTCTTTAAGGTGCCACCGGGCTCCCCATTGTCATTGTGGATACAGACTAATATGGCTACCCCTCTGATACTTGGGATCACTTCTGCTGACTCTTTCAGTGTAGGATTTACAAGTGGACTGGGAACTTTAATAACTACAAGTGTTCAGAACCTTACTTTACGCCTCATCTAAAGAAATATGTCACTTACAGGACCAGAGTTCCCCTAACAGTACTTTAGATTAGAACATTGGTTCAATGCTGACTTGTAAAGAAAACTGCCACTAACTGAATTAACACCATCACTTCTTGCTGTTCTTGGATTTTCCTAGTAGGTTTCTCATCCAAGTAAGGATCAGGCCTCACAATTGTGAACTTTAATGAGAGTTCTTGAGGGGTTGTGGCTATTGAATAGGCTATTCTTTTTACAGTTCCAATGGGAAGAACGAAGAGTCCCTTGTCAAAATGCCCAAGTTTCTAAATTCCTAAATAGCTAACTTTTTTAACTTTTATCTGAAAAGAAAATTTCATTTTTACAAAAAGCTTATTTTCACAATAAAAATGTTAATCTGCTATATATGTTAACTTATAAATATCTCCTTTCTTTTTTAATTGATGTAGTTCACTTGTACCTGACAGCTTTTTACATCCAAACATGACTTATGTATTTTGAACTCTTTTTATGACTAAATACTGCATCACCATTCTATATATGCCCTATTATTATACCAAAGCAATTAAAAAGTAAACATTCCAATTTCTATTAAAAATCCACGCATTGAGAGGTTTTGTACTTTTTAGATTGCTGCATCAGATTGTTTCATGGTCACACACATACCAAGTCACTTGTCCAGACTCCACATCACAAAGCCACCATTTTAAGTACAACTAATGTAAACCAGTTCCCTTTGGCAGAGTGAGTTGAGTGGTCAGATTGAAATAGCATAGAGAAGGAATTGGTTTTTCATCTGGAAAGGTCTTTTCTCTAACTCTGGGGTGATGTAAAGATGAACTATACTATTGGAGGCCTGTACAGAAGATTCCACTGCCACTGGTCTTATTGGGAACATTCTGTGGTTGAATGAATAAAGAACTTCAGTCCTCAGGATTCTCAATCTAACAGTTTTCACACATACAACAATGCACACAAATTCAACTTTTGTGTGTATTTTTGTAAACGTGACATTTCCAACCTACTCTAAACAAACACTTTGGGCTTGGCATAGCTCCAATGACTGACCTGCTACATTTATTCCATCCATACTTCCTGGGCTTTGGTTTTTAGTCACTAAAGTCCCAGTATTGTGAATATCTATGGACGTGTTTTAAATTTACTACTGCGAGAAGTCCCTACTTATAGTAGAAATGTTAAGCATGTTCATAAGTATTTGCAGCATTGGAGTCTGATCTAACAACTTCACAATCTCATCCTTTTCTATTTTCCCTATGAAAATGTGTTAGAGCTATTTCCTCCTCCCTTATAAATATGATGGAGTAAACAAAATGCATATGTGCTAATGAGTCAGCAAATCAATTTTCCATATACCTGTAGAATTCTAATTACTGCTAAACACAGGGGCAACAGAAGAATTCTGAAGTTCTGTTACATTACTTTATACTCAATATAATTAAAAGGAAAAATCAAACTTTTGCAATTTAGTATGTACTTTTAAAAATGGAAAGCTGACACTGACTAGACTCATTTCTGTACTGGGAGCCCTTTTTAAAAAAAATATCTCCCTTCTTCATTTGTAATTTGTGTCGTAGTTACTTATGCTTCTACAAAGGAAATTTCTCAACATTTGTGTATGATTTTGGAAAAAAACAATTCAAAATATTTTTTTATTAACTATTGACTTGCATAAACAGCTGACATGCACTTTTTGTCATCTCAATTCTACAAAATTAAATTAGTCTATTATCAAAGCAGACTACAGGGTTGGATATTTTGTAGCTTCTATCAGCCTAACTTATTGTGCTCATCAGCCTTGCGATCCTCCATTTTACCCCATGAGCTCCTTGTGTGCCACCCTGCCATCTGTCTCTATTTTAGGGACTTCTTGGAACTCCTCCCAGTCTCCTTGGTAGGGGTTCTGTTTGTCCCCCTTTCTCCCCTGATCCCATACCAAGATTCCTTATCCCCCATGCCAACCATTTCCCCTTTACTCCCATAAGAGGAGCTCTGTGCCCCCCATTTCCCCCTTCTCCACTTTTCATTGTAGGATCTCCCTGTTCACCCTACCAGGGGTTCTGTATGTCCCCCTTTGTCTGATGCAAATTCTAGGGTCACCCAGTCTTTCCTCTATACCAGGAGCTCTATGTGTGGCTCCATTCCCCCCTTCCTCCCCCTAGAGGAGTCCCCCAATCTCCTCCCACTAGGGGTTCTGTGTTCCCCTTCCTTCCCTCCTCACTTCTTCTCCTCAGAGCAGTGGATCTGTGTGCATCCTCATTCTTTCCTCCCCATATAGCGAGGTCTTCCATCTCTACCCCATGGTAGGGTCTTTTGTGTGTACTCCCATCTTCCTCTTTCCCATGTTCCCATTCCGTCCTTTCCCCCAAATCCAGGGTTCTGCATTCACCCTATCATGGGTCAGGGACTTTGTACGGACTCCTATTTTTTTCTTCCCTTCCCCACCCTTCTTATTTTTCTGGGGGATAAGTCTGTCAGTGTATCATCACATTAAACTCTAATTGGAGGATGTGCAGAGATGATACAGGATACCGCTAATAGGTTTTACCAACCAGTTGTTTTATCTATAGACAATTTCAAAAGTGCTTCAAGCTGTGACGGTTCTAAACTTCTGTCAGGGGCTCTGCGCACCTCTCCTTGTTCCACCCACCCACCCATTTTTCCTGTTTCAGTATTCCAATTTCCCCCCAAATCAAGAGAGTTCTGGCAATTGATGTGGAGAACATTCCCGGAAATTATGAAATTGATCAGATTTGGTGTTCAAAAGTTATCGTGTTAAAGATAGACAAACATAGTGAAATGCCATCTGGTTGAGTGTAAGGCCTTCATAAGCTTAGTGGGGATGTTGAGTAGGGGGCTGCGAGTGCAGGGAGCTGTGTGATGGTGGCTTCGTCACAGCAGGTTGTGTCTGGCTCCTTCCTCCACAGTCCCTTCCCCCTCTCTTCTCTCAGTCTCGCTCCCTCCCTCCTTTCCAGGCATCATCCCTAGCTCTGCTTGCAGGCACTAAAGAGAGGCTGACTGGCCCCTGCTGTTCCAGGGATGAGACTGGCTCACTGGGCATTAGCCACACTTGGAATGGGCTCTGCCTGCAGCCCCAAGCCATGGATTCTTGGATTCACCACTGTGATTGCTGCTGGGCTCTAGGGTCTCTTTCTGCTCACCTGCTGCTCTGCAGCCAGGTGGCTCAGTGCCAATCTGGCCCTGGTACAACCAGCAATGGACCTGGGCTGTGTACATAGGTGGCATGGTGGCTCGGAATTGTGGGGGCAGAGCTCCTCTAGTCCTAGCCACCCAGTTCTCTATGCTGGCCCCAAGTCCTCTGTCAGTTAAAGGGGCAGGCAACCCTGTTATACCAGTATTTTCAAAATCTTTATTAATGATTGTCTAAATGAAATAATAAACTGAAAAAGATGGGTTTGATGTTTGCTGCAAATAAATGTTCAAATATTGCTTACTTGAGACGTGAACTCAGCTATTTAAATCTAAGAATCTAAGATATTTCCAATCTAAGAAATATCGGATATAGCAGGGATGAAAGGTGAAGTGTCTCCAAAATAAACCTCCCATTGTGCTCAGTAATGGGTAGGTATTTTATCTTAACCACAGGTGAAAAGTTTGACACTCTTATTTCAACATTTCTGCCTTTGTGTTGTCAGTTGGGATGGTAGATAATAGAACTCACCACTTGTCCCATCTGGCTCCCCCCTCGATTAAGGCTCTTCTAAATGCAACAGAATCACTATCACTGTGGCCACTGGTGAGTCAGACTCATAAGAGCAGGGCAGGGGTAGGATACAGAGGAGTAGCTCTTTTGTGCAGTGAGCATCTCAGCAGCATGAAACCACTATGAAAAAATGCAAATTTAATTTATGTTATATTCTGTAGGTTTTATCCCTTTAGATGTCATGACAACCTGGGCAGGAACATAGAATCAACCACTATGTAGCTGCACAAACCTGTGCCAAATAAACTTAACATACAAATCATTCTGATGTCTTTTGCCACTTAAGCTCTAGTTTCCTTATCAAGTATAACAATTGTGCTTTATTACATTCAAAGGTCATTCTAATTTCCCTTTCTGATACTTATAGAGCCCTTGATTAAATTGTATTCAACTTGAAAATTATCAGTCTCCATTTCGTGTTGGTCTCTTGTGCTTGGTTCCAGGACTGAGTTCAGGAATCTTTTCTTGGTGTATAAAAAGTGTGAATTTGACCCACCTGATATTCTTTCAGGATGCTGAGGTAAAAAATGCAAATCAATGCTTTCTCCAATGGAGCTGTTTGTGAACATCTGTAAATTCATCCCTTTTCCTCCATGCATCTATAGAATAGTTTTGATAGAAAGAAATTCAGTTGCTCTCCACTCCCAGCTCTTTCAACTTCCTGGCTGGGTCAAGAATCAACACCAACCAAAGGGATAGATGGTAATTCCAGTAACCCCACTTTTCATATTTCTGAGAGAATGGTGTAGCTCCTGCTTCTACAGTAACTGAGCTGGGTGGTGGGAGGGGAAGGGAAGAAGATACAGCAACTCCTTGCAGTTCGTGGGGGCAGGAAGGATGGCCACCTGTTAATTTATCTTTTTTGTCTTCCCAGAAAATACAAAAAACTTGCCTCCTTCTACCACTTTTTCAAGGAATTCAGGGAAGGAGGGAGGCATGTGGGGGTGTATACTTTTCAGTGTATGTGTCCCAGCAGGCAGGCAGATGGCCTCCTCACTCACCTCCAGTAATGCTGACAGTCTTGCTCCAGTAGGTGGTGTGAAGGAGAGGCTGTCTGCTCTAATATTCTCTGCACTGCATCTTCTGCACTATTGTCACTTATCCCCTGCTCTCCTGGACTCCTCCAGACCTAATTAAAGGTATAGGGCCTTACTGGAGGGCTCTGCTTAAAAAGATCCTGAAAACTAAGAAAGGGGTGAGTGGGAGCTCTCTAAGTCTGCTTACTCACTGAACCATGACAATTGTGTGACTCCTCTGTCTCCAGATTGCTAGTGATCTGTTTATTGCATGTATTCCTTTCCACATTTGATTTTCTGAATTTAATATTTGAGTTCTGGGATTAATGACGGTATATTGTTAAGCATCCCTTCTTTTCTATCACTGTCCTCATCTCAGCAAAAGATAATTTTGTAAAGCAAACTTCCTGACCACGTGTGGTCAAAGATCACAGGGCAGTTTCATAAAATGAGGGGTATCGCTGCTAATCACATTCAAATTTTTGATATTACCTTCTGTTTTCTTAAATTCCCTCTTTGTTGTCACTTTCCATTCCCAAACACTGTTAAAACATTGCTGTGTTTCATCGCAGAAATGGCTGTGTACGTTTTAACTGAAGCTGGGTGTTCTGAAGCTAATTTAATATTTATTAAATATGTTGACGTCCTCAGTGATGTATAAGTGAAAAATAGATTTCTGTTAATTACACTATATATTTGCTTGTTACCAGAGCTGTAATCACTAAGACCTTTTTTGATATGGTCATTTATTTTTGCTCCCAATAAAGTTTTCTATTGATTATTATGTACATACAGTAATGGATATGTGATTTATTTGTTGCCTTTAAACTTAGGTCAAGTACAGTATTGTAATACAGTCTGCTTACAAAAAAAAAAAAAAAACAGGGCTCAAATCATTACTTTTTAAAGCCACAATCTCTTTTCCTGTTAGAAGCAGCTGAGTGTGTAGTTTTAAAGTAAAGCTTGATATAGTTTTAATTATTATATTTTGGAAGTCATTGGCTTTACCAATTGCACATTGTACTGTTACTGCCATGGTTTTCCCTGACTGTCTAATGGTGGAGAAATTAATCAGTTGACCATGACTGCTTTTCAGCTCATGAATGATGCATAATTACACAACTTTTTATAAATGTTTTTAAGACAATAAAGGTAGGAACAAAATAGGGATAAGCTACAAGCATGAAGTAATGAAAAATTTCATTTGAACAAAAGATGTATGATCTCCTATGGCCTTATGTCACCCCTGTGCTAGGGGAATTTAGGATTACCGTATTTTTCGCCCTATAAGACGCAAGGGGAAAAAGTTGGTGCGTCCTATAGGGCGAATGCAAAAAAAAAAAAAAAAAAAAAAAAGCGCCTCGCTCTCCCGTCCCCGCCGCGCGGGCGGGCTGCCGAGGTTCCCCCCTCCCCGCCGGACAAAAAAAAAAAAAAAGCGCCGACTCGCTCTCCCGTCCCCGCCGCGCGGGCGGGCTGCCGGGAGAGTCCCGGTTCCCCCCTCCCCGCCGCGGGCGCGCTCCCGGCAGCCCGCCCGCGGCGGGGAGGGGGGAACCGGGACGCTCCCGGCAGCCCGCCCGCGCGGCGGGGACGGGAGAGCGAGTCGGCGATTTTTTTTTTTTTTTGTCCGGCGGGGAGGGGGGAACTCCGGCAGCCCGCCCGCGGCGGGGAGGGGGGAACCTCGGCAGCCCGCCCGCGCGGCGGGGACGGGAGAGCGAGGCGCTTTTTTTTTTTTTTTTTTTTTCCCCGGATTTTTTATTTAAAAATGAGGGGGCGTCTTATAGGACGGAGCGTCCTATAAGACGAAAAATACGGTACATTTGTGCTTGATGGCCAATTTTGAGGCTTTTTCAAAGTGGTAGTTGCCTTTGTAGAAAAACATTATAGTAGTGCTGTTTCTCTTTATGTAAATTTTCATATCCTTTAAAAGTCATTCATTTCTCTGTAGGTCAACATCACTAGCAAGTTAAATACAATATTATAAAATTATATAAAAGTGAACTGATTACCAGAGTCTGTGGCCATCCAAAATGTATGCTGATAAATCCTTTATACACCATGTCACCCTGTCATATATTATGATATTTTTATTTACCAAGAACAACTGTAGGAAATTTTAGTGGTATTTTCAATGGATTGCTAGTAGTAATTTCTTTCTCCTTGGTATTTGAACAGTTATAGTTCATATAACTTTTAAAAAGCTCTCAAATATATCTGAAATATGTTACCTCCACAATATGTGGCATCTACAGAATACATGATGGTGTTTTATGATATACATGTTTTATTGCAATGAGTTTATAATTATATTCACATTTTCTCCTTTAATAGTAGATGTGACAGGTTGGATTACAGAAACTTTCTGGGGGCTGCCAACTGATGCGCCAAGACTACTTCTGCCCCCATATTCCCTGCAAACTTGGGACTCCAGAGCCCTGCCTGGTTGTGTCAGACACGCTTGCTGGCTACAAACACAGACTCAGGTCTGAACCACATCCCACAAAGTGTAAGCTTAATTGAAAGCAGCTTAAGAAGTGTTTGTTTTTAACACTTAGCTGCATGAAATAATATATAGAGGTGGAAAGACCTTGAAAGGTCATTGAGTCCAGTCCCCTGCCTACACTAGCAAGTACCAAGTACTGTACCCTGATGGATATTTTGCCCCAGATCCCTAAATGGCCCCCTCAAGGATTGAACTCACTACCCTGGGTTTAGCAGGCCAATGCTCAAACCACAGAGCTATCCCTCCCCCCCTACACCCAGAGTGTAGAACACCTTTGCCCTGCCCCTTCTCCAAGGACCCAGCCCCACTCACTCCATCCCCCACCATCTGTTGCTTATGGTGGGATGGAGTGAGTGTGGGTTGAGGGGTTCAGGGTGTGGGAGTTCAGGGTATGGGAGGGGGTTCTGACCTGGGGCAGGGGATTGGGGCGAGGGTGGGGATGAGGCTCTGGGAGGGATGTATAATGCACGAAGAGGTTTACTTGGGCAGGGGTTGGGGTGCAGGAGGGGGTTCAGGGAGCAGGATCCAGCTGGGCAGCACTTATCTCAGGTGGCTCTTGGAAGTATTCGGCATGTCTAGCTCTAGGCCGAGGGGCCAGGAGGCTCTGCCCACACACATCCTGCCCTCAGGCGCTGCCTCTACAGCTCTCAGTGGCTGTGGTTCCTGGATAATGGGAGCTGCAGAATGACCGCTTGGGGTGGACACAGCATGCAGAGCCCCTCGTGGCCACCCCTCTGCCTAGGAGCTGGACATATGGGCTGCTTCCAGGAGCCACATGAAGCCCAGGCAAACAGGAAGCCTGCCTTAGCCCTTGCTGTGCTGCCAATCAGACCCCGTGAGTGATGCTGACAGCAGCTGCCAGAGTTCCTTTTTGACCAGGTGTTCCAGTTGAAAGCCAGATGCCTGGCAACCCTACTGACCAGCTGTCTAAAAAGACCTGTTTGCTTTCTCTTCAGAAACTAATAGAATGATTGCTACAGATATAAGTTCCCTAGGGGTTTCTTTGCAGTTACAAATTCATCAGCTTCTATCAGAACCAGCACACAGTCTTAATAGGTCTCACAGGCCAAGTTCTTGCAATCCTCCCCTGAGGACTGGGGCCCACTGTGGACAAATGGTCCTGTCTGTTTTCTGGATTAGGAAGGGATCAATTTAAGATTCAGGCTTTTATTCAAAAGTCTTTGTCTGTTGGTCTCTAGTTCAAACTAGATTCTCCAATGTATGCATATTTCCCCAGGGGGATGGCTGCAAAGGCTGATAATGGAGGAAGTTCATTAGCAGCCTCTCTCCCACTAGAACAGGTACATATAATACAATTTTGTATGTGTTGCTATGGCATTTTAAATGCAAGGTACCCCAAAGGTATTAACCCTAATTCAGTAAGTTTTATCTTAATTCTATAAAGTTTGTTCAGGATATTACAGAATGTCTCTCACAACAATTACTAGTAGTAATAGTCTTACAACATCCATAGTGTAGTCAGTGCTTTATTGCTAGGCTTGGAAGGGTTAGATTTTTATCAGTAAATGTTACTAAACATCACTTTCGGCATATGCACACAAACCAGTGAAAAAAATATATCCATTGGTGATAATTGAAATTTACAGATAGGCAAAGTAAGAAAAATGATGCTTAAGAACTTACTCAAATTTGATTTAAGGATATTTCAATTTTAATGTAGACAATTTGTATTTTAACACTTCTCAGGCTTTAATTTTTTGAACTGGTCTGTACTATCATTAAATAATTATTGTTTGACACTTCCACCATAATTGCCCACAACCGTGAACATTTTAATTGGTTAAAAAAAATAGACAAAAAGCTTTAAAAAAATCAGTATCTGTCAAAATTATATGTAAAATTGCATTTTGCTAAGCCTGTTTATAGCAGTGTAAAGCTGTGGGCCAAAATTTTCAAATGTAATTGGCTTCTAAATCCACATTTAGGATCCTAAGTACTCTCAGGAGTGTTCATCATCTGCTACTGCCAGAGAAAGCCAAGCCATTTTATTTAGGACCCTAACATCAGGCACCCATATTTGAAAATATTTTCTTTTTCTCTCTCGCTCTTGTTAGAGATGAATAGACAGAGAGATAAAGATAGTACTTCTACTGTGCTGCATTTCATTGACTTTACTGCATAGTTGTGGCATGTTGGTTCTGAAAGTCCTGGATACTATCATCTGATCTGGTTTGCCTGGGATTTAAACATTTTTTTGAAACTATTTCTAAAAACACTTTAAATAGAAGAATCTATCAGTATATACAGAATATTCTGGTCAGAGACTTTATATTGAAACCTGTGGTACTTCCCTTTTGTAATCCATTTTAAAGCTCATACTCAAGCTAGAAATTATCATTCTTCGAGCTTGGCAACAATGCAAGGCTTACTAAGCATATATAATTGTAATTTAAGTGGAAAATATGAGCAAGGAGTTAGACAAAAGTCAGTATTCAGAAATTAGTTTGTTTGCATGCAGTACACAGACCGTAAGTGCTTTGTCATCTGGTAAGATTTTCTGTTTGTATGGGAGAGTTGACCTTAAATTGTCTACATGTGTATATACAATTGCTTAGCTGTGTATTCCATTGCATATGGTTTTCCAAATAGTTGGCTCTTTTCCCTAAATATTAAATATATTTTTCAGGGAAGAAAATAATAAGCTTGTTTGGGGTTTTTTACACAATCGTTAGGCAGAAACATAATATAATCAAATGATTTTATGTAACAAATGCAACCACTGCAGCAGTGTATTCTCTAGATGTTAATAGCCTTAAATTTCTTCCAGAAGCAGACATTAATCAGTCAGGGATGGGTTATTTTATGTTCTTTAATGGCCTTTCTTGATAGATGGAAATTTTGTTTACAGATTATTCTTCATTGAACTGCCACACACTGCTAGCTATGATTCTTAAGAGATGCTTTCAAAATACAAATTGTGCTGGTAAAAAATCTGTTCACAGTTAAATTAAATTAGAAGGCAACATTCATTGCTAGGCATAGGTAATGGAGCAGTATACTCAGAATACCCTTTCATGTGTCATTTATAGGGAAAGCAATATTAACTCTACAAGTTGTTTGTACATTTTTAGAACAATGTAATGACTTTTTTTTTGGTCATTTCTGAACAGCATCATATTAGTTTCTGCAGAGTTCACCGGGATTCTTTCTATTCATTTAATTTCTGATAGTCAACTTCTACTTTTGTATTTTTACAAGTAATATTAATCTTCAGTTAGGAAACTTATGAAACAAGCATAGATTTTAAATGCTTTCTGGGTGAATTAATCATCTTCATTCATTAGGGAGAGTTCAGCAGTGTGATTTTTTTTTTAAGTTGTCATGGGAAATGGTTCATTTCATAAAGGCATTTTATTTATTGCACATTTCAGTGCATCATTAGTCAAAGGTTTATAATAAAAGATTAATAATTCATCTAGGTTTTAGTGATGTTTTGCATTCATAAATCTTATGGATTTATTATATATAGGTGGTGGTGTGTTTGTTTTTAATTCTAAATTAATAGTCTCATCCTAAAAAGTAGATGGATGAATGGTTAAAATATATTTGTTTTAGGGTATCTCTGTTCTGTGATGATTTTTTTTATCATCTTTGATTTTGTCTATAGCCAATGGAAACTGTTAATGGTTCAAAGGAAAATAAGAAGATAAGTGTTGCTTGAACTATATGAAAATTGAAATGTTTGCAGTAACTTCAATTCAGAGATAAAATAATTCATTTACTAGATTTTCAATGGATATGAACTGGAGAAATGGTCTGAATTAAACAGGATGAAATTCAATAAGAACAAATGCAAAGTACTACAATTCAGAAGGAATCCTCAGTTGCACTAATTCAAAATGGGAAGTGACTAGGGGCTGGTCTTCATTACGGGGGGGCGGGGTAGAGGGAGGGATCAACTGCAGATACGCAGTTTGTAAGTCTGCGTATCTCCAGCCGACTTACCTGCCGTCCTCATGGCGGTGGCAGTCGGCGGCACGCTCCCCCGTCGACTCCAGCATGCGCCTCCCGGCGAGCTGGAGTTCCAGAGTTGATGGGGACGCCGTGGGTGATCGATTTCTCGCGTCTTCACTAGACTCAAGAAATCGATCGCTAACAGATCGATTGCTGCCTGCCGATCCGGTGGGTAGTGAAGACAAGCCCTAGGAAGGAGTACTGCAGAAAAAGGTTGGAGGGTATAGTGGATCACAAACTTAAGTACAAGTCAGTAATGTAATAGCATTGCAAAAAAAATCCTCATTCTGGGATATATTAACAGCAGTATTATAAGCAAGACACAAAGTACCGTAATTCACTACTGATAAGACTTCAACTGGAGTATTGTGTCCAACTGGACACCACACTTGTGGTCAAATTGTAAAAAGTCCAGAAGAAAGCAACAAAAAATGATTATAGGACTAGAAAACATGATCTCTGAGGAAAGACTGAAAACTTTGGGTTTGTTTCATGTAGAGAAGAAAAGATTACGGGTGAAATATAACATTTTTCAAGTATTTGAAAGGTTTTTATAAAGAGAGGGTGATAAACTGTTCTCCTTAACCACTGAGGACTGGACAAGAGGCAATGGGCTTAAATTGCAGCAAGGGAGATTTAGGTTAGACATTAGAAAAAACTTCCTAACTGTAAGGGTAGTTGAGCATTGCAATGAATTACCCGGGAATGTTGTAGACTCTCTGTCACTAGAAGTTTTTAACAGGTTAGACAAAACTGTCAGGGTTAGTCTAGATCAGGGGTTGGGAACCTATGGCTCGCGAGCCAGATGTGGCTCTTTTGAGCCTGTCATCTGGCTCGCGGCGCTGCTGTGACGGCTGGGGGGCGGGGGAGGCGGTGTGGCGCGGCTCTGAAAGCAAAGCTGGGGGGCGGGGGAGGCGGTGTGGCCCGGCTCTGAAAGCTAGGCTGGGGGGCGGGGGAGGCGGTGTGGCGCGGCTCTGAAAGCGAGGCTGGGGGGCGTGTCACTCCTCTCCTTCCCTCGCTGGATTTCGGTCACAGCAGCGTGACCCAGCGAACAAGTAAGCAGGGGGGGGGGGAGCCGTTTGCAAGGGAGCATGGAGAGGAGGCTGGGCTGGGAGCAGAGATAAGCCGTTTGCAAGGGAGCATGGAGAGGAGGCTGGGCTGGGAGCAGAGATAAGCCGTTTGCAAGGGAGCATGGAGAGGAGGCTGGGCTGGGAGCAGAGATAAGCCGTTTGCAAGGGAGCATGGAGGGGAGGCAGGGCTGGGAGCAGAGATAAGCCGTTTGCAAGGGAGCATGGAGAGGAGGCTGGGCTGGGAGCAGAGATAAACCGTTTGCAAGGGAGCATGGAGGGGAGGCTGGGCTGGGAGCAGAGATAAGCCGTTTGCCAGGGAGCATGGAGGGGAGGCAGGGCTGGGAGCAGAGATAAACCGTTTGCAAGGGAGCATGGAGAGGAGGCTGGGCTGGGAGCAGAGATAAACCGTTTGCAAGGGAGCATGGAGAGGAGGCTGGGCTGGGAGCAGAGATAAACCGTTTGCAAGGGAGCATGGAGAGGAGGCTGGGCTGGGAGCAGAGATAAACCGTTTGCAAGGGAGCATGGAGAGGAGGCTGGGCTGGGAGCAGAGATAAACCGTTTGCAAGGGAGCATGGAGAGGAGGCTGGGCTGGGAGCAGAGATAAGCCGTTTGCCAGGGAGCATGGAGAGGAGGCTGGGCTGGGAGCAGAGATAAGCCGTTTGCCAGGGAGCATGGAGAGGAGGCTGGGCTGGGAGCAGAGATAAACCGTTTGCCAGGGAGCATGGAGGGGAGGCAGGGCTGGGAGCAGAGATAAGCCGTTTGCCAGGGAGCATGGAGAGGAGGCTGGGCTGGGAGCAGAGATAAACCGTTTGCAAGGGAGCATGGAGAGGAGGCTGGGCTGGGAGCAGAGATAAACCGTTTGCAAGGGAGCATGGAGAGGGGGCTGGGCTGGGAGCAGAGATAAACCGTTTGCAAGGGAGCATGGAGAGGAGGCTGGGCTGGGAGCAGAGATAAACCGTTTGCAAGGGAGCATGGAGAGAAGGCTGGGCTGGGAGCAGAGATAAACCGTTTGCCAGGGAGCATGGAGGGGAGGCAGGGCTGGGAGCAGAGATAAGCCGTTTGCCAGGGAGCATGGAGAGGAGGCTGGGCTGGGAGCAGAGATAAACCGTTTGCAAGGGAGCATGGAGAGGAGGCTGGGCTGGGAGCAGAGATAAACCATTTGCAAGGGAGCATGGAGAGGAGGCTGGGCTGGGAGCAGAGATAAGCCGTTTGCCAGGGAGCATGGAGAGGAGGCTGGGCTGGGAGCAGAGATAAACCGTTTGCCAGGGAGCATGGAGGGGAGGCAGGGATGGGAGCAGAGATAAGCCGTTTGCAAGGGAGCATGGAGAGGAGGCTGGGATGGGAGCAGAGATAAGCCGTTTGCAAGGGAGCATGGAGAGGAGGCTGGGCTGGGAGCAGAGATAAACCGTTTGCAAGGGAGCATGGAGGGGAGGCAGGGCTGGGAGCAGAGATAAACCGTTTGCCAGGGAGCATGGAGGGGAGGCAGGGCTGGGAGCAGAGATAAACCGTTTGCCAGGGAGCATGGAGGGGAGGCTGGGCTGGGAGCAGAGATAAGCCGTTTGCCAGGGAGCATGGATAGGAGGCTGGGCTGGGAGCAGAGATAAGCCGTTTGCCAGGGAGCATGGAGAGGAGGCTGGGCTGGGAGCAGAGATAAGCCGTTTGCAAGGGAGCATGGAGGGGAGGCAGGGCTGGGAGCAGAGATAAGCCGTTTGCCAGGGAGCATGGAGAGGAGGCTGGGCTGGGAGCAGAGATAAGCCGTTTGCAAGGGAGCATGGAGAGGAGGCTGGGCTGGGAGCAGAGATAAGCCGTTTGCAAGGGAGCATGGAGGGGAGGCTGGGCTGGGAGCAGAGATAAGCCGTTTGCCAGGGAGCATGGAGGGGAGGCTGGGCTGGGAGCAGAGATAAGCCGTTTGCCAGGGAGCATGGAGGGGAGGCTGGGCTGGGAGCAGAGATAAGCCGTTTGCCAGGGAGCATGGAGGGGAGGCTGGGCTGGGAGCAGAGATAAGCCGTTTGCCAGGGAGCATGGAGGGGAGGCTGGGCTGGGAGCAGAGATAAGCCGTTTGCCAGGGAGCATGGAGGGGAGGCTGGGCTGGGAGCAGAGATAAGCCGTTTGCCAGGGAGCATGGAGGGGAGGCTGGGCTGGGAGCAGAGATAAGCCGTTTGCCAGGGAGCATGGAGAGGAGGCTGGGCTGGGAGCAGAGATAAGCCGTTTGCCAGGGAGCATGGAGAGGAGGCTGGGCTGGGAGCAGAGATAAGCCGTTTGCCAGGGAGCATGGAGGGGAGGCTGGGCTGGGAGCGGGGATAAGCCGTTTGCAAGGGAGCATGGAGGGGAGGCTGGGCTGGGAGCGGAGATAAGCCGTTTGCCAGGGAGCATGGGGGGGAGGCTGGGCTGGTAGCGGGGATAAGCCGTTTGCAAGGGGGCGTTGGAGGGAGGCTGGGCTGGGAGCGGGGATAAGCGGTGTGGGGGAGAGACCGGGCTGGGTGGGTCCGTTGGGGGGGGTTGGAGGAAAGGAGGTTTGGGGGGGAGAGACCGGGCTGGGTGGGTCATTTGGGGGGTGGGTGGGAGGGAAGGAGGTTTTGGGGGGAGAGACCGGGCTGAGTGGGTCAGTTGGGGGGGTGGGAGGGAAGGAGGTTTGGGGGGGGAGAGACTGGGGGGGGGAGAGAGTGGGCTGGGCGGGTCAGGCAGGCGGCAGGACCCTGGCTGGCAAGGGGCCAGTGGGGGAAACCCCAAAGCAGTGCAGGGCTAAGGACTCCACCTGCCACTGCTTTGGGATTTCCCCTGCTGGCCCCTTGCCAGCTGGGGTCTCAGCTCCCGTTGCCAGCCTGGGCTTCGGGGGAGGAGAGCGGAGCCGGGGCAGGAGGCGAGGCAAGGCAAGCCGGGGGAGGGGGCCAGTGAGAGCGCGGCCGGAGCCGGGGGAGGAGAGCGCGGCCGGAGCGGGGGGGGGGGGGGGGGAGGGCGCGGCCGGAGCGGGGGGGGAGCGCGGGGGGGGCTATTATATGGCTCTTACTAAAATAAATTTCCAAATATTTTGTTTTCATGGCTCTCTGAGTCAAAAAGGTTCCCGACCCCTGGTCTAGATAATACTTAATTCTGCCTCAGGTCATCTAGTCTACTCCTCTATACTATCGAGGTCATTTCTATCATCAGGGCAACTACTCTTAAAGTTCAGGGTGTGTGGGTGTGAAATCTAAACTTAAAAAGTAGTTGCTCTGATCAGTTCACTTCCATTGAAAATATATTATGTTTGTTTTTCAATTTTTTAAATAAAATTAAATGTGGTGCCTTAATAGCTGATTAATCCATTATTGGCTGTTAAATACTCTTCCAGGATTTGATGATCTAATATCTATCTCTATCTTTTACTATTATGAGTCAATAATCAAATGTATTTGCCCTTTATCTAATTGCTGCCTAACTATAAATAGAACCACGGGGGGGGCGGGGAGGGATTGGTAAATTTTTAACAAAATAGTTGTGTGTTTTTTGCAGCCTTAATCTACTACATTTTAAAATATTTTACTTAACAAGATAGAGGATCTGAAGGCCATAATAACTTGTTTGACATGATTTAAAATCAGCATATTTTATACTAGGCAAAATGCAAGATGATTTGAAAACTATGTACTTTATGTATTCAGCATAATTTCTGAGGGTATACGGTTGCTTTCCTCTCCTAATTTGACTTGACTCCTTCTTTGATGATATTCTGGTCAGACAGCAAATGGGCATAAAATAGTCCCCAGCCCTGATCAAATAGTTGTATTTGAATATTTGTGACTGGCATTATGCCTTTAAGCATGTATAGAGTATTATATAAAGTGAGGTGACTTTCAGTCATACTGAATTAAAGTAGAGCATAAGCTGATTATAATAATGCAATGACAACTGGAGGCCAATTATTCACAGCATATTTTATTTCTTGTTTTAAATAATTATGATAGATCACTTTAGCTTAAAATAGTTCATTGTGTTTTAGAATATCTTAAAATACTGTTTTTGTTTTTCTGTTCTGAGACATGTAGTTAGATAATCTAAAAAACCTTGTGTGGCAGCAATGTCTACTAGACAGACTATTTCTTTCATTGTATTTGTGCATATGAAATCCAAGAATATGTTCAGAAAAAAAAAACTTTTTGATGAATTAAAGCATGTATTTCCTCTTCTTTTTCCTTTCTCAGTTATAACATTGTACGTGTGTATAAATATAATGTGACATTGAAGTCTGATATGCCAGCTGCCAAAATTGCAGTGCCTCTCTTATTTTGATCTGCTGTAACTGCAGCATCAAGCTGATTTGGCAGTGCCTTCAAGGCATACAGGTAGTGCCCAGTTTTCAAATCTCAAGTGCACAACCTGAAGGAAAGCAATATTATTTTTCATGTAATGAGCTTTAGTACATGAACAATTAAGAAAACATAACTGAATGAAGCTAATCAGCAAGATGCAGAAGCTTGCCGCCAGGACTCTGCTGAAGTCAATTGTGCCTCTTATCTACAATTTTATCTGTTAAGCTAATAGCACCAATGGGTATAGTGGCACAGAATAGTAATTACACAGCTCCAGGGACCCAGGGGTTTTTTTTAAATGTTTGAGGCTTAAAACAAAGGCAGTCTTTTAATTCTGTTAGAAGCAATTATAATTAGCAGTTGGTGGGGATATTTGTTTGGCCTATAATTTTCAGGGCACTCCAAAAAAAAAACAACAACCCCAAACAAACAAAAAAACAACTAGGAACTTGAGGTAGAATATAAGACTGTAAAGATCTCCAATTCTGTTGGTATCTATTCCTTCCAACATAGACTGACATTTATGAGTCCAGTCCTCAATGAGCTCCATTCATGCCCTGCATCCTGCCTTCAGAGAGCCTGTTGTAGGATAGGTTTTAAAGTGGTAGCGATGTTAGTCTGTATCAGCAAAAAGAACGAGAAGTACCTGTGGCACCTTAGAGACTAAAAAAATTATTTGGGCATAAACTTTTGTGGGCTAAAACCCACTTCATCAGATGTACAGAATGGATCATACAGTGTGTGTGTATGTGTATAATATTTATATATATATATATATATATATATATATATATATATATATATATATATATATATATATATATATATATATATATATATATATATATATATATATATATAAACAGGTTTGCCTTACCAACTCGAATCAGATAAATCAATTAAAGTGGTCTATTATCAGCAGGAATAAAGATTACATTTGTAGTGGTAATCAGGATGCACATTTCAAATGGTTGACAAGAAGGTATGCGTAACAGAGTGTGTGTGTGTGTGTGTGTGTGTGTGGCGGGGAATTAGTATGGAGAAATAGTTTTTGTTTGTGTAATGAGCCATCCACTCCCAGTCTTTATTCAGGCCTAATATGATGGTGTCCACTTTGCAAATTAATTTCAGTTCTGCAGTTTCTCATTGGAGTCTGTTTTTGAAGTTTTTGTTGTTGAAGAATTGCCACTTTTAGGTCTGCAATTGAGTACTCAGGGAGGTTGAGATGTTCTCCAACTGGTCTTTGAATCTTATAATTCTTGACATCTGATGTGTGTCCATTTATTCTTTTGAATAGAGACTGTCCAGTTTGGCCAATGTACATAGCAGATGTACATGATATATACAGATATATATGCTATCATATATCACATTGGTAGATGTGCAAGTGAACGAGCCCCTGATGGCATGGCTGACGTGATTAATTCCTATGATGGTTTCCCTTGAATAGATATGTGGACAGAGCTGGCAACAGGTTTTGTTACAAGGATAGATTCCTGGGTTTGTGTTTTTGTTGTGTGGTGTGTGGTTAATAGTGAGTATTTGCTTCAAGTTGGGGGGCTGTCTGTAAGCAAGGACTGGCCTGTCTCCCAACGTCTTAGATATGTAGAATGGGTCCATGTTGGGGAGGAGAAAGTTGGAACAAATAGATGTTTCAGACAAATTCCCAAAGAAGGTATACCTTCACATTCCTTTCTTACCAACCCATGGACAGTTCTTGCATTTTGCATATGGATTTCACCTTTTTTCTTTTGCTTTTTTCCAACTTTGGTCACTACCATTTGATTTGACGAGTGCTCATCTCTTCCCAGATAATATTTCTGATTATGATCTGTAACAGAGAAAGTTAAAACAAGAAACCGGCACATAGATTTATGTTAAACATTAACACGAGTGCAGGAGATTGTACTAGCTGACGTATCGAGGTCCCTTCCAGTCTTACGATTCTATGTGGTGCCATAGAAATCTATCATAAGCCTGGGCTGAGGAGGAATATTTCATCTCAGAAGCATATTAGAAGCAGTTGAAGATGCCTCTGAAAAAAAACAAATGGTGTCATAGAAACAGAAATCAAATTCTTATTCAAGTCTATTGGGAATGCTATCTCCTACTCAGACAGACTTCAGTAAACCAGAGTTTATATTAAATCTATCCAATAATTCTTGTTCTCCCCTTCTCCTCTCACCCTAGAGATCAAGATTTGATTGTATAGTCCCTGGCGTCTCAACTGGTCAGTACAGAAAAAATCAAATCTTTTGACGTGTTCTCCTATTAGTTATCCAGGCAGAATGATCCTTCTGTCAGATGCCAGCTGAGGACAACAGAAAGGGCTCATTCACCTGCCAAATCAATGCAGGGAATAGGACCAGAAACAGAGAGAGCACAGCAGTTAATGTTTGGAACACAATGATTAGCTGAGATCTCAGAGCATGTTTTCTTCCATTGATAACAGACCTATTCTGGTTATGACAGTCAATATGCGAGAATAAACTAGGAAGAATGTGATTACCTTGACCACTGAACAAAAAACAACTTCTGTCGTTAGTGGCACAAAGTCTCTTTATGTGCATTGACCACCACGGGAAGATGAACAACAAAACTTGTTTGGCATAATTTCCACAGCTAATCAATTCCAAAATATTTCAGGAAATATTCTAGACATCACTGGGAGGAACACAGCTGATCTGGTGAAAATCAGAAAATGAGAAAGGGGAAGTGGAGGACAGACAGATCCACTGGCATCTAGTTAGCAGATTCCAGCAGCTTTGTCAATGTCTGTAATTGTCTGTAGATGAGATTAAATAACTAGATCTAACATTAACATGCTGAAGCATAACAATAGCCTCCCCCATCTCAGATTTGCTCATCATGCAAATAGAGTTTAAAAAGTTGACACTCATTGATCTTTCTTTCCAGACAGAGAGAAAATAACATTGGTGAGAGGAGTAGGAGGTCGGGGGAGGGGGAGGGCATCTGACCCTAGTGTGGTGAAAGTTGGAAGGGGGGGCACACAGAGCCCCCTGGTCTGAAGATGAAGATCATGGGATATGTACTCCCCATGCTGAGTTGGCAACCAAAGTGTTAACTGCCTGCCTGCTCTGCCAGAGCTCATTGGCAGCCCCACAGCAGCTGTGAGGATAAAAGGGCTATATGGAAGGAGGCTGGGATTTTTACCAGAGAGGTAGAGGGACCATGGAGAGAAGTGTTTGCCAACAAATGGGTGAGAAGCTGCCAGAGAAGTCAATACACCAGTGTGAGAGAGAGAACAAGAGGCTGGGGAGCCTATAGAGCTGGAAACAGCTCAGGGAACAGCCAGGGACTTGAGCAGGTTAGCACTGGGGCTCTGAACAGCTGAACCCAATGGAACAGCTGGACCTGGTTCCTCTACCACCTCCTCAGACTAAGAATGGAGGGGGAAAATTGTCAAGGATTAGATGTGTGAGACAGTCTCTCCTCTAGCCTCTGTGGTATTGTTGGACTTTGGGTTCCTTAGTTTTGGGTTTTTCTGTTAACCATGAAAGGGGATAGACTGAACAGTGACTTAGTAGGAGAGCTAGGCTAAATATGACAACAGACTGTGTTATGTCCCCTTTAGCCCTGTTGATGTCTAGATTGAAAGGACCACTGAAGCACCATGCCCTCCAAAGGCAAGGGTGTACTCCAGCATGGAGGAATAGGGGAGCACACAGAGGCTCTGATGTGGTGGGAAGAGGAGGAGACTCACAGAATCCAAGGAATGAAGGAAAGCTGGTGGAGTTGTTGTCTGTGGCCCTGAAATAAGTTGACGAGATAACAAATGTGGAAACTCGGGACAGGAGTGGAGGGTAATAGGCGCCTCTACAAGATGCCCCAAATATGGGCACTGCCCTATAAAATAGGGACATCTGGTCACCCTACACTGAAATAGAGAGGCTTAGGAAGGTGAAACGCAAGTAGCTTGCAGGGTAGGGTGGGTGTGGAGGAATATAAGCAGCCGCTGGTGTGTGCAATGAACTGAGCCTATGGTAGAACCAAAGTGTTCCTTTAGCATTATGCTTCCTACCCATTAAAACAAACTGTCTGATAGCTTCTGTCTCCAAACAGCTAAGTTTTTGAAGTTGAGAACTTTCTCGGTTGAGACCCAATATTGTACTTGTAACTCAAATAAGTAGTCCTTACAATTGTCAGAGTATTCATTCTCAGAGTAAATTCAAGTACTATTTTACCACTGTTAACCATCAAAATCCAATCTTTAGGATTATTGACAATCTCACAGCAGAGAAAATTTGTCTCCTATATTGATTAATACAGTTAAAAAATATATACTGTTTATCCAGTCATTAGTCAATATCATTTTTTGAAGTCTTCTTCATCCAGGGGAAGATGGAGGGTATAATATAAACCTCATTTTTATGTCTATCTTTAATGGATGATCTTGTTTCCTATCATGAAGGCACCATGCTGTGTGTATTCCATTGTAACAGATCTGTGGGCCTTTGCATGATGAAGAATAGGAATTATCTGTGATTACCTGAAAATAAGTTTTATACATCTGACTCACCTTGGAGATAAATATATTCTCAAGAGTATGGAAACTGACCTCAAATATGTGAGTTTGTTTCCATTATTCATTAGGGGGAATTTCCCATGCTTTGCAGTAGGAGAAATTGTCATAGTTCATGGCCACTGCACCTGTTTTCTCCTCTGTGGTCCTTTGAGGGTATCGCTCTATTCTCCCGGCTCCTCATCCATCACTTCTCTAGGGCATTGACCCTTGACTCTCTCGTCCTCCTTCCGTGGTTTTTCCAGGCTGTTCAGTTCCCTGCCTACATTGTGATATTCCCAGTAAGATAGATTGCATAAACAGGCTAGTTTGATTTTTCTTCAGTCTATAAAAAGCTGTAATGCCAGCAGTTGCAAGTTACCACAAGACCTTTATAAGCAAGCAAATTCATTTTTAGGGTGAAAGAATTACAGAGATAACATTAAAAACAATAAAAGCACCTACATGCAGCTAATAAGCTTACCAGAGATCACCTCCAGCTGCAACAAGGGCTCTGCTAAGAGTGATTACAGGTTCATGACTGTCTCAGATTCAGAGCCAGAACAACCCTGAATAGTTCAGTCTTTCCTTTGCATAGCTTGGGCCTTTGATCTTGGCCTTACCCAACAGTTGATCAGCAGACAAAGGCCAATTGCTGGGGTGCATAATCATGGGTGGGTAATTTGCATTCATTTCTCTCTAGATATATCTTGGGAAATCCATTTCACATGTATTGCCCTAAAAGGCTATAGTTGTCTGCCACATTGTTTAATATGGTACTTGATCATCTTGGCCTACAATAATACATTACATTTGCATTTAATACAATGGACTCCAAAGATACTTTAAACTTATTGAATTAAGTTTTCATAAGAGTACTGCAGGAAATTGCCATATTTGTCACAGAAACTAGTGTACTTTTTCCTCAAAAGATATTTAACACCATCTGTAATTTAGGACGGTAGATTTGAACAGAGCTGGCTAAAAAAAATCAGAATTTCCAGGTTGTGGGAATTTTCAACATTTTGAAATTTGGTTTTACTTTGAGAACAAAACCAAACTCTTCAAAATTTCCTGAAAACTGGAAATTCTGTAAAACTTTCATTTGGAAACACTGAAACGGCATTTCTGGAACAAAATATGCTTTCTGGGACCCAGCAGCTGCTGACTGAAATTGATATATTTGCCAGTTTCACTGCTGCCTACCACCAAATAACCCCAGTGAAGTTCAGCAATTATGTCAATTTCAGTCAGCAACTGTCATGGATTTCTGAGTTCGTGGACCCTGGAACTCCTGAGATCTCAGGCTGCAGTGCAGTCCATTTGGCAAGACTGCCCTGGAACTAAAAACTCTGGAAGCCCTGAAGTCCCCTGTAGCCCATCAAGTGGTTCAAAAGTTCATGAAATCCAGTCTGTTTCCACAAAGCATTTTGGGTTCAGAAAATCAGTGCTTTCAGATAAAACACTGAAAATTCCCAACCAGCTCTAAATTTGATATCTTCTTACTATGAAAGTTACTTTCTTTGGAGTGAATTTTACGTGTCAGGACGTTCTCCTGCCACTAATGATTAACAGGTCAAGTTCTGATCCTAAACTGTAAAGCAAGCTGTTGCCCATTTTAATAGAACTGTAGACTTTTTATTACTCAGGTAAGGATAGATACATTTTCCTATTCTTGACTATTGGAATGTAGGATTTGTAATGTTTAATAGCTCTCAGTAAACATGGCAGCTGGTTGGAGAGAAGGTCTAACACTTTTATGAACTGTAAAAAAATACAGCTCTTTCTGTTTGATTCAGCTAAGTTTTCCAAAAATTAGTTCATCCTAGGCATTTTCAAATTGAACACCCAGTAATAGCCTAATCACTCTCATTTTAATATTACATTTTGTTTGCATAATTATCATATTTGTAGCATCCAGTGAATAGAGGATCTGACCTGTATTACAAGTAGTTGTATACAAATTGAAGTCAAGGAGATTTTGTTTGTGTAAAAGGATCGACTCGCTGATGATAAAAATAAGATAAATACCACTTGAATAGTTTTGGGATTAAATGACACAGACAACTGGAAATATGGAAGGATATATGTATGTTTTGTAATGCTTGCCCTCATTATGATGTATCCAAAATGTTTTCCATAGAAATATGTTTGTATTGTAATACATGAGTAAATTATACTGATGGTGCAGGACTCTCTTGGCATATCTACTTAATACCAATTAAGAAAAAAGAAACTAGATAAATAAAACAATAACAATTACTGATCTTCCTGCATGTAAGCAAATTTACTGAAATTCTGGGGAGAAGTAATGTCAATGGGGAACTAACACATTGTTTCTAATGCCATGTTTTTAACTGTATTTCTGATACTGGGTAGAATGTAATTTTGCAGTAAAACACATTTTGCTTCTTTACTCCTATATCTCCACTCCACCTACTGTGCTGCAATATTTGATTGATGCTCCATTTAATATCAGGACAAACAGTTGTTTCCAAAAGTACTGCAAATGTGTTTTTGAAGACCTGTTTGGTACATTAGGCATGTGCCAACCTGTTCATCATAATAAATAATATTTTTTCATAATTAAAACAGGTAGTTAAACAGAGAACCAAAAATGCAAGATTAGTGTGCAAAAGGAAAGTTACTTATTTCCTAAATGAGTCCTCTACCTCAAAGTGTGCTGAAAATCCTTATCTGTTTGTCATCACTTTACTATAACCTCTACATCACAAAAGACCCAACACTTAAATTAAATTAGTACAACAAAAAATAAAGATCATTCTGCAATAGCCATGCCAGACCCAGAAGCTGAAACATATTACTGCAGTGTTGTGAGACCTTAGTGGAGAATACTGTATTCTATATTATAGGCTGTTCAGAAAACATGTTCAATACCCATCTCTCATGCACAATTGTTTGCCAGCTCCCTCTTCCTTGGTCCTACGTAATCACATTTGTCCATGTCTCCTTATGCTGCATTGTAGCGGGGTGACTGCCCCACTCCAGTGGAGAAGGTTTAAAACAGCCCTGGGAAGGGCTATGGCTGGGGGCAAGCAGCTCCCAGGCTGAGAGGGAAGCTGGGCTGATTGGGAAGTAGGCTCAGCCGGGTAACCATGCCCCAAACAGACCAGGCCCTTATAAAAGGGCTGAGGGGCAGGGGCCTGACAGAGAAGAGTCTCCTCTGGCTGCTGGGAGCTTGAGCAAAGTATCTAGATTGGTGCAGGGCTGGGGAAAGGCAGGAGGAGCTGAAGAAGCTCCAGCCTAGAAACCCCCAGGCTGCAGGGCCGAGGGGAAGGCCCCACAGAGGGGTACTGGGGTTGCAGGGGGCAGCCCATAGCTATTGGGAGAGTAGCAGCAGGCCAACCCCCCTCGCCAGTGATGAGGGGCAATGATACTGCAGTCTGCCCCAGAGAATGGGGGCAAGTGGTAACTGGCAGTTGCCTAGACTGAGGCAAGGTGGGGATAGAGGGTGGAGGGTTCCCCAGGGAGGGGAGACCCTAAGACCTGTTGGGGTACTGCAGGGGTGCAGCACCCTCAGTAAGAGGGCACTGGGGTCCGGGAGGGACACGGGGCCAGAGCAGCAAGTGGGACATCAGCCTGCAGAGGGTGCTCCGGACGCTGGTGAGCTAATTCCCAGACAGACCAGCAAGAGGGAGTCGCCGCCCTGCTACATGCATATAAAATCAAACTTTCTCAGCTGTCTATCTTTTGTGATGTTTTGGAACCTAACATTCTATAAAACAATAAGAAATAACTTTTTGTCTACCTTTTTTGTTCCCTTTTTCAACTTCCTTTTAACTCTGACTTTTTCCCCTTCATTTAATTTTTCTCTCCTCATTTCTGAGTTCCAACCACCCTTGTCTCTACTATCCTTCCTTTATATCTATCCTTTGCCCCCCCTCTTCCTTTCCATACAAGTCTTCTCCTTCTTTTTCCCTTATCCACTGATCTTTTATTAACTCTGTAAGTACACAGCTAACTATGACTCTGCCGGAGCTTCTTGCTAAGGCCATCTTGTTCACTCAGGGCATATTCAGAATATTAGCACAGATATTAGCACTGCAGTCTTTCTCACTGGTCTCCGCACTAACTTACTCCTGACCCCTTTCTTCTTCAGGGATTTGTCTATCCACTCTGTACTCCTAATACTGCACAGTTATTCCACCCTGAACATATGTCTGAGGGTAGAGTGATCAGATGTCCTGATTTTGTAGGGACAGTACCGATTTTTTTGAGCTTTTTCTTACATAGGAACCTATTATACCCACCCCTTGTCCCTATTTTCCACACTTGCTATCTGGCTAACCTAGTCTGGGGGCCGCTGAACTAACTTCCTGCCTTATCTTGCACAGACACTAGTATTAAAACTGGAGCCACACCAACAAAGTTGCATGGGCAGTATTGTCAATCCTTACAGTATTCAATACTGATTTTAAAGCATCAGCTCCTGGAATCAAATAATTGTAAGAATCTCAGTTGAGTGGGTTGCTTTTTTAAAGCATATTTCCAGCCCCATAGTGCTAAAGAAAAGTCTTGAAAACATGACCAGAGCATAACTTAAAGGATCAAAAACCTTAAGTCAAACTAAAAAGGCCTTCTCATTTTTGTATTTTAAATCTCATGATTTTTAATCCAGATGCATTTTTGTGGGGCTTGATTTATGATTTTTGAAAGTTTGACGTTATCAGTGATGCATTTTAGTATAGAAAAAACTTTGTTTCCTACTATCTTCCTTTTTTTCTCTTCTGAGTTAACGATAGGTAGAGCTTGACTGTATTTTTACAATGTCATTCAAGAAATGGCTGTGTTCTCTGTAGTTAATTGAAATGTCAGCATTTTTGTCAGTGTTTTGCAATTAACAATTTAAACAGAAAACCAGAGCAAATGTTTTTGTTGGTATAGAGTTATACACTTTTAAGATATTGTGGGGATAATGAACATGAGACTTTTCTTCAGTAAAACAGAAATGTGGTGTGTTACTTCTGTCTGTTTCATTTCTTTTAATTGTCGCTTGATTTTACGGATTTGAGACAGCAAATATACTGTGCCTTGACTTTATCCTTTCTTGGTTAAAGTTTTATTTAAAATATATGTCCCTGTCTAAAATGTGTAAATTTCTGAAGGATAGTTATAGTTTGAATTGAGAAAGTCAAACCCCCTGGTACAAGAGGTGAATTATAATCAGTTGCTTGATACTCAGAAAAACCATTTGCAATTTATTCATAGAAACATTGTTTAGTTTTGTCTTGGTTTTAATGGATGGAGAAAGAACAACTTTTGGCTGGTCTGATGGATTGAAAAGCCACAAATGAGTTCATGCCAAATGCTGGAAGCAAACATCCTAGAGTACCTTGGAAGAGACTAGGAGTACTTGGGGAACCTTTGAGATTAAAAAAAATTATTTGTGCATAAGCTTCCGTGGGCTACACCCCACTTCATCAGATGCATAGAATGGAACATACAGTAGGAAAAAATATATATAATTGGTGTGGGGGGGGTTATGTATATGTGTACATACATATGGAATATACATATACACAAAGAACATGAAAAGGTGGAAGTTGCCATACCAGTTCTAAGAGGCTAATTAATTAAGACGAGGTATTGTCAGCAGGAGAAAATTTTGTAATGGTAGTCAGGATGGCCCATTTCAGATGGGGAACAGTGGGGATAGTTAACATGGTGAAATAGATTCAATTTATGTAATGACCCAACCACTCCCAGTCTTTATTCAAGCCCAAATTAATGGTATCCAGTTTGCAAATTAATTCCAGTTCAGCAGTTTCTCGTTGGAGTCTGTTTTTGAAGTTTTTTGTTGAAGAATTGCCACTTTTAAGTCTGTTACCGAGTGACCAGAGAAACTGAAGTGTTCTACTGTTTTTTGAATGTTCGGATTCCTTATGTCAGATTTGTGCCCATTTATTCTTTTGCATAGAGACCGTCTGGTTTGACCAATGTACATGAATACTTTTCCTTGTAATGGAAAGCACAATGGAGGTGAGAGAATATAGACTAGCTGGTAATCCTCTAAACACACTGGGATAGAGAGCTAGAAGGCATCCATGATTAAATGAGTCATCTTGGAACTGAGAGAACTCTGGAGTTGGCTAGAGACTGATTTTATTGGCCTAGAAATGACCAAAGCAGTAGAAAGAAAATGCCAAGGCATTGAGCGCTGTATTCAAAGAAAAGTTCAAGTGGAAAACGTTGCCAAGCTTGTGGACATTAAAGCATATGCTCCTATGATGCTGATTGATCATTTCCCTAAGTATGCTCAGGCTTATCCAACTAAGGATCTGATGGCCAGAAATGTAGCAAGTGTGCTCTGGGAGAATTTTATTCTTCACTATGGTTTTCCCCAACAGATCCCCAGTGATCAGGGTGCCAACTTTGAATCTGAATTGATTATTGAGTTAATTAAGATCACTGAAGTAAAATCATGCACAACTGCTTATCACCCCAGTGGGAATCCAGTGGAAAGGTTTAATCATACTCTACTAAATATGTTAGGCACTCTCAAAGAGCATTAAAAAAAACCCAACCAACTGGAGGAAGTATGTTGAGCCATTAGTTAATGCATTGAACTACCAGAAATGATACTACAGGATACTCTCCATATTTTTTGATGTTTGGGAGGCAACCTATATTATCTATTGATTTGTGTTTGGGGATTAAAGCCAGAGGACAACAAGAAGTGACTCATCAGGAATAATGTAAGATTTAGGACACAGGCTTTGTTACACATATGACCTAGCTTCAAAAGAAAGTGAAAGGCCAATTAACCAACATATTAAGTTGGGATGCCAAAATAATTGTCAACAATAGAACCAGGTGATAGGGTTCTACTATGCAACCTGAGTCTTCGAGGAAAGCAGAAACTTGCAGATAGATGAGCACCATTAGTACATGTGGTACTAGAGCAACTAAAAGAAGATATCTCCATCTATAAGGTACAGGTAGAATCAGGAGATGGCCCTATCCAAATTCTTCACTGGGACATGCTAAGACTGTGTGCATATATTTCAGCTCATAAATCAATAGAGGTTAATCAGTTAGACTCCTGTAAGTGATAGAACTAGATACAAAACCACTGAATTGGTAGTTCAGATGGAGAATGAAGATGAATCTGTACTTGATTCAACTCTGGAGTCTGATATTAACTAATTGGCAAGAGAGTTTGATCCAAACCAAAATGTTCATTTTGAGGAAACTGAATTGGAAGAGAGACAAGATGGGAAAAATTCACAAAATAGGCTCTCCACAGAAGATTGTGTGAATTCTTCTGTTTCTCCAACCAGTCCAGAAGTGCCGGTGGAACCTCACAGGCCTGGTAGAATTAGAACTCGTCCACTTAAATATAAGGATTATATTCCTGACTTCTCCACTATTCTGAAAACTAAAGATTCACAGTCCATACAGGCCTATTGTGCGTACCTCTCCCTGTTACTTGACTGTGCAGAGATCTCTTTGACACCCGTGGGGGGAGGTAGAAGTGAGTTGTGTCTGGATCATTGTTGCTCGGCCCATTAAGCACTACACGTCCTGAAGCTTCTGGAATTTGGTGTGATAGTTTTAGGTATGATCCCTTAGGTTCCCTGTTGCTGGGGTCAGACTCCTTGAGGGCAAGGAGTCAGGACAGCTTCTTTACCAAGGGCCATGTGCCTGTGTGTGTTGGGAGAAACTGAACCAAGGAGCAGAAAGCTGGCAGTTGTCCCTAACTCTGAAGCATTTTGCAACAGGGTTTTCTTTAAATCTATACACTAAACTAAGTGATTTGGTTAATCAGTTAGCTGACTAGCTAGCAGTGATTACAGGAAAGTAAGAGTCTACATGGATTCCAACTGAAGATCTCAACAAGCAAGTGGAGGGAAGATGTTTTAGAGTCAGCAGACTGTATAGATATGATGATCAAAGACTAACTGAGACTTAGGTGACCAAAACATAAGCTTTTGGGAAGTTTGTTTCTTTTCACTCTATTTCTGTGGGGACTTAACTATTCAGATTTAAATTTGTTTTCTTTATTCATGTCTATGTCTAACTGTGAAGGTAATGTTTGTAGATTATAAAATAGCCATGCCATGCAGTAAAAATTAGATTATTATTTGTTTCTTTATCATAAGATTTTATAAAGTTAATTAAATAACTCTATTACTTTAGTTCATTTTGGGACTTAAATGTGGGGAGGTTGACCGTGCAATCCTTACTGAAAATCCTTAGAGATTGAACTCTGGGTCTCCAGCTACTTTCTGTGGGTGGTTTTTTTTTTTTTTTTTTAAGGCACTGGAGATGGGAAATTAAGTGAACTCTAGCCCACCCAATGGTTACACCTATACCTTTTCAGTATCCCAGGGATTATCTGTTCCTTAGCGTTCTGATTAACCACACACATTTACATACCCATGCTGGAGTTCGAGGACATTTGTACTATTATGTTCAGTGATGAGCTATGAGAATTACACACATTCTGCAATCCAATTTACAATGTCATCTGAGGGCTAAATTATCACTTATGCAAGGAAAAGTCCACAGAAGGGCCAGAAAGCTCCACAAGTTTCAATTATTCAGTTATCAGGCCATAGTTTATTAAATAGATCTTTCTAATATGGATTGTGTGCCATGTTCTGTATTTTAGTGTCTTTTTTGCAGCTCTGTCTGATGGGTCACTGTAAGCTCTTGTCCCGCTGTGACTAATGCATTTTCTGTCATGCTGCACACAAAGTCCACTGCTCGAGGCATGTAATACTTTCCCAGTTTCAGAGCAGTATGTAAAACCAAAATAAGGATTTCAATTCTAATTCTGACTGTTGTGCTGAGGGAAGTGGAGGTTTAATTTGACTAAGACACAACAATCAAATGTCTTCTGAGTACCTGCATATCTCCTTCACAAAGTTATTTCAGATCTAACAATTCAGTGTGTATATAGTTTTCTAACATTCTTTAAACTATAGCAATAAGGTGATAAAAGGAGAATCTATATTGTCATTAAATGTAATTTTACTTAAGGAAACTTTTCATTCTTATCAACATTTTTTTTTTGTTTTTTACTTATAACTGTGTAAAAAGTTTCCCTTAGATTGCTGGGAGTTATTTTCAAGAGGTCTGTAATTTGTTGTAACATTAGCATATTGTTATAATGCACACAACATAGTTCAGATAAGAATTGCTTTCACTACTTTCTTTACAAACTGGTTAACCCTCTTTCTTCATGAATCTCATTAGCAACTGATGATTTAAAAATGAGAGAGATGTAATAATAAATTCATGTATCCAATAAGAGTTAGTGTCATAAATCCAATAAGACAGTGTCAATTTCACATATTAATGAAAGTGACAATTTTAAAATCAATTTCATGAAACCTTTCATATAATACAGTAGAACCTCAGTTATGAACACCAGAGTTACGAACTGACCAGTCAACCACACACCTCATTTGGAACCAGAAGTCCACAACCAGGCAGCACTAAAGTCTCCTCCCCCACACCAAAAAATCCAATCCAGAACAGTGCTGTGTTAAATATAAACTATTTTAAAAAAAGACAGCTCCATGTTTCTTTATAGCAAAGTATCAAAGCTTTATTAAGTCAATGTTCAGTTGTAAACTTTTGAAAGAACATCCTTTTACTCTTTTATTTAGAGTTATGCACAACTCCATTCCTGAATACTGTTCTGTATTTGCCCTTTTTTTTTTTTTTTGGTCTTTGCCACTGCCTGATTGTGTACGTCCAGTTCCAAATGAGGTGTGTGGTTCACTGATGAGTTCGTAACACTTGTGTTCATAACTCTGAGGCATCTGATATAGATAAAGGCTAAAAAGGACAGCTCTCAGAATTAAATGAGATTTGGGGTTTTGCTGTTGGGCCTTTTACTTTTTGGGAGAGAGGGACCTAAAACTTTGGTGAACTGGGACCTGAAGTCTTGATGGACTGATGTCCCACCTCAGCCTTCTATCTCTATCACTCCACCCCAGTTTTCCAGGAGAAGTTTCACTCCAGACCTGAGTTTATGGGGTAGGTTGGGGAAGGTCTACCCAGAGTTATCATTTTGTTTGTGGTTATGACCCTGTAACCTTCACAGGAGCTAATTAAATATCTGGTATATGAGGGCAGAAGGCAGACATATTTTTCTTCTTCAGTGTACAATTAATAAATTTGCTGCCTGCTGATTAAACACATTCCACATCTATCGTTCATTTGCCTGCATTTCCTGGTCAATGACTCTTTCTTTTTACTTGAGCAAGTGGCTTAATCTGTCATTCAAATTCCCCATCCTGTTAATGGTCATAATACTTGCCTACATCACAGCAATGTAATAGGAACAAATTACTTAATGTTTGAAATATGTTTTGAAGACACAATCTACTTACCAAGTATGATGATAAATCACATTTTGGCAATGAGAAAATAGGGTAAAGAATATCATAGTTTTCCTGTTATATAAACAGATGTTCAGTTTTGACTGTGGATGCTGATAGGAAGAAAAATATTAATAAAGTTGGAAATACAAAGCTTATATAAAAGTTAAGATTTTAAAATCGGCATGAGAGTTCTGATTATTGTAATAGCCTTAAAAGACCTGATCCCAAATATGCTGGAGACTTAGCCTGCAATGGAAACATGCAAATTGGTATACTTTTGTGATATTTGCTGAATAATGAATTTATGGAGTCAGTTATTTTTACCCATATGGGATATTCGGGCCTTTTTTGTGGTTTTGGAAATGTGATAACATTAAGTATAATACTATTCACAGAATACAAAAAAGGCTATTACACACTATAATACAATACAATATAATACAATAGAATATAATGCTACTGTTAAGGCTCTGTCTGGTTTCTTTTGATATGACTTTTGGATACATAACTACAGTTCCTAATATTAATTTAATAATCACTCCTGTCCTTTACAATGTGCACCCTCCCTATAACATGCAGAATTACTAACTCTGAGAACAGCTTTGTTCAGAGGCTGCAATGTCATTTATAGTGAAGATGTTATAATTAAATATGCTTGTATTTTATAATGTGGTAGCAATACTCCTAAATAAATTACTGTATTGGAAGAAAAAAGAAACATTTTCTTTTTACCAGTAGATTTAATATGTGTATCCTCTTCAGGTTCATAGGTGTTTTCCATTTCATATAATATTCTTTCGTTTGTATGCATTGTATTTCATCATTTTTGTTATTGTATACTGGGATTTGTTAGCAAATGGTAGAATTTACTTTGAAAATAGGAAGTAACTTCAGAAGGGGGTCTGAGACAAACCCACTGTCTGGCCAGGGCTACTAACTCAGCTGTCATGACTCTCCTTTCCAACCACACCGTCAGCGACTCAGCCCTCAGGCTTGTTGGAGCAGCCTATTCCAGGGCTGGGGTCAGATAACCTCCCTCCACCCATCACAGGTATTTCACTGACTGTCGCAGAGCTGCAAATTAGTCTGTGCAATAGCACTAGTTCACCAAGAAGAGGTGGGGTTGGGCCATGGGGGGAAAGAATGGGGTGGGATGGGACCTTGGGGGAAGGGGTGGAGTGGAGGCATGGCTAGGAGCAAATAGGGGGTGGGGGAAAGCACCCAGGGTAGAGAGGAGGATGGCACCTATGCCTGCTGGAGTATCTTTTTTTTTTTTTTTTTTTTTTTTTTTTTAATATTACCAAGTTGGTAATCTTAGGGCAGGTCTACACTACAGTGGGGATCGAAGCTCTGAGATCGATTCAGCAGTGGTCGATTTAGCAGGTATAGTAAAGACCTATCAAATCAACTGCAGGTCACTCTTCAGTTGACACCTGTACTCTACCCGTGATGAGAAGAGTAAGGTAAGTAGTCAGGTGATTTTCTCCTGTAGGACTCCTCCCCTGCCCATGGTGTAGACCCCATGATAACTCAACCTAAAGTATGTAGTGTAGGTCGACTTACTGTAGTAGTGTAGACCTAGGCTTAGTCTTTGCCCCAAAGAGTTTTCAAGAAAATGAGTGTGACAGCCATTAGGGGGGAAGGGTAACCAAAGAAAAAAGACTGGTGACATTCTGGCAAAACTGGTGACATTCCAGACACATTTGGCGAGAGATTTCTTTGTTTGAGGGATGTCATGGAAGAAGTTGAGAAGATAAGTTTATGGAGGAGATGTTTGACGTTGCTTAAAATGGCATAGGCCCATTGGTGACTGCTAGTAGCAAATATCTCCAATAGCCAATGGGACAATAGATGGGGAGGACTCTTAATGTAGAGAATTCTTTGGCAAGTGTCTGACAGGTGGGTCTCACCCACATGCTCCGGTTTTAACTGATCACTATATTTGGGGTCAGGAAGGAACTGTCCTCCAGGTGAGACTGGCAGAGACTCTGGATTTTCCCCCCTTCCTCGACAACATGGAGCATGTGTCACTATTAAAGGTGTGATTCCTCAGGCTCACTCTATCATCTGGGTTAAGAAATGGGAGATCACAGGCCTTTTTGTCAAAATAGCATTTCTGCTTCCACTTCTGATTTTCTTTCATTTTCAGTATGGTTTCATTGTTATGAAATTTCAGCAAGTTATCAGTAACTGGTAAATTAGATCTGATCCTTCTTGCCATTAACAGCTGAGATGGAGAAAAGCCATTCCTCAGGGGTGTACTTTGGTTAACCAGTAATGCTTTATTGCTTTCACACCCATTGTCAAAAGTCTTTTTTCATAAGGTTCTTTACTCGCCGTAAAGACCTTTTCACAAATCCATTTGATTGGTGGTAATTTGGATTTGATATTTGGGGATGAAAAGCCCAATGTACAGCAAATTGCCTAAAATATGCACTGGAATATTGCAGCCCCTTATTGCTAAAGACTTCATCTGAATTCCATCTCTGGAGAAGATTCCTTTCATGCTGGCGATCATTGACTTGCCATTAGTACTGTGCGGTGTATTATTCTCTGTATCCAAAAATGTGCAATCTGTGATGATTTAAATAATCCTTTGATTGCCAGGAAAATAAATCAGTGCCAACCTTCTCATAAGGCCTTTATGGAACTGGAGGAGTTCTCAGTGGCTCTGCTTGTTTGCATGGTTTGTATTTCAAGCAGGAAAAGCGGTTTCCTATCACATTAGTGATGTTGTGATTGATCCACAGCCAACATAGCACCTTGTGTTCTCATTGTTTCCATTTCTCAATTTCTAAATGATCCTCATGGATCTTACATAGCATTTCTTTTCAGAGACTCATTAGAATTATATTCTTACTGCCCTTGGAAATCACTCCATCTATCACAGTAAATTTATGTCTGCAGTTCCAATAGTCTCTTAGAGTTGAACAGCAATTGCTTATTTCTTCAGGCCACCCCTTAATTATCACTTCTTTACGGATTCCCAATTATTCATCTTCCTCCATTTCCTTTTTGTTTCAGTTTCCTGATAGCTATGGGAATTGATATTACAATCATATCTACATACGCTTGCATCCCTAAAATCTTCTCTTGTTTCATTGCAGCAACTGCTCTGGAAAGTGCATAGTTAGTGAACTTGAATTTACCAGGTGTGCAAGTCACAACCAAATCATACTTTTGCAACTTTATCATCATTCTTTGAATCCTTAAGTGTTTTGCTAAATAATGCAAGCAGGGACTTGTGGTCCATTTCAACTTCACTGTCTGTCCGTAAATATAACGATTAAATTTCTCACATGCAAACAATATTTCTAAAAGCTCCTTTTCAATCTGTATCTACCTGCTCTCTGCCTCAGTCAGTGATTTGGACGCATATGCCAGTGGTTGCCAACAATCCTCATTTTTCTGTAAAATCAGACTGAAACATCTGTAAAATTTTAATAGGCCTTCATGATGCATAGAACTTCAACACTGGTTCTTTTATCACTTGTTTTAAACCTTCCCATGATTCCTCTTGTTCTGCACCCAGTACCATTCATTTTTATTCTCTAGGTGTTTTCTCAAAGCCACTGCTTGGATAGATATTAGGTGTCAATTTTCCAAGATAATTAATCAGGAACCATTGGACATCTTCGTTTGACTGGGGATATAGTATCATTTCAGTGGCTGAAATCTTCCTCTTTACCAGGTTTTACACCTTTGTTGTAAATAATGCCCTCAATAAAAGTCAGTTCTTAACCACTAAAAGATATTTCTCCCTCTTTAATTTGAGGTTTTCAGCTCTGGTTGCATCCACAACTTCCTGAAGGTTAGTCATGCTCTTCTTTCATTCACCCCCGATGATGCCATCAGTTGAGGTTTCAACACCATTAATATGTTCGTAGATCATATGTATCGTTTTGTGGTACACTTCTAGTGCTTAAGCTATGTTGAAGGGTCAGCATAAGAATTTGTATATTCCAAATGGGGTATTAACTGAAGAAAGCTCAAAAATGTGCATATTTAATTTTAACTGCCAAAAACCATAGGCGGTATCCAATTTACTGAAATATTGAGCATTTTCAAATTAAGACATAATCTTTTCTCTGGCTGGTAGTTTGAAATGTTCTCTTGTTGAGGTCTCTGGGATCTAAGCATATGTGTAGCTGGCCATTACTTTTCTCCACAATGACAATGGAACTCACTTATTCTGTTGGCCCCTCAATTATTCGTACTACTTGCATTGCTTCCATTTCTGCAAGCTCAGCCTTAAGTTTATCATGGAGTTCAAATGGTTTTCTATATGGCTGGATAGCTTGAGGGACCTGCTTGTTTATCTAGATTATATGTTAACCCTGCAAGCAACCCAGCCCTTGAAATAGTCCTGAAAGAGTTCCTGATAGCCAGGTTCAGTATGGTCTTGTAGTGAGAGCTCCCATTCCACCAGATTGAGATTCTCACATGCAGCCAGTTGCTGTCAGTTCCTATCCCCTCCTTTTGGCAACAGAATGAACGGGAGCCTGTACATGGTGTGTTTATGATGCCAACAGTGCATCTCCCATTCACTGGTATATTTGTTCCAGAAAAACCTGTAACTTTTATTTATATTGGTCCCAGATTTGGTCTTTTTTCAGTCTTTCATAATCTTTTCTTCAGACAGAATAGTAACCTGAGCTCCTGTGTCCAGGTTCGGTGGAATAATTTTTTGCATTCACTGTCCTAGGCAGTATCCAGTCTCTCTCATCAGACTTCCTAGATCCCAGTCTGTCTCTGAAAAACTCCACAACTAGATTGTCTTCAACTGAATAGACTTGACTTTTCTGCATTTGGGGATCTGAAGTGTTTTGCAAAATGATTACTTTCCCCACATTTATGACTGAGTTTTCCAAAGGCAGCACACTGTTTGGGGCCATGCTGTAATCCACATCTTCCACGTGACCAGTTTTCCCCCAGCAGTTGATTTCATAGTGAGTGGTTCTGCTTTTTAATTTGATCAATTCTGACTATATTCTTTTGTTCTTAGTTCTTGGATAACCCCTTCTGATGAATTCAACTTTGTGGCTTGTACTTTCACAATTTTAGATTTATATAGACATTCATGAATTTTAGGATTGCTATCAGATATGATGATTGATTACTTACAGTGGCAGCTCCATTAATGATTCATCGTAAACACTTGTAGTCTGTATATTTGAGTTTTTAATTAACTCATGTGATTATGGTTCCATTTTAAAGGTTAGCTTGCCAAATACTGTTTTTTCTTGTATGTGGAATCTTTCCCCCCCCCCCTTCTTGAAGTCTTTTTTTCCCTTTTTAATGTCAACTATATCTTCAGATTCATTTAGAGTGCTTGTTATGAGCAGGATTCTGGTCAGCAGTGGAAAAACAAGCACCCTGCCTCTTGCAGGGGTATAAAATTCTTAAATCAAGCAGGTATATTTTTATGGCACATTAGATATGTAGAATTTTAATACCTTTATAAGGAGATAATTTCATAGATATACTACCTTATTCTGCATTTCATGAGGGCAAATACAGAGTTGCTGTGGTCCATATGAATTTGACATTTCTAGAACTCCTACAGAACATCCTTGTTTATAATGAATTCTTGATTTACTTTTCTTAACAGATATTATAGAACATAAATTAGATTATAATCTGAATCTTAAATTGTAGTATAGCCAGAATATCATGGAGACTTCATTAGACTTATTAGCAAAGTGAAAATGAACCATATTAAGGGAGATACCACAGTATGTGAGAAAAGATTCAAGACAGCAACTTTAGCCACCTTAAAATTACATTGTGACCTTGCACCTTTCCTAACCTGATCATCAGATGCAGTCCACAGACTGTAAATTCTAAATTCCTCCTTTTGCTGAGATTTGATGCACACTCTCACACAAAAATAGTAATGAGCTAACACAAAGATCATCTGAAATTTTCTCCCCAAGCTTGGTTGCTCTTAGGATTCCTTCCTCAGCATGGTTTAGCCCACAACTGCTGTTTGTATGCAATGTTTAAAATATTCTATAAATTCTATAAACCTAATTTCGTAGTGCAGACATACCCTGAGTTTATCTAGGGAAGCTCTGATCAGAACCAGGGAATCCCTCCCTGATCTAATCCCCACTGATCAGT
This sequence comes from Sternotherus odoratus, assembly GCA_032164245.1. Taxonomy (NCBI): domain Eukaryota; kingdom Metazoa; phylum Chordata; order Testudines; family Kinosternidae; genus Sternotherus; species Sternotherus odoratus. Next base: position 76,042,652 of record JAVMKO010000005.1, read on the forward strand.
TCATTTGTAGTGAGTCTTTGGATGTGAGCAGGGAACAGTTAACTGTAGGCTCATGTTCAAGACCTCTGCAGATATGATAATCAATTAAACTGACTTTAGGGCCCCCATTGTGGTGCCAAAACACAAATAGAGACTTGGACCTTATGTTGTGTTTTGAGTATAATGAGAATTAGGGTGTCTTTGTTCATAAGAATATTTTATCTTTGTCCAGCTTCCTCATTTACCAATCATTTATATAATACTTTAAAGACTAACTATAAAGTTTTGAAGCATAAGCTTTCGTGGGTTAATACCCACTTCGTCGGATGCAAGCAGTGGAAGTGTCCAGAGGCAGGTATAGAAAAGTAGGCAAGAACCAGGTGGGAGGTAACAAGGTTAGTCCAATTAGGCTGAACCAGCTTGTTATCTCCAATCAGGGAGGGTGGGTTATTCTTCTAGCAGTTGAATGGGGGGGGGGGGGGTGAACATGGAGAGAGGAGAAGCTATTTTTGTAATTAGCAAGCCACTCAAGGTCTTTGTTCAGTCCTAGATTGTTTGTGTTAAATTTGCAAATGAATTGTAGCTCTGCAGTCTGGACTTGAAGTTTTTTTTGCTGCAGTATGGTGACTTTTAAATCTGTAATTGTGTGTCCAGGCAGGTTGAAGTGTTCTCCTACAGGTTTTTGTATATTGCCATTCCTAATATCTGATTTGTGTGCATTTATCCTTTTTCGTAGGGACTGTCCAGTTTGGCCGATGTACATAGCAGAGGGACACTGGTGGCATATAATGGCATATATGACATTGGTTGATGTGCAGGTGAATGAACCAGTGATGGTATGATTGATCTGGTTAGGTCCTGTGATGGTGTTGCTGGTGTAGATATGTGGGCAGAGTTGGCATCGAGGTTTGTTGCATGGATTGGTTCCTGAGTTGGAGTTGTTCCAGACTAACACAGCTACCTCTCTGATTCTTATATAATACCGACACCTAATAAGGTACATTTGTTTGGTGGATTGATGTCTATTGTGTATAAATATATATGACTAGGTAACTCATATTCTTCAATATAGATCCACTTTTGTTACTGTGGATTGGATGCACTCCTTGTGCCTGGATTTCAGTCATAGGGTACTCTGTTTACTATTGTTAGGGCTTTAAAATTACCTGAATTATCTGAAATCACATGTTGCTGGTTCTTAGAGAAAACTGTTTCAGACTGTTTTCTTAATCAGATTTACAGTTAAACTGTTTAATGATTATCCCACTAGTTAGGACAGTCCACAATAGTGGAATTCCTGCATGATTCTTTTTTTTTGTGTTGGTGATGTTTTTTCCTCCAAGATATTGTTATTATACTCTCTTAGTGGAATAAATATGAGCATATTTGTATATACACAACTTGTACAGCGTTTTCTGACATTTCTTCTGAAGAATGAGTCCATTCTCATATCTCCAGACTGGATAGTAGAAATTGTGTTCTTGGTTTAAACATAAATCATGCCGGTAATAAACACCGGTTTCATGCCGGTGGTAATAAACAAATACTGTATTTTCTCTTTTTATATAATTTACACACAAAGGCATAAAGTCTATTACAACATGTTTCCATATAAACAGTCTCAGTTTGATTAATTATTATTTATATTACTACAACATCCAGTTTGGTCTGGTTTTTAAGTGGAACAATGTATCTTTTTAACAAGTCTCATTATACATATCTTAACACCTACTAAATATACTTGTAAGAAGAATCAGAGAGGTATCCATGTTAGTCAGTTAAACTTGTCCAAGCACTTCCACTGCTTGCATCCGATGAAGTGGGTATTGGCCCACGAAAGCTTATGCTTTAATACTTTAGTTAGTCTTTAAGGTGCCACAGGACTCTTTGTCACTTCTGCTATTCCAGACTAACACAGCTACCTCTCTGATTCTTTTCCATCACTGATTTTCCTAGGTGCACACTAATATTGATTAATACATAACCAAGATGTCTGTAGTTTAAATACATAGTAATCATCCACAACAATTTTCTGATTGGCACAGTTGCAGTTCTTATGTCACTGTTAATGGAGTGGTGTTCTAACCAATGAAAATAAATGAGCCTTGAAAAACTATAATAGACATTTAGCAGCTTAGGCACAAACATATCTACTCATTCACCATTCTGCTACAGTCAATATGAAGTTAAGGGACAGAGTAGCTACTTCCCCATGTCTGGGTAATTGGTTGACTGGAAACAGTCGGGATTAGAGGTTAAAGCCCAGTCAGAGAGGCTGAGCACTACCTTGTATTAACAACCAATTGGCAGGAAGCTGCCCAAGGAGCAGCACACAATTTCCTGAGTACTACTATGGGGAGTCCAGCCAGCCTAAACAGTTTTCCCTTCTCTTGCCTTGCACAAGGTAGAGAGAGACTGGACTCCCTAGGTTACTGCTATGAAGCCCAGGAGCAATATAACATAAGGAGTTGAGGATGATGGTAGCTGAACTGAGTAGCTAAGAGAACAAGCATTTAAGGGACAAACCCAAAGATGGGGTGAGGGCTGAGTCCCAGTACAGATGGTGATGAAATTAACAAAAATGTCCTATTCACAGACTCATAAACAAAAATTGCTCACTCTAGCATAGTGGATAAATAGAATTTTAAAAGCTGAATGAATTGCTTCAAAACAAGATTTGAAACATTTTTGTTTTTTCTTTTTTAGCTAGACTGCCATTAAGAATTGAGACTTCTGGCTCCTCTCCACTCTAATTGTTAGTGGCATTCCTCATATAATGTGTTGTAGTAATGGGATATTTTTGTAGCATTGTCCTCTTAGTTAGAACAAGATTGTTAGCATGTTGTTTCATCTTTGGTTTTTAATTTCCGCAGTCCTTAAATGGCTGATTAATTATCGTCTCCTCTGCAGTTCTTTTCTTACCATAATAATGTCCACAGTATGGTTCTAACAATTTTTTCAGAAAATCATGTTTTGGTCTCTGTAGGGCAGCACTAACTTTTTTTAGCTTAAGACTGTTTTCAACCTGACATTAGGAATAGTAGGTCAGGAAGATTGGAAAAAAGCCTTTTGTCCCATTTATTTTTAATGGCTCAGAAATCGTTTTGTTGGTTAAAGTGACTTGAGGCCTTGAACATCTTGCTCTCTGTGGGGAAGTGTGCCTTTCATGAGAATTTCACACACTGGCATGTGTTCTCTAATTTGTAGTCCTGTTGATTTTTTTTTATTGGCTTTCCATTTTAATTTCAGGATTCAGATTTATTTTGTGGTGGCTGCAGTGGTCGCTTTGTTGATGACCATCTTTTTTTAAAAAAAAAAAAATATTAAATAAATATCTAATTAAAAACAGTTGGATAGCTAGTCTTTGAGGTTATTTTCTTAGTGACCATTTTTGGGTTTATATTTTAGAGTTTTCTGACCTTTATCTCTTCACTTTGTAAATACTGTATTACATTTAACAGGCTTGACTGGATTGTTTACAGCTATAATATCATTATTAGTGCATAGCTTTGCACAGTTTTCACAACTAATTCAAATGCTTTATTTTCCTTGATATTAGAAATACTTATTTCTTAAAGGAACATGGGAAGGAAAAGAAAAGCCGATTGGAAGATGTTAGAAAGAATAGCTGGATTTTGAGTTTTGAACATAATTGTATTGTACTAGGAAGGCTTTTTTAGGCAACTGTGCATTGTTCTTGCAACAGCTGAAGACTTTAATTATGTTGTATAACTTAACATATAGTTTTCCCCACAAATTTCCCATAAATCATGGGAACATTTAGGAATTATATTAGGCGTCGATTTAACCAAAGATAACTCATGCGATTAAAAAAAAAGTAATCGCGATTAATCACAGTTTTAATTGCACTGTTAAGCAATAGAATACCAATAGAAATTTATTAAATATTGGATGTTTTTCTATATTTTCAAATATATTTCAATTACAATACAGAATGCAAAGTGTACAGTCATCATGAGAAGTTTATATTTTACACAAGCAAACAAAAAGGCTTATATCCAGAGAGAGAGACAGACACACCATGAAGTATGGAAAAGGCTATCTGCATAAAGGTTTCTGATATAGTAGATGGTATCCAATATTTCAGCCAGAATATTTATGTTCATTGGACTAACCACTTGGGAACAACTCCTGCCACATCCTTGATGGCAATGTGCAACCCTAGATCTGATTCATATGGGAACAGTATTCATGGAGCGTGCCACAGAGCTCAGTTCCTGAGAGCTTACTGTCTTAGGCCTTGTCTACACACCACTTTACAGTTTTGAAACTTTCTCACCCCTACACACACACACACACACACACACACACACACACACACTGAGCACAGCAAGTTTCAGCGCTGTAAAGAGGCAGTGTAGACAGTGCACCAGGACTGAGAGCCATGCTTCCACCACTGGTAGCTACTCCCCTCTGGGTGGTGAGTTTTTTTTTACAGTGCTGCGAGAGCTCTTTCCCAGCTCTGGTGCTGCAACTACGCAGCCACGTTAAAGTGCTGTTGCAGCAATGCTAGAAGACATACCTTTAGATCTGTTCCTTGTAGTAACTCATGTTGTGTCCTGGGACTTTGGGTATTTGCCCATTATTTTGGGTAAATAACCCCACAACTGAAGCTGCATTTTAACTAAACCAGAGAATATTTTTCCTCATCTTACTTGATGTTTTGTTTTTGTTTACTGTATCTTTGACATGGTTAAAATTGAAGATGTCTTTTCTAAATGGCTTCTCTGAGCAACATAACTGACTGTGAATGGGAAGTGAATTTGAATGGGCAAGGGCAGAAAGAAAACAGACTTGTTAAGCAGCTGTTTGCAGTACACACTATCAGTCAGATGTATGTTTCAGCTTTCAGTATTTGACCTTGTTGAATATCTTAGCTAGAACAATAGTCAAGGATTTCCTCAGAGCCATCTCATTAAGAATAATTAGAAACTAAAATAATGAAAATTAGCAATCAGGAAACAAAATGGATCTAAGCTATGTAACTCCTTTCATTAAGCCTCTATTAAATAGTTTTTCACTTGTCTCCCAAAGAAACAGACCTTTATTTTGTTATTGTTTATTCTCTATGCTTTACAATTATATGATCAATCAGATTAAATACTGGAGTAAATAAGATCAAAGAAGCCTTTCAGAAAGATTTTAGCACATAGACATAAAGATCGTTTAGCCTGTTCTGTTTGTAGAAGATTTTTATATGATTTGCCTTATGATTAAACATCAAAAATGTTTCTTCTGTGAATTGCAACAGTAAATAACTTCAAAATCAGGTACACTGTGTGGAGACATGTACCAGAACAGTTCTTTACATGATTGCATTGTGAATAATATACCACAGATCTAATGAAACTGGCCCAAATTTTAAATTGTTGGATTTTTTTTGCAAATATCAAGAGATGGACCCCAGTGAAAAACCTCTTGTACTTTGGGGAACAACTCTTGAATGGGACTTTTAATTTGGCATAATTTATTTTTTATTGATCATTTTGTTTCATTCATTCTGCTAGTCTGCCAGTGGTACTATAAAAATAGCCCCTAGAAGTAGGGGGAAAAAAGACAGCTTTGGAAGTTCCTTAGCTACAACTATAGGCCTCAAATAACTAGGAATCTGTTTACCATAACCAGTGTGCAGACAGTCTTCTGGGATACTTGTGAGATTTAGATCCCAATAAGCCAAATGTACCACGTACAAATGTGCTGTATTCCTCTGTTCCTAGCAGATTGGCAATGCCAATATATGAGCGTTTTTAGAGCTAGATGAAGATCTTTGGCAACTATGGCTTCAGTGCACACACATAACCTGGTAACATCTGCCCACTTTTTTTATGTCAAAGGGATTTCATTATTTTTACAATCACCCGATCCCAGGATCTTTTTAGGAGGGCTAAGCAGCGATTATCCAAAATGACATTGCAGCACAAGAATCCAAAAAAAAAGGTTGACCTCTTTGGCTGAAAGGTCTATTCCTCTACTAATTTGATGTGTGCATCTGCAAACTGCAGACGCTCCTGGCTAAATTGGGCTGTCTACATAGATTGTAGAATAACTCCTGCAAGGAAACAGAGAGGAGCTGAAGTACTTAGTGGTAGTGGGGCAGCTAGTGGTCTGTAGCTTAATGTAGGCTGGCCTGGATGCCTCAGACTCCACACTTCATTCCCTGGTGACTTAAGTCACAATTGACAGGGCGTCGTGATTGCAGTGTTTGAGGATACCAAAAGAAGTGTAAATGATCATTAATGACCTCCTCTTTGAAGGCAGTGGTCTTTTTAACAATCACAGGGAAGATGTCCTGCACACTTAAAGTTACCTGAGCCTAGGGTGACCAGATCACAGGAACAGAATATCAGGACACACTGGGGCCCTGCCCACAGTCCACCCCTGCTCCTCCCAGACTCCACCCCCACCCTGCCCCAGGTCCTGCCCCCCTTCTCCTGGTGCACAGGATCCCCCCCCACACACACACACACACAGCTCCTCCGCGGGTCGGGGCACCAGCTCCCCTCCCAGCTCCAGGTACAGCCCCACCATGGGTCAGGGGCACCAAGACCCCCCCCCATCCGGGCAAGCCCTGCTGTCAGTCGGGAGCACCAACCCCCACCCCCCAGCTCCCGGCACTGCACAGCCCCACCGTGGGTCAGGGGCAGAAGCCCCCCCCCCCCATGCTCCAGGCAGCCCCGCCGCCGGTCGGGGGCGACCCCCCCCCCCTCTGAAACCACGGGCTGGGCCCCTTGCCCCCTCTGCCTGCCCCTTGCCCCCTCTGCCTGCGGGCGCTGGTTGTGGGAGGCAGCCTTCTTCCTATTAACACAGCCAACAGAAATAATCAGAGCTTCTAAGGAACAGACAGAGATCATCTGCCCCGTAGGCTTGACACTATGGTTGAAAGTTGTATAGAACAACTTGAACTACATTCCCATTCCAATCCTTTTGACAGCTGTCATGTTTTGAGTTTTGGAGGTTGGGACTAATAGCGTTTGACAGGAAGGTTCTGGAGATTGTAGACAAGGCCATTTCCATCTATCCAGTTCCATCTTTCTCAAACCCTTTCCCCCCCCCCCTTCTTGTCCCTCTTCAGGGACCTCTCATGAGATATTACTAGGAAAGGAGGTAGAATTCCTCCTTCAACTTGGAGAAATGGCGGGGGGTGGAGGGGGAGGAGGGAGAGAGAGATTCTGTGGCAGGGGCTTTATTCACATTACTTCCTAATCCCAAAGAAGAGAGGTAGTTAGGACCCTAATATGAACATATGAAGTCTCTCAACAATTTCATCCATCATTTCAAATTCAGATAGTTTCCATAATCCCCACTTCAAATCCTTAAGGTTGGTTTCTGGTTCCCAATTTACAGGATGCCTATTTCCATATAGCAGTTAACTTGGTTCACAGGAAGTGCTGATTCCTAGTGGGAAATCACATTATCAATACAGAATATGTCCTTTCAGTCTCTCCAAGGCTTCCAGAATAGTTCACAACTGTTGGGTGGTTTCAGATGCTCGCTTAAGGAGATGAGGGCTAGAGTTCAACCCATGCCTCAGCAACTGGCTAATTTAGGAACAGATACCTCAACAAGTGACAAATCAATCCAGGTAACTCTAGAACTTTTTCCTGTTCTGGGCCTCTGAGTCATAGAAAAATCCCTTCCCCCTTCTACTCAAAACATACAGTTTACAGGAAATGTATTAGATACCATAGCAGCAAAAGCTTATCTACCACACTATACTGAACAATATCAGTTAACTCCAGGCTTGTCCAAAGTTATTTGGCCTTATGGTCATGGAACATAAGTTTTTGAATATCTATGTTCTCTGAGGCTCCACCCCTTCTCTGAGGCCTTGCCCCTCACTCACTCAATCCTCCCTTCTTCCATTGTTCATTCTCCCCCACCCTCACTCACTTGCTTATTTTCACTGGGCTGTGGCCGGGATTGGGGTGCAACAGGGGTGAGGCTCTCACTGGGGGTGGGGCCAGGGATGAGGGGTTTGGACTGCGGAGGGGGCTCTGGGCTAGAACAGGGGGTTGGGGTGTGTGAGGGATGAGGGCTCCAGCTGGAGGTATGGGCTCAGCAGTGGGACCAGAAATCAGGGATTTGGAGTGTGGGAGGAAGTTCTGGGCTGCAGGCTGGGTTGTGGGCTTCGGGCTCTCAGAGGGAGTTGGGGTGCAAGAGGTGGCTTAGTACTGGGGCGAGGGTTAGGGTGCAAGAAGGTGTGAAGGGTACAGGCTCCAGGCGACGCTTACCTCAGGCAGCTCCTGGAAGCAGCGGCATGTTCCCCCTCTGGCAGGGCCGGCGACAGGGGGGTACTACGGGTAGAGCTGTACCGGGCCCCGGACTTTAGGGGGGCCCCGGTACACAGCAGTACCCGTAGTCATCCCCCCTTGTTGCTGGGCCTGGAGAGTGGGAAAGGGGCGGGGAGTCGGCGCGGCTCTCCTCCGGACGATCGTGCGTGTCCCCGGCAGGAGCAGAGAGCCCGGCCGGCGGCAGCGGTGCAATCCGGGGGAGAAAGCGCGGGGGGGGGGGGGGGAAGCAGCAAGGAATAATAAAAGGAACTGAGGGACAGTTGGGTATGAGGATACTCAGGGCACAAGCACAGTCCCAGTAGACACTGTTGTTTAAAATAATCCATTCTTGCACTCAGGCAACACATCTGGATGAAAAAAGCTACTGTAAGTTAAGTGTGAGCCTTGAGAAAAGCCTTGACTTTTAATAAGTTTAAATTATGGGGAAAAGCTCAAGTAAAGTGTTTATTTTAAAATGATTGAATAAACTGACAAGTATTTTGTTGTTATAATTACACTGTTAACCAAGAACAAAGCCAAAAAACCCTGCTTCTCAACTTTTGGAATTTATGCTTGATATGGATGAGTAATCTTCATAATAGATGAGATAAAACATGACTAACAAATCCTGTGTTGTGTAAGGAGGGGCCCAAGCCCCCTATATGTTAAGACTTAATTTAATAATTCAAGTTACTGCTTACGCCAATTTGAGAATACTATTGTCTGTGTTTTCTGGGTGATGTGTGTGCATTGAGTAGTCTTGGGTTTTAAAAAAGAAAAGATGAGAGAGAAGTCTGGTAGATCTCAAAAATGGGTGAACCAGAGTGAGGTGATGGTGCAAAACTGTGGCTATTAATCCTTTCTGCGGGTATCATTGGATAGTACTGGTCAAAAGATCTAATCAAATTATATAATCCAATTAACAGCAACATTAAACCTGTATAAACATATGGCATAGCTTTTGTAGTAAAATCTGATCATAATACTATTGTAATCTGATAATATAAATAGTAAATTATATATAATATTTGCTAAGTATATGTAAATTATATACATATTTGCTAAGTTATTTCATTTATAATTAAGTTTCTGCCTTCCCTTAATGTGTTTTCATTAGGTTTACATTATTTGACTTTCATAACTGCTCCATTATGCCTGGCGATTTCAAGGTCAACTTGTTTTTTGTTAGAGTAGACATCCCAATATGATCATATTTCAGAATCTCATTCCTTTGTGAGCTTTCATCAAAGTGAGTATGTCTAAAATCAACAACAAAAAAACTTGAATAGACTCCCTATACAAAATGATCTAATGTAGTGTTTGTGCTTTCTGCTATTTAGAGAGACGAATGGCTCTCTCTTTTTAAAGAAAGTACAAGATGAAAAGAAATTATCCCATTTTAGCAATTCTTCCATTTTTTTATTAAAAACATCTTTGGATAGGCAAATCTTTCAGCTTTCTGTCTGTAATTTTCAACAACAAAGCAGAATCTGTCAAAGCACCATTTAAAGAGGAACAGTTTTATTAAGAAGAGAAGCTCTGACACAGGTATATTTTCTCTAAAGTTGAAGCCAAATACTGAATTGCAGTAGCAACATCGTAAAGGTCATCAAAGAAGATAGAACTTGACAACCATATTTAAGATGCATATTTTTCACCTCCATTGAAATATTCTTTAGAAAGATTCTTAATACAGTTGAATATTAGTACTGCAGCTAAGCATGATTGCCACTACATCGTTTTCATTGTCTAGAAAATATTTCACTGTTGAAGCTCTTTCTAATTGAAGCTCTTTCTTTTGTAATAAAGGAATAAAAAATAAAAGGACAGATATATTACAACACATACATTTATTAAAGGTTTTAGACTAAACAAAATGTCCTAGCTGCTTGATTGGCAAACTGAAGACTGCTGGAACTGTACGGTAATTTGTACAATGTGTGCTGATGAATGTTAGGCTAAACAAAGCCACATCATTACTCCTTTTTTTTTTTTTGAATGGGGGAGAGAGAGATGTCTCAGGATGGAATCTGAGCTTTAACTGGGACTGTCGTGGGTGAAATTAACTATATCAAGGAAGTCCTTTCCTGTCCAATAAAAATTTGAAGCTTCTCTGCAAACATGTTTTCCTTGTAACACAAGGATAATCCATAGTCTAAACTTTCACTGGGCATTCTATTCACCCTCCTTCTCCTAGGGTGACCAGATGTCCTGATTTTATAGTTACAGTCCTAATTTTTCGATCTTTTTCTTATATAGGCTCCTATTACCCCCATCCCAATTTTTCACATTTGCTGTCTGGTCACCCTACCTTCTCCCCATCCTTAAAAGTGAGTTCTGGCTCCAACCCTAAAGTAACTTTTTCTGTTTGTAATAACTTTTTATACAAATATCTGACTAAGCATACCATTGATATAACACTGTTTTCGTCTAACTTTCAATGTAAGTCATTATAAACTCACTCTTAATTTTTTCACTATAATGTACAAAATCCTTGGCTGTCTTTAAACAGAAACTGCACCACAATTATGTAAGATTGTTTGTTTGTATTCATTACTTATACAAGCTACTAAAGATGACATGGGGAGAAAAAAACCCAAAAAAATATTTGAGTGCAATTGATAATGAGGTACGAGGGGAAAGCCATGATCATGAAAGAATAGTTAATTAAAAGGAAAAAAAACAGGAAATCTATTTTATTTAATTTTAAGAAAATGTGTGTGTTTAATAAGGCATGTGCCATTCCTGGAAGTGTAAATGGCCTCACTTTAAATTTATTAGTATATTAGTTGCTTATCATACTAACCTATTATATGATAAATGACTGCTGAATCATTGGGTCATCATTCAATAATTTGGTTGCCACTCAGCAATGAGAAGACACAAACTAGTAGTGAAAGTACCTTGGAGAGACCATCATTGTACCAAACCGGTGTGAAGATTTTGTTTTTATTTTTATTTATGTTCATTTAGTTAGCACTAGCGAAAATACTCGGCGTTGCTCGGGTCAGTCGGAGGTGGGGAGGGGGCACACAGCTGAGCGAGTGCGGGGTCCGTTGGATGGGGGAGAGAGCAAACCTGACACCCCCACCTCAGCCCCCCAACCAAACCCGACACTCCCACCTCACTTACCCCTCGACCCACCCCAACTCAAATTTTCACCCCCCCACCCAAACCGAACACCCCCACGTCTCCCCCCTACCAACCCCAACACCCCCTGACCAACACGCACACCTCACCCCCCGTAGACCAAATCTGACACACCCACCTCACTTCCCCCCAACCAAACCCAACACCCCTACCTACCACCACAAACAAACCCGACACCCATACCTCACTTACCCCTCGACCAACCCCGACCCCCCTCCTCACCCCCAACCAAACCCAACACCCCCACCTTACCCCCCCCAAACCCAACACCCCCTGACCAACCCCAACACCCACACCTCACCCCTCACCCACCCCGACACCTTCCCACCCTCCCAGACCAAACCCAACACCCCCTGCTCACTTACCCCCCGACCAAACCCGACACCCCCACCGCACCCCCTGACCAAACCCGACACCCGTACCTCACTTACCCTCCGACCAAACCCAACTCGGGTCCGTCAGAGGTGGGCAGGGGGCAGAGAGCTGAGGGATTTTGGGGTCCATCGGAGGTGGGGAGGGGGCACAGAGCTGAGGGATTCTGGGGTTCCGTTGGAGGGGGAGGGGCAGAGAGCTGAGCGAGTGCGGTGTCTGTTGAAGGGGGTATTATGACATCATAACTATGTCACAGAGAACAGCAGCTGCCCAGCTGATGTGATTGGCCTTTAAAGAATTTCACCCCTGGGGGGCGTCAGAGGTGAGATTTGAAATTTTTTTGACTCTTACGGTCATTAGGACCCCAAGACCTCTAACTGTACCAAATTTCAAGTCTCTAGCTCAAACGGTGTGGAAGGAGTAAGCATACACCCATACATACATACACGCACGCATACACCATTTGACTTTTATATATATACTAGCGAAAATACCCGGCGTTGCTCGGGTCAGTCGGAGGTGGGGAGGGGGCAGACAGCTGAGCGACTGCGGGGTCCGTTGGATGGGGGCAGAGAGCAAACCTGACACCCCCACCTCACTTACCCCTCGACCAACCCCGACTCACATTTTAACACCCCCACGTCTCCCCCTACCAACCCCAACACCCCCTGACCAACACCCACACCTCACCCCCCGTAGATCAAACCTGACACACCCACCTCACTTTCCCCCCCAACCAAACCCGACACCCCTACCTACCACCACAAACAAACCCAACACCCACACCTCACTTACCCCCCGTAAACCAACCCCGAACCCCCTCCTCACCCCCCCAACCAAACCCAACACCCCCACCTTACCCCCCCACCAAACCCAACACCCCCGACCAACCCCCACACCTCACCCTTCACCCACCCAGACACCTTCCCACCCCCCCAGACCAAACCCGACACCCCCCGGCTCACTTACCCCCCGACCAAACCCGACACCCCCACTTTACCCCCCAACCAAACCTGACACCCCTACCTCACTTACCGTCCGACCAAACCCAACTCGGGTCCGTCGCAGGTGGGGAGGGGGCAGAGAGCTGAGGGATTCCGGGGTCCGTCGCAGGTGGGGAGGGGGCATAGAGCTGAGGGATTCCAGGGTTCCGTTGGGAGGGGGCAGAGAGCTGAGTGAGTGCAGTGTCTGTTGGAGGGGGTATTATGACATCAGAACTATGTCACAGAGAACAGCAGCTGCCCAGCTGATGTGATTGGCCTTTAAAGAATTTCACCCCTGGGGGGCGTCAGAGGTGAGATTTGAAAAATTTTCGACCCTTACGGTCATTAGGACCCCGAGACCTCTAACTGTACCAAATTTCAAGTCTCTAGCTCAAACGGTGTGGAAGGAGTAAGCTTACGTACATACATACATACATACACCATTTGACTTTTATATATATAGATAGATAACTGTAAACCTCTTGACAAGAATTAGTCAGCTTCTAGCAATGATTAGAGTTACATCAGTTACATTAATGAAATTTTTATAACATGTGAGAAGAGAATCAGAACAAGATGATTTCACATCTCTAGTGAACGTGCAATCACTAATTGTTTCCCCACAGATGTGCTCCTAATGGAGAAAAATGTGATGGGATGACAGCTGTGCTTTTCAGATGTCTATTTTTCCTTCTTAGACCCTTTTAAATATGTGAGTTAGTTTCTCAATGCTCACTGACATGTAAAATCTAATTAATGAAAGAACATACAATAAATCTTGTACTGTTATTATTCAGCCTATGTCTGCCAATCAAACTGAAGAATATAAAAATCAATAGCATAAAATTCAAGAGACTGTTCAATAAACATCCATTTAGAGTCTCTAAGAAAAACAGAATAAAAGCCCTGAACTGCAAAACACAAAGATGTAAACTGTGTGCAGTCTTGTATGAAAAAGTACAAACAATGTCACTGAGATGCAGGTGGGGAGAGGACTTTGTTTTTATTTCTAAAGCAAGGATTTATTAGATTGGCTTGAAATAATTTAGAATTTGATTACCAAAAGTGTTATAGTTAGGAATTAGTTATCAGTATTGATTCAGTTATCATTGTTCATTTTGTCATTATTTACAATCCAGTGTAAATTTAACATTAACAATCGTAATACTTTCTGAATCCCTACTCTGCTGATCCTTCTCACTCATTCTCTGGTCTTAAAAATTTGGCCTTGTTAATAAAGTCATCTGTAGAACTACAAAGATGTTGGTAAACCAAAAGTTTCATGCTAAAGAAATTTGTTCGCTAGTTCTTTGACCTGATCACAGAATTAGATAAATACCTTCTGCATTTGAAATCTACATTAGGAAAAGTAGAACCTAAGAGTAGCCAGTACCTAGGTGGGGTAGCATTGTATATTAATGATGAGGTAGACTGTAATGAAATTAGAAGTGATGGAATGGATAAGAGAGTCTATTTGGGATGAAATCACTTTGGGAAAGAAAGCTACTATAGGTTCTCCTGATGTAGTGTGTGGGATGTGCTACAAACCACCAGATCCAATCTGTATGTGGATAGAGACCTCTTTAATATTTTTAACTGAATAAATATTACTGGGAATTGCATGATTATAGGAGACTTTAATTTCCCAGATATAGATTGGAGGACAAGTGCAACTAATAACAGAGCCCAGATTTTCCTGGGTGTGATAGCTGACAGATTTCTTCACTAAGTATTTGTTGAACCAACAAGAGGTTTCCATTTTAGATTGGTATTGGTGAGGACTTCATAGAAGAATTGTTTGTAGAGAACAACCTGGTTTCTAGTGATCATCCGCCAATTCAGTTTAAACTAAATGGAAGGATAAAAAAATAAATCTGCAGCAAGGGTCCTTCTTTTCAAAAGAGCGAACTTTAAAAAAATTAAGGGAATTGCTTAGGGAGTGGACTTGACTAAAGAAATTAAGGATATGAGTGTGAAGGAGGCTTGGAATTATTTAAGTCAAAGTTGCAGAAGCTCTCTGAACCCTGCATCCCGGGTAGGGGACACAAATTCTAGGGAATGGTTGCAGACCACACTGGGTGAACAAGCATCTCAAACAGGTGACTGAGAAAGCGAACGCCTACAAGGAATGGAAGATGGGACGTATCAGCAAGGAAAAGTACCTCATGGAGGTCAAAAATGTAAAGATAAAGTTAAAACTGTCAAAAGGCAAGCAGAGTTGGATCTTGCATAAGAAATTAAAACCAATAGTAGAACGAGAGGAGGAGACTAAGGGGGGATATGATAGAGTTATATAAAATTATGAGTGGTGTGGAGGAAGTAAATAAGGAAAAGTTATTTACTTGTTCCCAAAATAGAAGAACTAGGGGCCACTCAATGAAATTGGCGTGCAGCAGGTTTAAAACAAATAAAAGGAAGTTCTTCTTCACACAGCGCACAGTCAACCTGTGGAACTCCTTACCTGAGGAGGCTGTGAAGGCTAGGACTATAACAGGGTTTAAAAGAGAGCTGGATAAATTCATGGAGGCTAAGTCCATAAATGGCTATTAGCCGGGATGGGTAATGAATGGTGTCCCTAGCCTCTGTCTGTCAGAGGGGGGTGAAGGATGGCAGGAGAGAGATCGCTCGATCATACCTGTTAGGTTCACTCACTCCGGGGCACCTGGTATTGGCCACTGTCGGTAGACAGGATGCTGGGCTAGATGGACCTTTGGTCTGACCCAGTATGGCCGTTCTTATGTTCTAACGTTCTATAGCCATATCAATAAAAAGAAAACCAGGAGAGAAGTGGAACCACTAAGAACTGAGGATGGGGTGGAGATTAAAGATTATCTAGATATGGCAAAACAACAAAACAAATACTTTGCCTCAGTTTGTGGACACAGAATCACTGGATATAAACTGGTCATCAATAAATTTAGGTTTGAAATTAAGCAAAGGTTTCTAACCATCAGAGGAGTGGAGTTCTGGACCAACCTTCCAAGGGGAACAGAAGGAGCAAAAACCCTAACTGTCTTCACAACTGAGCTTGAAAAATTTACAGAGGGGCTGGAATGATGAGACCGCTTATGATGGAACATGGCCCATCAGCGGCTGGCTGCCAATAGCAAAAATCCCCAGTGACTGGAGACGGGATGGTAGATGGGGCAGGCTCTGAGTTCCCTGGGAAAGAATTCTCTGTAGTATCTGCCTGGTGGGTCTTGCCCACATTCTCAGGGTCTGATTGCCATATTTGGTGTCTGAAAGGAATTTTCCCCTAAGTCAGATTGACAGAGACCCTGGGGGAGTTTTTCACTTTCCTTGGCAGTATGGGTCACATGTCACCTGCAGATTTAAACTAGTGTAAATGGTAAATTCTCTATAACTTGAGATGTTAAAATGATTTTAGGATTTCAGTAATTTAGCCAGAGGTTAGGGTCTATTTCAGGAGTGGGTGGCCTGCGATGTGCCAGCAGTCAGACGAGATGATTGTGGTGATCCCTTCCGACCTTAAAGTCTGAATCTGAGAACCTGTAATGGGTCACCATGTAGCTGCCTTGGGGGGGAAGCAAAAATAAAATCCCTACTGTAAAGGTGTACAGCAAGCTGGGGTGTGAACCTACGGTGCGCCAGCCTACTGCAAACTACAGAACTTCTAGTGCACAGCAGCAGTGTCCACATGACCACTTAGTGTGTGGCAGGGTAGAGCAGTGTAGATTTACACACCAGCTTGCTGCCCACTGACTCACCAAATAGCCAAGCACTTAGCCACTGAAGTCATTTAGACCTTGAGTTATAGCTAAATATCTTTTAAAAAATCTGTGAAATGGGAATGGTAAGATTTATCAATTCACCTACTCATTTCAGCAGTATTATGAGACTATTTAAAGGTGAAAAGTGTTTAGTATTGTAAACTAACAACATTTCTCCAATGTGTGCTTTAAAGGAGTAAACAAGATTTTTGTCCTGTTTAGTCTATATAGCTCAGATGCTTCTAATATACACATCACACTTTGTCTACAATGCCTTTATCTATTAATTTAATAGACTACACTTTTTTATTTAGTAGCTCTCTGTGTACTGCTTTGTATGTCTTAAAATCTATCTTTAAACAACTACAACAAAATCTTACTTATTTTCTTTCATTATTCTGCTCTGCTTCCATTGATGACCCTAAACTTTTGACTCCAGACTGGCAATATGAGGGTAAGATGGCAAAATGTAACTTCCTGAACATTGCTTGTCTGTTTTTTCTTTTTTGTTTTTGTTTGTTTGTTTTCCATTTTTATTCTCTTTAGAACATTGTTAAAATTCTGTTCACTCTCTTTAATTAGATCCTTTTGTTGCAACTAAATTCCAGTCCTATTTGTTTCTGTTTTGAAACTTTAATTACAATTTATCTCTTTTTTTAATCATTCCTTTGTGTTCTTTGGGTTAAATTTCCATTACATTATTTCTGTCCTGAAGGACTTCTGCTTCATAGTGGTCCCTACTGGTATATTTAGAGAAACATTAATATAGGTTTATGGTATAGCAAGTAAAATGTATTGTGTGTTGATATGGAAAAGACTAGGTGTGTGCATTCCTGACATTGAAAGTAAAAGTGTCATAACAAATAGAAACTAGTACAACAATTCATAATGAGAGCAGGTTGTGAAATTTTCATTTTCATGATGGGCCAGATACTGAGGTTCTAATTCAGTACTTTCTCAGGAAAAGTCTCATTTACTTCAATTAGAGTTTGAAAAAAGGTTAAATAAAAGCCTTGAGTTTGGGCTCTTTATACCGGTAATTAGTTAATAATTATCCTGGCCTTATCGTACTTCCATGATCTCTATCTCAGCATGATTGTTTTATAGAATGCAGTATACAGAATCTACTGTGGAGTTAAAAATAACTTCTGTTTTCATGTTTATAGACTGCAAGTTGGCTAGGGCAGGTCCTCCAGCCACAATAGTTCCTATTGACGAAGAAAGCCGAAATGGTGAGTGTGCCTCTTTTTTCTAAAAGATAATTGTGCTATTATCTGCTTTACTATACAATCTATAGTGCTCACTGTTAAGAAATCAATACTGGTGGAATACTGGTGGAATCAATACTCACTTTGCAATTGTAAGCAGGGGAATGGTCCCGCTGTTGTGGGGAACTGTCCTGGCTTCTGCACTACAGATGCTCTCCGACTTACGGAAATCTGAGTTACTCAAATTTGCACTTACGGGAAAAAATGTCATAAACTAAAAACAGGAGTGGTGGTTTTTTTGGTTTTTTTTGAGTAATGGTCAGAGATATGTCTATGACTTACACAAATACTGAGTTATGCAAGGCGTTCCAGAATTAAACACTTAACATAAGTCGGGGAGCATCTGTACCCCCGGTGAAATGGGCTAGTGGAAGGATCTGAGTCATCACTCTCACCTCCTTTAACCAGAGGCCCAGGATTCCTGGGGTGGTCTACCCCCAACCTTGCTGTGACATCTAGGACAGGGATTAGAGTGTCTCCACTCCGAGGTACTTTCTCTGCACTGGATACTTCCTTGATCCACTGATCATTACAAACAATTTTGTAATGTAATTTGCTCTAAAAAAATGTAAAGCAAATACAGTTTATTTAATCAGCAATTTGTTTTAAAAGGAATAAGGAAAATTGGGAAGGGTTAAAGGAAACACCTCACCCCGCTCTTTGGCAGGGAACATCACAAACAGTGTCTCTGCAATGTCAGAGCAGTTCACAGTCTGTTCCTTGTAGATCCCAGGCCTCTGTCTCAGGCCCTGGCTGTGCTGCAGGGATCCCATGGGTTGGACACTTGCTCTGGCGGTGGCCACACGCTCTCAGGCTCTAGGTGGCAGGACACTTCTTCCCAGCGTCACCTCTGCCTTGTCGGGGTTTTCTCCCCCTCCAAGTCTGGCCCGCACAACCTCTTGGCTGAGGTGTCTCTCTCTGCTGGGCCCACTCCCCAGGGTCCCCCTCGCGCTCTCCAGCTGCTCACTGCACCCGGCTCTGCACTGCTCCAGCTCCACTCTGCCTCAGCGCTGCTGCTGTTGCTCTATCTCTAGCTCCCTGGGCGGCTTCTCTGGCTCTGGTTGTTACAGCTCTTCTCCCAGCAAAAGGTCTGCTCTCTCTGGGCTGCTTTTCTTGCCCCTCTGGATCTAGCACAGCTCTGCTCCCTAGCTCAGCTTGGGCCCCTGCTTTTTCCTTAGCTCAGCCCCACTCTGTCTGACCCAGGCAATTCTAGCTCACACAGAGTACGGGACTGCCCTGGCCTCCTGACTCCTTGATTAGCCTGCCTACCCTGTCAATCAGGCTGACCTGGAGCATTGGTCTCTCCCCATTGCCCCTGAGGACTGCCAGTCTCAGGAACCTGATTTCTCATTGACTCTTCCCCTTCATTTTAATACTGGGAGCTAGGAATCAAAATACCTGCACTGGAAGTTAGTAAAGGGGCAACAGTCCCTTTAAACAATGATGACCACAGTATAGTAATAGGGTTAAAATTACTAGGCTCAGAAGTTCCTCCTAAAAAGTTCATTTCTTTTTCTGGCCTTTACCACTAACCATCCTCTGAAATGAACTTTTTAGGAGGAACTTGGAAGAGAGCAAGGAGACATGGCACACTGAATCAGGGAGAGAATTTTAGGTAGAGGTTTGCAAGGAAAAAGGCACAAATGCAAGTGACAGAAGGCAAGAGAGGGTAAGGTGTGAAGCATTGGGTGAACATACAAAGGACCAATCTTGGAATGAATGAATCCTGGAATCCCAGGGAACAGAAATTCTCAGAGAATGAGGAGATTCATCATGCTAAAAGCAGTGAAGAGAATAAATAAAAAAGGGATATGGAGAGGAGAGGTGGCTCTTGTACAGTGGTCCAAGCTCTCTTTTCTGCATGCTTTAGTTCCCCTTGAACTTGTATGGAAGGTCTGTCATGGGAAGGCTCATCTACTACTACCTCTAGAATGGAAATATTTTATCCTGAAACTGCTTCTCCTCCTCCTCTTCATAAGTTAGAAAGTCGTCATTTCCCAGGCACTTAGGTCTGTTGCATCTTGCCATTATTTCATATAATAAAACATACACCAATTGTCCTAGGTGATTAGGTGCCAGGTTTTTTAAAACAAACAAACAAACAAACAAACAATTGTTTACAACTTCCTGTATGTGCCTTTTGCAGAAATTTGGCTGTTTTGAATGGGTGTCTCAAATGAGCAGAAATCAGCCTCCCAGAGCTGCCTTTTTAATGTCAGATAGACCATGCAGGTCATATTACCCTCCCGCATTGGGAGTGCACATGCGAGTTATTGCAATCTTCCATAGGTATTTAGGAGAGGGATTGGTCCAGGATAAGGACCATGCATACAAAGTCTCTTATCTTCTCTTGAGCTGCTCTGCAGTTCTGCATAATGGAAGACTGTAGTTTCGGGGGCATTCTATGTAGCATCCCTGCTTCAGGACCAGTGTTCACAGCGTTTTGTGATTTATATGACTTTGTGTTGTGGATGCACTTTACTTATGGTTTATTTGAGCAACAAAAAGGAAAGGAAAGTAATTTTACAGGTAGTTGAATGGGACCTTTAAAGCCTCCTTCAGAATCCTGAGGTCATGGACAGTTGTTATTGAAGTTACTTGGGTGTATTTACTGTAATCCTCAATAGGCTTTGAGCATTAATGATATTTGATATGGTAACATACACAAACGACACAGAGGTAAAAGAGTCCTGTGGCACCCTAAAGACTAACTAAAGTATTGAAGCATAAGCTTTCGTGGGCTAATACCCACTTCATCAGATGTTTGTTACCTCTGCTATTCCAGACTAACACTGCTACCTCTCTGATTCTAAACTACACAGGGTAATTTTAAATTCTCTCTCTCTCTCTCTTATACATTATATATATATACACACTAGCGAAAATACCCGGCGTTGCTCAGGTCAGTCGGAGGTGGGCAGGGGGCAGAGAGCTGAGTGAGTGCGGGGTCTGTTGGAGGGGGGAGGGGACAGAGAGCAAACCTGACACCCCCACCTCACTTACCCCTCGACCAACCCCGACTCACATTTTCACCCCCCCACCCAAACCCAACACCCCCACGTCACCCCCCTACTGACCCCAACACCCCTGACCAACCCCAACACCCACACCTCACCCCTCACCCCCCCAGACACCTCCCGCCCCCCAGACCAAACCCGACACCCCCACCTCACCCCCCCGACCAAACCCGACACCCCCACCTCACTTACCCTCTGACCAAACCCAACTCGGGTCCGTCGGAGGTGGGGAGGGGGCAGAGAGCTGAGGGATTCCAGGGTCCGTCAGAGGGGGGAGGGGGCAGAGATCTGAGGGATTCCGGGGTCCATTGGAGGGTGGAGGGGGCAGAGAGCTGAGCAAGTGCGGTGTCTGTTGGAGGGGGTATTATGACATCATAACTATGTCACAGAGAACAGCAGCTGCCCAGCTGATGTGATTGGCCTTTAAAGAATTTCACCCCTGGGGGGCGTCAGAGGTGAGATTTGAAAAAATTTCGACTCTTACGGTCAAGTCTCTAGCTCAAACGGTGTGGAAGGAGTAAGCTTACATACATACACGCATGCATACATACATACATACATACACCATTTGACTTTTATTTATTTATATATTTATATATATATAAATAAATATATAAATATATAACAAATTGTAGTATAATGTAGTTTTCAGAGTCCCACTAATGATGTTGGGAATGCAAACCTTTAAAATATACTAAAATGGAACTGAATTTGAAAATGGAGCTGTGTGCCCTAACAACCCAGTGAAACGTGCATATATACATTAAACTTTCACACAGTGCACAAACTTATCAACTCACAGAAGTAGTTAACTAACTAGAAACATTTACAAGTAACAAAACATGTTTTATTTAATCATGCTGAATGGTGCTTCTTCAGTGGAGGAAGTAACATACTGTACAACATTGGATCATTTCCAGATCAGTTAATGTCTGAAAAACACCAAAACTGTTCCAAATTACTGATATTCAAAGAAAAATATATATTCCTTGGTTTCACTTTGTCACATTACTACCTGTTGGTCTATTAAATATCTGGTAAATGATTGGCCTATATATTATACATTTCGTAATTGCTCACTAGTGGGTGGTATCTTTATATAGTGTAATTTGAATTGCAGCTCTAATAAATAACCCCATTAGCCTGTAAGATTGGTTTGAAACTACAGTGCTATAAGAAAATGCATTTATTTGATAATAGCGGTTTTCTGTTCAAGAAAACTGTGAATGTGTGGTGCATAATATATATTTAACTCTGACACTATAACTTCATGGTTAACATGATTTGCTTAGATTGTTGCTCAATATCTTTATCCACTGACAAGTTCAGTTATTCAGTCCTTTATTTTCTACTTTGAAGTAGCTTGTCAAACAAACCTTAGAAATGATCCTAAAAAAGACACCTATGCAATATTTTTCAGGCTTTTTTTCTTCAGTAAAGAATTGCTCATGTGAAAAATAAGACCTCAAAGTCTCACTGGCAATAGACAGACACACATAAATAAGCAAAATGGTAAAGCATAACAAGAACTGTTCAATTTTAATCTGTCAACAATCCTGGAAACTGTCAGCATTAGATTTTAAATTGGTGAATGGGCTTCTTTAATCCTCCCCCTCACCCCCCCAAAAAAAGTTATGATACCTAATGCTGCTGTTAATATTACTGACAACACCATTAATGACAAGAAATTTAGCCTCTAGGAGACCTACTCATTTTTATAGTTCAGTGAATCTATTAATACCCATTTTTAAGTTATATGTGTAAAATGTTACTGCTCAACTTGTGAGACTATTTATATATTAACAAGCAGCAGCGCGTATACTGAAAGTTGCCACCGAATTTCAGTTGGAGAATACTTTTTTAAAACATTATTTTTCAGCAAGTTTGAATTTCCTGAAAAATCTCTCTGAAGTTGCCCTGCATAGGATTGACTATCTTATTATATCTGAGAAAAAGCCTGCTTAGATTACTTTAATATAATTCAAGCACCCACAGTTTGTTGTGGTTTGAATGTACTTAGTGGGCACATCAAAGATTTGCCTACATTTTAATCTTTCAGCCATGAAATGCAAGTAAGTATATATTAATATGAAGTAACTAAGAAGAAAGGTCTGTAGGGTCTTGATTCATTAGGATCAAATTTAATTACCTTATCACAATATATACAAGAGAGAACATGACCTAACTGCCTGAATGCAAGCACAAAATTCATGTGTTCTCTGCCTGTTTGTTAAAAGCACTCCTCTGTGGTTTTGATTTAGTAACTTATTCTCTCTGTTTATCCATCTTTAAAATAAGGATAATGCTGGTGGATTCAACTAGCATTGAATTACTGTGGGATTGATTTCCTTTTTCCTAAGCATTGGACTTTCCATTCCCATCCTATCTCTGCATCCGTCTTACCTTCCCGCTCTCCCACCTTGCTCAAGGAAATTTTAAGTAAATTTTACTGAGATGTGTGCAGTAAAGTTAAATAAGTGTGGAAGGGCAGGTGTACACTAGTGAGGGGGTGCTGTTGACCTAAGAGATGCAACTTCAGCTATGTGAATAGTGTAGCTGAAGTTGGCGCATCTTAGGTTGACTTACCTGGCATCCTCATGGTGGCAGCGGGCTCCCCTGTCAATTCCGCTTGCGCCTCTAGTGAGCTGGAATACCGGAGATGATGGGGAGCACCTTTGGGGATTGATCTATTGCAAACTTTTGAGAACTGCGACCCTTTTTCCTCTTTCTTGGCAGCACGGCGGACCTTTGTAAGTCCGCCGAAAAGCCGCTAAATGTAATACTTCCGCATTCAGTGGCTATTTTCGGCAGACATGCCAAGCGCTTCCGAGAGCGCTCAGTATGTCTACCGAAAAGCCACCGAATGTGGAACTAATTAATTTGACGGCTTTTCGGCGGTGGCAGGAACTCATGACACTCGGTTTGAGAAACCCCGATTTATTGTGTCTAGGCGAGACACGATAAATCGATCCCCGATAGATGGATCAGTATACGCCGATCCGGCGGGTAGTAAAGACCAAGCTGAAGTGTTTTCAGGGTCATGGCCTTAGTGTGGAACTATCAGGCAGATACTCTAGCTTGTTTTGGGGTGGGTTTTTTCCCCCAGACATTGAAGTAACAAAACAATATGACAAGGGAAGTGTGCTGCATTCAACTGAAAATTATTATTAATTTGTATTTATTTTAGACAGTGCCTAGAATATACCAGGAACCATGTAAAAGGGCCTGATCTGAGATGAAATCCGGACCCCACAAAAAAGATTCTGATAAATTTAATAAAAGCACTTTTTAGATACTCATCTGAATTGACTTGCCAGTAATCTTAAGCTTCTGCCATCAGTATAAAAAATGAGGGAAAATTTTGTGAGTAAGTTCAGGTTTTGAGCACTGAGAAGCAATAGAAATTGCATTTTTTTTCATATTTCTACACATTCTTTGGGTTTTATAAAGCATTTTTTCTTTAGCGGCTATATGTTTGGTGAACTTTGTTTTCATGGCATTAAAGTCTGAGAATTCTAAATGAAATATACTGAGTTGTAGTAAATTACAACTCAGTTGTACAGTTCACAGTACAAAATTTTATCTGAGCCCATTGCACTTTTCTGATTAATAGGGCTAATGAATAGATTATTTATGAGAATACTGTGTTATGAATGTCTTCCATTAAATCAGAGGAAAACCTGTACTGTTTCTAATCAAAAGGATGTTTCTCAAAACAAGCCTGATGCAAAAGTATCCCCTGCTGATGTTGGGGAGGAGGGCATGTACAGGTTTCCCTGGGTGCCAAGCGTCAAAGGATATGAGATAGTACAGCCCCCAGTTGCAGAACTTTGGCTCTGGAGGTCGCATGTTCAGTCCCCAGTGTGTCTGCCAAGATGTCAGCTATCACCTAAGCACTGATAATAGTCATTAACCTCTGCACACTCCAAGTATGCAATGCCAGCATAAATTAAAAGGGGAGACTTGTAAGTAGATCAGAGTTGCATACATTTTCTTAGTCTCTTAGAAGAATAGTTTTTTTTAAATTTGGGGACTATAGATGGTGGTGGTTTTGGTTATATGATCGACCTGTTAATTTGGAATTCAGTTCTTGACCAATATCCTATGTACTAGATCCTTTCCATGAAAGTCATTCCCTAAATACCACATGTTTTAAAATGAAATAATAAAAAGAAATAGAGGAAGGGAAAATGGTTCATAATCAAATCCCAGACAAGAAGTTTAACTGGTATTAGGTCTGTAAAATATATCTCACTAATATAAAGATTAAGGAGGGAATTTAAGAGAACAGTGGAATTCTGTTGTTCAAAACCAAATATTTGAAAACCAGAAAAAATTGTAAGCTCTAGTAGAATATTTTATTTAAAATATGGAAAGCATGTAAATGTAGAGGAAAAAAATATCCCAACCTGCCTTCACTCTGAGACCTTTAATCACCATTGTCCTTGGGGTCTATGATGGGGCATCTGCTACATACTGGCAGAAAAGGGGTTAAAAGCAGCCCTATGGAGGCTGCCAATCACAGGTGTTATAGGAACAGCCAATCAGGGTCAAGCTGGCCCACATAAGAAGGGCTGCAGAAAAGAACAGGGGCAGTCACTCCCTGGAGCTGAAGAAGGGAGGAGGACTGGCTGCCTTGCAGACGGAGGACAGCTAACAGAGCAGTGCTGCAGGCAGGGACCCAGAGAGCCAAAGGCTGCTCCTGACCAGCTGCAGGAATTTGCAGACCGGGGCTCCAATGCAAGGGCAAAGAGGGTGCTGGAGCCATGTGGGAAGTGGCTAGACTGTGGAGAACAGTTTACCACTGAAGTAAGTGGCTGGACAGTAGACTGCAGGTCCCACTGGAATGGGAGGAACATAGAGTGTGGCACAGCCAGCAGGCAGTGTCACTAAACGGGATGCCATGGTCCTGGGAGTGACGTGGGTCCAGGAACAGAGGTGAAAGTGGGTGAGATACCACCAGAAGAGGGTGCAGTGCTAATTCCTCAGACAGCCAGCAGGAGGCACTGTAGTGGTGAGTCGCACCCTGTCATTGAGTTGAAGATCTCTTGGGCTCAGAGCACTTCTGGGGATAAGATAAACCACTCGGATGGTCCTTTATAGAATTTTGGTCAAGCAACAGCATTTTATATATACACTGACTTTCATACTACTTGAAACTTTCTCACAAATAACTTACTCTG
Organism: Sternotherus odoratus; assembly: GCA_032164245.1. Classification (NCBI taxonomy): domain Eukaryota; kingdom Metazoa; phylum Chordata; order Testudines; family Kinosternidae; genus Sternotherus; species Sternotherus odoratus. The sequence continues at coordinate 76,068,626 of JAVMKO010000005.1, forward strand.
TTATAGCTAGAATACTAAAAATATATTAGGGGTATCCTTATAGTGGCACAAGATGCAAACATAGCTAATTGTGTGTGGGGGGTGGGAGTGATGATTCTGCACTTATTTACAACTGGTGTAATTTGCAAGTAACAACATATAGAGTATGGTGGAATTATTCCAGATTTACACTGGCATAAATAAGAGCAGAATCTGGCTGTTGAATAATATCCTCATAAACAAAAAGCTGTAGGCCTTATGTACATACTGTAGTTGTACCCCCCTCCCTACCTCAATTAATAAACATGTTTTCTTTTTTTCCAACTTCCTTTTATCTTGTTACTTTTTCATGTTTTTCTTTTTCTCATTTTATGCTATCATAGTGGTGTTGCATGCTAATTAAATAACTGGCTCTTCTTCATATATCAAATTTCTCCAGGCCCTTCTCATGCATATTTTACATTGCTATAGCCACATTTATTTTATTGGAGTTATTCCACATTTATATTGATATAGGTGAGAGCAGGGCCAGGTCTGTGATTTCCAAACTCCACTTCTGGGCATATTTCAGTACCTGTGCATCTCTTGCTGTCCTTGCAGTGGTGTTACTTTCGTTATTGTGCTGGTGAAAGGTGCCAGATTATGAAATCTTGAAGTTGTGGAGTGGCAGTGCAAATTTCTCAACCACACTAATGTGTTTTAACTTTGTTATGGAGTGACAAAGTTGCTGTGTTTGCCATAATGGATATTCTGTTACTCTTGTACTGCATCGTCTGTGTTTTGTACGGATCTGATGAACATAATAGTAAAAAAGTATTTGTCAAAATATAATGTTAAAGATTTTTTTAAATTTACACATTTTTGTCAGCACTAAACACTTCACACGAAAGCTTTTAAGGTTTCAGTAACAAGGGTATGGAGTCAAGCCAGAGGTGTGTTCTTCTGTTTCCTACCCAAGGAGTGTGTGCCCTCTATCAGAGAATTGTGGACTTATGCAGTAATCACAGCACTGTCTTCCTAGTAAGTGTCCCGTGCTCCCTGGCTGGAGCACCCAGCGAGTGCAGCAAGCCGCCAGCCCCTCCCCCACCTTCCTGCTTCCCCTGGAGCCATGGCACCGCATGCGCAGCACCCTGGAGGCTGGGGATGGGCACTCCTGCAGGGCCACATGTCTAGCTCTGCTCGGAGCCAAACATGCAGCTAGGAGCCTCATGGTAAGGGGGCCGGGGGGTTGGAAAAGGGTGGGCGCAGTCGGGTGACAGGGAGCAGGGTGGGTTGGATAGGGGGTGGGATCCTGAGGGGTGGTTAGGGGCAGGGTTTCTCTGGAGGTGGCATTCAGGGAGCGGGGATGGGGGTTGGATGAGGCATGGGAGTCCCAGGGTCTGTCAAGGGGTGAATAGGGGTCAGGGCAGTCAGGGGACAGGGAGCAAGGAGGGTCTGGGGGTGGAAGTTGGGGTGGGGGAGTCTCTGGAGGGGCTGGTCAGGGGACAAGGAGCAGGGGGGTTTGGATGAGTTGGGGCAGTCAGGGGACAGGTAGGGGGTAGGGTCCTAGGGGGGGGGAAGTTAGGAGGAGGGAATTGGGAGACAAGGAGCAGGGAGGCTTATCTAGGGGGTGCGGTCCCAGGAGGGATAAGTCCGTGGACAAGGAGCAGGAGGGGGTTGGAGGTTCTGAGGGGGGCAGTCATGGGGAGGGAAGTAGGAGGGAGTGGATGGGGGCGGGGCTAGCACAGGGCTCCCTGGGTGCACACCCTAGTGAAATGGGCTGTGCACACCTATGTTTCCCTGTTCACACCATTTCGGGCAGATTTCCATTTCAGATACGGTGGTGTAGATTCAGAATAAGTCTACTCAAGAAAATGGAACTACATCAAATTTATGCTATTGTATTTGTGAATCCAGGCCATTGATTTCCTTCTATCTTTTTGTTCAAATACATATGTAGAAAGAGAGTGGTGATTTCTTAACAAAATCATTCTAAAGATGCTTGATTCCAAATTGGTCTTTGGTTTAGCTTCAAAAACATAACCAGATCCATCTGAAGTTGGCTGAAAGTTGAAGTTTGAAACATTTAAACTGGAAACAAGGTGCTAATTTTAAACAGTTGGGGTAATTAACTATTGGAACAGTGGATGTGGTAGATCAACACTAAAAAAGACCAAGATTTTAAAAAGTGATTTGTATTTTTGGCTACTTACATTCTTGGGTACCCAACACAAGACACCACAATGCTGCATGGCTTCCAAAGAGTTTTTGCTCCCAACTTCTTCAAATGAAGTCATTTAAGGTGCCTTAAGTTGGGCACTTAAAAATTGAGGCACCTAAAATCACTAATTATTTATGAAAATCTTGATTTAGGCTTTAGCAAGATTGAATGTTTTTTTCTAAAAGGTAAACTCCAGTTCAACTGTGAAGACTTTGTGAAGGAATTGCTGGATGAATTCTATAGACTGTGTTATGCAAGATTTCAGATTAGATGACCATCGTAGTCCCTTTTGGCCTTAAAGTCTGTGACTTCATTAAACCAGACAATACACAGTGTGTGGGGTTGGTGGGGTTTTTTTTTTGTTTGTTTGTGTGGGTTTTTTTAGTTCACTGTACGGCAGCAATGGGCAACCTGCACGCAGCCCATCAGGATAATCTGCTGGCACGCCGTGCGACAGTTTTCCATTGACTGGCCTCAGGCACAGCTGCTTGCAGCTCCCAGTGGCTGCAGTTCACTGTTCCGGGCAAATGATAGCTGCAGGAAGTGGGATTGGGAATACAGTATGTAATCTCCATAAATAACATTAATACCTTCTAACATCAAAGACTTCATAGGACAAATTTGAGTTCTCTTCTAGTGAAAATCATTCTCATAATGACACACAGTGTCACCTTAACTTCTAAAAGTTTATGAAAAAGTCAGTTTTGACCATTCATATGTTCAGAATGCTTGTACTCCTCACATAGTATGATGTTGTTCAACACATTCATGTTCCCAGGCCATCAACGTTTCCCTCTCCCAAATACAGAACAGCATAAGGTATTCGATCAATTTCATTCTTTGTTAACTTGAATAAGAGAAAGCTAAAGAGTATTTGTTTGTCAGAAAAATAATTTTGCCAGCAACATTCTATGAATGGATTTCTTTTTTCCCTTACTGAACAGAATAGAGGAAAATGAAGGGCGTGGGAATAGAAGTATTTTTTTAGCCCACTGACATTTTATGCTATGCCAGTGGTTCCTTTTTAAGTCCCAACACGAGTTAAGAGAACTGCATAATGCTGTGTTTAACCGTGAATTTTTCAGTCTGCTTAAATTTCTGGAGTCGCAATGAGAATGAAATAGCAGGTGTATCTGCTGGGAAAGCAGAGGGGGGGACCTACATAAATAAGTGCATGGCTGTCCATTCCTAATAAGCTAAGAGAAACACTCTATGTGGATTTATGATATTCTTTGGTGTACTCATGTCATTTAAGGATTGATTTTTGGAACCTATTGTCCTACATTTCCTGCCTGCAACATTTTTTTCAGAGAACATAATGTTCAGAAAAATAGAGTAGGGGAGTTGGCTACTTGTATTTGTTGTTTGTCTTGGATATGGCTTATATAGAAAATGGAAATGGGTTATATAGAAAAGTTGTTTTAAAAATAAATAGAAAAACTCAATTTATTATCTGAGTTTCCCTAGAAAGCTCAGAAGATAAGTTAAATGTTTATCTGCCTTATTTTCACTGAATAATGCTGGCCTTGCTGACATGAATTAGTTTATATTCTAAGCAAGTTTCAAGCTTTGCATTTGAAATGTTTATCTTGAACATAATCTTTTCCCTAGTGCATGTCACTTTCATCATAAGAGATAACTGTTACCATACACTATAGACCAATAGTTCTCATTTCAAATTCTCTTCTGCCTTTTCCTAAAACAACTCACTCCTGCTGATGCCAAGGTGTGTGAATGGGGGGAACATTGATCTGATATGCAGGTGAATGAATGACAGACACAAGGATGGATTTAAGAAGGAGGTTGCAACTTTTTTCACTCAACAATGGGGAACAGTGCTATGTGCCCATCTGCTACTTTCCCATGTTAATTGTTTAACTAGGTCCAGTATGGGGCTACACAGCTCCCATCATATTAAATGATTGCCTTAATTAGAGCCTCTTTGGCCTACCCCTAGACTCGGCTCACTTCTGAATCCTCTTGCCTTACACCCACTCCCTGCCCTTATGTGTGCTGGTGTAGAGAATACCAAGGGAAGGACCTGAGCCTGTGAAGTCTCTTCTTCTTATCCTATAAGTGCAGATCCACCATTGAAGTTGGTATCCCATTCCTTATAGGAGCTGGCTCTCTTAGGCTTATCTGCACTGAACACCCGCCACGGGAGGCACCTAGAATTAGTATGATCTAACCCACCATCCATACTGTCTGGTATGCATTTCCTCCTCAAACCAACTCTTAGGGTCACAGAACCCCTGCATCTGATGGATGGACTCCATGATCCCTTAATAGCTGAGGCCAAGTTTATAGGAAGTCCCTTTATATGATTACTGAGCCACCTGCTTCCAAAATTATCCTGCGACTTTGCTGTTCACTTTCTTCTAGACCCCATTGATGCAGGCTAGACCCCTAAAACTCTTCATGAACATCTCTGATCAAAGAAATAATGTGTGGCTGTTAATCAGATCTATGCCTCTCTGACTATTGATTAATATTGATTACTCTGTTAATCAGATCTATGCCTCTCTGATGACAAACTGCCTGGACCTTCAGAGAGTCAAACCCTTTTATTGCTATTGTTGTTGCTGTCCCATATTAAAAGAATTGAAATAACACACATCTCAGTTTTAAAATATCTCCCCCCCCCCCAGAATCATAGCATAAATATGGAAAAGATGATATTTTTGGGTGGGTTTTTTTTGTTTTGGACAGCAGTAAAGCTACTAAGGAAATGATAAAACTATGCACCTATTAAAATTCACTCAGTTTAAAGCTTGATTGTAAAGTGGGGATCAAAGCTGTTTTAAAAGCAGTATTTATTCACATTATGCTTCTTATCTCATTAGATAGTGAAACCAGTTAATATTTTCAAAATCTCCTAAGTGATTTGGGACCTCAAATCCCATTTTCAGAAGTGACTAAGGCTCTTAAGGCCAGATTTCAATGGTATTTAGAAGCCTGAAGTTGCCGATAGTAGGATTTTAAAAATGCCCAAATTGTTTGTCCCCAAGTCCTGTTGCAGTCAGTGTGGGTTGTTGAAGCCCACTGAAAACTGAGTAAGTGTAACAGGGCTCGCACTCACCCCTGCGGCGCCTCCCGCTGTTTCTTCAGGGAATTAGCTCTCAGCATCCAGAGCACCCTCCGCAGGCTGATGCCCCGCTCTTGTTCTGGCCCCGTGTCCCTCCCGGACCCCGGTGCCCTCTAACTGCGGGTGCTGCACCCCTGCAGTAGCCCCTTTGGTCTGAGGGTCTCCCCTCCCTGGGGGAACTACCTATCCCCACCTCACCTCAGAATGTGCCACTGCCAGTCACCACTTGCCCCCGCTCACTGGGGCAGACTGCAGTATCATGGCCTCTCATCACCAGTAAGGGGGAGTTGGTCTGCTGCCACTATCTCTAGCCCTGGGCTGCCCCCCGCAACCCTGGTACTCCTGGCCAGGCCTTCTGCCAGGCCCGGCAGCCTGGGGCTCTCTGGCTAGAGCCTGCTCAGCTCCCTCTGCCTTGCCCCAGCCCTGCCCTAATCCAGGTACCTGGCTTAAGCCCCAGCAGCTAGGCCTGTCTACCTCTGAGTACAGAGGAGACTCTCTGTAGGCCCCTACCTCTCAGTCTTTATACAGGCCTGAGAGTTTGGGGCGTGGCCACCCAGCTGAGCCTGCTTCCCAAGCAAGCCTGGGAGTTTGCTGGCTCCCGGCCACAACCCCTCCCCGGGCTCTCCTGGGCTCTTTCCAGTCCCTTCCGGTAGGGGGCGGGTGGTCACCCCGCCACAGTAATTATTTGCATTTCCATCTTATGCTGAAGCTGCTGCGCTGCATCTTCACTGTTATTTTAGCCATGCTAACTAGATCAAAGCTAGTGTGGGTATGCCTACACAAGCTGCAATTACACCCCTAGGCTCCTCTCTAAGTCAGTCTTCAAAATGGGAGTTAAGTGGTTGGATAATTTTATCCTCAATCTAAGGAAATCTCAACTTAATTTTAGTGCAAGATAAAATTTGTCACCCTTATAATAGTGGAAGAAGGGGGAAGGTTCTTCATTGTTCATTCTTCAGTAAGCAACTGGAAGGAATGCTGGGCATTGACAGCCCAGAGATAAGAGTACATGAGAGTAAAGTGCTATATGTCATACTTTTATAAACATTACATTCATATTATTTAGTCTTGAGATACAAAAGCTCAGGTTTCCTTCAATTACAGTTACTTTTATAGTGCAAACAGGATAACAGCTGACATTGTCCACAGTTGGAAGACAGGATACTGGGTTAGATGGACCATTGGTCTGACCCAGTACAGCAGTCCTCATGTTCTTATTTCTGTTTTGCTGTAGGAAAAGCAAGGGACTGCAGGTGGGAGTTCAGAGGTTTTTTCTTCTGTAAGTGATCTCTGTGCTCAGAATATCTGTGCTTCAAGAGTAGCTTGCTAAACATACGCCACTTAGTTTAGTTTTGTTTCAGTTTTAGAACACTGTGAATAGGTGAGTAAATCATATACGTTTACTGAGAATGGTGACAGTAAACATGTTACATTTGTGTTTTCCACTTGAGCCTTCGTTGCCTTGTGACCTCCTAAGAGTGTTGGTGACTCAGATTTTCTCTATGACTATACAGCGATCCGCTGTTATGTGTGTAAACCTGCCTTTTTATTATTGCTTGTCATCCAGAAATGGAAGTGCTGTACCTCTGGAAGTGAATGCATACTGAATAAAAATTACATTGAACTGCCTCCACAAAGTACATGGGCTGTTAAGCATAAATTCCTTCTTAGCTTAATTATTTTAAACCTAGTCCTAAATCAACACAAATGTGTATTAGTACTTTTCAGAGCAATAATTATACATGACTGCTGCCAGGCATTAACTTTTATATTTTTAGGATGGTTTGAGACTGATGAAAAATTTGGCACATATTGCTTTTGAAATGCACTACTGAGCATTTGTGTTTGGTTCTATTATTTTGTCACTGTCATAACAGGGTGAAGTTTAAAGATCAATTCTGTGATAAACCATCTCCTGCACAATAGATTAATAAAGGCTATCAGTGATAAACCTGGCATCTTCAAGAACCAGCCAACTTGTCTGAGTGCACACACATGCATGTTTGTATATTTAATTCAATGTCTTTTTTTGGTTTATCAAATTTATTGTATTCAAGTCTCTCATTCCATTGACCATCCAACTTACTCACTGTCCCTCATTAAGGGATGTGCTATAGCTCTGGCTACTTTGCTTTCTAGGAGATTGAGGGAGTCTAAACTGCCTACACATCTGCATTGTTATGTTATCCTTGCCCAGATTACAGTTGTCATGGAGAAAGCAATACCTATGATATATGCAAGTGATCGGTGGTGAATTGTGAGTGATAATTACTAGTTCCTTGCTGGAGCCAGAGGAGTGCAGGTGGTGCTTCTGGCTGGTCAAAGGGAACTGCAGCACCATGGACAGCTCAGTGCTGGTAGGGACCAGGGGAATGATGAAGAGCTCCTGGCTGGCTGCTGAGCCTGAACTTGAAAGAGCTCTGAGTTAAGGGTGAAACTTTGTGAAGGCTGGAGCCATATGGAAGTGGCCCAAGGGACTGAAAGCAGTTTAGTTAAAAGGCTTGTTGGCACATGTCCCCCCCGGGACGGGACTCAGAGTAGTAGTAGGCAGGACCGGTATCCACTCATAGCTTACTGGAGAAGTGTTCTATATCAGACAGTGATACACCCGTGGAAGGGGAAATGAACTGTTGAGGGCAAGCTGGAGGGCTTGGGGCTAGAACAGACCAAGAGCCTCCAGGAGGAATCCCTGGGGTTATGGCTTGATACCAGGGTCGGGACTGTTGAAAGACCACAGACATACCCAACAAGGGGTTCTGATAAGAAGTGGGTGCCACACCGTTATACCTCCAATACAATTGCCCCAATACCATCATCTCAATACAAAGTTGGGAGTACCAGAATGTTATACAGGAAGAACTGGATGTCTTTGACAACTGGAGTAATATAACTGGGATGAAATTTAATAGTACAAAGGACAAGATCATGCACTTTGGGACTAGTAAGAATTTCTCCTAAAGGTCAGTGGTGGGGGGCCTCATCAGTTGGAAATGACAGAGGATGAGAAAAACATTGGTGTTTATATTAGTTGATCACAGAATGACAATTAGCCGCCAATATGATGCAGTGTGAAAAGGGAAAATACATCCTAAGATGTATGAGAGAAGGTATTTCCAGTAGCAATAGGCAAGAATTGATGTCCTGTATTAATGTACAAGGTACTGATAAGACTTATTTTGGAACACTGTGTACAATTCTAACGATGTGTTTAAGATAAATTTGAACTGGAACCAGTGCAGAGATGGGCCAGTAGGATAATCAGGGAAATAGAGGCTGCCTTAGAAAAGGAGACTAAAAGAGCTTGTCATGTCTAGTATAGCAAAATGATGTCTGATAGGGTATGATTTCTCTCAGTAAATATGTGAGGGGGTAAAACACCAGAAAGGGAGAAGAGGTGGTTAAATTAAAGGACTGTGTTGATGCCAGAAGAAATGGGTATAAACTGGTCATGAATAAATTTAGGCTGGAAATTAGAAGTCTTCTAACCATCAGAGGAATGAGGTTCTGGAAAAGACCCTCCCGCCTGCAGAGGTGTAGGTAGGGGGCAAACAACCAAACTAGGTTTAAAATGGAGCATGATAAGTTTATGAACAAGATTGAAAAACTTCTTGGATGATAGAGGAGTGGGCTTTAGTGACCCAGTAGGTCCCTTCCAGTCTTTTGTCCTATGTTTCTTTGCCTTGGTCTACACTGGGCAGGGGTCGAACTAAGTTATGCAACTTCAGCCAAGAGAATAATGTAGCTGAAGTTGACTTACTTAGATCTATTCACTGTGGTGTCTTCACTGTGGTGAGTCGACTGCTGCCACTCCTCCATTAACTCCGCCTGCACCTCTCATGGTGGTGGAGTACAGGGGTCATCGGGAATGCACTCAGGGATCGATTTATTCCATCTGTAAATAGACCCCTGCTGGATTAATCGCTACCCGCCAATCTAGTGGGTAGTGTAGACATACCCTTTGTGAATTACAGTGAACTATTGAAACAGAAGTAAAGGCAAGATGGAGTTGTGGATGGAGGCAGTGAATGGACAAGAGAAAAAAGAGTGGTTTTACTGAATTCATATTTCTCATTAAAGACCACTGAAGCTCTAGGGATCATCTTACTTGTGGAAAGTGTTATGACATTGGATGTCCTTGCCTCTCAAACATTACCTTGCACTATGTTTGGATTTCTTGAAATTGCTTCTTGCTTTGTTACTGTTTTATTGGTAAGATTTTGCATTTGTATGAGAACAGGGAAGGCTCTATGGTGGCCCATCATGTTGTCAGTTTGACACTTTGAGTTGAAATAAGTAATATGCACCAGACCTTTTTTAACTTTACACAGTACCTTGGACTAGATTAGCTGCTGATGGTATGATCTGTATGAGTTTCCGAACTTCTGATTTATATTTCATTATCCTTAGCTAGACTTAAATTACATCTCTAGGAAATAAAATCAGAGAATATGTGAGCTAAAATGATTGCTAGCAAATCTTTAGAAACATAATGAAATTTCAACCATAGTTACCCCAGGAAGGACTGTCTGAAATGTAAACCAAAAGAAAGTAAATCTAATCTCTTTGGTGTTTTTATTTTTTAAGTTTTATTTTTTATTTAAAAATGTGGTTATATTTTTGTTTCTGGAAAGTTAGGAGCAATACAAAAAGACAGCAGTCTCCTTTTTGGCCAATGTTTATTTTCACCCTTTACTCTTGGACTTTTTGGAGGGTGTAAAAGTGATATACAACATTTTCTGTTCCATGGAACCAACTGTTGTGCAGGAAAATCAGGGGGAATTATCAGGGATATGTGATTGTATGCACATTTTGCCATTATTTGTTTGAGATAACTGAGTGATGTATCTTATAATAGTTACAGTATACCTCTGGTTTGTGCCTAATTTCTCATCTGAATTTGTCTAGTTTCAGCTTCCAGCCATTGGATCTTGTTATGTCTTTGTCAGTTAAATTAAAAAAGCCCTCAGCTATCAAATATCTTGCTCATGTTTGCACTTACTTACTGTGATTGTCACCTTTCTTGAACAAATTAAATACATTGAGCTTCTTGGATTTTTCACTTTAAGGTAGCTTTTCCAGACTTTAAATATTTTTATTGCTGTTTTCTGACCCTTTCCAGTCTGTCATCAACTTTTCTGAAATGTGGACATCAGAAATAGATACAGCATTCCAGTCATTGTCCCACGAACACCATATGAACTGATAACACATGGCCCTACCTTTACTTGATATTGCCCTGCTTGTACATTGGAGGAACACATTTGTTTTTTCAGTCACCACATCACATTGGGAGGTCATGCACAGATGATGTTCTATGGTTATATCTGTGCCTGGCCTGGATCGCTGCCTCAGGCTTGTGGGGCTCAGGCTGTGGGGTTAAAAATTTCTGTGTAGACAATCAAGAGCCTGAGCTCTGGGACCCTCCACCCTCTCAGGGTCCCAGAGGTCGGGCTCCAGCCAGGGCCCAAACATCTATAGCAGTTTTTCAGCTCCATGAGCCTGAGTCAGCTGACCAGGGCCAGCTGCAGTTTTTTTATCCCTGTATAGATCTATTTTATGACCCCTTTTCAGAGCAGCTCCATTACAGGACATGGTCTCCTATCTTGTAAGTGTTATTTTTTAACCAGCAATGATTTTCTCCCATATCTTAGATAAAATATTGAATAATGTTTGAGCCAAGGATTGATCCCTGTGTGAGTCCACAGGAAACAACTCTACTGAACATTGATTCTTCATTTACAGATATGTTTTGATATATATCAGTTAGCCAGTTTTTAATCTATTGAATATATTCTGCATTGATTTTTGCATAATGATAATTTTTAAATTATAATGTCATGGTTCTAAGTTTAACTATACTATTTCAGCACAGCTACCTTTATCAGTAACACTTGTATGAGAGAACATTTGTAACTTGATGTTTAACCTTTTTCACGTAGAAGCTAATTTTGTAAATAAAAGTACATACAAACAGTTTGGAACAGAATCTGAAAACCTTGAAACAGCTTTTGTTCAGACTCATACCAGCCACTACTTGTAAAGTATTAAGAAAAATTCATCAGCTTCAAATGATGATGTTCAATGGCAGCTGAAGCATATAGGGTGCCTAGTATCAGAGGCATTATTTATAATCATCAGTGAAAATTTTGACTATTTATATAATTGGTAGCAGTAAGAGCATGAGAGTGTAAATACTTCTTGAGGAACTATAACTGCTTATGCCTGAGGTGCAGTAGAAGCAGCTGTTTTTATCATAATTCAAGACTTTGATGTTACTACTGTATTGAGCAGCAGTCTATCAACATGAGGAGGGTGAACTATAAATTAATATTGTTGAATATTGTTCTGCTTAGTTTTTCAAGTGCTGGTTTTAAAGACATATACTTGTAAAATGTTTGACATGTGATTAAGGTATTAAGATTAACTTCCATTGGCCTTACAGTTTATTCAGTGTTAGACTACTCGGTTTTTATGAAATTAAAGGCTTTACACGGCTTTTATTCTCAACAGTTGTAGCTCTTCAATTTTAATATATGCAGTTAAATTATTTATAATATGACATTAAGGTATGCATATCAAGATTTACTTTTAGCTTGCCTCTTATTGGATAGCATCATAAAACATGTTACATCTGTTCAGAGTAAATTGTTCCAAAAAGGAAACTATTATTTATAAGTTTCAGAAAGTTCAGTAGAATAATTATCTTTCTGGGGGGAGGGTTGCTTGTAAATAAGGCTCCTTGCTTCAACTGCGGGCACTCTATTTAATACAGGAAGAGGAAGCTGAGTAGACCTGGGGTGAACACTAGAAACTGCACAACTAGCAAGGGATGTTGATCTCTGGTTCAGTTCCCTGAGGATTGGTCTGATCAGTCACAGTGACAGTAGCATGAACTTGTACTCTGATGCATTCCAGGGGTTAGGGGTCCCAGAAATAAAGATCAATATCAGCACTACTGTGTGTCACGCCATGGCGCACTCCACTTCTCTGACATGGAGGAAATTTTCAGACAGATGAATGGTAGCTAAGCATGTAACTCCCACTGAGGATACAATGGGAGGTAGTTGCCTAACGGTCTCTGAAAATCTATCCCTTTGTCATTAAGGGCCATTACAGCAACTTGTGGTCATTATGCTGCAGCAGCACTCTAGGCACACCTCTAGTACAGCCCTGCTACAGGGAGCTGTTTTTGCTTATTGATATTTCACTGGTGTGAATTCAGTTTGCTACAAACATAGCTGAGGTGGGAACATATTATTGTCTCATTTGTAAAGCAGAACAAGAGCTTTCATAACTTATGGAACCTTTATCCACATGGTGAGCTGGGAGCTGCTATTTGCTTTTTCAAGGAGAGCCTAACAAAACTGTTTAACTCATAGAAAATTATAGTTTCATTACCTTAGAAATATTGAGTTTATACTTGGGTGAAAAAGAGGAGCCCAATAATATTCAAATATTTTTAAGTCAAGATGGGATGTTAACTTTTTAAAATGGAAATTCTGTACTAAGCAAGCAAACATAGAACCCCCGTATAATTTGCCTGCTAAATGTGTTTGTGTGTATGAGACAGAGAGGAGAGGATGGAAATCCCACTGAAGTTCCATTAAAGCTGTTTGTGCATATACATAACTCTCATGGGACTTCAGTGGGATTTCTATGCTGCATGCATATACATGTTTATCAAGCAAACATTTAACCTCTGTATAACTTATTATGAGTCATATTGAGGTTCAAAGTTGGCTTGTTAAGTGTATACATATATGCAGCATGGGAATCCACTTAAATCAATGGAAATCACATACACGTTCCTTAGCCTAAGACTTAACAGTTAGATAAACATGTTTTTTTCCCCATACGGTTACTACATTTTTATCACATTTGAAGAGCTGACAGTAACTTACATAAAGTGTATAATAGTATTTAGAATAATGTGATAAAATATTTAGCAATAATTAAGACAAATGTAATGTAGGCAGGATTGAACTGAGTTACAATACAGTAAAACCTCCATTTAACGGACTAATTCAGGCGAGGGGGTGTCCGTTAAATCAAAAAGTCCGTTATTTAATAATAAAACAAAACACGAGCTGTCGGAGCAGCTGCCCGCCCCCCACAGGGTCGGGGCGGCATCTTCGCAGCCCGCCCGCTGCTGGGACCCGGGCGGGAGCCAGCAGCCCGCCAGCCCGCCCGCGGGCGGGACGTGGGCGGGAGCCCGCCAGCCCGCCCGCGGGCGGGACTTGGGCGGGAGCCAGCCAGCCCGCCCGCGGGCGGGACTTGGGCGGGAGCCAGCCAGCCCGCCCACAGAGAAATGGATTTCGGATTCATCAGACTTGCTCAGAAATTTTGTCCGTTGCATCCGAAGTCCGTTAAATCGAGGTCCGTTAAATTGAGGGTTTACTGTACATGTAAATATTCAGAACTCAGTGCCCAGTACTATGAGATAGTCTCTTGTAATCATTAATTATTTGTATTACTGTTTCTAGGGGCTTTTTGTCTTTCTTAGGGGCCTATTATAAAATAAATGATGCTTCAAACTGAAAAAAGTCCATGTCCTGTCAAATTGAAAATGAGGAAATAGCTGTTTAAAATTATGGCTTTACTATCTAAATAGTTTGACAACTAGATGAGATGTCTCATTTAAACAACTAAAGTTGAGAAAAGATGCATGCAAATCCTATTTCATTTTCTCCAATCAGAAAAAAAATACTTATTTTAACTAGGTCAAATGTGAATCTAAGTTTGTGAGGAAAGAGTGAGAACATACTGCACGTTTGATTTAAACATGATATATTGATAACATTCAGAAGTACTTAATTTTAATATACTTCGAAGACACAAAATGGGAGCCTTCAAAATAATCACGATCATGTTTTGCTCCATCAGAGGGATCATAAATATCTGTGGGGTTCTTTTTTTAAAGTAATAGCCTTGATGTTTCATGTTCGATTGCTACACAATTCAAAATAGGTCGGAATATTGTTCATTGTATTAAGCAAAGATTATTATGCTTACAATTATTAATTATATGAATGACTGTTGACTAAAAACTGGTAAAAGTATGAAAATATGTTTTACCATGTAGAGTTGTAATTCACTTTTATTTAAAAACAAATATCATTATTAAAAGTATGCAGAGTACCAGTTTAGAAAGGGGGCAAGGGCAGGAGAGAGAATATGCCAGGGTTTTATATATTATTATTTTATTTATTTGAAAATGAAAAAGTAAAAAACACCACCCTACAATATGCTTGGTACCAGCGTGATTCAGAGCTATTGACCAGGCAGCAGATTCTGAACTGGGAATCCTAGGTTCCATTTCTAGCTCTGTCAGTGACTTGCTGTGTGACTTAGGCAAGATATTGAACTGCTCTGTGCCTCAATCTGTCTCCTCTGAAAAATGGTTTAATGATGCTCAGGTGAAGTCCTTAGAAATCTGCAACTGAAAAGTGCTAAGCATCGGCACTTTCATAGCATGGTCATGGGACAGAATAAGAACATAAACACAACAGAAAGTTATTTTGATTTGAACAACTGTGGAACCATCTTACTTCAAAGTTTAACTCAATATTTGAGTTCTAAGGTTTACAAAATCATTCTGGAAGCACACAACCGGACTGCTCATAAAGACTTCAGTTTGTGGCATGGTGGTCCCTCTGTATGGTTTATACATTATAGGCTACTAAAGTAGCTCTTTGAAAACCAATGTTTTTATCAAGTTTATAGAATAGAAACAAGGGTCTGACTCTGCATCCTTTATTGTCTGACTATACCGAAAAAAGGACAGGAGACATTTGATACGGTTTTAATCCGACTGCGATTTTATTATTAGATGTCTAGAACTACCTAGCAGAGAAAAGCACACCATGGAAGTAACCCATGTTCATTCAGTAATAACCTGAGGGGCTTTTCCCAGTCTTCTCCCAACACACACTCGTTTTCCATATAGGTCCAACAGCCAATTCATTGCTGGGATCTTAGCATCCACCCGGAGGAGGAGGGTTACGGTGGGCTATAAGAAAAGGGGGTTGCCCCCCCTGCTGTATCAGTCATAGGAGCCCCAATCCCCTCCAACCCCCCCCCTTCCATTCCCTTCACAAACACCTGCTTTTTAAGTCCTTTTCCAAGCCATTTATCTGGTCACTGTATACTTTCCCCATGAAATATCTGCAATGAACATTTTCCACACACTTTTATGAGTTGGGACGTATAGTTTATCTTCCATCATGCCACACACTAACAAAGCCCTCCCTGAACCTGCTATTGGGAAGGTGGAAAAAACCCAACTCTACCTAGGCCGATCTGGGGGTGACGGGACAATTCCTTCCCAGCTCTGCTAAAAAAAGGGACAGTTAGCACAATGCCCACAGCCGGTCTTGACCAAACTTGGTATTTCACCAACTAAAGGAGAGGGAGTGTGGGTGCTGCCTCAGCCTGTTCCCATGTAAAATGGGATTTCATGCAGAGGGCTTCCCTTTTAAACTCTTCCATTCATGCAGTTCCCTGGAGATGAGTCAGTATCACCATGCTGGCCCTCGGCCGCTTTTGGAGCATCCCCCAGCCATAAAGCACTGTTCCATTCATTTGGCCAGACAGACAAATCCCCCCCCCCTTCTTAAAGGTGTGGTGCAGTCATTCACATTAGTAAGGGCTAAAGGGTTGTGCATTTTGTTTCCATTTGAGGTCAATAGTTACTTCTGCAAATCAAGATGACTCTTGAGACAAAGAGGGATAGGGACACAGCCAAGAAGAAGAAAAAAATACTAACAAGGCAATGTTAGAATTAAGAGAATTGTAGTAATTGGTGCATGCCCATGAGCCATAAAAATACGTATTTAAAATTATTGTATAAATGTGTATATAATACCAAATATTCAGTGACCTTAGTCATTTTAATTAAAGTAATTACTCACTGAACCGCAGATGGTAAGGAAAGAACTCATTTTAAATGAAATGTCCAATATTTAAGAGATTTAGTCATTTACCATTACTTCAACTTCCCAATAATAGACTTTTTTGTTATTAATCTAATTCCATTCCAACAAAAAAAGTTCTAACATTTTATAAAGTAGAAAGAAATGGCTATTGATTTTGTACTTTAGGATTACTGAGTTGGCTCCTTGCTCACACTAAGGTACCCAATCTGCTGGTGCAAAAAGGCCTTGGGGATGCCTTAATTAGGCAATTCAGGATGCTCCAAGTGATGGGGCATGTCAGGATTGTGCCAGAAGAAGAAGCATGATCAAAATGCTGCTACACTGAAAATATTATGTCGTACTGTAAATTGAGTGTTCTTCCCACATATGTAAAACATTATTGAGGTCTGGTCAACCAATATTTTAAAAAGGACATAGCAGAAATAGGTTCTAGATATAGGTAACAGAAATTATTAAAGGTATGAAAAAATGCCCATAAGAAGAAAGATTTAAAAGACTGGGAATGTTTAGAAGAGAGAAGACATGATGGAGATATACAAAATAATGATGGCTGTAGAGAAGATAAAACAAGTGCTTCAATTTACCCTTTTTCATACAGGAACAAAGTGTCATTCAATTGAACTATTTATTTAAAAAAAAAAACTGAAACCAGAAAATATGACTGAATTCAAGAGCTGAGAGGAAATCAAATATAGACATTTACAGTAAATGGATAGTGACATTAACTAGGCTTTAAAATATAAGGGATATAAATGCTTGTGCTTATGGACATAAAGCAATAAACCAAGCTACTTCTTTGGGGATTAGGAAGAAGTCCCATCTATCACTAGGTTATTCCACAATTGTTAATTTTGTTTATATTGAACCTTTCTCTGAAGCATGTGTTACTTGCGACTGTCAGAGACAACAGACTAGGCTAGCTGGACCACTGCTTGGGTCAGGATCTCAAGGCTTATATTTTTAATTTTGGGAATATAATTTTAACAAAAAACTTAAGAAAACATCACACGAGAACTAATTTCCAGTTTGAGTGATCTGAACCTTCTGATTTTGGATTGCTTTGTTTTTGAAGGGTTTGCAGTTGCAAGTGTCAGGAACAAAAACAATATCATCTGCACCAGAAAAGGAAAGTTGAAGAAAACAAAAGGCAATGCATTCTGTGTAAAGAGGAAGGTAATTCAGAGACAAACAAATGAAGGACTAAATTAAATAAAAGATTTATATGAATTGATTGAAAATGAAAGGAAAAACCTGGACAAAAATATAGAATTGAATAAGAAAATAATAGATTAAAATAAATTCATATGTTGCAATATTGGTTCAGTTGTTTAAACACATTTGAGGTTGAATAACTCAAGCTATATTTTTAAAACCCCAAGTTGGCATCTAATTGACAAATTAATATACCAGTATGATATGGGGTGGATTCCCTGTGCTCCAACTACACTCCACCCCACAAAGAAGCAGCCAAGATAGGTCCTCCAGAGCTGACTAGAAAGGCCTCATTAAAACAGCAATCAGAGACAAGCAGGCTCAGCTAAAAGAATATGTAGGGTCTGAGCAGTTAATTTCCTGAATGGAACCAGAGGGGTGAGGAAGGATGATCCACTCTGGCCACAGGAACGTGATGGAATGCAGCAGCAACTACTTAAGGAGAGCAGTACATGGCTGCTGTTTATAGAATTGCTGTGTCATGAACAAGAATAGGGGGTGGGCCTGGGTTCCTCCACCAGCCACTGTGAAGGTGACCTAAGCCCTAAGAAGGGGAGAAGAATGGTTTAAAGCCTGAGAGAAGAGTGGGATTTAAAAGGTCCAGAGATGGGGCTGAAGATGTGGTTGAGGGCTGCCAGTTTGTTGAACACTTTGCTTCTTTGGAAGGAGTCCAACCTTTTGATTGTATGACTTGGCCGGAGGGCTGAGCCACTGAAGAACAAGGTCATCAACCTTCAGGGGGTGCTAGCTGCAGGAAAAGCCCAGCAGTACTACACCCAGCCACTGGGATACACTCAGGAGCTGAGTGTCCCTGTCACAACCAGTATTTAAATTATCGTTAGGCTAAACAATCTTTTTTCTAGTAAAAGTGTTCCTTTTTTGTTCTTGGATACATACCAGAAGGCTGGTTGGCCTTGAATATCCCTTACACTTGCTGGAGTAAGATTAGGAGTTTCCAATTTATTCATGAAATAATTTAGTAAATTTGATGGATTTGGGTTTATAGAAATGAAAAAAATTAGTAAATTTGGATTTGGGTTTATAGAAATGAAAATTGTTTCCTATGAAGAAATCTAGAACTCATGAGAAAAAGTTATTCAGAAATATGCATGGTTGGCAGCTGGCCAACTGAAATAATTTGAATCACTTATAAAGGATTGTTCCTGGTAGGAGCATGGAGAAGTTTGAGGGAAGAGATCTTAGACTATCTTCCTTTTGTCACAATAGTGTGTGATTAAGAAGTATGGTGGTGACAATAATATCTTATAAAATTGCAGTTATATTCCTTGTACAATGGCCAAACTCCTTCCATAAGGGACTGTACTTAGCCAAAAACATTAGACAACGTTAGAGAGCAGCTACAGATCGGGCTTCATGAAATGTAAAAGAATGCATGCCATTTAAAACCGAATGTGAAAGGTAGCTCCATTTTATGATTAGCTTTTGATTTACAGGCTTCTTTCCTAACCCTTCAGTCCCTACTATTAAGGAAAACATGGTTAGGTTCATATTTGAAAGTCTCTCTCTAGCTCTGTGATCTACATATCATTATGACCTGAAACAAAACTATAAAGTCTTTTGTATGAAGTTGTGATGTTTAAGATTTTTGGGTATTTCTTTTATTATTATTATTATTTTTTAAATGGTGATCTGTAAGTGCAGAGTCTGACTAGAATGAATTATGTGTTTATGTTCTTTACAAGTAATGTATGACAATTAGTAGTCCTAAATCTATCTCTATATCTCTATATCTATATATATATACACATTTCATCAATTCCAGATTGGGAAAACATATTCATTGAACATGTTATGCTGTGGCCCCCGCAGTAAGCACAAATAGCAGTCATTCTTCAGTGCAGTTAGTCACTAACCTTGTTTCAAGTAACAAATTAACCCATTGCTGATGGCAGTTGTCAGCAAAGAGTACCACTGAAGTACAGTGCTGAGAACAGGTATGAATAGGACAAAAATGTGTTTTGGCACAGGTTTTGAAGCAGTGGTTAAGCATTGCAAAGAGCCAGCCTTGGGTCAGTTTACAAGACTACATAGACCAGAAATTTAAATATATAGGGACATTGCTGATATTTAAAACACAATAGGGTAGTTATTACATGCAACTAAATAATGGTCTAGTATTAAGTACTACTACAAAAGCAACGTTACAACAGTGACTGACTGCTCCAAAATGGCAGATGGGTCAAAAGCATCCCTGGTAATATTTTAGGTGAAATGGAGCTTGTGTTATGGCAGAATGCCAAAATGGTTGTGACTGTGTGATATCAAATACTTGTCAGAATGAAAATAAATAAACTTACTTTTATATATATGAAATAATTTATTGCTAAGTTAATACCTAGACAAATAGCACATTTAAACTTCAGGAGCAAAGTCCTGTGTCAGGGGTGGGCAAACTTTTGGCCCGAGGGCCACATAGGCATTGAGAAACTGTATGGAGGGCCGGGTAGGGAAGGCTGAGCCTCCCCGAACAGCTTACCTCCTCCCAGTCCCCCTCTCCTACTTCCCGCCTCCCTCAGAATACCTGACCCATCCACCTTCTATCCAACACCCCCCTTCGCTTCATTTCCCCTTACCATGCTGCTCAGAGCAGCAGATGCTCACAGCCCCACTGCCCACCAGGAGTGGCAGGCCAGAGCATTGGCAGTGTGATGAACTGGGGTTGAAAGGGAGAGGGGGTAATGGGGGAGGGGCCAGGGGCTAGCCTCCCCAGCCAGAAGCTCAGGGACCAGGCATGGTCCTAAGTCCTCCTCTTTCTTGCCCACACTTTTATCCATGGGTTTTCCTAAACTAATGGGAATGCTGATGTACTATAGCCAGTTGTATGACAGCCCCTTTGCAGATCCTGGCAAGGGGCAGGCTCTGGATTGTAGGTAGAAAAAGGGGGCTTAGCTAAAATGCTGTGACAATCTCAAGCTGCCTGTCTATTAGGCAGGGGTCATATCATTATCTTTCCACCACCCAAATCACTGAACTACAGGGAGCATGGTACTCACGTAACTGAGACTCTGACCGGTACAGTCAGTATTGTTAAGATCTTTATGCAGGATTAAGATTGGCAGATATATGTTCCTTTACCATTACCTATCACATACTTACTGAGGTGATGAAGGGCAGACACTAGACATGCTAATGTTATATTAACTCATCTTCATAAAAGAAGAGGAGAATTTAGGATGTTTCCTATTGCCTCAGGGCTGCTCTGTACTGTGTTGGCTTGTAAATACCCTCTAGGTAGCAGTTAAACCAGCTAGGACTCCCCTGGAACACAGTGATCTCTAGCCATAGCCTTCAGTTGCCATAGATCCTGGCAACTGGTGGTGTAGAGCTGTCTGCACCAGCTCTATGACAGCTAGGGATTCTTCTGCACAGAATAAATTCTCCACTGCACGTTTGGTGCAGCTTTAAATCCTCTTTGTGCCAACAGAAAATAGACATGATGAGGCCTTTCATTTGTATAGGGTGTTGTTTTTTTAATATGGAAGTGTTTTTTAAAATGTTACAGCTTAAATGAGAGAAACCCAGCATTGGATAAAGTAACTTTTTTTCCAGGCAGAAAATGAAAATGACAAAAGATGGGGGTGAGGTAGAATAAAACAGTTAAAAGTATTAAACTGTCAAATAATCTTAAACACTCAGTGGAATGAGAAAAGATTACAAGGATGCAGTAAATCGAGAATAGTGAGGGAGAATCAGTACTCTAACTGTATGGTTGGCTACATCTGAAATGGAGATGTATTTCAGGGTATGAATGGAGGGAGATTGTTGAGAAATGAAACAAGCAGAAACATGACCTCACTGAGAAGAGTCAAGGTAAAGAGCTGCCTCTTCTCCACCAAGATTGGAATAGCAGAGAGAGAGGCGGAGGAGTGGGTGGATATAAACTCATAGAATATTGTGGTGTTGTACTTGATTCAGTTAATCTACAGTATGTATGTGTTCAAATGAATGGATAATTTGGCACCGATTTTCTTATTTAATAACAAAGATAACCTAAAGAACATTCCTACCATTGTCAGGACACAGTCCAAAAACAGATGAATGTGACGTTGTTGGCTGATGTCCTCTCCTACTTCCTCTGCCCAAGAACAGCCTACTACTCACTTTTTTACACTAGAATAAGATTGATTGCATCTGGAAAACTTCATTTTTCCATCATAAGTAGGAGAGATAAAAGAACTATTTGACTAAAACCAAATACCCATCTATCTTAATGGGAAATATAACTAACACAGCTGGCCACTTGTGGTTAAACTCTGAATTGATAACTAGCAAGTGGCTGCCAGTAGGCTATTAAATACATTACCCTTCATTTTTTTAATTCTAGATTCCAAAATAAGCAAAAATGTGCATAGTTTTTAATAACCAAATCATTCATTTGAATTAATTAACTTTCCATATTCTTCATTATCTAGGAAGTCCCCAACTGTAAAAAATATTACTAGTACTTTCTGGATATTGTTCCATTTTGTAATTAGGACAGAGAAACAGCACTATATATCTGTTTCTTAATTCTAGGAATTTACAAGCAACAAGGTCTTCTCTGCATGTTCCAGCACAATATGACTCCTAAAATTCACATCACTATATAATTTCCCTTCTGCAAAATGAGTACAGTACATGTATATTTGCAGAATTCTCTTTCTGTTCAAGTAACAGCTCTAGTAAACTATTTACAGGTTCAAAGTTGTACTAGTTACAAATTGTTACATATACATAAGATTTGTTGTAAACTTGTTTCATATGAATTTGTTCTCCTTCCTTACACATGTACATGTGTAAATTCAGGGGACTGGACACTATTTGCACTAGATGTAAAAATTCTAGGTACCATGGTGATGAGTGCATTGAAGATGCCTATCACAGAAACTGTAAATTTGAGAGAGTACATTTTTGCTCTAAAGTGGATTTCTGACTAAATTTTTAAAAAGCTGAATGAAGAGGTGTTGGTAGCAGTGGGATAATGGCCCACATTTTCAAGTGGATCAAGTACAAAACTAGGAGCCAGGAGATCTGAATTTCAGTTCCCATCTTGTGCTACTGAGTGGCCATAATTATACTTAGCAATTCTTTCCGAGTAATTGATTGTGTCCTTCAAGAAGTTCATCAAATGTAATTGACAGGTTCTCTGTGCTATGCACTTGTATAGAACCTTCCCTCTAAAGATTAAAAATGCACATTACACACTAATTTTAACAACATTCTTTTGAAGTAGGTAAGTTTTACTATTTTATTTTATTGTTAAGGAAACTGGGAGTCATGACTTGTCCAAGAACACCTTGAGCAAGAAAGAAGAGCCTAACCCCTTTGTTTCGTAGACTTCTGGTTCAAATACTAGATAATATTGCCATAGAAACAAAACTGTGATTTATGTGATCAATCTCAACCACAAGTAGTTCAGATGCCGAGTAGAAAGTTACATAGTAAAAATCACAGGGAAAAAATTGACTAACTTTTGATAGCTATTCCATTCATAAAAATACTAATTTCCTCATGGAAATTTGGTGACTAGAAAAGGAAGTGAAGGCCACCAGATATTCTTTTTTTAAAAAAATTTCACTTCTAGCATTACCAAAACTTGGTTCTTAGTGTCTTGGTGGTCATTCATATTAACAGTAAGAATTTGTTCATAAATGTCTTAAACCAGCTTGTAAAGAACAATATTGACTCAGCAGAGCTGGACAGAAATGCAAAAAAGAGCAATAAATGGGAGAATAGCTATTCTTGTCAAAAAATCATGCACTTTAACTGAGACATAGCACTAGCTAAATAATACATTTACTATTCCAGGAACTTTAATCTACCACAAGGACTACATGTCATATTAGTGTATGTCTACACAAGAACTGGAGGTATAATATCCAGCTCTAATTGAGCAAAAGCACTAAAAATGTAGTGTAACTATGGCAGTACAAGTGGCAGATGGTCTACCTGCCTGAGGACATACCTAGAGTTTCAGATGGAATCATACTCAGGGTGGTTAGCTCATTTACCTGCTCACATTGCTACACATCTATTTTTAGTGTGCTAGCTCTGTGGTCATTAGAAAACGGGGAAGTGGTGTCCAAAATCTGTCAGTCAAGATTTAGTACAACTGAAAAAGTAGAGAATCCCACAACAGGTCATTTCTGTAACAAAATATTTGCTAGCATAGGTATGTCTACCCAAAGCTAAAAATTACACCTCCAGTTCCAGTGTTGACAGAGTATGTTTCAGTGCCTTCTAATTAATACCAAAGTAACTTGCTTCAGTGCAAGCATCAGAAACAAACATTCTGTTCCTTTCTTAGACATTATGTTTAAACCCATGTAACAGTAATTCCAGATATGACCTGTTGAGGACAGAACTCCACAAGCCCTCACATTCAGTCCCCAACTAAAACCTGTCGAGCGCATCGTTGAAAATCTACTGTGGTGTATTTGGTTGTCCTGGTAATAGCACCTTGCTGTTGCTATGGCAACTGAGTTAGATTATTAGGGTTAGATTATTAGGGTATAGTTTGGCCAGTTTTGGCTGGTTTGGTTAGTTCAGTGTATGGAAATAAATGGCTGCTTATAAGGTTCACAGCTGTCTGTCTCAAGTGATTTCTTCCTAAGCCTACTGCCCCCAAGGATACAACAAAGTGACAATGAGGATGGGATTCCTGTGCTGCCCCAGCAACAGAAGGAAGTAGAAGTAGAAGGCAAGGTACAAAAAACCCCCAAAACATTTTGCTGTTGTAAGGGGGTGAGAACCGGTTTGTTTGCACTGACTGTGAAACCTGAAACTAAAATCATGGCTACTGTGATGGTTTGCCCCATAGGGCTTTATGGGGGGATGCTTATAAATGTATGTATTTTACAAGTGGCATATGCTTTTTGCTACATATGCCATGTAACATATCTATGTAAAGCTTATGCTCTACTGGTTATGTTCATCCTATTTGTATGCATGTGCCATTTTTGTACTTGACTTTATAAATATTGGCTATGTACTTGGTTAAATTTAAATAGTCTCAGCAAAGCAGCTGGCCAGCTTTCTGAGAGAAAACTATTCTCAATAAAAGCGACAGAGTCTTGTAGCACCTTATAGGCTAACAGATCTTAGGATCATGAGCTTTCATGGGCTAAGACCCACTTCATAAGATGAATGTTGTGGAAATCTCCAGAGGCAGGTATAAATATGCAGGCAAGAAAGCAAGGTAAATTCAATCATGGGGGGTGGTGAGGCCCACTTCCAGCAGCTGATCTGCAGGTGTGAACACCCAGAGAGGAGAAACTGCTTTTGTAATTGGCAAGCCATTCACAACCAATATTAAGTCCAGACATGATGGTGTCAAATTTGCAGATTCATCTGGAGATTTCCACCTCCTGACTCCCAACCTGAGACTGACTCCAACCTGGCTTTGACCTTTGGCCTGCATTCACACTCCAACTAAGCTCTTAATTTGTCTTGCCTACAAACTTGGGCCTTGGTTCTGACCCACAGCCTGCCTCTGGACCCCAGTGTCAGCGCTGCCTTTGGCCAAGCGTGATTCAATCCCAGGCAGGCTTCAATCCTTGGTATCTGTTCTTAACCACAGCTCCAACCACCAGGAGCCTAGAACCCAGAGCCTTATAGTGGTATTCTGTGGATATGTACCTAGGTTATCAGATCAGTACAGGACTTGAAGTAAGCTGGAATCACAGGGGCATTCAGTGAATTAGTTAAACCCTAGAGAACTGGAGAGCTGTTGGATTTGAATCTATATGCAGGAGGGCTGGTGATGTTGTCTGGTGTTACCCGCCATCCTCAACGTTCGCTACTCTCCTTATAGGTTTCTGTAATAGGGTTGGGACTCACCACCCAGCGCCTCCTGCTGTTTATTCTGGGAATTAGCTCAGTTGGTTGCAGAGCACCCTCCTCTGGTGTTGTCCTATCCATCTCTCACTCTCGGTTGCCCTCCTTTGGCATCTGGACCCATGTTGCTCCCTGCTCATGGCGTCCTCTTCAGGGCAGTGCCCCCAAGTCCACACTTTCCCCCTTCTGGGCAGGAGGGTTGCAGCAGTCTCTCTCAGCACCCCAGCTGCAGTGGCAAACCACACCCCAAGTCAAGCCCTTTCTGGCAGGGGTCTGGTGCAGTCCATGGAGGCCACTTCCTGCAGCCAGGTGCAATATAAGGGAGGGACCCAGGCCCTCTGAGTCCCAGCCCAGGGAGCCTTTGGTGGCAGCCATCCTGCCCTCCTTCTTTCCCCTAGTCCATCTCTCTCTTCCTGGGCCGCTTCCCCTTCGGCCCATTTGTACCAGATAAGCCTTTCCCTCAGGGCTGGCAGCCTGACAGGTAACCAGGCTGGAGTTCCCTTCTGTTCCCCTGAGCCTGCCCCGTACTGTGCTGTCCCTGGTGCTGCTCCTCCCTCAGGAGGCAGACCTTCCCCTTCAAAGGTCCAGGAGAGACTGACTTGCTTCTCTCCTGAGCAGCCTTTATATAGCACCTCGCCTGGCCCTTAGTAGGCCCTCTTCTGATTGGCTGCCAGCCCGCGCAGCCGCTCTGGCCTACTCTTAGTCCACTCTGGCATGCGAGTGGGGCAGCCTGCCCCACTACAGTTTCCCTTTAGTATCTATCCAATTTGGGTTACTTTGCCTGATAAATAAAATCTGTGGCTACTTGGCCAAAATTCCAGCTGTTTGTCTTTGTCTGTCTCTTGACTGGACGACAAGGGATGAATCACTCGATAAATTGCCCAGTTTCTACTCATTTGCCATGAGGTAACTGTTACTAGCCAGGATACTGGGCTGAACAGGACATTAGTCTGACTCAGTATGACCATTGTTATGTTTGTATGTTCTAATTGGGCCCCTTCCATATGCAAAGCAGTGGTTCATTTATACAGCACTTTATCTGGACAAAGAGCTAATGTATAGCAACAACACAACATATAAATGATTTGTGAATAAAGTTGGGAGTGTATTCTTAGTTTAATGTTTTCATGATTTGTGCTGCCATTCACAATCAGCTTTGAAATCCAGGCACTGAAAGGAAAGACAATATTAAAAATCATTGAAAGAAAGACTAGTACTAAGCCATTCAAACTAGCAATTCACTACCTCAAAGCTGTTTCATGTGGGGGCTGCTTGTTCTAAGACAAACGTTTACTGTATTAGAGAGAAAGTGGTAGTAAATGTATCATTTTGGGGCTCTTTCCTTGCTTCCTCTGAGACCACAAGAAATGTCTCATGACAAATCTTAGTTACACCAATTCAGTGCATATAGCAATGTAGTTATAAAATGGGCATCCATGTCTGCTGATATACATTCCACTTATTTGATCTTAAACATGAATTTTTCAAACTTCAAATATTTATTTAAAGTCTAAATAGATTGAATAGATAAATAGTGAATAGATCACTCTTACCAGATGGGTTAATGGATTTGTCCTAACCATCTTCTGGATTCTTTGTATCATAGTGGTAAAATGTAGCATTCTACAGATGCGCAAATCTTGTTGTAATTTAAACAACAAGACACCCTCCTATATGTCTGCCTGACACAATATCCCTGAAAATATATTTTATTTTTGAAACAATATAGAAACTAGACTGTTGTATTTTTAACAAAGTCAGTTTAGTGACAGATCTTTCATTTTGTCGGATCTATCCGTGCATTTTCATCCTTACCATTCTCATAATCATACAGTATCTAATTATAGATGTTCTCCTATATGCGGCTCTTACCTTTGGTTTCCTTAGAGGAAAAGGGGTGAATCAGGAGTCTACTGTGGTGTTGTTTTTTTAATTGCTTCTGAAAAACTTAGAAGAAGATGTGACTGAAGTGGAAAACAAGTCATCCAGAGAACAGCTTGGCTGATTTTTATGCTATTTTGCATGTGGAGTTATGAGTAGAGGAACAGAAAATCTTTAATTTGGTCTTTTCCTATGACTTCAATCATCTTTGTCAGTTTTCTCCTTTTGCTTTCTTTTGTTTTGTCTCATCTCCATTATGCCCATAATAGCATTCAAAGGTATCTATGGGTAATACTATTATGAATGTCCCCACTCACAGTGATCAAGTGGTGTGAACTCCCTTCTTTCTTTTTTCCACATATTTCCCCTTTATTGCCGATTTCCCTTTTCTTGTAAACTCGACCACTAGCACAATACAGAAACAACACTGCAGGTTTTTTGACAATGGAGCCCTGCAGAGTCAACTATTGTACACCAACTGGAGTCCTAGTTCAGCTATGTAAGTTGTCAGGCTTATTATCTTTTCTGCGTCTCAGTGGATCAGTCGCTTTCACAAGTGACTCCATTGTCTTTGTCCTAAATAGGCTGCTGGTCAAAACTGATTTCAGATCTGACAAACAGAAACAGTCCTACACTATACTGTTGAAAACTTTTACTCTGTGTAGTAATTCATACCTATGTCAGCTGAAACACTGATCTGGAGGAAACTAAATACTTTACTTCCATAATTGTTTGGCATTCAATAGATATTACTTCAGTATCTATTTGCAGTATTGAATATTCTAAGCCTCATTCAGATTGTTCCATGTCTGGCTGTTTGTGTTTTTCAGCAGATGCTTGCTTTTGAACATTGTCTTGCAGAGATTTGCATTTAGAACAGGCTGAATGAAGATAGAATGCTAAAAAGACTAAAAAGCTTCAGTGAGTTTTCAAGATATGAAGTATAATTAATGATGAGAACATTTTGCTTGGCACAATGATAGGTGCATAAGCGTAGAAGATTTTTGTGTGTAATCCATCCATGTGATGGAGTGTATAAATCCCAGACTTTAATCATGGGTTAACAGGAGCCTGACACCAATTAACACACTGGGGGCACCTGGGTGGGTGTTGGACATCACTGGAGATCAAATCCTCCTGAAGAAGATCTTGGCCTTCATAAAGGAAGGTGTACAAGGCAGGGAAGGAAGTCTAGTGAGGAAACCCCGGTGAAAGGTAGCTGGGAGTTTCCTAGGGCTTAAGGCTGAGAGAAGTCTGGGAAGTCTGAATACAGAACTGGAGGGTCCTAAGCCAGGCAGAAACTTGGGAGGCTGGAGGCAGTGTAGCCTGGGGCCATCGATGAGTTGTCATGAACCAAGAAGACGCAGGAGGCAGTTAATCCCAAGGGGTAGTGACTCTGAAGTCTAATGGACTTTTGGACTGCAGTTTGAGGGGCAGTAGAGAGACAGGCAAGAAATCAGCAGTCCCTCTCTGGCACTAGAAGATACCTGGAACACACAGGATTGGACCAAGCTCCCGTGGCTGACCCCGACCCTGAAACAATGTTATGAACCGGAGTTAAAGGGAGAAGCCCTGGGAAGTGTTGCTTAGTACAGAGAGCCCAGGAAAGGGCTGGAGACCTAACACAAAGTCTTTGAATTGTTTGTTGGATCCCTGGAAGGGATTGTAGTATGACCTGGATGGAGGGCTGAGTCATGAGAAGAGGCCAGAGGCCACTGTAGGGCCAGCGCAACTATTGGCAGTGGGTGCTACATGAAGAGAATGCTAGGCCTATAGTTCTTTGTGTGAGTGATCCAAAATACAAAGTAATTTAGATACTAGTGCCACAGTGGTGGAATAGGGAAATGTGGCAATCACTATGCATTCAGTAATATTTCTCACATAATCCTAGATTGCATAGTCCAGAAAAATATTTGCCATGGCTTAGGAGTGAGGGTACAAAAGTGACCTTCAGGTATTATTGCAGAGTTGGTCTCCCACGCCCAGCTGTAGTTTAAAACAGCAGACTTTAAATTACGCTGCCTTCCTAGGGGCTGTTCCAGCAGCTGCATATTGCTATAGCATAAGTACATTCTGGACATGTTCCATCTTCATTAGGTGCTCTCATGGCTGGGGATAGGAGGAGGGATTGTAATAGATGCTATGCCATTTCTGTTTGGTCCAAGGGTTCAAATTAATGTCTACAAATGGGTTAAAAAACCCAAATTTTTTCTGGTCTGGTTTTCCCAACCCTCTTTGTAATCTAAGGCCAGATATGACCGCAAAACTTCTAGGATGATAAACAGTGTCACAATTCACTGCCTACAGTTATCTCAGAAGTCTATAATTCCAAAATAAATGAAATAAGTTATTTATTAAACATTTATTATAGGAGTTCCTAGGGACCAACCAAGATCACTATGCAATACAGCAGTAGATCGCCCTCTGCTGTGAAGAACTTGCAATCTAAATAGATAAGACAATAGAAAGGTAGGGAACAGCAGAGCGATAGCTGTGGCAGCAATTGTCATGTTTCACCATGATTTTTGTTTTGAGAAGTTGCGCTTTACTTAGGATGGATAAGCTAAATGAAACGACAAGTGAAGGGAGAGAGGTGAGAGGACAGAGCCAGTGAGCTCTAAAGCAAAAAAGTGAGTACTAGATTTGATGGGAGTAGTGCCTGAGTCTGTGTGGACATCTATTTGTAAAACCATAATTTTTCAGATTATATCTTTCTTTCACATTAATATGTTTTACTACCTTCAAAACCCACCAAAAACCACATCCACCAAAAACTACATTAAAGGAGTACTGTTAAGGTTGCAAAGTCAAGTACTCAAATTTTGAAATGCCCGAATTAAGATTGCCTCTGCAACATTAATTCAGCCCCTTCACACACATGTTTAATGATAGATTCTTCTATTAAATGCTCACATACTGTTTTTTTCTAAAGGACCCCTGCCTCATTCAAAGTACAGAATGGCTGGTGATTATTCAATTATTAATTAAATATTTTATTCGGCATGTGGCCATAGGCCTTATTTACTGCACACTTTGCAACCCTGCTCTGAAGTTAGAATTAATACTTATCTCATGGGCTTTTCTGAGGTGCTTATTACTACAGTATCTCAGAGCTTCACAAACACTAAGAGATTTATCTTCACTAAACCCCTGTGAGGTGAGGACGCTTTATGTCCCCCCATTTACGGATGGGGAACTGATGCACAGAGTTTAGTCAAATTTTTCCACTAATATTAGTGCCTAATTTGAGATGACTAGGATGTGCTTTTTCAGAGTACTTAGCATTGCATAGCACTTCATATATTTGAGCACAGCTTCCACAGACTTCACCTGCATTTGTGAATGCTCAGCACTTCTGCAAAGCAGACCCCAGTGTCTCCAGCTGGTCGCCCAAGAAACATAGAACATACAATTAGTGAACACCTCAGGAAACAAAAATGTTTTTGACTTTGATTAGTGCCACAGAGGCTGGGCTAAAATCCAGTTCTCCAGGGAACCATTTATCTGCCTTAACTGTGGTGACAGTTACCTTTCTCTTCCTGCCTCATTCACTACACACCTTTCCATTTTTTCAGCACCTAGAGACAGCAGGAGTGAAGGAAATGAGGAGATTCTGTAGTAAAAATGCAGTGTTAGACCCAGGGAGAAGAAATAAGCACTACAACAAGGACAAGTGCAGAGTCCCGCATGTATGATGAAAGTATCCCATACATTGCTACAGGCTGGGGAACTGACTGGCTAAGCAGCAGTTCCCCAGAAAAGGACCTGGGGATTACAGTGGATGAGAAGCTGGATATGAGTCAGCAGTGTGGCCTTGTTGCCAAGAAGGCTAATGGCATATTGGACTGCATTAGTATGAGCAATGCCAGCAGGATCGAGGGAAGTGATTATTCCCCTCTAATCGGCACTGATGAGGTCACAGCTGGAATATTGCATCCAGTTTTGGGCCCCTTCCCTCCACTACAGAAAGGATGTGGACAAATTGGAGAGTTCAGCAGAGGGCAACACAAATGGTGGGGTCTGGGGCACATGACTTACAAGGAGAGGCTAAGGGACCTGGGCTTGTTTAGTCTGCAGAAGAGAAGAGTGAGGGGGGATTTGATAGCAGCCTTTAACTGCCTGTAGTGAGGTTCCAAAGAGGATGGAGCTCTGCTGTTCTCAGTGGTGGCAGATGACAGAACAAGAAGCAGTGGTCTCAAGTTGCAGTGGGGGAAATCTAGGTTGAATATTAGGAAAAACTGTTTCATTAAGAGGGTGATAAAGAGGGTGATAAATGGTTTACCTAGGGAGATGGTGGAATCTCCATCCTTAGAGATTTTTAAAACCTGGCTTGACAAAGACCTGGCTTGATGATTTAGTAGATGTTGGTCTTGCTTTGAGCAGGGGGTTGGACTAGATGACCTCCTGAGGTCTCTTCCAAACCTAATCTTCTGTGATTATATGATTTTTTTTTTTTTTTTTAAAAAAGGAACTCTTCATAACAGAGTGCAGTCTATTACAGTACTCTAGAGAAATGCCTGACAGTTTTGACATTTCCAGTTAATCCTTGAATATGACTATGAGGGTTTTGTTGAGATTTGGGGAAATATGATAATTGCATGAGAGTTTGACAGCTTCTGTCACTTTCCATGGAGAGAGACATATTGCTAGAGCCCTGAAAATCTGCGGATATCTGCAGATGCAAATATCCTTGGACCATGTTTGCAGATCATGAATTGGATGCAGATACAAATTTTGTATCTTCGTAAGGCTCTACATATTGCACCAGTAAGCCCCCTCTGGCAGGGATTCTCCCAATTTATGTCTACACACTGCTCCTCTCCCTTGAAATTTGTTCTTCAATAGAGAAAGGCCCTGAAGGAAAATTAATATTGCCCTGACTTTGGATGATCCATAAAGGTAGCGTAGCATCCCATCGGGGCTGTGTATTTCTGTGTTTTGTCTCCTGGAGGTGCACCACAGAAACTCAGTGCTAGACTTCTGAACAGCCCAGGGTCAAAACAAGACCCCCTCAATTCTGAGCTGTAAATATGCATACACCTTTTTCTCCCATTTAACTTAGTCCTATCCCTTTCTGTGAAGGCTTGAGGTGTCCAATTTCTTCTGGAGCCTCCCTTCCTTTTTTGTACAGTAAGAAGTAAAGGCTGCTGAACATGTTTAGCTTCAAAGAGGTGCACACTGTAATGAAGGGACAACATTCTAGCTGGCTCAGCTTGGGATAAGATATTGTTATATATCCCTTTTGTGTTGCCATCTCCACTTTTGGAGATGTGCCTGGCAAGTATCTCAAAGTACTGTACTCTTTGTGTGCAAAGAATATGGTAGTTCAACATGCATCTTTATAGTGCCCTCTTTTCTTTCTTTTATAAATATCTGTTACCTTGAGCTTAAGTAAAGGCAGAACAGAGTTCACAATAAACTTTCTGTAAATAGGTTTTTCATTTTTTCATTAATTTTCAACTTATTTCTATTCAGTTCACCCTGCGTTACTGAAATACATCTTCAAATGTGGAGATATAGGGTATACCATGCAGATTTAGCTGTGTAAACTATACCAGAATGTCAAAGTAAGCAACTGAGACCTCAGCTAATCCATTTACCATTATATTTTTTTTAAAAAAAATCAGTTTTCAAATCATTTTGTGATCAAGGGAACTCAGAATAAACTGAAGGCAGTTTGTATGTGCATCTGCTCTTTTTTAACAGAAAACAGGAGCATTGTTTGTTGTTGTGTAAACACTGCTCAGGGCTCATTGAATGATGAAGTTTGCAACAGGAGTTGAAACATGCCAGGTGCAACTCAGATTCTGTACAATGCTAATGCTAATGTTCTATACAAATGGCTTACTGGGACTACTTCAACAGATGTCAGAATGCCATTTCAAGAGCTTCCTCTGTTTTTTTCCCTCCTCTCTAGCCTAGTCAGTAGTGGATACATTTAGGAAGAGCACTGGAAAGCAGGTCCTCCCTTCTATGAACGGCAGACCAATGGTTCTCAAACTTTTGTATTGCTGACCTCTCTCACATAACAAGCCTTATAAATTAAAAATATTAACACCATTATAAATGCTGGAGGAAAAGCAGGGTTTGGAGTAGAAGCTGAAAACTCACGACCCCCCCCACACCCCCGTAATAACCTCGTGACCCCTGAGAGGTCCTGACCCACAGTTTAAGAACAGTTTGAGAGAAAGAGATTTCACAACTTTGCATACTTCTGATCCCCAAGAGCAATGCTCCCTTAGAGCTGCACCATTTCACTGCCAGCAGATAATTTATTCTATCCTCTGTCACCAAATAGCAGAATTCTTTGAGGCTATTCTTCCACCCTACATAAATCAGATCCTTCCACATGACATCTGTATCATACTTAGGCTTCCTCATAGGTGGGAGGGCTTACTCTGCTAAAATCTGATTGGAGTAACATAAATATGCAGAGATGAACCGGGGCTTTCCTGAATTATCTCTTCAGACTTCAGTTGCTGTAGCTAAACTCAGTTTGATTCTCAGTCATGTAGCTTCTATAGGGATAAGTACTTAGAAATACTTATAGTAGAACCACAATTTTTTACTCATTCCAATTTCACCTCTTGTGGTTGGCTGGTCAATGTGTTTTTCCTCCATCCATATTTATTACATAAATTCTGTCTAGTCTTGTATCCTTATTTCAACTTGTAACTGTAGCCTCCTAGTCCACTGTAGTGAATTAATATGATATACTGCATATTTCCTGCTACCATTTCCTTTGGCCATACCTAGGCTAAATGAAATAGGCTTTGGTTTTGAATACATAAAAAAATGCTTAAATGTAGTAATTTTTAGTGGTGGCAATGACAGTAATTTAGTTGTTTACTTATATTCTTTATAATAAAGTGTTGAATTTTTATCACCAAAAGATCAGTAATCTAACTGAAATTTAGATTGTATTCTAGCCATTTACATCTACTCAGACTTCCTTGTGCATGTCACATTTTTAATGTCTTGTTTCATATACAGATAACTCTAGTCAGATCTTGGATGGCTCATTTACTTTTGTAGACAAATGCAGTGTAGCAGGTAGTATCACCACAAAGATTATAGGAAATATTAACTCAGAATAAGGACTGACACACTTCAGAGTCATCATTGTAATATTAAGTGCTGGTTGTATGTGTATAACTGCTGGTTCATACAGACATCAATAATATGGACTCAGAATTCAGTTTCTAATTATACTTATCATAGTCAACTTCTTACATAACTTCAACATTGTCATTTGCAGCTCATTTTTCCAAAGACATATATTTTGGCACTATATCATATACTCATTTGCTGTGAAAATATATGTAAACTTAGTCATATGCTACTTAATTACTTCCCAGTGTGTAAGAATTCTCATCTATTGTTGTCTACTTCAACAGAGAATTATTTAACATTTCATTTGCTAAGAATAAATGCCTTTAACACAACTGGGCTTTAAATACTATTAGATGTGTGCTTCATTGTAAGCTAGAAGTAGATCTTTAGATTCAATAACATGCATATCCCAATAAAAGAAACATGAATGTTGTATAACACTACAGCCATAACTTTGGGCAGACATGAAGAAACAGCTTATAAATACCTACTATGTATGTGACTGCAAACCAACTGTAATGGTATAATAGAACATATCCGTGTATTAAACAAGAATAGAACATGTAGGGCAATATAAATACTCTGACACAATGTATATCCCAAACAAAGTTGCACAAAAATTGGTGTAAGTTGATTTATAGAAAGTTGTGCCAAACATTTCCCATTAAAGTTCATCTGATAGATTAGGGTTGAAGAGAATCCTCAAAAAGTAAAAAGGAAAGTCAGCTGAAACAACTGAGTTTCAGTTGACTTCTACTGAATCAATGGCATGTTTGCTATCCTTAGCAAACCCCATCAGAGATGCTGAAATGTCCTAAAGATTTCATATGACTGACTGTAAAAGAATAGTTCATAAACATAGCTGCTAATGGTATTGTGCATTAGGCTTTGGGTTAGGTCCAACAAAAAAATCTTATGCTTAAACTCATTCATAACAATTCTGCATTAATGTCATTTGAAAGTTTATTTTTGAGTCAGTTTCCTTTGCATATTCCCACTAATAAAAACCTGTTTAACCTAAAATTACGGTGGTTTGGGTGTATTGTTATACAGAAATACAAACATTAAACATTAAAGAAATAATAAATTGTCAACATTCACATCTGACACAATACCATTCTACAAGCAGTAGCCTACTACCATCACAACACTCAACCACATTAATACGCTTTCTCATACATTCCCACCCATTTGCTTTCTGTTCTTTCTGTGTGTGTCCCCTCTGGTGTTAGGCCTTGTGCTCTCCTCCCGGTCTGGGAGTGGAACTATTCAATTCTCCTACTCTTGGACTGGGATCAGAGTCCAATACCCCATCTTTGCCAACCCCGTATTATTATACGGGTCTGACTCGACAACTGTTTTCTTCATTTTGGAACATGTGATCAGTGAGATACATTGATGAACAGCCTTCTTAAAACAAATAGGTTTATCAGCAAATAGAACCACACATGAAAGAAAATCATTTTAAAACAAAAAACATCCTACATGCATATTAGACTCATCTAACTTTATACTTTGCTTCAAGCTGAGTTGTGTGTCTTCCCTGTTGAGTTACAAGAACAGAACATATCCGATTTTCATAATTGTAGCAAGCCCAGGAGCTCTTGAGATCAAGAGAATGTTTACCCCTCTTAGAAGAAACTCCTTTTTCCTACAGCCCCATCTCCCTTAGTATGCATGACCCTATTTACCTACCGTAATATGTTAATGGATTTTGTTTCTAGGGTGTAGGTAAGAAGTCTTCCTTTTGCCTCAAACTGTTTCTTTTGCAGTCAGTCAGCCAGGCCATTCAAGTAAAAAAGTCCATCTCTTGCTCCATTGCATAACATTTAGCTCTATCGAGCCTTCATTACTTCTAATCACAGTCCTTGTGATTGTAGGAGAGTGTGTCTCAGTTGTCTGCTTTCCCAATGTTCCAACCTTCCATCACAGAAATCCCATACCTCAGACACCTTTGGAGTATGGAAGAGTAATCATTATGAAACTCCATGACATTCGTCAGCTTCCCACTTTCATACCACCTCTTTCAGGGCACATGCTAAGACACTAAAAACACACACAGAGATCTAATTACAGCCTTCCAGCACTACATTTCTACTTTAATGATTTTAAAATTCCAGTCTTACCATCTCCACATACCATCCACAAGACAGAGTGGGTAAGTTCCATAGAAATCAGTGGACTATTCTGATTTATTGAAATACTAGACTGGTTTTAAATTTGAGCATTGCAACGTTTTTCAGTTCAGTTTTTTTGATGTGCACCAAAAAACCCACCTTAGACCAATCCTGTAAGCTACTTGCAAACTAGTGCATTCTGGGTATTTGGAAATATTTCTGCCTCTCTACTTGCACTTATAGAGATGTAGCATAGAAACTGTAATTTCATGCTGTATCAAAATATTTTATGTGTCTTTATACATATTGTCAGTAGTTTATCTACGTGGCATTTTAGCCTAAGGACAAAAGCAGGCTATGGGCACCTAAAATGATCAAACATTTAAAGGAACAGAAATTGAATGTTAGAATCTTAATAAGATACAAAAGTAATACTATAATGATATATATTAAAAGGCTTATTTTCAAATGTTTATAATTCAGAAAGAAATCTAAAATACCTTTATCATGGATTTATATAAAAATGCAAAATGAAAGTTTCTTTAAAGAACATAGGAATTACCAATATAGAACATGCCCAAGACCAAATAGCTCCAACAGTGGGAAATGCTGGGTGCCTTAAAAAAATATCTAAAATCAAATTATGTGGTTGTAAAGGACTTTTTATCTAGCAGACAAATGTATAACCAGATCCTATAGCTTCAAACTGGAAGTAAGATGCAAATATTTAACAGTTGTTGTCATCATTATTATCTCCTTTGTCAACGGTCAAGATTGGATAGGGCTGACTTTATAGGTTTCTTGTTTTAGGCAAATACATGGATTGCTAGCCATCTCAAGTGTAAAATTTTCATTAGTGAGGGTATTTAATTTTTGTAACTTAATCAAATTAAGTAAATTCTCCATCACCTGGAATCTTTTAATTAAGTAGTGCACCCTAGCTGCTAACTAGGTAGAACTATTAGGCATTAATTTAACCAAAAGAGAAAGCAAGTAGGGGAGGTGAACAGTGAAAACCTATCATCTATATTAGACTAATGTATGATACTAATTGAATGCCCCAGAAAAGCCACATAATAGAGGGAAAATGGCAGTGCTTTTATTCTGTAGGGTCTAGTTTTTTAATTCTTTTTGCTACTATTTGTTTTTCTCTTACGGATCTACACAAAAATGAAGTCTTTCCATAGATATTGTATATGTTTACACTGCAGTGTAAATCCAGGATTGGAATTCATGATCAAGCCTAACCTCCCATCCTTCCATGTCTATATACATTGTGCTAACCCAGGGCTCAGATCCAGAGCCCTGGGGACCCAAGCCTAAATCAAGATGACACTCAGGGTTCAAATGCTTCCTTTGCAGTGTGAATGCAGTCCCATTGAACTTATCCTCTGGGAGTCTGCCAGAAGTATCCTCCAATCCCATGGGCCAACTTACTTTGTCTTCTGGACAGTCAAGTTTGGTTGATAATCAAGTTTTCCCACATTACTCTATGAACAAACTGTTGGAGTGGTGACATTTTGGGGAAGTGCTAGGAAGTCTGGGATATGGGTGATTGGACTCAGGCTCTTTATGTAGTATAGATCCTGGAGCCCCAGGCTGGGACCCAGGGTTTATCTGACCTACCTGGGGTTACAAATGAATGTAGACACTCAAGCCCTAGGTTAGCAAACACAAGGCCAGCTAACCCTTGGCTTACATTGCAGTGTAGACATACCATCCATTACTACTGTTACATTTTATTTCCTTTTCCTTCTATTTTCTGATGCACTCTTTATACCACAAGCCTTAGTCACTGAATTAAAATATCAGTCTCTGTTATAGTATTTTCCTTTTTTCATGATAACGTTGGATGATAGATGATTGGGGATGATGGGAATCATGATGTTAACAGAAAATAACCTACATAGTGGGTCTGATCATTAAGGTAAAACTTGCAGTGTTTTTTATAAAGAGTTTATTCCAGAGGTCCCTGGGATAGTTTATACTGTAGTTAGCCAAAATAGGCCTTTTATGGTGGAATGTTCTTTTTTTAATACCAATAAAACCCATAATATTTTAAAAAAGAAGTAGAATGAAAGTGAATTATTCAAATTCACTGAAATTTGCTGTATAGTACACATATATGAACCCATTCTATTTTATTTTATTTTTTTTCTTGCAGGCACTATCCTAGTGGACAGTATGCTGATAAAGGGAACAGCAGGAGGGACTGATCCCACTATTGAACTATCATTGAAGGACAACATCGATTACTGGGTTATTCTGGATCCCATCAGCCAGAGGCTATACCTAAACAGTACTGGACGACTTCTGGACAGAGATGTGAGTTTGTTTATTTTCCAAACTCCCCCTCCCTTGTCCACCCACCCCCCACAAATCTTGGACCAGGAAAGGAAGCATTTGATAGTTAGAAATAAAAAGTTTTCTAAGGGTGACTAGAAAAAAAAATGGTAAAGTAGTAACAGAATCCAGGAAACAGAAACATTCCAACTAGCTGTTTTATAGACACACCAGGGGTTATCCTTTATGTTGTTGGACAGAAGACATCTCTGTTTCTATTTTAAATTAATGGTATTTCATTTCATAATCAATACATTGTACAGCATGGGAAGTTAACATTTACAAGTTTTACCTACGTAGTTGTATACATTCAGTAACAAGCTAACAATGCCATATATTGTTGCATACCTTCTTACTGTTCTTTTTAAATGTTCAAGATATATCATAAACATAATTTCAAGGACATGAAAAATGCCTCTAGTTCTCTTTCTAGAAGATATAGAAAGGATACCTTGGCAACTTAACTTGCTTGTTAACTGGTCACCTGCTATAGATGTCTCAAGGTACATGCCTAAACGTTTGTGCAACAAACAAGTTGAGACTGCAGTCAAGTAGAGATATATGAGCTGGTGATTAAAGTAATAATTGACCTAAACTCAAGTTTTTTTAAAAAAGTAGAAAGATTTTTTTCTCTCCCCTCCACATTTTTATTTTTGTTTTCACATAACTTTGCTTCCTGCTTCTGGATGGAAACAGAAATGTTGAAATACCTACCTCAGGAGAGTCCTCTCCTGAGGCACTTCTAGTCCTGCCAGAAGCATGGAATAACAGAAATATTGTGAAAATCTAGACTTGAGAGACTTAGAGCCCAATTATGTAGACCTAAAAGGACCTCAGAGGATTCAAATAAGCATGTTGTGTTCTTATTCAGAACACCGGTTTATATCTTGTGTTGTTCCCTGTGTTTAGTCCTCACATATCTCAAAGGAGCATTGTCATATCAAATTTGGGTTGTATAAAACCAAACCTTTGCAAAATCTAGGCCAACAGGAATGTTTTCATTGATGTGCGTTTCATTCAATGGAAATACTCCTGTAGCGGGGTGACCACCCGCTCCCTGCCTGAAAGGGCTGGAAGAGCCCAGGGAAGGGGTTGTGGCTGGGAGACAGAAAACTCCCAGGCTTGATTGGGAAGCAGGCTCAGCTGGGTGGCCACACCCCAAACACTCAGGCCTGTATAAAGGCTGGGAGGCAGAGACAGGGAGCCAGTCTCCTCTGTATCTAGAGGAAGACAGGCCTAGCTGCGGGGAGCCTGAACAGGGTACCTAGACCGGTGCAGGGCTGGGGCCAGGCGGTAGGAGCTGGGGAAGCTCTAGCCTGGGAGCCCCAGGCTGCTGGGCCTAGCAGAAGGCCGAACCCAGGGGTACTAGGGTTACAGGGGGCAGCCCAGGGCTAGCATTAGGAGCAGCAGGCCAACCCCCCTTGCTGGTGATGAGAGGCCATGATACTGCAGTCTGCCTCAGTGAGTGGAGGCAAATGGTGACTGGTAGTGGCCAAGTCTGAGGCAATGTGGGGATAGTGGGTGGAGGGTTCCCCGGGGAGGGGAAACCCTTGGACTTGAGGGGGTTCTGCAGGGGTGCAGTACCCTCAGCTAGAGAACATCGGGGTCCGGGAGGGACATGGGGCCGGAGTAGGAGCGGGACATCGGCTGGCAGAGGGAGCTCCGGAGGCTGGAGAGCTGATTCCCCAGACGACCAGCAGGAGGTGCCGCCTGGGTGAGTGTCTGCTCGCTTACAACTCCTAAAGACAAATCAGTATCCCCTCTATTTTTTTTCTCACCAGTCATTGTAGCAGTGTGTTAATACAAGGAACCTGAATGTAAAATCAACTCAAAACTGACTATAGACAGAAGTGAAAGGGCCTGATCTGAACCTATTAAAGTCAACAGGAATCTTTCTGTTGACTGCAGTGGATAAGGATTAGGTCCAAATGACTAATTTATTTTCATTTAGTTTAGTCAAATAAGTGCATTAAGTAAACAAAGAGTAATAACAAAATGTAATTTGGTTTATTTAAAGTATGCCTGATTTAATTTAAATATATACATTTGCCTAATTGAATTCAATTTTATTTATTTTGTTTTTGTTTTTTTCATTTTCAAAGTGTACCCATCATATTCTCGAAGTACCTCTACATAATTAGCAAAGTCATGCAATGAAATGCACAGCAGAATGAGCACAGAGACCTCTACCAACTTCACAACAAAGAAATTCAAGCCCCTCTTAGATAATCTCTTTAGACAAAGACATACGTAGATAGACCTTGGAGCATATAAACTTCACATAAGTTTTTGGACAGAATATAAGTAGTGAGTGGTTGGAGCATTGGCCTGCTAAACCCAGGGTTGTGAGTTCAATCTTTTAGGTAGCCATTTAGGGATATGGGGCAAAAATCTGTTGGATCATTTAATTAGGAACTGATCCTGCTTTGAGCAGGGGGTTGGGCTAGATGATCTCCTGAGGTCCCTCCCAACCCTGATATTCTATTATTCAATACAGGCTTATTTATTTGAACTTTGTTATCTGGTGCAATGACTTGATTTTTATTTTTAAAAAAACAGATATATTTTAAACATCTAATTGTTTTTAGTCCCCTCTCTCTTCCTTTTGGTTATTTTAAAGTTCCACATTGTGCAAGAAAGTACTTCTTTGAGGCAGATCCTGTGCTTAATTTAATCAAAGTTGCTGTGCCAGTTTACATCAGCTGAAGCTCTCTGTTCATGTGGATATTCAACACTGAGAAAGATTCAGCCTTTTTACTTAGCATAGCTCGGTCAGCCCTATATTGAGATTTAGACTTTTTTAAATTTATAACTGTAGTGCTTCCAGATTGTGCTACTGTAACTGTGTTTACAAAACTATAAAAGTTGTGTTCTGAAAAGCACTGCTTCACTGTCAGGCATAGACTATAACTGAAGTGGAGGTGACTATATTTAGACCATCCTAGACTGATAAACATGTCTTTCAAAATGCAATGTGAATACCTGTACTTTCCATATGCCAGACACTATCTAGTCAGAGAATTTGCTGACCTGATTGCTGTTCTCTATTGGTTAACACTGGCTTGATTGCATCTGAAAGTGGTTTATAGTGCTATGCATTTATGTTAATAATCTACCATGGCAACATTCTCAAGAAAGAGAAACAAATAGGTCACCACATGGGAAATGGCTATACATTTATTTTAGGCTCTTTATGTATTATTTTATTGGTAATATTTCCAGCATATTCTACTGTTATGATTTTGGTGCTATCCATTGCTTGTTTTACAGTTAATTATATAATATTAGTAATGGACAAATACAAAAGTGTGAGTGTGGAGTGAAATTCTGCATTTTTGCCTCACAAATATCTTTGAGTGTGAACAGAAATATTTTGAGAATACATGTATCCTCAGTAAAAATCTAAAGAAAATGTAAAAAATCACAGTGGAAAAATGTAAGTAAGCATCCCCTCATGTCTTCAAGATCCTTGCCTCCATCAAGAGCTCTGCCACACAACTCCTCTTCAGAAACAGGAATACTTGTAGAATCCATGGAATTCTGAAGAGACTCTGACTGCATTAATTTAATGTAAAAATAATTATGTTTATTTAATGAGATAATTAGGTTTTCTTAAACATTGAAAACTGGAGTCATGCGAACTGTTCATATCAAAGCCTGAAAGCATACAAAATCTAGGGGAAAAAAATTAGCTCTTTGGCAATGTTCCATTTCAAAACCATATGAAATTGGATAGTTTGGATGGAGTTTTAACTTTGATTTTTGGGGTTTATTTGAACTTGAAAATCAAATTAGTATAGAAGTCTCTGGGTATCCAACAGAAATTGAAGTCCAATTGTACTTGAAAAGTACAGCTTTATTCTTGCAGTAAATTAATGTAATCCACCTGAGGTTCTTTCTGATATTTCCATCTCCCATCTATCGCTTCCATGTCAATTTACTACTGCGATCCAGATGAAATCAATTTTTGCTAGATTTTCACCTGTTCTGAACCTGGAAACACCCATTCTTCTTTTTTCCCCTTTGTTTTGCCAGTCTCTCTGACCAACACACAAGTGGACATTCAGTGAAACTTACTCTGAGATCAAAAGTTATGGAAATGTATACTATGTATCTTGCATATTACCACAGCTGAGATATGAATTTCTGGTCCACAAACAGCACATCTACTAAGCGAGCCAAAAAAGATCCTCCCTCTAGCCAAACAGACACCCGGATCGGTGGGTAGTGATAGATCATTCGAGGATCAATTTATCATTTCTAGTCTAGTGATAAATCAATCTGAGTGCTCTCCCATCAACTCTGGAGCTCCACCGCCACGAGAGGTGCAGGCAGAGCT
Source organism: Sternotherus odoratus (assembly GCA_032164245.1). NCBI lineage: Eukaryota > Metazoa > Chordata > Testudines > Kinosternidae > Sternotherus > Sternotherus odoratus. The sequence continues at coordinate 76,111,665 of JAVMKO010000005.1, forward strand.
GATGGGGGAGCGGCAGTAGTCGACTCAGCACCATGATGACGCTGCGGTAAGGTGACCTAAATACGTCGACCTAAATACGCTATTCCCGTAGCTGAAGTTGCATATCTTAAGTCGATTCTTCCCCCTCCGTATAGACCAGGACTAATCTGACAACCATTCCATATCTTAAACTTTCTTTAAGCCTCATGAGCTGTCAAGCACACAGTAAGTTTTGGGGTACCTCTCATCTGATGGAGCCCTAGCGCATGTCATAATATAAGAGCACTAACTGTTCTTTTATTCATTTTTTTAAACAAATGAAGCTTCAAAAAGTTTGGATTCAGCTTGTTTCCAAGGTTGTTTGTTGTTTTACTATTTTAAGGTAGGAGGAGCGAATTCAACTGAGTTTGATTCAACTGTTTAAATTTGTGAGAATGAATAGTGTACTTTTTCTGAACAGCCAAAGTCACTGGTTCTCAACCTATTTACATATATGCACTATACTGTATGACCCTGAGGATGTCACATGGGCTGCAGCTGTGTGCTGATTAGGCCACTTATTTATTTTTAAAGTTAAATTTTTGTTTGCAGATGCACCTCCAACACACTGCGTGCTTGTGTAAAATGGGGGTGGGGAAGAATGCACTAAATATCAATACCCACTGTGGCAAATTACTGGCACTATATTGATGGGTCCTGTGCTTTCTCTTCTTGTGGGGGATTCAGGGAGCCTATTTCTTGCCCCTGAACAGGGTATTAACTCCCACTAGTATCCTAGAGGGGAGAAGTGGAGAGGTAGGGACCCGGGCCCATCCTCTACTCCGGGTCCCAGCCCAGGGGCCCTGAGGATAGCAGTAAACCACTTGGATTAGCTATTCCTTCCCCTGGGCTACTTCCATCTCCTACCCTTCAGCTTGTGGGGGCTTCCCGCCCTCTCTCTGCACAAGCCAGGTGTTCCTTTACCTAGGGTCTGGGTCTTTCTTAGCTCACCACAGCACTTCTCCAAACTCTGCTCTGCTTTTCTCCAAACTGCTCACCACTCCAACTCCTCCAAACTCCCTCCTCTGTCTGCCTGAAGGAGGGGTTTTTTTTATTAAGGCCTTAATTGACAGCAGGTGCTCCAATTAACCTGCTGTCTGCTTCCCTAATCTACAGGGAGCCTCGCCCTAATGAGCCTTGAGTTAATATATCTCCCCTCAAGCACTCTGCCACAGCTCCCTGACCTTCCTCTATCACACCGCAAAAATAGACTCACCCAGAGTCTATAGATATATCCTAAGATCATTTACACCCTTACACAAAATATATGGACCTTATCTAATATGTAAAAGATAAATATTGGCTCAGTCAGAGCAATGGGGACAGCAAAGTTCAGAGTCAAGAGTCATGCACTGAGCATCTCCAGATACTTATATGGTAGAATCTCAGTCACAAACACCTTGAAAATGGTGGTGATTCATAACACTGAAGTGTTTGTAACTCTGAACAAAAATTTATTGGTATTCTTTCAAAAGTTTACAACTGAACATTGACTTAATACAGCTTTGAGGCTTTACCATGCAGAAGAAAATGCTGCTTTTAAACATCTTAATTTAAATGAAATAAGCCCAGCAACAGTTTCCTTACCTTGTCAAACTCTAAAATAATTCTCTATTTTTTTAATAGTTGACATTTAACACAGTGCTGTACTGTATTTGCCATGGGAGGTTTTTGGGGGCAGGAGGGGGTGGTCTTTTTTCTTATTTTTATGTACTACTGCCTGATTATCTGTTTCTAATTCCAGCTGAGGTGTGTGGTTGACCAGTCAGTTTTTAACTCTGAGGTTCTATTTTATGTAGAAACTGTTAGTTAGAGGTCCATATTAGGGCATAGCTGCTGTCACAGAAAATAATAGAGAATGAACAAAAGGTGGCTCTTGAGTATCCTGAGAACTAGCCACATGGGAATGGTAGGAATCAAAGGTGAGATTTAACAGAAAGACATCACCGCTTGTTTACTTAGGGCACATATTTTCATGTCACAAGGAGAAGGGTCATAGTTTCACAAATCATTTTTATGGAATTAGGTTTTGGGGGATTTTTTTGAGTATATGAATAAATTGTTGACATTGTAACTCAGCTTTAGTAACTATTTAATTTTATCACTTAAATTATGCATTTCTTAAAGGCTGTCCCTTAATACGCTTTGCCAGATAAGAAACAGCTGTGCCTTGAGCTCTGAATGATTTGTAAAAATACAATGTAAAAATTGTCTCTCTTGCTGAATAGATCCAGTATGCCCAGACTTTGTTGTTAAATTGTGGGTATCTAAAATAGAAGAAAAACAAATGTTTGTAAATGTTAGCATTGGTAACTAATTGAACATTTGGTAAAATGGATCATTATTCTACTTACTTGAATTAACCTATTTAAAGAAATATAGGAAAATTAATTTAGCCTGACTGACTTGCAGATTTAGTTCTGACACACAATCCCTGATTTTTTCAAACACAGTCATAAGGATTTTTCAATCCCTAAACTTTCAGTAATCTACTAAACATGCTTTCTGCGGACATATTTATGACCTTCCAATATAGCAAAATATAATCTATTTGAATGTAAGATTACAATGTATGTTATGTTAACCACAGGAAGTCTTTATCTAGAGTAGTGATTCATTATCTCTAGAATGTATTGCTGGCAAATTTTTGTCAGTGCTACTTAAAGCTGTAGAAAGAACTGGACTCTGGAGTGCCTACCCTTACAGGTGACCTCTCTGTTTTTAGATTATTGATGGGTTAGTGCACTTGATGCTGTTTCCAAGACCTGTGTGACCTTTCTGTTCAAACACTACTACTCAAAATGGGATTAGAAATTGTAATGTAAAGGCATATATTTTATCTCTTTTTTTGCAATATTTTGAATATTCATACAAAGATATATAGTTTTATTGTCCTCTGAATATGTCAATTGATATATATTTTTAAATCACTACCTTTACTTTGAAATATGCAGCAACATGCTCGTAGAACTGACAAGCTGCAAGAGAAGCTATATGAGAGACACGTGTTGGTTCTACCTAACTTTTTTTTTTAAATGTGTTGCAAGGTCTAGGTTGTTCTGTTCAGGGCACCGTCCCTGAAAAACTTCCTAATCCAGAAATGTAAAATAACAGTAAATAAAATGATATAGAAAACATAGTTGTCTATAGTAAACACAGGTGATATTGACTGTAGTGAGAAAGTTGTGCCTTCTTTAACTATGTCTCACCTTTCTGTGTATTGTAAAGATGTGTTTTCTCATTTACAGCCACCAATGTCAATTCAATCCATTGTGGTTCAAGTCCAATGCATTAACAAAAAAGTTGGCACAGTTATCTACCATGAAGTACGGATTGTGGTGAGGGACAGGAATGATAACTCCCCTCGTTTTCAGAAGCAGCGGTACTATGTGGCAGTAAATGAGGTCAGCTTCATTTAATATCTCTTTTTCCTTTTCTCCATTTCCTTGGTGTAGATTACAGTTGGAAAATGCTTCTTCCCATCCTCTTTCATATTTTTCTTTTATAAAACAAACTTCAATTGTAAGAAACACTTGTTTTTAGATATTTTGGTTTTTCTAGAAGATGTGGCATGATTATTATATTGGAGTTTTTAATGTGTAAGTTGTTAATTTGCAAATATAGCAGAAAGTTTGGAACAGTTCTCAGCAGAGTGCTTATATAGTTTTAGCTTTTAAGCATTAGGGAGCCATTCACTGAAGAAACCAGATCCTTACATCGGATCACAATGAATAAAAGCATCAGTTTAAGTGCAATAAAAAAATCATTGACTATATAATTATATCAACAGAATTGAACAGTGTCACAGGATAATGCTTTTTTATTACTACATAAATGCAGCGGCAAAACTGAGGAACATGTGGAAAACAAATGCCAAGTCAGGAGTCATTTTTTAAAAGAAAGAAACAATAATTCTTTCACAAAGTTGTATTTCAATGTAAACATTTAATTTACTTCTGTTCTGTACATGAAGTGGTCTCACAAATAGAATTGTTTTGACTTATCTTGTTTATGTGTCAGAGAATGATTGGAACTGCAAACTAACTCAATATACAAGAGATCTGAGGTTTGGGGAATTGAGGAATGGATTTTGCTATATTTGTGAAAACTAAGTTATTCAGTTTACTTTCTCTCCTCTGCTTGTCTCACTTTACTTTATTCCTTTTTATTTTTATATATTAACATTGTTATTATATAAACAATGGATAACAATGGTAGCAGCAAGGGAGTAAGAGTTTCTGGCAACTCAGCTTGGTGGGCGTGACAATCAACGTCCAGACACCTCAAGGGGAGAACACATTTAAACACCAAAAATAAACAGTTAAACCAACTGATTGCATACTATTACTATGCGATCATGCTATAAAAACGTATTGAGTAAGGCCTTTTGTGAAATCTTGTAATGTTCTGAACTTGGTGGTCTTTATGAGATATGTACACACCATGGTTAAGAATATAAGTATGTATATATATATAGAAAATTATAATTACTGTGCAACTTTAGCATCACCTCATAACAGGCTGCTGGGAGTGATCAGGCAGGAATAGGCCAAGCCATTTGTTTACTCTAAACTGACTTCAAGTACCCACATGTACAACGTAGGGAAAGATTGGGACATTGAGACATCTTGACTATCAATCTCATATAATTTCCCCCATTCTGAATAACCATGGGTTGTTATGCCAGAAGTGGGGGGGGGGAGGGGGGGAGAAGCCAGTTAATGAAGAAACTTGAATCTTAGTGGTTCATCCACAACTTCTGCCAAGCCCAATAAAAATTGTATATGCTGATAATAGAGCTGGGCCTCTCAGCACACAGAAGGGAAGTAAAGATAGCTTTATACCTCTCCTGTATTCTAGACTTCTCCAGTGGTCAGGGTGGTTCAGCATTATAGCAATTTAGAGGCCCTGCTATTACAGCAGGAGCTATGGGGACAGGGAAAGTGGCATCATAAGGCCAAGCTAGGGTGACCAAATGTCCCGATTTTTATAGGGACTGTCCCAATATTTGGGTCTTTATATATAGGCTCCTATTACCCCCGCACCTCACCCACTGTTCCAATTTTTCATACTTGCTGTCTGGTCACCCTAGGCCAGGCAGACCAGCCAGCCTTACTCTACTCCTGCCCTGGAGTTTTACAGTAAAACAAGATACAGGTGATGTTTTGGGCATTGTCATACAATAAACAATGTAAAGCAGAAACAGTTTCTTCTTATCAACTGACATAAAAGTCAGAGAGAAAAACATATAATTTAAATAATAATATCGAGTTTTAGCAAGATGATACAGCTATCTTATGGTCACTCATTTGTACCATCACTGGACAAAGAGTGAGTGTTCTTGTTACCAGTTGGAATCCTGGTTTCATAAAATACTTTCTTAATCATTGTTATACTTATATCTTCTGACATGGCATCCCCGTGCCTTTCGGCAGTACCCTTTGGGTTAATTTAGTTAACAAAGTCCTGTGGCACCTTAAAGACTAACTATAAAGTTTTGAAGCATGAGCTTTCGTGGGCTAATACCCACTTCATAATAGCCCACGAAAGCTCATGCTTCAAAACTTTATAGTTAGTCTTTAAGGTGCCACAGGACTTTGTTAACTCTGCTATTCCAGACTAACACGGCTACCACCCTGATTCTTTGGGTTAATGTTCTCATTAATTAAAAAAGTATGTTTCCAAAATATGATTTTTTTTCTTGAAGGTTTTAGAGAGTAATTTAAAAAAGTTATTGATAGTGTCAATTATCAGCAGAATACAACATTTTTCTAGTTTAGACCCCAAGAGTGTACTAAACTGTTTCTGAATTATCTATGGCCTTTTTATTTCCCTTTTTGGCTTACATATGAAGTATAATTACACAACACAAAATATTTTAATTAATATCAAGACACTAAGAAAACAGATATGTGTAGGCCTCTAAACTTTGGCAGAATGAAATCTGTTTATAGTGCAGATTATCCTAGATACTCACACATTCATTTTATAATTATAGACAATATAATTACATGGAAACTATTTGTGGTCAAAGCTTAATTTATTGGACACTATCAGAAACATCAAGGGGTGAATCATTTTAATGAAAGGAATTCCTCATATTTGAAGTCTTTCTTTATGTTTAAATTGTCCACAAATCATTATCAGGAATATTTTTAAAATGTAGAGAGCTTTATTTTAATTTTAATATAAATCTTGCTAATCTGCTCTTCTCTCATGTTAAAATTATAAGTTTCAAATTAACTCCCCACTTTAGCAGAAAGCCCTGGATGAACTGGACCCAATAGATCTTGCATGTCTTCTCTTGTTTTGTACTGTTGTGCATAGGCTTTCATCTTCATTCACACCAGAAGACATCAAGAGTTACAGAAAAAGAAGATAAATATTTTCATGGTCAAATATACAGTGAAACCTCGATTTAACGGACTAATTGGGGCGAGGGGGTGTCCGTTAAAGCCAAAAGTCCGTTATTTAATAATTTTTAAAAGTAATTAAATAACAGGACTTTTGGCTTTAACGGACACCCCCTCACCCGAATTAGTCCCTTATATAGAGGTTTTAGGAGCTGTCAACCCCCCCCACACACCTGCCCGGCTCCCCGCAATGGGGAGCCGGGCGGGCGGGCTGACAGCTCCCGCCTGGCTCCCCACTGCGGGGAGCCGGGCGGGAACTGTCAGCCCGCCCGCCTGGCTCCCCGCAGCGGGGAGCCTGGCGGGAGCTGTCAACCCCCCGCTCCCCGCTGCGGGGAGCCCGGCGGGAGCTGTCAACTTGCCCGGCTCCCCGCAGCGGGGAGCCCGGCGGGAACTTTCAACCCGCCCGCCCGGCTCACTGTCAACCCCCCCGCCCGGCTCCCCACAGCGGGGAGACCGGCGGGGGCTGTCAACCCCCCCCCCCCCGCCCGGCACCCCGCTGCGGGGAGCCGGGCGGGGGGGGGGGGGGGGTTTGACAGCTCCCGCCGGGCACTCCGCTGCGGGAAGCCAGGAGGGAGCTGTCAGCCCGCCCGCCCGGCTCCCCTTTGCAGGGAGCCGGGCAGCCGGGTTGACAGCTCCTGCCCGGCTCCCCGGGGTGGGAGCCGGTGGCCCCCGAATAACGGATTTCGGATGCATCGGAAATTTTGTCCATTGCATCCGAAGTCCGTTAAATCGGGATCCGTTAAATCGAGGGTTTACTGTATCTGAATTTCAAAGTCTCCTTTAAATTCAGGAATGGGCAGCAGTCTCTTTCCATACATCCCTTCTAATATCTGGAAACTTGTAATGTTTTGTAAGAACCTGTGGGAGTAGAATCTGGCACTACAGTGGTGCTAGGCTGCTGATGCTTCTGTATCACCATTGGAAGCTTAGGCTGGGTTTCAGCTAGATGCCCTGTGAAGCTAGGCCTTGCAGGAAGTACTGCCCAGCAGGTCCTGGGTGGCAGCCCCTCAACGCCCACTGATTAGCTTATGCCGGTATATCAGCCAGGAAGCCATCATAGGGAGCTGTCTGAGCAACAATGCAGATTGCTTGTTTGCTTCCGCTTCAGACCTTGTTTTGCTGTGGACCCTAGATTCTGGCTTTCAACCCTGGTTTGTCTCTGTCTCTTTGCTTGCTGTCTGTAACCTGGTGCCTCTCTCTGACCTCCTGATATCCTGACCCATCTTGACCCAACTCTATTTGCCTGCCACCTGCAACTTGGTGCCTGACCTGGTATCCTGACCTGGCTTGATCCTGATCCTGCTACTCATCTCCTGACTGCAACTTAGTAGACTAGTGCACACAGGCTGCACACAGTCCAGCCCTGACAGTTATGATATACAGAAAATGCTTTTTCTGAGAGACCTTCTAAAAGACCTAGTTCTTTCAATTTCCCTTTCATTTCTCCCCTCACCAAGTTCCTCCCAAAATAATGGTACATAGAAAAATAAAACTTCAAAATGACCCACTTCAAAATGAGTACATTTACTAACCAATTCAAGCAATCAGCTTTACTTCCATAAGATCTTTCTTCTCTTCCCTCTACTCTCTAATGTTCATAGCCCTTTTTTATTTTCTCTAAGGCACTGATCCAGCAATCCGATCTGAGCAGTCAGACCTCTGAAACCAGTGGATTTAATGTGTACATAAGGTCTTCCTGTATGGACCAGATACCCTATCTAGATCTTGGACTATAACTTTTTATAGTTTGGATGTTGGCTTTTAGTTGTCTGCAATCACCATACAAATTATGGTACTGAATAAATATCAGAGAAAATTGAGAGATTTGCCATTAGCTTTTCCAAAATGAAAATCTGGAAGAATTGGGGTTAGTAATTTTAACATATTTATGTCGTTATTTTTTTTTATATTGCAGTAGCTCCCAGAGGTGTCGGCTGTGATTGTGGCATATTTGTGCTAGGTACTGCAAAACAAAATGTTTCTGCCACAATCTTGGATAGAAGCAGTAACCTTTTTCCACATCACAGTTCAGAATAGGTCATTAAATTACTCTAAACAAGTAGATATAATTTGGATCTATCATGTGCACATAAGGAAATCATGGTTAGAGAAATTAGGTATTTCTCTCTCACACTCACATATATATCTAGAAAAATATGACCCACAATGAAAATGGTATATGGAGAAGATGCATTCTTGGTTTGAAAAAATGTCTTTAGATGAAGAAAACATCCAATGGCAGGTGCCCCAAAGGGAATGAACAGACAGGTTATCATCAAGTGATTCATGCCCTATCACCCAATCCCAGTTTGGGGCAAATACCTCACCTAGAGGCTTCATGTAAATGTTGAAAGGACCAGCGAGAGAATTGATCATTGTGGGACTCCACAAATGAGGGGTCTAGTGATAGGAAACTATCATTACTCATTAGGTATGTCCTTTGAGGACATTTTAGTGCATTACCTTGGACAACTTCCCCCTCTCTCAGGTGGCAGGATCTCATGATTAACAGTGTTAAAAAATGCTGCAAAGAGGCTTAGCAGTGTGAAAATGCATGTCTCCTCTATCCATTGATGGGAGAAATCAATGTCCCCCAAGCAGTTGTTTGGGTGCCTTAATTATTCATTTCTTACCTTAACATGTTTGTATTTCTTTTATGTGTAACCTTCACTCTGGATATCTGGATTTAAATTGCCTGCTTTTGAGAGAATCTCAGGATCTCTATAATGTGTTTCATTCTTACATTGCTGTTCAAATTCTCAACCTCGTCTCCATTTTAATATAGCTTTAGTTTAGAATATAAAATGAGTGAATTCATCATTGGCTAATACAATTTAGAAGCCAGGATAATAGCTTTATAATAAGGATAGAAAAGTGCCTTGCAATTAATGAAGATTTTTCTCTTCTTGGAAACCAAATATTTGTGGCTAGTATACAAGACTATGTACATCATTTGAATTTTCACTTGCAGAGAAAGCAGCATTTATACAGTACCGTTTCTTGAACTCTGATTGGCTAAAAATATTGGCACTGATGCTGCTGGTAATTACAATTTAAGCTGAATTTTCTTCAATTTCAGTGTAATTACTCAAATCTTTTTCCGTATGGTATTGAAGTAATTAATCTCTGTTGGTATACATCATCAAAAGTGAATTATCTCACAATGATTTCTTGTAAATCTTATTTTGTTCTGCTATATGACCCTCTGTGCCAAATTCTTCTCTTTTTTCTAACTTTGTTAATAAGCAATAATAAGAGAATTTATTCTCAGTGTGTCATGAAGGTGATGAATATGTCCATCAGAATGTATCTTCCTAGTTCACACAGATAATTTCAGCAAGTTTATTTATGTTTAAAGTTTCCTGTGTAACTTATCACCTATGGAAATAGAAGGCGGTGTAAGTATTTCCTCTTCACTTAATCACATTCTTAATTCCAAGATATTTGTTTTCTTTCTATTACCTGCTTGATTTGTTTCCTATCGTTGCTATTGGTTACAATACATTGCCTTCTCCACGAGGTCAGATCATCTCAGTCTTGTTACTAGTGGTGATAGTAGGCTTCCTTTACAAATGTTTACCCAACATAAGATCAGGCACCCACAATGGCCATCGGTAGTCAGTTTGGAATACTATTTTGATGTCTGACTTTTGGGAACATTTTAATGCTTTCCGGCAGCTCAAATACCTAGGAAACAAACCTTGCTTGTTGTTGTTGTTGTTTAACTGCAAGATATTACAGGTAGAGAATAAGCATGTCTGATGCTTAGAGCAGAGGTTTGTGAGTCAGGCCTAATGGTTTCTACTCCCATTTCTGTGTCTGATTTGTATCACCATAGGGAAGTCAGTTAACTTTTTTGTTCTTCACTTTACTTTCTTGTACAGAGCTGTTGTGAGGTTTAGCTAATGTTTTAAAGTGTTTCAAGCATAGAGCAGTGTGCCAGGATACCCAAGGTGCAAGCTGGAAATGGGGTACTGCTATACCCCCTTAATTCTCCAGCTTGGGCAGTCTCTCACAATGCTTTGCTAGTGACAAGCAGCAAACCCCTCCAGGTGCTGTTATCCCTCAGCACAAGAGCAGATGGAACCCACACCAAGCTGTATTGCATGAAAGCACACAAAGCCTCTCGAGAACCACAGAGAGAAAGGCACCAGCCAATTATCCCCAGCTCCCCAGCCTTACACCTCAGAGTTGTACCATCTGACCCTGGTCAGAAGCCTGGCCAACGTAAATTTACTAGCCAGTCTGCCCCTCCCTTAATGTGGAGTGCACCTCTCTTGTAAACTGAGCTGAAATTTCCCAAACACTTCAAGCAATATGCACTGTTTAGGTAAAATTGAAAACATATGGATTAACTACAGAAAAAATAGATTGTAAGTGACTTTAAGTGGTAGGCATCAGAAATATTTACCAAAGAAAATAAGAGAAATGCCAATCTAAATCTTAAACCTTATTACACTATGCAGTATTTAGGTCAGCATTTTTTTCAGTTCATAATCTACAGGTTTCCCTCTTAAACCTGGGCCAGTCTCCTGAGATGAAATTGTCATTTCTCAGCATTCACTTGCCCTGTTGCTGTCAGCATAAGTGGGGGAGGAGAAAGACCAAGACAGAATGCCACAGTCCCTCATTTTATAGTCCATTGAAGTGCCAAGACAACACTTGCCCAGATACGTCCCGGTGAGCTTTGCTGAGTCACAGTGATCAAGTAAACCCCCATTGTATGGACTTGTTCAACTGAGGTATTGAGTTGATTAATGGTTTGGTTATCAGCCACTTGGCAGTAGAGATTCTCAAACTTACAATATATTTCAATAACAACCATAGAGAAAAAATCCATAACTTCATACACACTAATGATATAAACATTTGAACAGAAACGCTTGTTTCAGCAGATCATGACCTTTCATATTATATCTTACATGGCATGCTTTGCATGAAATCTCACAATCATATATGAATGATGAATATAGAGGTTACAGGGTGCCATTTTGAGGTACATTATGTCACAAGCAGCATTATTTCTCTTTGCTGAAAAGGTCTAGTTACCACTAGTCAATGAAAAAACTCCCATAGGCTTCATTGTGAGGTGAACAGGGTCTCTTCTTACATTGTTCTGGTGGAGATTTTTGTTTGAACTATTGTATATATTTTTAAATAATTATACTTAAGAAAATCTATAGATAGGATCATAAATCAGTTTTGAAGATGTTTATTACATTTTTATCACTGGACTAGCCAGGGAATAGGCCACATACACCCAAGATCGTTATTGGACAGGTGTATGCACCATTTGGCAAAACAGCCCTTTACTTTCTCCCTACCAGGACATATTTGGAGATTGTGAAACCACTGAGGCTGGGCAGAATGTAACAGTGCTCTAATTATCCTAGCCACTCTTTGGCCATGTGGGGTTAGGAGATGGGAATATGTTTGAGAGAACTGATGGGCTTCAGTGAAAAGTACCCCATTTGTTTAAGAATTTCTAATCTCACAGCAACCATTATTTGGGCTGAAAACTACCCCACCTCATCTGCCCTGTTAGCCTGCAAAGAAAGAAAACTGTAGCTTTTATCTCAGTATAATTAGATGAGGTAAACCCCAATTGGAGAGTATTAGGATTAACCTTGACAAACTACATTTAGGTAAAAACTTGCTTGCCTTGTGTCTACCAAAACTTTACATCAAGAAAGCTATTTCCAGTTAACAGTGTCTTTCCAGAAACACACCTCTTTTTGCAGTGAAGACTTGATTTTTTTCTCTCATCTGTACCCTCACTTCCCTTCCCAGGGAAGAGTTAAGGGATTCACCATTTGGCTGAATCTGAAATTGAATAGTAGAGGTTTGGCTATCCTAGTCAACCCTCTTTCAAAGTTGTAGCCTGTTTCAATAAATCCACTCATGTTGGTAATCTACTGCTGATTGGAATCTTTTAAAAAGGGGGTTTTGTCATAAAATGCCACTTTATTACAATAGAAACTTCATGGAAACTTGTGTTTCTACAAAAATTTCACTGAGAAGGTATTTCAGGTCCCAGATGGAATTTCTAGTTAAAAGGGGAGAGAGAGCAGCTGAATGTCTACCCATCTGGCTATAAGAGTCTGTCTGTCTGTCTGTCTGTCTGTCTGTCTCTCTCTCTCTCTCATATGCACCCACTGATTCGTTTCTTCATTTAGACTAAGCAGAACACCAGCAGGAGAGAATGACTTTTTAGCCCAGTACTCAGCACTCAGCTGGGATATTGGAGACCCAGGTTAAAGTCCCTGAACTGAATCAGGTGAATGACGTAACCACTGGTCTATTGGATATTCTGGGTTGGGGGTGTCTCCCCCTCTGATTATTTTAGAGAGATTTTTAAAACATCTAGTTTATTCCAATGCAGAATGAAAACAAATGTTAAAACCTCATTTTTGGCAAAGGAGAACTTTAGTTTAATGGCCAGCCCTAATGTTCTCATTCTCTTGCATGTCCTGATCAAGGAGGGCTGACTTTGATCAGGTGATGTCATCATTTGGAGGGCTTTAAGGTGATGTCATCATCTTGCAGTAGTCAAAATGAAGACATTCAAATAAAAGTGAGAAAAGGATAAATGCAAGCAGAAAGAAGGAGAGTTTGAAATAAATGATGGATGAGGCATGGAGAATGATGAACTGAGAGCAGAGATGTGAGCAGGTTGACGATGCAGAGGTCTATATCAAATGTCTTCGAGGCAAACTTAAATACACAGTGTTTTACATAAAAATGGTATGGCTGATTTTGTGCTCAAAGTAATAAAGGATCTTTTATTCTTTAGAGACTCTGAGCATCCATCTTTCAACACCTTAATTTGCCTGTCAATCTGGAAAAAAAATAACATATACAGTCACATTTTATGTGCTACCCTGAGCTTCCAGGTTTGTTTGTTTTTCCCTGCCAAAGTAATAAGTAGTAGTTCGTAATTTTTAGAACCAGCTTTCCCTAATATTCTCTACCCTAGGGAAAGGCTAGTAGTTCACAAGCTATTTTACAGTGTACTGTCAGAAGGAAATTGGTATGAAAGCAATTGTGAATGACAAAAGAGGTCATAAGAACATCCCATATATAATCTCTGGACTGATTATCAAAACATATTGGTTGCCTATTCTCATGATATAGCATTGCCATTTGCTATACAAAATCCATTACTGTTTGTTAGACAGTAAGCAGTATGGCTGTGAATTTCTGGAGGAAAGATTTTTCCCAAGTTTCTGCAGTATATGTTTAGAATAGAATATATTTCCACATAAGCACCTACTGTTATATCAAATTGCTCTTTTTGGTGCTCTTTACAGGAAAGTTGCTCTTTAGAATTGTTTCTGTATTTCAGGGTCTGATGTGAAATATCTTCTTAATAAACTATTATCTATTTGGTTTCTGTTTTGGGCATTCCTTTGTAAATGTGGACACCAGAAAACCAAATGTAAAAATCTTCATCTTGAAGATAGAATTGTCTAATTAGGAATCAGATACTCTCTGTAACGTCTCCTTTAATGAGAGATTCAGTAAGTATACATATGTAATTTTGCCTGTTGTTTGTTAGGTCAAAAGTGAGATCTATTCAATAAATAAGAATACCTTAATATTTGTACTCCTCCTATAAAGTGCTCCCTGAATGAGGTATCAGTCATGCCCAGTTCCAGCTCCCATTGTGGCCAATAGGAATTGGATCAGGCCCTCAAAGCACACTTTAAATGCTGTACTGTTGTTGCAGCGGCTCTCCTCTTCATACTGAAGAGATCAAATCTTCGCAGTCTAGTCCCTTCAGCAGAAAACCTTCATAAATTTGATAAAACTCAATAAAATTGGCAGTGCCTCCTTATAATACTTTAGTGCATTTCAGATCTGTATGTAGAAAGCTGGTGCAGCTTTTCTCTATACTGTGCCAATCTCTAATGGATTATATTAATTTCTCCCCCTAATTCATCAAATTCATTCTGGAGGTGCACATGAGATTTATAGTTCCGATCTGAATGTAAATTGATCCAAAGTCTGAAGAAATCTTGACAAGGGATTTGGGGCAACCCTTAATTTTCAATCCATATTTAAATTTTCCTAAGGTTCAGGGGGTGTTCAAAAGTGAGATTTTAGTTCATTCTCCTTGCTATTTTATTCATATTATACAGAGCAAAATGCAGAGAAAAGGAAGAGAAAAAAGAATAAATATCCTCTAGGGCGAGAAGTGAGGGGACGTCTAATACCACCTTTTGAAACAAAAATATCAAGCTAGCAGACTAATGGAATTCACATTGCTAAATTCATGAAGGTTAGCAAATATGTACTGATTTAATGCATTATATCTAGAATAAATCAGGACTGCAGGCTTTGACCTTTGCAGTTATAACATGCAACTGCAATTCATTTATTTTATAGTACCAAATCATTCCTTTTGGAATGTGGGTTCCTTTTACATTTTTCCTTTTACACAACTATGTCAGTTTGAGTATAACTCAACAATGTGGTTTAAACTGATAGAATCCTTCATCTTATTTGGTGAATTTTTATTCTCTTTACCCTGCCACCTTAAGTCCAAAATGGATTTTTATTTAATACTATAAGAACAAGAAGGAGGAGAGAATTGAATTTACTGTGATCATCATTAAGATCTTCAAATTTTTACCTTTTGCCTGATTAGTGGTATTATGGTATTCATGAATTGCTTATAGGGAATCTGATGGAGATGTTAATGACCTGCAAATTACAAGTTGAAAAAGTTTAACAGTGACTGTATTGCGAATTTTTAATACCTTTTGTATGACTTTCTTGAAAGAAACACGCACAAGTAAAATGAAATGAACTTCATATTGGAAAGTTAACATTATCAGTGGCATTTGTTTTTCAGGGGTCCAGAGAATTCAGAGATGTAACAAGCCTACCTAAGTAGTAGCCTTAAGAAATACAAATTGTCACATCATCTCCCCTTAATGCATTGACATCTTGCACGCACAGAATGCAAACATAGTAAAGTAAATGATTAGTCACACAGATTTTAAGACCATTTCGAATGTGTAAGGCAGTGACCACAAAGTTTTTTCTAAGTGAGGGCTTCATTAGCAACTTACTCTGTACTAAACAAATAGTCGCCACTACTGATTAATATTGGTATGGTCTATAGAGGCTACAGGTTCCAGCATACGATTTCACTTTGTGACTTAAAAACATGGAGCATTGCATGCTGGAATGGTAGTATCTTTGGTCTGCATGCCTATGGTTGAAGATAAATGGTCTGGGATCACACTGTAGAAGTCTGTTGTGCAATTGCTAAATTACACAGTAATAAGTCACCAGGTCCAGACGGCATTCATCCAAGAGTTCTGAAGGAACGCAAATCTGAAATTGCAGAATTACTGTGTTATATAACCCATTGCTTAAATCAACCTCTGCACTAGGTGACTGAAGGAGAACTAAAGTAACACCATTTTTAAATAGCTCCAGGGGCGATCCTGGCAATTGTAGGCCATAAACCAATCTTCAGTACTAAGCAATGTGGTTGACTACAGTAATTCTCAGACTCATAGATGAAAAAGAAAATGTTGGGGAAGAGTCAATATGGCTGTTGTAAAAGTAAGTTATGCTTCACTAATCTGTTAGAACTCTTTGAGGTATTCAGCAAGCATGTGGTCAAGGGTAATCCACTGGATACAGTGTACTTGGAGTTTGAAGTCTTTGACAAGGTCCTCCATCAAAAGCTCTTAAGCAAAGTAAGCTGTCATGGGGTTAAGAGAGAAGGTCCTCTCATGAATCAGTAACTGGTTGAAAGACAGGAAACAAAGGGTAGGTGTAAATGGTCTGTTTTCACAAGGAAGAGAGATAAATAGTGGAATCCACCAAAGATCTGTACCGGGACCAGGACTGTTCAATATGTTCAGACATGATCTAGAAAAGGGGGCTAAACAGTGAGGTGACAAAGTTTGCAGACAATACAAAATTACTTACGATAGTTAAGTCCAAAGCTGACTGCCAAGAGTTACAAAGTGATCTCAAAAACTGGGTGACTGTGCAAAAAAATGACAGGTGAAATTCAATGTTTATAATTTCAAAGTAATGACTTTAGAAAATATAATCCCAAACTAAACATGCAAAATGCAAAATGATTGGGTCTAAATTAGCTGTTACCACTTGAGAGAGAGCTTAAGTGCCAGATTTTTAAAGGTGTATAGGCACCTAAAGATGCAGATAATCTCCTGGGTGCCTAGCTCCCACTATATGCATGTAGGACTTTTCAAAATCCAGTTGGGTGCCTATTTGTATCATCAAGCACTTAAATACATTTAAAAATCTGGCCTTGAATCAGCTTTTTTTTTTTTCTTCAGCCATTAGTTCTAGAATTTTACTTTTTTTTTTAAAAAAAAGAGAAATAAACTGAGATTCTTTTGTGAACTCTTGACTCCTGGAGCTGGAATCCTAGCCCCTCTGTTGATCTTCATCAGAATCTTGCCACCCTTTCACAATGTGGTCTGCAGTTATTTACAAGTTCTGCCTTAGTTACCTTTGCTTGCTGACTCTCTTCTTTCCAATTTTATATTCTTATTCTCACACTCTTGAAGGGGGTGACTTTGAACTAGTAATTTTTTCCCTCTGCTGTGAGTGTCTGGTTCTTGAAGTCAAGTCCAAGTCTGAGAAAGTCGCTCTCTTATAGAGTACCATGAAATTACTTACCTCATCATGGCTACCCCAGCTCAGTGCTCTGCTGACAAATCCTGCATTTTACTGAGTGCTTAACCCAATCCTTCCTCGCCCTTCATGGGCGTATATATAATATATATAAATGGAGATATGCCAATCTCCTAGAACTGGAAAGACCTTGAAAGGTCATCGAGTCCAGTCCCCTGCCTACACTAGCAGGATCGAGTACTGTCCCCTGACAGATTTTTTGCCCCAGATCCCTAAATGGCCCCCTCAAGGATTGAACTCACAACCCTGGGTTTAGCAGGCCAATGCTCAAATCACTGAGCTATCCCCCCCCCCCCCCCATCTCATCAACTCAGTCATTTCCTCCAGGAGCTCTGCAGCTTTTTAACATTCTGACTGTGTGTAGGTAAGAGAGCATTCTCCATCCTGTACTGACCCTCAGATCAACCACTATGATGAACATCTCTTTGAAACAGTACAGCTAACTTATTGTGAAAATCAAATATCTTTTCACTGACTAATCTCAAATATTTTATTTTGATAAATAAAAGTCACATTTCACCATAAAGTATCTGATGTCTCTTTTATTAATTTCCTTTTTTCTTCTAGCCTGTTTTAAAAAAATAGGAAAGAATCCTGAAAAATATTATTTGAATAGTGAGACAGTGAAATATCCAACTTGGTTTATGGCAGTTAGCTCTGAATTTATACAACTTCATCCAAGTTTCTGAAAATTGTTTTCCTAATTTTTTTTTGAAGTTTGCTCTGGCAGCAGAGATTTAAGGCAATGAGTCTTGCGTGCATATATTAAGGTAATGAACTCCATGGAGACTGATGTAAGAAAACAATTAATAGGGGGAGTCAAGTCTCTTATTCACAACTTGGATATCATTGATAGTATCTTTGCAGCCTAGGACACTGACAGGCCAATCAAGTTGATAGCAAAAAAATACATAGTTATGGTTTAAGTATATATAATTCGGTTTGGCATTAAGAAAAATTTTCAGTACACATTGTTATCTTAAACAAGACTTTGCAGGAAAATGGGCTTTATTTCAGAGCTTAATTAGTGTTAGCTCTGAAAATACTGATTACAGAAATCTAAACTTCCTAAATAACAAGTTTTAAATATCAAACCACAATCACGCAACCTCTGAACCAAGGATACAGGAGAAAACAATGCGAGTTGGGAGATATTAATTATTTGTGTGTTGTTAACTATGCAATGTAGCTATTATAGTCTGCATTTATTATAGAAATGCTTGTTTTTTTAATAAACTCTGTTGGACAAATCCTTTCCCCTTTTCTGCTTGCACATAGTTTGAAAAGCAATAAAACTGGTATTTTGTTATTCTTCTCGGAACATAGGATCTTACTTTGTGTCAGCTCAGCTTTGTCTTAACAGCAGCATGGCTGGAGAATTTGTGGGGGAAAACAGTGGCTAAAACTCCCTGTGTAATGGGAGTGTAGGAGTAGTAGCTATTATTACAGCTAATGGTGAGCTGAAGTGTCTGCTCTGATGCTCTCTTTCCTGAATGGGAGATTCTGTTCCCCTGACTCCAGGTGGAATCCTCCAGACATATCCTGTTTTCTAGAGTTTTTCAAGAGAGAGGAAATTGGTCCAATAATTCAGGTAGTGGTGGTTATTCTCATCTGAAATAATTTTCTGTTTATATTTTCAGTCCCACTCTAGGGTTTTGATTTATTTATTTTGGTCTTGTTTCCAGTATGACTATCTCTGAACATTAAGGATGACATTCTGACTCCACTGAAGTCAATGGGAGTTCTGCAGTTGACTTCAACAGGGCCAGGAATTCACCCTAGCTGCTCAACTTTGCTAGGATAGTTTGGAAAACCGTATTTCCAAAATCAAATGTATGGGGTGTAAAATTGTTCCTAGAAAAATATAGTGAAACATAATCATCGATTTTGTACCACAGTAGTGAGAGCTCTATTTGGTTTCAGAATATCTGCTTAGAATGAGCATTAAAATCTCTTTTTTCCCTTCTATATATCAAGTTTACTAAAGCTATAAATATTCTGTTTTAATATGTTTATATTATTTATCTTGAATTGTACTTTCAACATTTTCATGAAGTGTATTTTATAATAAATGTCTATTTAATTTTTTTAATTGACATTTTTGTTTACACTTCCCCAATCTGAAGAGAGAGTTGATTGTTTGTTTATTGTCTCTTTTGCCCTTCGTTATCCTTTCTTCTTTTCTCTCCCTTTCCAAAGCTTGTTGGCCCTTAACTCAAAAGTATATCAACCAAGAGATTACTGTCTTGATATATGGAAGTTATGAGTCAACGCATTTATGGTTTTAATCCTCTTTTAGGGAAATAATATGATCTAAACTAGAAACTGAAAGTACTGGGTCTATAATTTATCCCCATTTTAATTTTTTTGGTTGAACTTTTAAACACAAAAAGTTGGGTGAGGGAATGGCATTCTTTCTTTTATTTTTTTCTGTAGTTTCCACGTGTTTTTGAAGTATGCATATTCCTTTTTGTTTTTGTTGTAGTTAACACCAGTTGGAACCACCGTCTTTACAGGATTCTCTGGGAACAAGGGTGCCATGGACATTGACGATGGTCCGAATGGCCAGATAGAATATGTCATCCAGTACAATCCTAATGACCCGGTAAGTTAAATTCTTCTTTTTAGTACATACACACTATATAAAACTAACATGTATGTTCTTTTTTAAAAAACCAGCTTAGTTTACCTTTCCTGTTATCTGTCTTTTATGGTAAATGCCATTAATAATTCTTCTTAGTTTACATCATTTATTTAACAATCTTCCCCGGCACTTGCTTTACTCACAGTGGTCACTCTGATTTGTCATGCATTTTCAATCCACAATGAGTAATTTAATTGATTTTGTATATGTATTTTAAACCTAAATATAATTGTATTGATAGAAAAAACATTAGGGTGTATTTTAAAAGGAAAATTAGTAAAGTTCCTTAAAGAATTAATTTATTCTGGTGGGAATAAAAAAAGAACATGTAAAATTTTCTTAGTTGTGAATTAAAATATTAGTCCTGATAATCCAATTTTAGTCTGCTACCCCACACTGCGAGATGATGGCAGATAATCTTAACGAATACAGTTTGCATGCCATTCATCTGAGAGCATGCATCCATGATTTAACGCTCTACTTTGATGTTTCAAATTCTGGATACAGAGAATAATAGTCTTTTGATTACCAGGTAAATAAGTCAGTGCCTGGCTTCTCATAAGGCTTTTATAGAATTGGATGAAATCTCAGTGGCTCTGCCTGTTGGTATGGCATGTATTTCATGCATGAAAATAATTTCCTACCACATTAGTGATGTTGTAAGTTATCCACGGCCACTACAGACCTCTCATGGCTGTTGTTTATACTTCACAATTCCTAAATGACCCTTGTGGATCTTTTATAATGTTTATTTTTGGAGGCTCATTGGAATTATAACCTTACCTCCTTTGAAAATCACCCTATAGATCATGGTAAATTCTTGTCTCCTCTTCAAATAGTCTCTTATAGTTGAACAGCAACTGCTAATTTCTCCAGGAAACCCTTTATCAGTTCATTAAGGTTCCCAATGATTCATCTTCTCCATTTTCTCTTTTATTTGTTAGAGTTTCCTGTTAGCTTGGGAATTGACTTTACAATCAGATCTACATAGACTTGCATCTCTGTCTCTAAACTTTTCTCTGGTTTCATGGCAGCCACCATTCTGGAAAATGCATAGGCAGTGAACATGAATTTTCTGGGTGTCTAGGCCACAACCCCAAAACATATGTTTTCAGCTTTATTGTTGTTTGAATCCTGATTGCACAATCATTTAACAGTTTGCTAAATAATGTCATCAGGGCCTGGTGGTCCATTTCAGCTTCCACTGTTTGTGTTTAATATACTGATTTAATCTCTCACAGGCAAATAATATTCCTAAAATCTCCTTCTCAATCTGTGTGTATCTGCCTTCTGCCTCAGTCAGTTATTTGGATGTATATGCTTGTAGTTGCCAACAATCCTCATGCTTCTGTAAAATTACTGCACCTAACCCAGATGGTGAAGCATCTGCTGAAATTTTAATAGACCTTCCTGGTGCATAGAACTTCAACACTGGTTCTTGTATCCGTTATTTTAAACCTTCCAATGATTCCTCCTGTTCTGCATCCCAATACCATTCATTTTTATTCTTTAGATGTTTTCTCAAAGCCACTGCTTGGGTAGATTAGGTATGAATTTTCCAAGAGAATTAACCATTCCTAGGAAACACTGAACATCTTTCATTGACTGGGGATGTGGCATTATTTCAATGCCTGAAATGCTACTTTTTTCAGGTTTTACACCTTTGTTGTAAATAATGTCCCTAACAAAAGTCAGTTCTGTAACCCTTAAAACACGTTTCTTCCTATTTAGTTTGAGGTTTTCATCTCTAGTTTCAGCGAGGACTTCCTGAAATTTACAACCATGCTTCCCCCATGCACCAGATGATGATGTCATCCATTAAGGTGTCAACACTATTTTGTTTTGTGGTACACTTCTAGTGCTGAAGCTATGCCAAAAGGTAAACATACAAATCTGTCTCTTCTGAATGGAGTATTAAATATGCATATTTTAAGCTTCCCTCAATTAAGTTTAGCTTCAAAAAACCCTAGGCTCTATCCAATTTACTGTAATAGTGAGCTATTTGCAAATGGAGACATAATCTCTTCTCCGGTTGGTAGTTTGAAATGTTCTCTTTTTATAGCCTTGTTGAGTCTATGGGATCTAAGCATACACGTAGCTGGCCATTACTTTTCTCCAGAATGACAAGGGAGCTCACCCATTCTGGTGGAGCCTCAATTTTTTGCATTATTTCCATTATTTCCATCCTTGCAAATTTAGCCTTGAGTTTATCATGGAATGCAAATGACCTTTCTACATGGATGAATAGCTGGGGGGACCTGCTTGTTTATCCGGATTATATGTTTACCCTGCAAGCAGCCGAACCCTCGAAACAGGTAATGATATTCCCATAAGAGTGCCTCATAGCCAGGTTCAATATGATCTTGTAGTGAGAGCATCCATTTTACCAGATTTAGTTTCTCACATGCAGCCAGGACTCCAAGGTGTCACCTCTTTTGGCTCTAAAGATAAATCTCCTTCACAGAACAGTCTCTTTCTTAACACATTCTTTAATTCCACAAATAATTCTTTCTCTGACCAGAGACTCCACCACAGCGGTTCTCAAACTTATGGACTCCACAACCCTTTTTTGTTCTGCCACATCCTCCCGTGCCCCGGGTATGTCCACTGAAATGCCGCTGAATTTAATTCTTCCAGTTTCGGTGGACACTCAGCCTCCATCTCTGTGTGCACTAAAATGCTGCCAAAACCAGAAGCTGGCACATCGGCAGTTTTTTCGGTGGACACACTCATGCATAAGGAGTATCTGCTGAAATGCCACTGAACACATTGGCAGCTCGCGATCCCCTGGGATTTGGCCTGTGACCCCCAGTTTGAGAACTCCTGCTCTACCAGGTCACCAAAGTCACATATTTTACTGCCACAGGACTCTTTGTTACCTCTGCTATTCCAGACTAACACGGCTACCTCTCTGATGTTTTACTGAGTTTCCTTAATTCTGAGACATATTGCTCTCGTGTCAGTTTTTTTGCATGCAGGTAAAATAATTGTCTCTTCAAAGGTTTCATTATGGTATGCAATGTTCCTCAAATGTAGTCCGTATTTTACTTAACTTCATGCTTTCACCTTCTTCAAACATAACATTGTTATAAATATCCAATGCTTCCTCCCCCAACAACATGCAAAAAGATTAATGATTTCACTTTATCATTTTTCTCCTTTTTTCTGTGGTTGCTAAATACAATATAAATCTGTCGGAATGTTTTCCAGTTCTTTGCAACATTGCATCACAATTTCAGACTGGATGGAAGTTCCAACATATCCTTTCCTGTCCCGTCCCCCCGCTTCTTTAACTAGTCAAGCCACTACTGTGCTCACCAAATACACACAAAAGCCCCTGGGCTTGATGCTCCACATGCTTCTCTGGTGCCTCCCTTTGTTTCTTTTTTCAGTTGCAAACACAAGAGTTAACTTCAAAATGACTTCAGTTTCCTTCTCATTCAGCACTTCTGACACAATGGAATGATCTTGGGATTCATTAAACACAAACCAGTGAATAAGAAAGGAATAAAACTTCAATAAAAACAAACTGGAGAGCTTCTCTGGTGAACTGCTTCACACAACTATGCAGTGTTTACACCCCCCGCCTCTAGGACACATCTCCCAATTCCTGTGTTCTTCATACTATCTCTTATGAGGGAGCATCTCTTAATTATAGTCTTCTACAAACATCTCTCTGCAATCCACAAATGGATTTTTTTAACCTAGTGGGCCTCACTTGTCCATTAGGCACTTTTGAACTGTATTGTGTCAATAGGTGTTCAAATGCACTTTCTCTCTGTTCCCTTACTATAAGTCCTTTGTGTTTGAGCTTCTTGTTCACTCTTCTTAGGATCTATTTTAATCTAAAGGCTTTTAGATTTATTCTCTTTTTCACCAGTTATATTTTCTTTCTTTTTTTTTTACCTTTGATTCATCCTCTCTTTCTCTGCTACATTTTCAGATTTTATTTCCCTCTATTTCCCTTCTATAATAGTGTGTGTTCAAATACCCAGTTCTATTTTTTTCTGCTACTGGATCTGCAACATTTCCTGTTTTCCTCCTTTTCCCTTCCCACTCCCCTACTTTTTTTCTGATCATCTTTAATTTTATCCTTTCACCTCCTACCCTAGTTCCAATTCATTCACTAGCTCAACATCTAGATTCCTCCTCATTCTCTATGAGCTATTTCCAGCTGCACTCTGTGAGTGGATTATGAGCTCCCTCTGTATCTGGAGCTGCACTCTTCATGGCTCTCTCACCTCGGGACAGCATTCTATGCTTCTGCATCACAGCTGAAGCAGGTGCTAGTGCCAGAGTCAAGGTTACTACATTGTCTTTCCACTTGTATTTTTCAATAAACCCATAGTTATCAAGAGCTGTATATTTATTCAGGAAAGACTAATAATTCAGTAGCTAATAACTCATGTGCAATATAGTTCTCACTGACCAGGTAATATAACATATTCATAAAATTATTACAAATCAGTATTAGATTTTTACAGAGCAGCTTCATATCTACCAGCCATGGGATGGGAGTAAGAAAAGAATCCACCCTGTGCAAACACCAACACTGCACAACTGGTTAGGTTCATAAACTGGGTGTTTTCACCATCCCCTGAAGTAGCCCATATTGATCATTGTTGGAGGAGAAATATTAATCACAGCTAACAACAGTCTGCTCTACTAGACACACTGCTCTGTTGTTAGTAAAGTCAGTATGATAATGTATATGGATATTCCGTAGATTCCCTCCTGCTCTGTAAAAATATAGAGGTTAATTTATATTTGTGCATTATAAATGCTATAACCTGATGAAAAGCATGTCTGCTAATTTGTCCTTTATGGCAGTCTCAAAGGTAGACTAAGGATGCAAGGTGTGGTTTCCATTAGCTTCTACTTCAGCTCAAAAAGATGGTGAAAAGATTAAAGCAGCATTCACGGGATGCTAGAGTGGAGTTCAGTAGGCCATAGCAATTTTGAAGTTTCCCCATGGGCAGGCTCTATTCAGTTTGTAATATTTTAGCATCCCTATAATTTTCTAGAGAATAGAAATAGGAAAAATGAGTCATAATTTGAAAAATACATTTACATCTGATTTTTGTGTCAATGTTATTTGTGGACAGTATACAGAAACAAAACGCACAAGAAAACACCAACTTCTGTCGCTTTCAGACTGTTGGAACCATTTATCTGTAATTATTATGCTACATTTTGGACCCCATGAAAAACCTTGCAATTCAACTACAGACAATTACATTTTGAGTTCTGAAAGTAACAGTAAAAAAGAAGCAAAAATTGTTGTTTGGTCTTGTTGAGATGGTGTACTACCCAAAGATTTCAATTAGAACTGAAGCCTCATTGTGCTAAGCATTGTACAAACACTGAGGAAGACCGGGTTTATAATCTAAAAAGATAAAGATAAAGGAAAAGGGATACAGTATGCAAGCAAATTGATCAGGGTGCTGATCAACACATCTCTTGTTATTTCCATTTATCATTATTCTTAGTAGTAGTAGTATGTATGTATTAGGCTGAATCATGGCTTAGCTACGGGCCCCAGGCAAGAGGACGTATACAGTGAAACCTCGATTTAACGGACTAATTCGGGCGAGGGGGTGTCCGTTAAAGCCGAAAGTCCGTTATTTAATAATTTTTTAAATCATTAAATAACAGGACTTTTGGCTTTAAAGGACACCCCCTCACCCGAATTAGTCCCTTATATAGAGGTTTTAGGGGGGCTTTGACAGCTCCCGCCGGGCGGGCTGACAGTTCCCCCGGGCTCCCCGCAGCGGGGAGCCAGGCGGGCGGGCTGACAGTTCCCGCAGCGGGGAGCCCGGCGGGAGCTGTCAAACCCCCCCCCCCCCCGCCGCCCGCCGGGCTGTCAGCCCGCCCGCCTGGCTCCCCACTGCGGGGAGCCCGGGGGAACTGTCAGCCAGCCCGCCCGCCGGGCTCCCCGCTGCGGGGAGCCCGGGGGAACTGTCAGCCCGCCCGCGCAGCGGGGAACCCGGCGGGAGCTGTCAAAGCCCCCCCCCCCGCCCGGCTCCCCTGCAGCGGGGAGCCCGGCGGGAGCTGTCAAACCCCTCCCGCCCGCCCGGCAGCCGGGTTGACAGCTCCCGCCCGGCTCCCCGGGGCAGGAGCTGGCAGCCCCCAATAACGGATTTTGGATGCATCGGGAAATTTTGTCCGTTGCATCCGAAGTCCGTTAAATAGGGGTCCGTTAAATCGAGGGTTTACTGTACTGCTGTACTGCCCCAGAGCAGCTGAAAGTCCCAGTCTCCCTCCAAGTTCCCTTGTTGCTTCAGGGAGACAGTATTGCATTGGGTCTAGCCAAAGCTACAACCAGTTGGCTCCATCTGTCCCGCTCCCTTTCACCCTCTTCAGTGGAACTGGAACATTGTGACTTTGTAAAGCCTGCTTAGCTTTCAGGGCTGCTACCTGTGATGCAGATAACCAGTCCAAGGGCATAAAGAGGTAGCTTGGACTCTTCTTGTGCTCACACTGTGCCTTGCTAGCTGGACCAGAGTGTGGCCTATTGCTTGTCATTTTTTTAAACAATATAATAATAATGCTCTGTTATTATAATATCCTCAATTTCCTCTATAACCAGTCATTTTTGGTGTTTTTTTAATTACACACTTTTCATTCAGCTTCAGTGTACATGAACTATCCTAATTAACTGCTCTAGCCATCTATCTTTCCCAGTCGCTAATCCAGGGTGTTTCACCATTGCTTGTCCCTTTACCTTCCAACTCCCCAAATGCCTACCCTGCCCTCCTCCCCCACTTAAGGTCTTTAGCTAGAAAAATAGAGGGGGAAATCCAAAGAAGATGACAAGAACTGTCCAAATCTAAACATCAAAACCTTCAAAGGTGGCAAAGATTTCTCTTTCTGCCTTCCCTTGTGGCCATATACAGACTTCGCCTACACCTCACCTACTTCCCCACCTTCCAAAACCATACTGGTTTCCCTGCTGCTCAAGAGGCTGGTCTTCCTGAATGGCTCACTCCCTCTCCATGGCAACCCTTCAGAAGGGTCGGCATGAACAAGACCATAAGAGAGAGAAATGGCTTCAGGGTCTTTGTTTTTTTCAGTAGTGGTAGAGGTAGAATGTAACAACGGTCCTTCTGCTATTCATACCAATCCCTCAAAGTCACAGCAGCTGCAGATGATTCCTCCCTGTTCTGCACAACTGAGGTGGGAGAGGCTCCTTTTAGTGACAGAATTTTTTTATATAATTTTCCAGCTAGCAAAATGAGTGGTAACAGTATTTACTTTGTGGGGCCTCTAAGGGTCATATCTTTGCTAAGCTTTGTTACTATGGAAGTGTATAGCCTTTTAAATAGGGTTTATGTTTTTAATATATTAGGCAGGCTACTGAAATAGTATATTACTCAAGACAAATTTTACACTGTTGCGGCAATGAAAATTACCCAAATTCAAAAAACTCTCCAAACTGCCATGAATTATTAGTGCCAATGCAGTAAATTGCAAATGAATGTCACCTGGCACTCATTCCAACTTTCAGTAACTGCTCCAGTTTGATTCCTGAAAACAAACAAAAATATTAACCTTTTTTTCAAAATCAAATTCTCTTTGACATCTTGCTTTGAGCCCCTTTCAGGTACTTTGCTTTTGTTTTAATTCATCTCATCTCAGACACTGTTTATTGGATAGCTATTGTTGTCCAGTTACTAGGGCTCTAGCAATTCACTGTCATGAAGAATGAATGCATCACAGACCGTGAAATCTGGCCATTTGTGTGCTTTGACCCAATACTATACAGACTGCAGGGGGGAGACCAGTGTTTCTCAAATTGGGGGTCATAAAAGGGAGTTGCAGGGGGGTCATAAAAGTATTTTAAGGAGGTCATGGCATTTCCACCCTTAGTTCTGTGTTGCCTGGCTCTGAAGACAGCCTCTCACCAGCAGCAATGCAGAAGTAAGGGTGGCAACACCATACCACACCACACTTATTTCTGCACTGCTGCCTTCAGAACTGGGTGGCCGGAGAGTGATGGCTGCTGACTGAGGGCCCAGCTCTGCAGGCAGCAGCACAGAAATAAGAGCGGCAATACTATACCATCAGCCATCGTTCTCCAGCTGCCCAGCTCTGAAGGCAACGCCAGCGGCAGTGCAGAAGTAAGGGAAGGAGTACCACAACCGCCCCCCCCCACCCCCCTCACAGTAACCTTGCAATCCCCCTGCAACTCCTTTTTGGGTCAGGACCCCTACAATTACAACACTGTGAAATTTCAGATTTAAATAGCTGAAGTCATGGGTTTTTTTAATCCTATGACTATGAAATTGACCAAAATAGACCATGAATGTGGTGCGCCCTACCAACTACCAATAAAGGCAAGGGGTGGAATTTTCAAAATTGCATATTTGGTTTAGGAACACAAATTACACTGACTTTCAAGTTCACTTTATGCATTTTCAATAATCCCACCCTAGAATTCAGTTAAATTGGAGTTCTGAAGTGGAGCTGTTATTGTAATAATCTGAGGCTCATTTGAATGATTTTTTGACTTTTGAAAATCCTGCTATCCATATTATCTGGTGGATTAGAATATGAGGTTATGCCATCCATCTGTGCTGTGTTAGTGTAACTATCATTAAAGAAATGTTGGGGATAGACCAGCCTTCTGTTAATCTGATCCTACAGTTAACACACTCGCACCTCACGTCAACCTCTGGGGATTAAAGACTCCTGTAGATTTGACTTTTTCACAATAAAATGTAGTATTTCTGTGACAGTTTCCAATATCATCATCATTCTACAAAGTTTACTTGAAAATGTAATAGTATATGTAATTCAGATGATGCACTATAATTTTTGTGCAAAGTGCTGTTTCAGGCAAGTAACAAGAGTATACAGGAGTCTATGATGGCAGACCAATGCAGAGTGGGGACAGAGTTAATGCAGAGATTTGCAGTCTAGGTATATTTTAACATATAAAATTACTCATCCAGGTCCTGATATCCTGATACAAAATCACTGTAGACCAGTTAGACACTCTTGGTCTTTCATTACACAACATTTTTTGTCAATTTTGTCCACTTTATCTGCAGTTCAAAACATACTCAAGCGTCTGATACTGATTAGATTAAATTAAACACAGGGCTAATGGTCCTAGGAAAACTGCCATAGAAATGTAACAGTTTAATTTGAAAGGTCTAAACAATAACATCTTCCCTTGAATGTGCCTTAATAAGAAAAAAAGGACCTTCTCGTGGTAAGTAGCCTTCTATGCACATCTGCAATAAACACTGCAGTTATTTCATAAATAATCTCCAGACATTGCAAGTAAACTATATATTGGGTCAACTTCCTATTACTCTCCTCTGTCTTTGGCACTTGCTCCCCAGGGACTTTGTATGACTTTAATAAGGATTTTGTATCTGATATTATAGTTGTGATATGAGGTTTAAGAATGATGCACATTTTGTATTCATTTTCTGCTTGTCTGCCAAAGAAGTGCTTACCTCTCATGGCACCAATAATTTAAGAATAGTGATTTGATATTAAACAAGCTTCAGTGATTTATTTTCTGAAGAAACCTTCCTCAACAGCTATGGACGAGATTAATTTTTCTTTGGGTTTTAATTTGTTTTTATTCTTACGCGATTGTAAAAGTCCTGTAATTAAGGTGCAAAATTCTTATTAAATTTGGCTTACATGAAACGTTCCAATCAGGTTTTAGAACTCACCACAGCAGAGGAATTTTTTTGGTCAAGTCGATGGTGCTTTATAGATTTCTGCCATTTCAATTTCTTTATCACTTTTAGATTTGTTAGACCTTTCAGTAGCATTCCACCCTGATGACTATGATGTTCTTTTGTCATATTTCCATCTATTATTGGACTGTCAGATCCTACTTTGTCTTGGTTTGAGTCCTATTTAGAGCCTTGGTCAACAACTGTTACCGTGGGTCAATTTAGCTCTTTACTTACCTGTTTGTCTGGTGTTGTGCCTCCTGCATGTATGCTAGGATAGTTTTATTGCATTTATGTGACTAATAGCTGATAATTTTTAGGGGGTATGCTATGTGTTTTCACTGTTGTTTGGATGTTATCCAGTAAAAAGTAGGAATTCCATCAAATTATGAGGCAAACATTTCTACTCTAACTGCTTATTCAAGATCATAAGAACATAAGAATGGCCATACTGGGTCAGACTAAAGGTCCATCCAGCCCAGTATCCTGTCAACTGACAGTGGCCAATGCCAGGTGCCCCAGAATGAGTGAACCTAACAGGTAATGATCAAGTGATATCTGGTTCAGTCCTCTAGCATAATTTTGACCAATTTAGAAACTGATGCAAATTATACCAACTCCTAGCAGCCCCAAGATACTTGTAAGGCAGCTGAAGATTTCTGAGGTGCAGAGAAGCCGAGATCCTATCCCTCCACCACCTGTACGCCATCACACTCTTTAGAGGCACACCCTTCCTGTCCCCAGACCTAGCACATCCTTTATCCCAGGGTTTGCCAGGGATTCCTTGAAGCCTAGACATCCTTTTCGGTTCCTGTTTTTCACCCATCTGAATCTGGTTCTATTAGGGTCCAATTATGCTGCTCTAATCTAGCACTTTATCTCTCAGTTAAAAGGGTTCTAAGCCATCATGGAAATCTCACTCATGAATCAGAAGTGGCATATGCATTTACATTATGACACTGTACAGTAATCGCAGATGCTTGCAGTTATTTACTTAATTCACAACATCTCTGCCATATATTAGCAGATTCCTTAAAAAAATATTGAGGCAAAAACTGCTGGCTCTCTCCACTGAGTGGAAAACTGCCAGACAGTGGAAACCCAGAGGACAGCATTTACCACACATCTAAATGATTGCAACATGCTGCTCCTACTGCTGAAGTGGAGACCAATTTCCAGTGACTTTCTTGCATTGCTGAGTACAATGGAGAAAATTGGAGTCTGTGATCATGGGCAAAACTGGAGAGGCTAATGCTACAATTGCCTTCAGCCAGCATGATGTTCATTGGGCTTCAGAGATATGGTGTGCAAAAAGGCCTTAGGAATGGTTGTTCAGAGTTGAATTTCAGAGCAACTTATCTATCATTCATGATTTTAAGAGATCCTCCCATTTTCTCTTTAACTTTCCTCCTTCCTTTCAGTCCATACACATAGCCTTGAATCCTCCCTAACTACTGATTGGACTCCTTGCCCCTTTTAACTGTTTAATATCCCATTCCAGCTCATCAGTCACCAGCCCCTTCTTGGTTCTGACCCATTTACCTAGTTGCTCTACTGCTCTCACCCATCTGTGCATTACTGGTCTATTAGTGGAGCTATCATAGAATATTAGGGTTGGAAGGGATCTCTGGAGGACCAATTCCCAACTAAATCATCCCAGCCAGGGCTTTATCAAGCCTGACCTTAAAAACCTCTAAGGAAGGTGATTCTACCACCTCCCTAGGTAACCCATTCCAATGCTTAGCCACCCTCCTAGTGAAAAAGTTTTCCTAATATCCAATCTAAACCTTCCCAACTGCCAATAAACACCAGCTATCCCGATTCAAGCAATACTATGTTTAAACTGGTTCTCGTCCTGTATAATCTACATCATCAATAGTCCACTTGCTTTCCCACTCCCATTGTACTTCTATTAGCTCCCTTCCCAGCCTCTATCTCCCAAACTTTTCAGAACTCCTGTCCCCTCTCCTCCCAGCTCCATCAGCAACATCAGGTTTCCCTTTACCATTCCATTATCACCAATGGTTGATGCCAGTTCAACCTGGCAGCCTTCCCATCTTCACAAATGTTGAACATTCCCCTGCAAAATTTCATACATTTTGGGGCCATATCATCAACTGGTATAAAGTGTTGTAGATCCATTTACTACAATGGAGTGATACTGATTTACACCAGCTAAGAATTTGGTTCCCCCCCCCCCCCCGTTGCACTCTTCACACACATTAGCACTCCTGATCCAACCCTTTCACCTCTGTGTATTCATCCCACCCCAACCCCTACTCTGATTGGTCTCCCATATTACTTTATCCTTATAACATTCCATTCCACAGCAGCAAATGTAAGCAGGACCTCACCCGTCTATGGCAGAACTATAGGCCCATCTCATGTTTTCTGAATAGAGATCCATACATGAAATCAGTCCGCATCTCCCCTCCTGTGCTGGGTCAATTCACAGAAAATATTTTACCAAAACTCATTTAACTAAAATGTTTTACATATATTAGTGCACAAAACACTATGTTGTATGTGAGTTAAGGTTTCTCTCTATATAACATATCTAACACAAAAGCAAGCAAGTGATAAATTAAGGCATCTGACATGGAATACCTTTTGCTCCTCAACACAGAGATACACACCTCACGAGTAGGAAAAACATAATGCCCCAAACCACCTATAACCAAAGCCTCTACTGCCTCCCATGATTCCGTTCATAACATTGTATCATTCTATTAGTATTACATTTTGGCTAAGTTTGTGTGATTTTTTTTTTCCCAAAAGTGTACATGAACATGAATGCGTTCTGTCTGGGTTACACTTTTCTTCATAGCTTCTAATATTTGCCATTTTAAATCTGTTTGTTTTGTCTGTTAATATTTTATTTGTTGAAAATAAACACAGCATTGCATTATTGCATAAGCATCATTGCATTATTATTTGAAGGCATAAAATGCTAAAGCAGTCATTCACAATGTGGTGTCATACAGCAATGTGCTTGCTTTGTGTGTGTGTGTTTGTTTTAATGCTGTAGTTTTAGATTTATATTAGAGTACTTATTATGAAAACCCAGTAGCCTATTTCTTCGTGCTGGGAAAATAATGCATAGCCATGATAGCTTTTAACCTAAAGTGGATCTTTTTTTTTTTTTTTACACCAAAACACCTGAAGGGCCCCCCAAAAAAAAAAGCTTACCTCACTCAAAATCTACACCTGTCTTCAATCTGAAAAGACACTGCTGAGGTTGTGAAGACTAAAATTTAACTTTCTCTGACAGTTTTACCATTTTAAAGTTCCTCTTGCTTTGAGGGATGTTTTAAATGTCTGTATTCTCCTTTCTTCTTGCTATCTCACTGGCTCTGGTTTTTCTTCTGCTTTCATATGAAGTGTTTGCATTTCAATAGATTTTTTTCAGTGTGTCTCTCCAATGCTGCGCGTGCTTATTTTTGTCCAAAAAGACGTAACTGTCAAATTAAAAGTAAACAAAACAGCAAACAACTGCTATCTGTAACATGGTCCACTTGTAATATGCACCACTTGTTTACTGAAAAATCTGTCATTATTTAAACAAACATTTTCAACCCTGAATTATTCATCATTAGGGGGGAAAGCTTGCCGTATTAGTCTGTTTAAGGAAAGAGAATACTTTGTTCTTCTACAAAGCCTTCATTGATGGATCTTAAAGTATTTTATAAACATTATCTCCACAACATACCTGTAAATTAAATAAATATCTTAATTTTACAGATGGGAAAACCAAGGCACAGAAAGATTCTCAATGTTGCAGAGAGAGTCACTGACAGAACTGAGAACATGGTCTTGATCAATTGTATCTAAATCCTGTGTTTCAACTTCTAGATTATCTTCTTTCAAAATGGGCTGTCAAAGTAAATCAGAGGGGGTAACAAAGAGTCCTGTGGCACCTTAAAGACTAACTAAAGTATTGAAGCATAAGCTTTCGTGGGCTAATACCCACTTCGTTGGATGACTGCTTGCATTCGATGAAGTGGGTATTAGCCCACGAAAGCTTATGCTTCAATACTTTAGTTAGTCTTTAAGGTGCCACAGGACTCTTTGTCACCTCTGCTATTCCAGAGTAACACGGCTACCTCTCTGAAAGTAAATCAGTTTTAGTCTTATGCAACATGGTAGTTTCAGTACTGTAAAATGAAATTGGTCTATGTAAGTAGGTGGAAATACAGTGGAAATAGAATTTCACCTTTGATTTAAAAAGGTGCAAAATACGTAAGGCACGCTTAACTTTAATTATCTGAATTATTCCATCTCTATCCAGCAAAAGACCCAGCTGGATTTAAGCATATGCTTAAATATGTTGCTGAACTGAGGTCTAAATGGAGACCTCTACTCTACTTTTCTTCATTTTTAACGTTTTGCATGTCCCCACAAAATTGAAAAATGCAGAGGAAGGTAGTTTCTCCTTCCTCTGTGGCATAGGTCACTTGCTGATGTAAACTAAAGTAAATGGTGAATTCTCTTTAACTTGAAGTCTTTAAATCATGATCTGAGGACTTCAGTAACTCCACCAAAATTATGGGTCTATCACAGGAATGGATGGGTAGGATTCTGTGTCTTGTGATGTGAAGGAGGTCAGATTAGTTGATCATGATTACCCATCTGGCCTTAAAATCCATGAGGCCAGGAATCATTTATTTATTTTTTTAAGTCTCTGATACTTGAAAGTACTTTCTCAGGCAGCAGAGAATCTTCTTTGATTATAGGAGAGGACAAAAGGAAGAAATCAAAGAACATGAATATGTTTTGGCGAACATAGAAAAGTTGTTCTGAACTCCCCTATCTGCAGTGTACATCAATGATACAAGACTTATGAAAGGGAAATATAAGAAAGACCAGTGTTGCCAAGTCTCTGCTCACAAGTATCCCATGACATTTTATGAATGGAAGTAATAATACATGAAAAAGATTGTGGTGCCAAGTAACCTACAGAATCTTTATTATGGGGTTTGTATGAAACCTGCTTGATCAAATAAAAATCTACAAAGAACTGATCAGACAAATTAATCAGAACACTACTCTAATATATTCTTGATTATTATACAATATATCTATCCATTGTAAGCTGTCTGCAATTTAACATTAAAATACCACATATGAATTTTTATTTTTGTTGTTTTGGCTTTTGCAGACATCCAATAGAACCTTTGACATTCCTCTCACTTTGTCTGGAGCAGTAGTTTTACGGGAGCGACTAAATTATGAAGAAAAGACACGTTATTTTGTTATTGTTCAAGCAAATGTAAGTATAGATCCTGTTAGGACCGGAAGACATTGTAACGGGCAACCACTAGAAAGCGCAGTTACGCTTCTAAGTCAACTCCAGGAGAGTGCATAATGGTAGTATTATCTGAGAATGACCTTGTTGCTATCTGTGTGTTTGGAAACCAGTTCCCAGCTGCATGAGTGTTTACCCTGTCTGTGTGAGAATGAATGCGTGAGAAACCAAATGGGGAAACTAAGGCAGGACTGCGTAACCAACAAGTGCTGACCAATCAGTTTGTTGCTTGCTATTAATGAGATGAGTATGTATGAGATGCAAATGAGCATGGGTATACCTGTGCTGACACATCTCTTTGGGTTGAGCTTCCTATTTGGGCTTCTCTGGACATCGCCCAGGTGTGTCAGTCATCTTGTATTGCGGCCGTGCTGGCAGATAAGCCCCCCAGCACAAAATGCCACCCCCTCCAATAAACTCAACACTTTCCAACTAGCCACCTGTGTGAGGCCTCGTTTCTCCCGGCAATGAGATAAGCCCCCTGCAACAGATCCCAAAATGGTTATTTCTGTCATCAGTTCCTTGGGACCAGGGGATAGGGCATGGGGAAGTCTTTTCTACATGCCAGGAGTGAGGTGCTCTTTTTCTTAAGTCACCAGTGTTGAAATGTTGCCTAATATCTCTTTAGTCCTTATCATCTTTTAACACAGTTTGGCATATTACTGGTTAGAACAAAGACATTCATGTTGTGAAATAAGACATTCTTTTGGCATGAGGAATAGATTTTATATTTTAATTATAGTGCATGTAGAAAAGTACATTCTAGTGTCAGAGTTTTCTGACTTATCTAGCTATACTAATGTGATCCAAAATTAGTTTAATGCATACAATTTAACTGTATCTGAGCTTTGAAATGCAGCCTTCTAAAATGAGGCAATTTTTCCTTTAATTCACACTGTATGTGTGGTAAGTGTTTTTTTTTACAGGATGACTAGTAGTGGATAATGCACGCTGAGAATAAAAGTGACATTTAAACTGTATCTAATATAGCTGTTATTGGGAGAAGACTTTAGGTGTCCTTGAAGACAATGAAAGTTATTAATTTCCTGTTCTTTTTACAATAAAATTTGTATTTTTACTAAGTGGATGAACAAATTCCATTCCATTCCTATGCAGCAGTTATTAATTCCGCACAAATGGTATAGTGGTTGAACAGGATGCTCTCAAGTAATCTTAGAAGTGTTTGTTACTGGAAATATCCATTTGCATTTGTACTGCCTTGTTCAACATTGTGCCCAAGAAAGGAAATAATCTACTTGAAAATTCACCCTGATCTTTTAATAAATATCTCCATCTTTTTGTATTACTCCAGATTAAAACAGATTTTAGGCCTCATAATTTGCAAAGAGGACCACAGTGATCTTTATCCTTCTCTGGGAGCACCACATGGGACAGAAACCAGACTGGGCTTCCCTTCTCCCAAATCTAACACTGTGTCCCAATGGCCCATCCCCACCTCACCCCTGGGAACTGCACCTAGGGATGGAGCTCATGCAACAAGGTTGATGGAGAAAGAGATCCAGGGCTGGTTCTCCCCAGCATCTGGTTTTGGTGGTTCATTCGTCCACTGTAGGGACACTAGATGGGGCAAGAGCTCCCCTCAGCACCTGTCAGGGTTCCCTCCCCACTCTGAACTCTGGGCTACAGATGTGGGGACTCACATGAAAGACCCCCTAAGCTTATATCTACCAGCTTAGGTTAAACTTTCCCAAGACACAAATCCCTTGTCACTGGACAGATAGTATTGCTGCCACCATGAAGTGATTTAGACAAAGATTCGGGAAAAGGACCACTTGGAGTTCCTATTCCCACAAAATATCCCACCCAAGCCCTTGTATCCCCTTTACTGGGAAGGCTTAATATCCTAACCAATTGGTTACATAGTGAGCACAGATGCAACCCCCTGGGTCTTTAGGACACTGAAAATCAATCAGGTTCTTAAAAGAAGAATTTTATTTAAAGTAAAGGTAAAAGAATCATCTCTGTAAAATCAGGATGGAAGATAACTTTACAGCATACAAAAGATTCAGAAACACAGAGGAACTCCTTCTAGACTTAGTTTCAAAGTTAAAAAAGCAGGAATTAACTTCCCTCTAGGAAAGGGAACATTCACAAGATAAAACACAAGATAATCTAAAGCGCCTTGACCTGCTTATTTACACTCCCAAAGTTTATTGGTTCACATACTAAATAATTTTTAAAATGTTGTGAAGTGAATGGATGGACCATCAAATTCACATACAATCGGTAACAGATGTACCACAATTTAGGAATTTCTGGACATTGGTGAGTGATCTCTCTTTTTGCGCTTTGTTCACGTCTACAAATAAAAGCCTTGAACCTGCAAAGGCTTGCATGTTTAACTGCAAGCCCTATTCGTTCTGTTGAATTCAGCAGGATTATTAATGTGCTTCAAGTTAAACACATGTGTAAATCTTTGCAGGATTAGTATCATAGTGACCCATCCAATATAATTTCTATAACAGAGCTACTTATATGAATGAGAGCTACTTGAATGAGTAAAAGTTGCATGTTTAGGTCATAATACCCATCATTTCAATCACTACATACTCAAATCTAGTAGTGTAATCAAACAGGAATTGATTTCAATGAAGTTTTGAGTTCTCAGGTGTGGTAGAAGTGATCTCAGAATAGTTTATTTACAAAAAAATGCAGTTTTTGTCAACTCAAAACGATTCACAAATTTGCAGATTTTTTTTTGGCCACACTTTTTCAGGCTAGATTCACAAGGGGATTTAGGTGCCATTAACAAAATGGTCAGAGGAGGTAGTGGTTGGGGTGCTCCCCTTATGTCTAGTAGCCCAGTGGATAGCATCTTCACTGGGGCGTTGGAAGACTGAATTCAAATCCCCACTCTGGAGCAGGGAATTCAATGCATGCCTCTCTCCCCTAGGTAAGTACCCTTACTACCACACTATGGGCTGGTCTTCACTCGCACGGCGCAGGATTGATCTTCTGGCGATCGATTTATCGTGTCTTGTTAAGACGTGATAAATCGATCGCCCCGGGCTCCCCCGTCTACTCCGGAACTCCAGCTTGCCGGGAGGCGCAAGCTGGAGTCGACGGGAGAGCGCGCTGCCGACTGCCGCTGCCGTGGGGACAGCAGGTAAGTCGGCAGCAGATACGCAAACTTCAGCTATGTGATTCACATAGCTGAAGTTGCGTATCTGCCGTCAATTCCTCCCCCACCCC
The DNA here is from genome assembly GCA_032164245.1 of Sternotherus odoratus. Classification (NCBI taxonomy): domain Eukaryota; kingdom Metazoa; phylum Chordata; order Testudines; family Kinosternidae; genus Sternotherus; species Sternotherus odoratus. Next base: position 76,149,645 of record JAVMKO010000005.1, read on the forward strand.
CCAGTGAGGAGAAACCCTATAGGGTATTCTGGGGTAGGTCTTTGTGTCTCCCCTATTGAAGTTGTTCCACTTTGTACAAAAAAATAGTCACTGGGGCAGAGAAAGTGATGATAATTTTATAGTCTAGTGATTAGAGGTCTCACCTGAGAGTAGGGAGACCCAAGTAGAAGTTCCTACTCTAGTTACTATTTTATTACTTATGCCTATTACCTTGAAAGAGAAAGTGGAGCATTAGGTGAAGATCTGACTAATGGGGAATCATAATTTATCCAGTCTAATGCATTTCATTCCAGAGGATCAAAAAGTACTTAAATTGCTGTATTAAAAAGGCACCATATCATCCACCATTGAAATGCAACTACTCCTTGGGTGAAACACAGAAGCTGTTTCTCTTTAACAGTGTACATCAAAATTAGTTGTCATTTTAAGACAGAAGACTATCATAGTAATTTGAAACAAAAAGGGAATTTTTTGCAAGTTTTCACTAGAATTCTCTCCAGTTAATATATTTTGGCTTAATTTTGTTTTTAACATGATCTATTATCAAGATGTAGCATCAATTACAAAATATACTGTATAAGAAACTAAAAAAGATGACATGGGCCCCCAACTTGATGAGATTACAAGTTTAGTTGATAAAGGTATCTGTGTTGATATAATACTTAACTTCTGTAAGGCATTCCATGCTACAATTAAAAAAAACAGAACATTTTGATTTAAAATAATTGCACTACACAAAAACAATGTAGCCCATATTACAGGGATAACAAATCTATATATATCAGGGGTGGGGAACCTTTTTTGTGCCAAGGGCCATTTGGACATTTATAATGTCCTTCGCGGGCCGCTCCTCCCCCCCCCCCCCCCAGGAAGCCTAGGCTGGCAATGGGAGCTGAGACCCCCAGCTGGCAAGGGGCCAGCGGGGGAAACCCCAAAGCAGTGGCAGGCAGAGTACTTAGCTCTGTACTGCTTTGGGGTTTCCCCGCTGGACCCTTGCCAGCCGGGGTCCTGCCGCCTGCCCCAGTCAGCTCCCGCTATCAGCCTGAGTGTAGGGGGTGATGTTGCTTTACCCCCGTCCAGCCTCCCATCTAACTGCTTTTCTTCCCCCACCCCTGCCTGGCCCAGCCCACCCCACGGAAGCTAACCTCCTCCCCCCTCCCAACCCAGCCTCCTGCCCCCCATGCCTGACCCACCCACCCCAGCCTCCCCCCCCCAACCTCCTTCCCTCCCGCACCCACGCCTCGCCCACCCCATCCAGACTAGTCTCCTGCCCCCCTCCCCACCCAGCCTGGCCTCCCCCCCACACCACCCCCTTGCCTGCCCCCCAGCCCAGCCACCCCCCCCACGCCCCCTTGCACACCGCTCCCCCCCCTGCCAGTTTCCCGCTGCCCGCGCCTACTTGTTTGTCCGCTGGGTCCCACTGCTGGGAAGCGACTCCTGCGAGGGCAAGGTGGAGTGATGCGCCCCCAGCCCTCGCAGACGCTCTGGGGCAGCGCCATGCCACACCGCCTCCCTCCCCCCGTCCCCTTGCACACCGCTTCCCCCCCCGACCCGCAGCCCAGCCTCCCCCCAACGCCCCCTTGCACACTGCTCCCCCCCCGCCGGTCTCCCGCCACCTGCGCCTACTTGTTTGTCCGCTGGGTCCCGCTGCTGGGACGCGACTCCCACGAGGGCAAGGTGGAGCGACGCGCCCCCAGCCCCTGGAGACGCTCTGGGGCAGCGCCCCGCCTACGCACTCCCACCGCGCCTACGCACTCCGGCCCTCTCTATGGCACAGGTTTTCCAGACCCGCCTGCGGGACGGACCGGATCATTTGGCGGGCCGTATACGGTCCGGAGGCCGGAGGTTCCCCACCCCTGATATATATAAAAGTCAAATGGTCTATGCGTGTATGTATGCGTGTATGTATGTATGTGCGCTTACTCCTTCCACACCGTTTGAGCTAGAGACTTGAAATTTGGTACAGTTAGAGGTCTTAGGGTCCTAATCAGGGTAAGAGTTGAAAATTTTTCAAATCTCACCTCTGACACCCCCCCAGGGGTGAAATTATTTAAAGGCCAATCACATCAGCTGGGCAGCTGCTGTTCTCTGTGACATAGTTATGATGTCATAATACCCCCTCCAACGGACCCTGCACTTGCTCAGCTCTCTGCTCCTTCCCCCCTCCAATGGACACCACACTCGTTCAGCTTTCTGCCCCCTCCCCACCTCCGACGGACCCGAGTTGGGTTTGGTCGGAGGGTAAGTGAGGTGGGGGTGTCGGGTTTAGTCGGGGGGGGGAGGTGGGGTTTCGGGTTTGGTCGGGGGGTGAGGTGAGGGTGTCGGGTTTGGTCTGGGGGGGTGGGAAGGTGTCGGGGTGGGTGAGGTGTGGGTGTTGGGGTCCGTCAGGGGGTGTTGGGTTTGGTGGGGGGGTAAGGTGGGGGTGTTGGGTTTGGTTGGGGGAGTGAGGAGGGGGGTCGCGGTTGGTCGAGGGGTAAGTGAGGTGCGGGTGTTGGGTTTGTTTGTGGTGGTAGGTAGGGGTATCGGGTTTGGCTGGGGGGGAAAGTGAGGTGGGTGTGTCGGGTTTGGTCTACGGGGGGTGATGTGTGGGTGTTGGTCAGGGGGTGTTGGTAGGGGGGTGACGTGGGGGTGTTGGGTTTGGGGGGGAAATGTGAGTTGGCGTTGGTCGAGGGGTAAGTGAGGTGGGGGTGTCGGGTTTGGTCGGGGGGGTGTCAGGTTTGCTCTCTGTCCCCTCCCCCCTCCAACAGACCCCGCACTTGCTCAGCTCTCTGGCCCCTCTCCATGTCCGACGGACCCGAGCAACACCGGGTATTTTCGCTAGTGATAGATAAAAGGATAAAAGATGATAGAACTGATAGAACTCAAAAGTACTTGTAAATGGGGAATCATAATTCATAAGGGATATTTCTAGTAGGATTCTGCAGGGATCTGTTCTTGGCAATTCTGTATCTTTATCAATGATCTGAAAGAAAATATAAAAGACGTTACTGGCACAATTTGCAGATAACAGATATTGGTGGTGTGGTAAATAATGATGCCAACAGGTCAGTTGTGCAAACAAATCTGAGTCACTTGATCGGGTGATCTCATTTGAACAGCAGGTTTCTCGTATAGCTTAACACCAGGTCATACATGTAGAAATGAGGAATGTAAGTCACACTTGTAAAGTGAAAGGAAGGTTCCTGGAATGCAATGGCAATGAAAAGGACCTAGAGTTAATGTGTATACAGTCACTAAATATGAGCTCACGGTGTGGTGTAGCGAAGATGGTAATCCCAATCCTGGGTGGCCTAAGCAAGGAAATATCAAGTAGGAGTAGGGAGGTGGTATTACCTCTGTGTACAACATTAGCAAGACCATTACTGAAAGATTGTGTCCAGTTCTGGAGTTCACATACCAAAAAGGTTGCTGAAGAATTGGAAAGAGTTCAGAAAAGAGCAACAAGAATATGATTTGAGGTCTGAAAAACGTCTTATAGGGTATGTCTACAGTGCATGTGAAGGTACAGTTGTAGCACAGGTAGACATACCCATACTAATGTTCGTTTAGCTAGTACAGGTAACAATAGTAGCAGAGTTGGTAGCATGGGCTTCAGCACAGACTAGCAATGTGAGTAAAATACAGGATCCCCAGTGTGTTTGTACAGGGGTATCCTACCAATGCTGAAGCTTATTCCTCCTCATCTGCATTATTATTGTCACATGTGCTGTAGATTAAAGCTAACACGTGTGTGACAATCATACCTTCATTGGCCACGTAGACATACCTACATGCCCACGGTATTGCATTTAAGAAGCTCAATCTTGTTCTAAAAGTACCTACATGAGGAATGCATTTCTGATACTATATATATATCATTAATCTTCTAGAAAAAAAATAAAGCTAGCCTAGAGAAATTCAGATGTCTTTCTGCATTGTACATTGGTGTATTCAGTGCTTGGGATCTGGACCTACTAGTTTAAGGGTCTCAATTTAGCAGGAGGTACTTGAATATACCCAGGGAAATAACAAGGAATTATTTTTGAGGAACATGAAAGAAATATTTCTCAAAGAGAGTGAGGGAAACTGAAAAGAATAAACTATTGCATGGGTAATACATTTTGGTGGAGCTATGCCCCCATTTAGTCACCCTCTAAAAATAGTAAGGAAGTTATAAATTTTCAATAAATCACACAATATAAGTATTTTGTGAAAAAGAGAATTTGATATAGTTTTCAGGCAGTACATGGTGTAGATTATGACAAAAATATATAGAGTTTTGTTGAGATTTGCAGACATAAGGGCTAATATCCCTTTGTTATGTATGGAAAATAATCTATATCAGCATTGACTGTAACGTATTTACTCGTACAGGAAAGATTTGTCTTCAGGTAGGGCTAGGAATAAATCTGTATACCTAGAAGCAGTAAAAGTAACTCCATTCGAAATATAGACCTGTTGTCTCACCTTCTTTTTTGGCTCCTTGTAGCTAGAATAGGATTAAAGTCTAACACTACAAACTAAGTATATAGAACTCAAAAACTAATCTCTGATTTAGGCTGTTTATATAAATATTAAATAAAGTTATTATTGGTCTTCATAAGTGCTTTAACTTATACTATTAGTAGCCAAGGGTAAACACCAACTGACATTTACTAAAATATGATTGCGGCACAACCTGGGCTTACTCCGCAAGCCTGTTGCTCACCCTGCCTCACCAGGCCCTGTTCCATGCATGGTCTCAGCAAGCTATGCCCCCTTACTCCCTGTATGTGTCTCTTGAAAAGTGATACTGCAGATTCCCCAGGCTTTGTTCCAAGTTTTTTGGGCCAGGAATTGATCTGGTAAATCTTTTTGGTAGATCTGTGTGATGGGGACACTTTACCTCTAGGTTACTAGTTTGAACCCACCCTGCTCAGCAGGGCTTAAATGCTATTCCCTGTCTAATAGTAGTTTGGTCGCTCTTATGTGAGATGAGGCTGAATCTTAGTTCTAGCTCTCATGTCAATAGCTCACCGTCGTGCTTTGCCATAGATCAGAAGCTCTTCAGGGAAAGGATGGTCTCTTACCATGTGTTTGTACACTGCCTAGCACAAAGGGGATCCAGCCTTAGTTGGGTTCCCTAGCAAGGGCTCATACATTCAGAGATAAAATCTCCTTATTCACTATGAATTTGCAAGAGCTGGCATAACTGTCATTGTTTCACACACGCTGAAGATGGGCCAAAGGAGTTAAATAAACAATTAGAATAGACACCCAAAGCTTTCATTTAATCTTTTTAAAAAGAACCCATGACTTTTTTGAAGTTTGACTCATATTTTCTTTAACTTTGGAGGAGAGCAGATTTGGTATTGGAAGAGAATGTGGTGTGGCATTCATAATCAGAATGTGGATTTGTACGGTTGTGAAGATAGGGAGCATGGAGGTGATGTCAAAGTTAATGCTTCTGTAACTAGCAATTCCCAGATTTTTTCATGATTGTTTTGGCAGGATATGTTCATGATCAATCGTAACTTTAAGTTAAAAATGTTATTGTGTGGATCCTGTTCTAAATTCTATAAATCATATTTATAGACATACCCTTTTCCTCCACAGGACCGGGCTCAAAATCTTAATGAACGAAGAACAAGTACAACCACCCTCACAGTTGATGTGCTTGATGGGGATGATCTTGGACCAATGTTTCTCCCTTGTGTCCTAGTGAATAACACTCGTGACTGTAGGCCACTCACCTACCAAGCCAGCTTACCAGAGTTCACTGATCCTGTAAGTACTCAATGATCTCTGTTTCTTGGGTTCTTAATTTCTTCCTCACTCTTTCCTAAACATCTGTTATGTTTTTCTACAGACAAAATAGGAAACTATCATACTTTTTTTTTCAGTTATTGCGTTCCTAATTAGAATAAGTGCTTCCATTTGCAGGCGTGAAATACACGTCTAGGGCTGAGTGAGGTTCTAGTGGGGTGAGCCACCTCAGCACTCAACTTGAAATTCGCAGATGGAATTGAGAGACAGGGACAAGCTGAGGTCCATGGGAACAAAGAGGGGATTGGAGCAAAGGGACAGAAGATGGCAAGCTGGGGGGTACAGGAGCAGAAAGGTCTTAAAGCACTAGAGTATGCTGTCCTCCAGAATCTGGAATGGAATCAGATCCAGCAGGGCTACTGACGAGGGGCGCAAAAACGGCAGCGATGTTAAAGTAAGGTAGTAGGGGCCAGTACTGACGGGCACTTTTTACCAGTGCCCGCACCGGCCCATACTGCCTTACTTGCACCCCTGATTGTAAGTTTAGAATCTAAGGCCTCAGTCCTTCATGCACTTATGTGTATAACTTCCATGACACAAGAAGTATTGACTTCAATGGGACTACTCACAACTTATTCCCATGAGTAAAATCAGGAGGACCTAAATTAATGATGTGAACTTCAAACTTTGCTGGAAATAACATTTTCAAACATAGCCATGTAAGAAACAAGTGGGGATCAGGCATTTAGGTTGGATCAGATTTACACCTGGTGTAGATATAGTGACTCCATCGGAATTGCATCTGGGATCGGTTTGGCTTAGCTTTCAGAAGTACTCCTCTTTGCTTTGCTCATATGGATGCTATACTCAAACCAGGATTTTTGTCACTTCTGGCAAAACTGCAGGATTTCATATCTAATATATTATCCCTACTATTCACAGTTGGCTAAATAGGACATGATGATTCTGACTGTATAATAGCAAAACTTTTCCTCCACTAAGCCATCAAAATCCTAAACTGTTTCTTTTATCTTTTCAACTTTTATCTGACACTTCTTAACCTTCTGGGAGAATTGGAAGTGGTTTGCTGACTCCTCTGTGGTTTTCATTGACTTCAGAAGCCACTCCCAAGCTATTGGCAAAGCTTGAAGTCTTTTTTGCAGTGCAGATAGAGTTAGAAACAAGTTAATAGTCCACTAAAATAATGAAATAGCAGAACTAGGTTATGGAAAAAAAATGCACTTCAAGAAGGCCATATCTATTGCACATTTTTAAATATTTAGAAAAAGCACAGCATGGTTTAATTTCTTCCTTATGGATCAAAATAAAACTAGCTGTCTGTAGAAGAAGCTAAGAAAGATTCTGTAGTAGATAATCTGAAACACCAGTGCTATGGAGAACTCTTAGATTATAAAAGGATTAATTGGTTCCACCACAAACACCTTCAGTAAAGAAGCTAAGGATTGAATGGACCACAAAAACTGAAATACCTTTTCACATCACTTTGTCAACAGTTGAGGTACATAAGCAGGGTGTTAGAGAAATTTGTTCTCCCATCCAGTCAAGCATAAGAATGTGAGGAGTCCCAATGGTTTCAATAGGACCACTCATTTACTTAAAGTTAAGCATCTGTTTAATTTTTTTTTCTGTAAAAGGGCCATGCATTTTTCTCAGGCATACATAAGGCCCATCGTTTCCAGTATTTACTGATTTTTCCCAAAAAATTCCTAGGTCTTGAAAAAAACAGTATTCATGTTTTTACCAGTTATCTCCCAAATGTTGGCTCTTTGGGGACCTGATGCCCCCTTGCAGAGTACCAACCAGACATCAATGTGATCTTCAGGGGGCAGAAAGCTGCACTTCATGAGTACTGGTCCCCCATGGGTCAGAGCCCCTTCCTGGGCAAGAGAAGTGGACAGGTCTGCTCTGAAGGGCTGGTGTCAGGAGGGGGCTTTGTTTGGCTAACGAGCTGGTAGTATGGAATGCAGCCTTCTGCTCCCTCAACCTCAGCCCTTCAATGTGACCCAGGTCACTTTCTCCACCAGATAGCACTCCCTCTTCACACCAGCCCTTCAGTGTGACCCCATCCGTGCAGCCCCAGGGCACAGAGCCGCATCTGCTTCCTCTGCTAACAAGAGCCTGCACAGGGGGAGAAGCCAGGGCTATGCTGAACAGTTGGGGATCAGGAGAGGGCTCTGTCTGGTGGGTGACCAGTACTTGTTGAGTGCAGCCTTCCACTCCTCTCAAGATCCTGACCTGGCCCTTCTGCATGGACTCATCCATTTCCTATGCATAATATGTTATCTTTTTATTTCAGCATATGTTGTTGTTGTTTTTACAGTGAGTAATACAGGAAATAATAATGAATCCCAAACAATGAAGTTTTAAGCTTAAATTATGTACTTATTTGGATGAAGATGTTTCATTTAAAAGATAATATACTCCACTGAATTGACCCTAACATAAAGCATTTATAAGCACACTATTAAATGTGATTGTAATATTTTTTTCAGCCTTCTAATATTAATTATATTTAGCTGGCTTCTGTCAGAGCTTTCTCTGATGGAAAACCCAGATTATATTTCTAATGTAATTATTTTCTTTGGTGGCTCTAGAGAAGCTTGTTACATTGGCAACATGGAAGGAATCCACATAGGGTATACTTTGTTTACTGTCTTTGACTGGAATGATAGAAGAGGCAGGCAAAATTAATGGGCTGCTTTGTTACCAGAGAACTGATTTATTTATAACCCAAACAATGTCAGGGTTTATATTATGCCTTCTAGGACTGGAATTGATTCATGCCAGTATTATTAACAATGTTAAATCTGCTGCAAGCTGTATTTAGGGGTAATTAGTATTTATACACCTGTAGAAACATGTTTTAGGTCCTTGCTGCTTACAAGGGATGAATACCAACTGGCCCAAAACTGCCAGTTTCTCAAGCAGACTAACAAAGTGTATCGGAGGCCTTTCTTTTTTTTTCATATTTGCTTCTTGTGAGTAAAATTAAATGTTAAAATAGCAGTTCTGCCCTTTCAGTCTGGAAGGTATTGCAGTTAACCACTCAGTTTTGGCAGTATTTAGAACTCAAGGTGAAACAAATTCTCAGACAACTTGTAATGGATTATCATTTCTACAGCACCAGCACCAATGTTTTACCTTAGTAAATTATTATGACTAACTCTTTAACACTATAATCTGAGTGTAAGGTAGTATGAAAATCATTATTAATATCTAGCTGCTGTGACAACTCTGTAGAAAGGCCGGAGCATTAGATGCTTTGGCAGAAAACTCATAGCTCAAAACAAAAAAACCCCACTATGGGCTTGATCCAATGACCAGAAATCCTTCCATTGACTTCAGGAGGCTTTGAATCACGTCCTAAAGGGGAGAGCAACCTTTTAAAATCAAAGCAAAGATTAAAAACCATACAACTGTGACACTTGTTCAGATATTGTTCCAGGAAACAGAACTTTCTAAGCCAGTGATTCTCAAACTTTTTTTTTTTTCACGGACCATTTGAAAATTGCTGAAGGTCTTGGCTGACTGCTTAATGATCTTTCCAAGTACTTTTGTACCATTAGCTAACTATTGCAACATGCTTTGGATAAAAGCACTATATTAAATCAAATAAAAGCACACAACTCATATTTTAATATCAGTAGTCTTACCTTTCTAACACAATGGATGTGCCCTCTCTCCCGGCCACCCAGGTGCGCCCCTTGGAGGGAGCTATCCGCGGACCACCTGAATGGAGCTCACAGATGACTTGTGGTCTGCAGACCACAGTTTGAGAACCTCTGTTCTAAGCTAGTCAATAGCAGAGTGAGCAACAAATTCTGTTCTCAGTTTCATGTATGCAAAGCTTTTATTTTCTATTTTATTTTATTTATTTTTCACTTTTTATTTTCAAGTGAAAGCAGAATTGGCCCCATTTATTTTAACTAGATAAAAAGCGTGTATAGAATGATACATGTATGATACAGTACAGATTTTATTATGACTTTGGATATATATTTTTTGGGCTACATATAAATCCAAATAGTTGCATTAGTGCCTAATGAAAATCTGAGTCCTTAAAGAACTCACTGAATAGAACAACAATCAGTTGTCTCTCCTGCCTTAACTCTGTCCCAGATACCTTAACCTAGGAGAAGATTTTGAATGGATTCATAGGTTCATTGACACCTACAGATCGTGATAAAACCTGAGTGATGCCGTGATCCTATTCACCCGGTTGCAATGCCCCGAATGGGGAGCTGTGATATAAGAGTCACAGCTGTGGAGTACACGCAATTCAAGTTCGATTTCCAGTGCCCCCCTTTCACATCCTGGAGCTTTGTATTCTCATCAGGTCAGAGGATTAGGGGTGCAGTGATGGGGTGAAGGCTACTAATGCGGGTTGTCATTGCCACCCTTGACCACAACTCAAAATCAATGTCAAATAAGTATTTAATTTAGTGGACCCATTGAATCAGGAGGCCATTTGCATTCCAGCCTTAGGGTATGTCTTCACTACAGCAGTAGGTCGATTTCCCTTAAGTCGATTTTCTAAAGTAGACTTTAGAAAATTGACTTAGTGCATCCCCACAAAGGACAGCAGGTCGACAGTGTCTGTCCTTAAACTTTTGCAGGGGTCGACATAGCCAGCATTGCACTGTGGGTAGGTATCCCACAGTGCCGGGAGTCCCCAGCTGGCACCACCTTTCGGGGCAGCCAGGCATGCTCCCCAGGGGACCAGCCCCAGTCCGAGCAGCTCCGTGGCCCCCGTGCCCGCCCGAGCAGCTCCGCGGACCTCCCGTGCCTGCCCGAGCAGCCCCGCGCCCCCCCCCCCCTGCTCGGGCGGGGGGTCCGGCGCGGGGCTGCTCGGGCGGGTGGGGGGGTCCGGCGCGGGGCTGCTCGGGCGGGCGGGGGGGTCTGTGGAGCTGCTCGGAAGGTCGGAGGCTTAAAGTCCCATGCATTCTCACTAAATCACAATCGACCCAGAGAGAGGTCGATTTCAGCTACTCCTCTCGTTAGGGAGGAGTACAGAAGTCGATTTTAAGGTCTCCTTAAATTGACTTTAAGGGCATGCATGTGAGGATGGGTACAGGCTTAAAGCCCTAGTGGGGACCAGGCCTTAGACTTAGAGTAGCATTCCCCATTCCACTAAATCTACCTCTAGTCTCTCTTTTGCTGTATTTGGTCCATTGTACTTCATCTGGCCAGATTATTATATTTCTCCAGAAGAAAAACTATAATTGTTTTTATTTCATCTTGAGTAGAAATTTGTTTTTAATCATTACTTTTGGTCTATACATTCTTATTATTACTCATGACCAGTCCTTTCTAAAGCCTGCCTTATTTTCTTGGCCTCAATGATATCTCAGTGAGTTCCACCGGTCAATGATGTGGTGTTTGAAAAAACACCAAAAAATTTTGTTATGTAAGGGCATGTTTACATGCAGCAGTGGTGCAAACTACAGGGATGTAATTTCTAAAGCGCACTAACATGTTGTTCATTAATTGGTCCATGTAGATTGTGCTGGTGTTCCCTCAAAGTTTCCTAGTACTGTTTAAAACAGTACTTTATTAACTTTGCCATATAACTTTGGCAGTACTTTGCCACACTAGGCAACATTACAAAGAGAATATTTATTACAGTATATACAAAGAGTTCCCAGACAACCCCAATTTTTGGACATCTGCATAAAACTCAAATTCTAAAAAAACCCCACCATCCGATCAATTATTTCCTAAAAAAGAAGCTTTACATATGGGGTATTTATATTGATGTCCTATGTTTGGTGTAGGAGTGGCTGCACCCAGAGTGTTTGGGAGTATCTGGATTGTGTGTACACACTGGGTTATGGAGCTGACATTGTTCTAGGTGTGCTGATCAACTGCTTTTTCCTATCCTGTCATCAAAGATCTTTATAGAGTTATGTGGTCCAGTGTGTATACTTAATGGAATCAATAAATATAATAAAATATATTAACATTATGCCCTTGAAGATGCAGGGGGGCTATGCCACACCCAAATATAGTGTAGCCATGCTACAGCCCTCTTGAAAATTTGTAAATGTAAGATTTGTAGCAGTTCTGTGATCTCGGAGGGAAGTAGGTAAAGTTGTAGCTGAAGTGCAAATGGTTCCCTTTAGAATAAACTATTCTATATAATCTGAACCTTCAAGTAAAAAAATATTTCTACAACTTCCAAAACAACTGCTAACTCCTGTAAAGGGAACCCTGTGAAAACCATCCATCTGTAGCCATATGGGTTTAAATAAGGATAATTCATAGGGACAATATCCATGTCAAATCTAGTAAGTTTTTAAAATATATATTTCAAAGTAGTTCCGGCTACTATGCCTGTTTCAATTTTTGTTGTTTTTAAACCATATTTTCCTGTTTTATTCAATATTTTTCTCTCCTTTTACTGCGTGAAACAAAAAGAGATGGAAACTGCCTACATGGGGAGAAGTGAAAATGGTTACAGCATTATATATATAAAATACACAAACTAACAAGTGAAAATAAAGATTTTTTTTCAGTTATAATACACTTAGATGCGACTTTTAATAATAGAATTTTAAAAATATCAGATGTGTGATTTTTTTGTTACATATTCCTCTGAAAATATTAGGTGTATATTTATTACTAAAGAGGAAATGAATAGTGATCATGACTAAGATATACAACACTTTGAAAGGCAAAGAAAAGGTGGATGCCACAAAAGTGTTCCAGAGGATAAAAGATTCTAAAACAAGAGGGTGCAAATTGAAACTACAGAAACATGTACTTAGTACATGGAATATACCTAGAAGTTATATGTGGCATAATATATCAAAGATTACAATAAATATAAATTCTACAATCCTAACATATTCAAAAAAGGGTTAAGAATTAAATCTCTAAGAAGGTGAAGCATTACAGGATGTAAACTTTTGATTGCAAACTTGGACAACAGAACAATCTCACAAGGAAGTACTTAAAATAGAAGAAGAAAAAAGAAGAATAAATGAAAGTGTGCTTAGAGGGGAAAAAAAGTCCATTGTAGTTCTTTAGCCATTTTACATTTAATTGAGTTTTTAAAAGTAGCATAAATATCCTAAAAAGCCAGGTACTTACAAAAATCATGTTCTGGACTTCAGTAACAGCTTTTAATGGCTATAAATGTTATATTCTATTGATACAAGTCAATTAAGAACATAAGAACATAAGAACGTAAGAATGGCCATACTGGGTCAGACCAAAGGTCCATCTAGCCCAGCATCCTGTCTACCGACAGTGGCCAATGCCAGGTGCCCCGGAGTGAGTGAACCTAACAGGTATGATCGAGCGATCTCTCTCCTGCCATCCATCACCCCCCTCTGAAAGACAGAGGCTAGGGACACCATTCATTACCCATCCCGGCTAATAGCCATTTATGGACTTAGCCTCCATGAATTTATCCAGCTCTCTTTTAAACCCTGTTATAGTCCTAGCCTTCACAGCCTCCTCAGGTAAGGAGTTCCACAGGTTGACTGTGCGCTGTGTGAAGAAGAACTTCCTTTTATTTGTTTTAAACCTGCTGCACGCCAATTTCATTGAGTGGCCCCTAGTTCTTCTATTTTGGGAACAAGTAAATAACTTTTCCTTATTTACTTCCTCCACACCACTCATAATTTTATATACCTCTATCATATCCCCCCTTAGTCTCCTCTTTTCCAAGCTAAAAAGTCCTAGCCTCCTTAATCTCTCTTCATATGGGACCCGTTCCAAACCCCTAATCATTTTAGTTGCCCTTCTCTGAACCTTTTCTAGTGCCAGTATATCCTTTTTGAGATGAGGAGACCACATTTGTACGCAGTATTCAAGATGTGGGCGCACCATGGATTTGTATAAGGGCAATAAGATATTCTCCGACTTATTCTCTATCCCTTTTTTAATGATTCCTAACATCCTGTTTGCTTTTTTGACTGCCGCTGCACACTGCGTGGATGCCTTCAGAGAACTATCCACAATGACTCCCAGGTCTTTTTCCTGATTGGTTGTAGCTAAATTAGCCCCCATCATATTGTATGTATAGTTGGGGTTATTTTTTCCAATGTGCATTACTTTACATTTATCCACATTAAATTTCATTTGCCATTTTGTTGCCCAATCACTTAGTTTAGTGAGATCTTTTTGAAGTTCTTCACAGTCTGCTTTGGTCCTTACTACTTTGAGCAGTTTAGTATCATTTGCAAACTTTGCCACATCACTGTTTACCCCTTCCTCCAAATCATTTATAAATAAGTTGAATAGGATCGGTCCCAGGACTGACCCTTGGGGAACACCACTAGTTACCCCTCTCCATTCTGAAAAAGTTCCATTTATTCCTACCCTTTGTTCCCTGTCTTTTAACCAGTTTTCAATCCATGAGAGGATCTTCCCTCTTATCCCATGGCAGCTTAATTTACGTAAGAGCCTTTGGTGAGGGACCTTGTCAAAGGCTTTCTGGAAATCTAAGTACACTATGTCCACCGGATCCCCCTTGTCCACATGTTTGCTGACCCCTTCAAAGAACTCTAATAGATTAGTAAGACACGATTTCCCTTTGCAGAAACCATGTTGACTTTTGCCCAACAATTTATGCTCTTCTATGTGACTGACAATTTTCTTCTTTATTGTTTCAACTAATTTTCCTGGTACGGACGTTAGACTGACTGGTCTGTAATTGCCAGGATCACCTCTAGAGCCCTTTTTAAATATTGGCGTTACATTAGCTATCTTCCAGTCACTGGGCACAGTAGCCGATTTAAAGGATAGGTTACAAACCCTCGTTAATAGTGCCGCAATTTCACATTTGAGTTCTTTCAGAACTCTTGGGTGAATGCCATCTGGTCCCGGTGACTTGTTACAGTTAAGTTTATCAATGAGTTCCAGAACCTCCTCTACTGATACTTCAATTTGTGACAATACCTCAGATTTGTCACCTACAAAAGACAGTTCAGGTTTAGGAATCTCCCTAACGTCCTCAGCCGTGAAGACTGAAGCAAAGAATTCATTTAGTTTCTCTGCAATGACTCTGTCATCTTTAAGTGCTCCTTTTGTATCTCTGTCATCCAGGGGCCCCACTGGTTGTTTAGCAGGCTTCCTGCTTCTGACATATTTAAAAAACATTTTGTTATTACCTTTTGAGTTTTTGGCTAGCTGTTCTTCAAACTCCATTTTAGCTTTTCTTATTACATTCTTACACTTTATTTGGCAGTGCTTATGCTCCTTTCTATTTACCTCACTAGGATTAGACTTCCACTTTTTAAAAGATGCCTTTTTCTCTCTCACTGCTTCTTTTACTTGGCTGTTAAGCCACGGTGGCTTTTTTTTAGTTTTCTGGCGTTGTTTTTTAATTTGGGGTATACATTTGAGTTGGGCCTTTATTATGGTCTCTTTGAAGAGAGTCCATGCAGCTTGCAGGGATTTCACTTTAGTCACTTTACCTTTTAATTTCCGTTTAACTAACCCCCTCATTCTTGCATAGTTCCCCTTTTTGAAATTAAATGCCCCAGTGTTGGGCTTCTGAGGTGTTATTCCCACCATAGGAATGTTAAATGTTATTATATTATGGTCACTATTTCCCAGCGGTCCTTTTATAGTTACCTCTTGAACCAGATCCTGCGCTCCACTCAGGACTAAATCTAGATTTGCCTCTCCCCTTGTACCAGCTGCTCCAAGAAGCAGTCATTTAAAGTATCAAGAAATTTCATCTCTGCATTTCGTCCTGAGGTGACATGTACCCAGTCAATGTTGGGATAATTGAAGTCTCCCACTATTAATTAATTGATATTAGATTAATACATCCTATAGATAATCACAAACTGAGCAATTTTTCACATCAGTGATTCTTATATTAAAAACAGCTGCTCCAAATAGCCACCAAGTTTGGGGTTCAATGCCCTTTTAAACATCACATCGATCTTAGTTTTTAATTGATGAAATTGCAGACTTTAATTACTGCTGTCACTTTTCTGTTCCTTGTAATCCATTTTATTAAAGATCATTTGTAATCCCTTCTTATGGTTTTATTGTTTGGCATTTCATTATTTATGTGTGTATGCCCTTTCTCTCCTGAGGTCTCAAACATCATATTCCTCCTACACACAAAGTAAGACCAGAGCCTTGCAGTTTTTAACCATTTTTTCCAATTGCTATGGCAACTCAGTCATGGATGCAGTGAGATATGTAATATAGTCTGCCTCAGTGTGCTGCAACTGCTGAACCTTTTTGTTTTTAGCAGGTTCTTTGTAAAGATAGAAAACAATCTTACAAAATTCTATTTTCACACTGAGGCTTTTGTTCATTTTATCATTGCAGGAGACATCAAGAATATGAATACATTCTCAAAAGCTTTGGGTCCCTGTGTGTTCTTGGATGGAACACAGCAAGACGCATGAGGTTTAGTTTTCCACCATGAAAACTAGTACATTTGAAGCCCTTTGTGTGAACATGTTTACATTACTCACTATTGTGCAGGTAAATAGGAGCAGTGCCTTGGTGGAGATTAGGAGTACCTGAGGACACATGGATTTAAACAATCCTCATCAAGCTAAGGCTTTATTTATCTACTGTACATCTTCCCTATTACTGGGCAGGAATAGATTGTTATTCACACTGCAACACACCCATTTTTTACTCACCACTTTTGACTATTAGCTAATATGTACAATACAGATTTAGGATTGGGTGTTTAATGGCATAAAGTTAAGTGTTTTTAAAATCTGGTGAATACATTGTACTAATACATTGTACCAACTAACATGACTTTCCTCCACGCTTTCAAAATATGTTAAGCCTCACAACATATATGTAAGTATATTATTTTTAAAAGCTTGAATTACCTGAGAGAGAGGCTCAGTGCCTGATTTTTTAAAAGATATTCAGAACCTGTATCTCTCATTTACTTTGACTACAGTGCCAGTTGACATCTCCAAGGTTTACAAAGTAAAATATTGTCAGAGTTTGGAATAGAACCCAAGAATCTTGATGCCCACTTCATTGCCCTGACCACTTAAAGCATCTTCTATACTAACCATATTAATGTGTCTTATTGGTTATTATATTGTCATTATGGAATATATTAATAGTGGTCATCAGTCACAGACCTGGGAAAACCTGATGAGTGTACTAAGTACCATTGATTCAAGCTAAATGATGGAATAATGTCATCACCCTTTGTGTAGTGATAGCTGAAATAATGGAGGATACCACCCAAGGTCAAAATGGCAGTGCTTCAGCAAAAGCTAATGAATTTCCTTTTGGAATTTATTGCAAATGCAGCAGCTGGAGCATTAGTTGGTTGCAGAGATGAGTGAATGAGAGAGAGAGGAACCAGAAAGAAAAGAGAGAGCCAGCAGAAAAGGGGAGATGTGGTGGTGCGTAGCCCTGGGAGGAGCAAGAGATCCTCTGTGAGGAGAGAACTTGCTGAAAAGACAGATGTGAAGTTCTGAATAAGAAAACTTCCTATTCCTGCTGTTTCTATCATTTCCACTGTGTTCAGGAAAACAGGCCTTTAAAACCCAAAACAAAACAAAAAGCTGAATTGCACCAAAGAAATACTTGACTCCTATCATCATGGCCCTGAATAGTGGTTTACCAGTCAGGTCAAAGGACAGCAACACAAAAAGAAAAGAATTTTAGCCAGTCCTAGTCCAAAAAAATTGAAGGTGATCCCTAATCAGTGACTCTCAAGCAAATTACTTACAAATGATATATGAGACTTTAAAACTGATAATGTTTCACGAATAAATAAATAAACCATTAATTTCAGAAGCAATTCTATCTAAACATTGTGCCCTTTCTCTTTGCCTTTTGCTTTGCTTGTCAAATTGATTAGCAGGAGAAGGAAGATTGTTGGTTCAGGGAATCCTCCTTTTAGATGCCTGGGTGCTGTGTCTTGCTCACCTGGTCACGGTCATACTGATTGTCTGCACTGGCCCCATATTTAGGGCACAATTGGGGTTTTTGCCACAAAATAAAGAATAGGGTGTAGTTTAAGGTTTGACATCCAGAAAACAGTGTAGGTTTTTGGCACTGGGGAACGATTGCATTTTTTTTTTCCTTCCACCTTATGCTTTTGAAAAGGTGGGTGGTGACTTGGAATTTGGGTGGCTTGAACTCCTTACATGTTTATGCCATTCATCATTAATAGCAACCAGCTTCCTCCCTGTATTCCACCTTGGTGTCTACTACATCCAACAAAAGATAACCACATTAGCTGGATGTTTCTGTTGAAATGACTGGTAATGGTTAAGGCTGTGAGTCTGTCATGGAGGTCACAGAAGTCATAGATTTTGTAACTTTCCGTTACTTCTGCAGCAGCAGCAGTCTGTGTGCTCAGGGCTAGGAACAGAGGGTGGGGAAGCTCCTAGGTGGCGAAGGGGCAGGAGGGTCTCTGCACTGCCGGTGCCCGCAGGCCTTGCCTCTGCATCACCCATTGGCTGCATTTCCTGGCCAATGGGAGCTGCAGCAGCCAGCATTCATGGAGGGAGCAGTGGAGGAATCCTTGCCCTGACCCCTCTGCAACCTAGGAGCTTCAGGGATGGAGCGATAGGAAGCCCCTGCCAGCCCCACCACTCCCCAGTACCAGTGAGGGTCCTGGCCACGCATTGTGGCCTAGCTCCCCACTCCCCAGTAGCAGCAGGGTTCTGGGTTCAGCATCCCAGGACCACCCCTAGTTCCCTCAAGCTCCCACCCAAAGTTTAGTCATGGCAAGTATTTTTAGTAAAAGACATGAACAAGTCACGGGCCTGTGAATTTTTGTTTATGGCCCATGTCCTTTCCATGACTTTTACTAAAAATACCCATGACTAAAACATAGTCTTAGTAGTGATAGTCCACAATTGTGAGAATTAAATTGGTAGCATTAGCTTTCCAAATTAAAACCTCATTGAGAAGAATGAGGTAGTCACACTTCTAACAACTACTATTATTACAAAGAGTTTGAAAATTCATGATAACATAAATGGCTTTAAGTTAATGAACATTTTCAAAAAATGAAAGCTTATATTCTGATGAACAATTCCGCAGCTAAGGGTGAATTCTGTAGCAAATTTCACAGCTGCAGAACCACAAGCAACATAATGTTCTGCTCACCACAACCTGATATGCTCTTCATTTGTTTTTCATGTCTAAAGGTACTTTAAATTTAAAGGTACTTTAAATATATTTTGAAACAGAGTTTGGCCTTCCTTTTAATGTCAGTTAGTTGGTATGAAAGAACCTCTACTATGGTTTTCATTTAAGTACAGTTCCCATATTATTCATACTTCTGTCTGAAACCTTTATAGAACTTTTTCATAAGAATTCTGCTGTTTCTGTAATATACATTATCTGGGTCCAAACAAAGAGCATGGGAGAGATTTTTTTGCTACCTGAAAATGTTTAGTTGTGTAGCTGAAAAACACGGATTTAGAAGACCTCACAGTTCTTAATGTTAATTAGATTCGAAACACTTGTGCAAGGCAACATGCTGTCAAATATTAAGTTATAGTACAAATGGAATCGCTGCATACTTAGTAGCCAGAAATCAGTGGGTAGGCAGCACATTGTCAGTTATAAACTACTGCAACATATTGTATGAAATAGCAAGAGAAATGCATTAACAATAGAATTGTCCTTAACCTTCTTATACTGTTTATTTAATGGTAATTCAAAAATGAACACTTCTGTTTCCTATTGGAGGCCTTTAGACAATCCCATTGCCACTGGGTCAATTTGGCTCATTTTAAAGGGAATGGCAATGTTATTGGATTTTAGATGGGATCTGAGGCCATCAGATTGGAAAAGAGATAAATTAAGATTGAACAAAATATGTACCTGTCACAGAAATACAGGTGTTTTTATTATTATTTAAAACAGCAATTCATTTGTTATATGCAAGTAATTTGCTATATAGCTAGCCAACAGATAACAATTTTACTAATTAATTATAAACAGAGATGCATGACAAAATGATATTCATTCTTAGATTGCTTTGGAAACTGGAAAGCTATTCGGAATTATGAGACTATCATCTCTGACAAATCATTCCCTTGTAATCTTGTAGATAAAAACAAAACAAAAATTAAGTTTGTTTTGTATTTGTTCATGTCTTGACCCTTGCATATCAGGAGGACAGAGCAACACAGAGTAATGTTAAATACAATGTGAAGGGGGGGGGGGTCTTAAAGCTTCAACAGATTTATAGCAGAATTGCTAGATGATAGATGTTATAACTTAACAAAAACAGTGATTTTGCACTAGTAGCATGTTAATGGTTTGCCTCTTTCAGTAATGTCAAAACAGAAAGCTTTGATAAGCTGTTGATTGTCAGCTAGTGCAGGTTTAAGGCTTTATAAAAAGCTTTGTCCTGTGTTCTATTTTTCTATCCTTTTTTTTTTTTTGATAAATTGCTTGTCCACCATGTGCAATCTCCTGATAAGTATGTGTTTAGCAAATGTCACTGAAAACAAGTGAAGCATAAAAAGGTTAAAATTATAAAGATGTGAGTTTACAGGTAATTAATTTTTATATATCTGGGGCTGCACCAAGAATGGCAGGGCTAATTAAAAGAAATTGCTACTTGTTTTCATATAGAAATATGTGAGACTGGCGGAGGATCTTTGCATTGTTTCTCACCAGATGGGCAAGCAATTATGTTACCTGAAATGTCAATTAGGTGTGGAATTGACTATTGTATATCAAAGTGTCACCTGTGGTTAGGATTTAGGTCAGAGTGAGTGTGAATTAATATACTCATGCTGCTCATCAGAGCATAAGCTAATCAGGGATTTTAACTTTTTTTAAATAATGAAGATTAAATAACTTGTGCTCCAGCTACCTTTCAGAAACATACTAATCATCTCACTTCTGAGAGCCAGAACATACTCAGGTCTGAAGAACAAGTGAATCAATTTTGAGAGCTGCTTTACTGACATCAGGGTTTGAAACCATCCTTGAAACTATTTCCAGACATGTCTAAAACCAAACAATATCATTGCACATTTCACACACTGTTTTCACCTATTCAGAATTAGGGTCCTGCTTAGGGGATAGAGTATGTTGTTGTCCTCAAGTGGTTGCCAATAAGGTAACTAGATGTCCTGATCTTATAGGGGCAGTCTCTATATTTGGGGCTTTTTTTATGTGGGCTTTTATTACCCCCCGCACCCTGTCCTGATTTTTCATACTGGCTATCTGGTCACCCTAGCTGTCAAGCATATTTGTTGCACACTGGGAAGAGCTGTTTGCTGTCACAAAACCAGAACAGGGTGACATTAAAAACCTATTGCAAAGTAAAATTTCCTATCTGTATTGCTTTCCTGTAATTTTTTTGAATTACAAACTATTTTATAGCACTTCAATGGTATCCATCACTAAGAGTTAATTGGCTCATTGTAACATGTATAATTAGAGCTAATTGGTGGAAAACACTGTGTAAAAAAATTTTAACATTTTTTTTTCCACCAAGTGCGTACTTTCCTCGGAGACTGTTGACTTTTAGATTAAAAAGCAAATACCTGAAAACCAAAATTGAAAAGCTATGGAGAAAATCAGTTTTTTGCTTTTGATTTTCAGGAAGAACATCCCGGAATTCATACTACATAAGACCTTTAGTTTCAGAAATAAGAAACTTCACTTCCATTATAAAGGTCTTAAATTGTTTTAAGAAATAGTGCAGTCTGTACAGTGTTTGAGAGAGTTGGCTAAATAAGATTCCTGAATGACTTTGATATGTACAGTAATAAGGGCTTACATGATTACCATAGTCTATGTATGATAAGACCATAAGAGCAGGGATGAATGGAGCAGGGAATCATCAAGTGATCCATTCCCTGTCACTCATTCCCAGCTTCTGGCAAATAGAGGCTAGGGATACCATCCCTGCCCATCCTGCTAATAGCCATTGATGGACCTGTCTTCCATGAATATATCTAGTTCTTTTTAGAACTCTGTTCTAGGGCTGGTCTTCACTGGGGGGTGGGTAGCTGAAGTCCGCGTATCTACAGTCGACTTACTTGCCATCCTCATGGCAACGGCAGTCGGCGGTGTGCTCCCCCGTCGACTCCAGCTTGCGCCTTTTGACGAGATGCAATAAATCGTTCCCAAAAGATCGATCCCACCCCGCTGTAGTGAAGACAAGCCCCTAGTCTTGGCCTTCACAACATCCTCTGGCAAAGAGTTCCACTGGTTGACTGTGCGTTGTGTGAAGAACTTCATTTTGTTTGTTTTAAACCTGATGCCTATTAATTTCATTTGGTGACCCCTAGTTCTTGTGTTATGAGAAGAAGTAAATAACACTTCCTTATGTACTGTCTCCACACGATTTCTGTATACTTCAATCATATCCCCACTTAGTTGTCGTTTCCAATCTTAAAAGTCCCAGTCATATTAATCTCTCCTCATTGAGTGGATGTTTTCAGAGAAGTATCCACAATGATTTCAAGATCTCTTTCTTAAATGGTAACAGCTAATTTAGACCCTATCATTTTATATATATATTTGGGCTTATATTTTCCAATGTGCATTACTTTGCATTTATCAACATTGACTTTAATCTCCATTTTATTGCCCAGTCAACTAGTCATGATTTCCCTTTACAAAAACCATGTTGACTTTTCCCCAACAAATGATGTTCATCCATGTGTCTGACAAATTTCTTCTTTGCTATAATTTAAACCAGTCTGCCTGGTACTGAAGTCCGTCTTTCCAGCTTGTAATTGTCAGGATCACATCTGGAGCCCTTTTAAAAAAATTGGTGTCACATTAGCTATCTTCCAGTCTTTTGGTACAGAGGTTGATTTAAATGATTGGTTACAGACTACAGTTAGTAATTCTGCAGTTTCACATTTGAGTTCCTTCATTTGAGTTCCATCCTCTTGGGTGAATACCATCTGGTCCGGATGACTTATTACTGTTTAGTTTATCAATTTGTTTCATAACCTTCTCTAATTACGTCTAATCCTGGAACTGTTCTTCAGATTTGTCACCTAAAAAGAATCACTCAGGTTTGGGAATCTCCCTAATGTCCTCAGCCATGAAGAACAATGCAAGGAATTGATTTATTTTCTCCACAATATCCTTATTGTCCTTGACTGCTCCTTTACCAAATCAATCTTCCAGTGGCCCTACTGGTTGTTTATCAGGCTTCCCCCTTCTGATGTACTTAAAAATGTTTTGCTATTACTTTTTGAGTCTTTGGCTAGCTGTTCTTCAAATTCATTTTTGGCCTTCCTAATTATGTTTTCACAATTCATTGCCATAGTTTATGCTCCTTTATATTTTCCTCACTAGGTTTTATCGTTCACTTTTTAAAGGCTGCCTTTTTTCCCACTCACTTCTTCTTTTACCCTGTTGTTTAGTTATGTGGTACTTTTTTGATTCACTTTTTATGTTTTTTTTTTTAAATTTGTGATATATATTTAAGTTAAGCAAGTTAAAAAAATTAAGAAGCAAATTTTAAAATCCTCTGGATTATATCATAAAATCAGAGTTTCCAAGACCTGAAGCAACCATTTTGATCATGTAGTCAGACTTCCTATATAATACAGGCCATCAAACTTCCACAAATTAATTCCTAGAACATAACAATTATCAGGAACAGAGAATCCATCATGATCCTGGGTATATCATTAATTATTCACACTGTTAAAAATGTCTGTCTTATTTCCAACCTGAATTTTTGTAGCTTCAATTCCCAGTCATAGGCTCATGTTACACCTTTCCCTTTTTGACTGAAGAGACCATTATTAAATGTTTTGTTCCCCATATAGGTACTCATAGACTGAAATCAATGTACCCCATAACCTTCTCTTTTTTACACTAGATTAAGTTCCTTGAGTCGATCAAGATCCTACTCAAGATCCCCCCATTTATATATCCAAGGATAGTATTAACCTTTTTGGGCAGAGCATCACACTGGGAGTTCATGTTCAGCTGATTATCCACTATGACCCCCCAAATCTTTTTCAGTCATTGCTTTCCAGGATAGAGTCCCCCCATCCTGTAAGCATGGCCTCCATTTTTTGTTCTAGATGTATATGTTTAAAAGTGTCCCCTGTAATTTCTTCATACATTTGATCCTTACAAATTAGCTCTAATTGCAAGGATCTTGGTGTTTCATACCATCATAGGCTTTATTTGTCGGCTTTTATTTTTTTCAAACCGCTTCATCTCCACCACCAACCCAGCAAGAATGCTTAGAGCAATTTTGTACCAGAGATTTGGAAAGAGGGCACAATGAACCTTCCTTTCCCTTCAACCACTGCACAAGGGTCAAGCACAATCAGAACGCTATAAGATCTGTGAGGGGTGAATTGATCCCTGCTCCTCCTTTACTCCAGCAATGGAACTACTCAGACACACACACATGCTCACACATTCTCTCACTCACTCACTTCCAGGAGCAATAATACTGAGGTCATGCTACCTCTGTACAATCCCCAATACCTTGAAGGTACAATTGATTGTTTGTATATTTTGATTGGTTTCTTGGATATATACCATGACATAAAGGCTAATCGCACATTACGTGCTTCTATTTTCTGTTTCATAAAACAGACAAATAAAAAGTGGTGTGTTTGAGAGATGAAGAGGGAATGAATGCATTCCTTTATTTGATCCTTAAATGTCATTTAGAACTATTTACAAAAAATTAAATGATGACATTTAGACAAAATAGTTTCACAGTGATGCCTTATCAGTGAATTTTACTTCAGAAGCATTTCTCATCTTTGTCATGGTGCCACTTCTCATAGAGATAATTATAATTTCAATTGCCAGGCTGTCCTGTTAGGCCAGAAACTGGCAGCTTGTTATAGGCTGTGAAAGGATACCTTCTTACCTTCGTTTTGTTGTCACAGTATCGAGAGCTCAGAATGTTATATTTGTTGTTCAGTTAATCAAATACTAATCCATCCAGTTCAGGCTTTGCCAACATTAGGCTTAATGCATGCATCCATACATAACTATAAATGTATTTGCAGACATCCCTGCCCATCTTTAAGGCCATACATGCTGATTCTGTAAAAGTACAAGACACACCATAAGTGGTGCTGATTGTTTCATTACTCCGAGATGGAGGTCTAGGGTGACCAGACAGCAAGTGTGAAAAATCAGGACAGTGGTAAGGGTAATAGGAGCCTTTATAAGGAAAAGACCCCAAAATCGGGACTGTCCCTATAAAATCAGGACATCTGGTCACCCTAGAGGTCTCTCTTATCATGGCATCAAGTGTGATAATCAGATTGTACCCTGGGCACCTGCTGAAGTAAAGCATTTTAGACCTATATATATGCCTCATAGAACAAACTTACATAGAGTTCTTGCCTGAAATTGTTCTTTGTTCTTGTCTTGTTTAGGGGCTTTCCATGTCAATTGCTATTAAAGTTCTTCCAATTCCATTTGGAGGGACAAATATCATACAAATATAGATGGACTTTGTACTGGAAAAGTACACAGATTTGATAGAAGTAGCACACTGTCAGGACAGAATTTCATAGCTTCAAGAAATAAATGTTATTAAACAGTTAAAGAAATAGAGATTCATTCTGCCATATATAGAAAGATTATATGTCAGCACAAATGTTCTTGTAAAATTTTCAGGTGAAGCCATTGTTTGTTAAATCATTCATTTCCATGTCATCCTGTAGTTCTGCATATGGATGTGGCTGCACATTTTGGGCCATTTTGTTGAGGTCATTTGAAAATTAAGTCCAAAGAGTCTTTAATACTGCTGGTCAACGGTATATTTTTTTCCTATTTTGGTTAACCTGAAATTGCTAAAGCAATTTAACAAAGCAGTCATTTGTACATGTGCACACTGAGGAAAATATGATATGATAAGTAGTTTGTAACTAGAGCTGGACAAAAACAGATCATGTCTGAAATTCTCTCTTTGGCAGGATAACAAGATTAATAAAAAAATAGAAATAGACATAGTATAGCTTGACTTAAGTAGGCTCTTGTTTACTTATGAGGATATGTGAAACAGTAACAGTAGAAATGTAGATTATATATAATTACAATAAAATAGGTACATGACTGGCTAAAATAATAGAGAAATTATGGATGTTTCATTATCAAGTGTAGAATAATGGTATTTCTGAGTGGCATGTGTTAATCCAAAATCACCATGTATTTTTACTGACTTGGAGGAGATAGTTGTGCTAAGCATTTTAACTGAACTAGCTGATGATATACCAAACCACAAGAAGTCACAATTTCTTTGGAAAGAATATTTAACTACAGTAAAATGTTAACAGATTAGATAAATGAGTAGGCATTGATACATTACAACAAATTATAAATGATTCATGTGGGCAGGAACAATCTAAAGTGCACACATGAAATATGGGAACATTGGAGAGACAGCGGTAGAGAAGGAATGTGGAATTACAGTGGGCGATAAACACAATGGGTCAAATTCATGTTTCTATTCCTTACACATTGCTTTAACATGGCAACCAGGTCACCTGAAGTGGTTAGTGTAAAGGGGCCCTATATTTATTGGTAATTATTAAAGTTTAACAGATATCTATTGATGTTTTGGGGTTCATTCCTATCACCTGTTATTTCCATTGTGGCATTCTGCATTGTTGATAATGCACTTCAATCCCTTTTTACTTTGTTGTTTGATATTTTAGTTAATCCCTTAGTGTTACTGATGGACTTGAATAATTTCTGTATACCTCAAATATGGTACAAAACAAAAACCACCTACTTTAAAAGAACATTATTAACATTGCAAAGTCATACACTCAGATGTTAGGAAATGCGAGTATTAAGGGTGCTGGTGCAACATTAATTTAGCATTTTATGCCTTTGGTTTATGATGGTCTTTAATTATGAATTATTTTTCTACACAACCCCTGCCTCATTCAATGTCAAGAATGGGCAATGCTCATGTAATAAGCAGCTATTCAGTATTTTTTCCCCTCGTTCTATGTGTGGCTCCGTACCTCATTTACTGCACATTACCCAAACCGTGCTCTGAGGAGAAAATTACTATTTTCCTCACAGGCTTTTCTATGGTGCTCATTGCTATAATATCCAAGTGCTTCACAAACATTAACTAATCTTCAGAACATGAAAGCAATGTAAGAGTGTGGTATTATCCTGAGCTGAGGTATAGAGTGATTAAGGTTTAAAAAAACAAAACAAAACCCTGCCCTAATTTTGGGTGCCTGATTTGAGACACCTTGGACCTGACTTTTCAGAATACTTAGCATTATATAGCACTTCCTGTCTTCAAAACACAACTCTTATTTAATTCAGTTGCAGCTGTGAGCACTTATCCATTCTGAAAATCAGACTAAGGGTATGTCTACACTGAAATTAGACACCTGTGAGTGGCTCATACCAATGGACTTGGGCTAATGGGGCTCAGGAAAAGAAGCTGTTTAACTGTGGTGTAGATGTTTGGGCTCAGGCTGCAACCTGAGATCTGGGACCTTCCCACATCACAAGGTCCTAGATTCTGGGCTCCAGCCTAAGCATTTACACAGCAGTTAAAAAAAAACCTTAGCCAGGGCCCCATAAGCTTGAGTCAGCTGGCATGAACCACCCAAATGTGTCTAATTTCAAGTGTACACATACCCTCAGAGTCTGAAATCACACACCCCTTAAATGAGGAAAACACAGTTAGTGACCATGTGTGAAAAGTTTGGTTTAAGTGACTTGCCCAACATCATGTAAGAACACTGTGGCTGAAACAAGAATCTTACCCATGAGCCTGTGCTTCTTTTCCACAATTGCATGTGTCACTGAGTAGACACAATACAACTGCCTCAACAAATGAGACAGAGGTCCTACAAACAGTAGCCTTCTTTACTACACAACCCTACTTCATCCTCAGAACAGGTCCAGCCTGTGCACTGAATGCGGCAGGGGAACTTTGGAAAAATAGTATGTAATTAAAGTCTGTATCAGAATGCATGGGCACAGGGGGGGCAAATTAAGGTTGCCTTAATTCTGGTATTTGCTAATTTTTGAATGTTCCGCTTTGCAACCTGATTAATGTTCACTTAGCATGGCTTTGAATGTAATTTCCAATGTTTTTTTAAAATGAAAAACAGAAATTCCATCTGGTGACATCATATTGACACCTGCATGGTTCATCTGTAGGGTAGGGATGACAGGCCTCTGCCACCTGAGATAACATTGTAATTGATACAGGATGACAGCCTGTACTACTGCTATATCTCCCACCAGTAGAGGGGAAAGAGATACTCACCTTGCACATGGGTTTCACAGATATTCCCTGACAGCAAGGGAATGGATAGATTTGTGAAAACTGGGTTCCATTTCAGGCTCTAGGACTGTGCTGTTGAGGGCACAGACTCTTCTGCTCAGTCAGTCCCCTTAGCTTGACCTCTTCTTTCCCATACCTTCAAACCTGCCCCAGTTCAGTTTGTTTCCTTCTGTATATCCTTGTCCCAGTTCCATTCTCCTTGCCTGACCAGTACCAGTGTCCACTCCTCAGGCTTCTCCTCCCAGACTCTCTCTCTCTCTCTCTCTCTCTCTCTCTCTCTCTCTCTGCCCAGCTAGTACAAATCTTCTCTGGACTTGTTGTCAAATACCAGCCACTCCTTCTCTCCACATCCTGGTTCCAGTCTCCTTACCCAGCCAGGCCCAGTTCCTCACTGCTGCCATCCCATCTAATCTCTGCTTCCTCTCCCACAACACCCACTGGCTCCCAATTCTAGTCTCCTTTGCTCAGCCCCTTGTACAATCTGTCTCCTGCCACACCAAATTCCTTCCCTAGCACCTTGCCCCAATCTCCCCTCTTCCTGACCCAGTTTCCAGGCCCCCTTCTCTCCCCAAATTACAGCTTTCTTGTCAGATCTGCATCCCTTCCCTCGCTGCCCATGTTCCTCTCTACACACACCCTGGTTCCTAATCCCAGTCTACTTGATCAGATAGTCCCAGTCTTATCTCTTCTTCCCCAGCTCTTTGGCTGACAGTCAGGATGGGAAGGGATGGTGTTCCTAGCCTCTGTTTGCAAGAAACTGGGAATGGGTGACAGAGGATGGATCACTTGATGATTACCTGCTCTGTTCATTCCTTCTGGGGCAACTGGCATTGGTCACTGTCAGAAGACAGGATACTGGGATAAATGGGCCTTTGGTCTGATCTAGTATGGCCGTTCTTATGTATTTATGTACTTAATGTCCCACTAGCCATCTTGTTCTTAATCCCGCCTGTAATCCCAGTCTCTTTGTGCAACCAGTTCCAAATTTTTCTCCCTGCCTTCCAAATCTCAGTCCCAGATTCCTTGTCCCAATCTACTCCTCTCCCTCAGCTCAGTCTAGCTTCTGCCTCTTCTGCATTCAAATGTGATGGCTCTCTTCCACATACATGGGTTCCAGCAGTGGGGTCACTGAGCACAAGAGAGACTCCCTCTTCTCACTTCTAGTGTCTGGTCCCACATTGACTCAGAGAAGTTGGGATGAGCAGTTATGTGGAAAGCTGGAGGGAGCAAGATCATTCGCTGTGTGGGCAGCACTTGGAGCTGTGAGAGGCTTATTCATGCTCAGTGAGGATGGGATCTTCAGACACTTTAGCTGCTAAAATCTCTACTAAGCATGTGTGAACTGACTTTTCAAAGGCTTATCACTTGTTGGACAGACTTGGACAGATTTTTACATGGATGGCAAAAAGCACATCCGCGACACAAAGGTCAATCAGCTTCCAAATGTCAAGTCCATGCTCCAACATACAGGGGTGCTAGCACTATTCAAAGAAAAGATTGCCAGACTTTTTTTTGGCAAAACAATGTAGCTTTTCCCCTAGCGTCATTTTCAGGAACAGTTACATCATTTTGGCCCCCAAAAAAGTAATAATTCAGTCTCATGCAGACACTCTGTATATAAAACATCAGCCCAAATGTTTAAAGTTTTCAAAATTATAAGCAACTAAAAACAATCTTAGAATGGGAAGTGTTAATAAATGATGCTACTAGCCTACCCTATAATATAGCTATTAAATTACAGTCGTGTTCTCAGCCCATGAAGTTGTACATTCATGATTCCTAAAGTTGATGGGGTTGCATGAGGCCTCATTGCTGAATCTGGGCCACTGTCTTCTATTCTTCAAGTGCGATAAATAATGTTTTAAATGTCTGCTAGAGAGCCAAGGTAGGCAATGTAATATATTTTATTGGACCAACGTCTGTTGGTGAAAGAGACAAGCTTTTGAGATACACTGATCTAGGCAAGGTATCTACACTCTACCACGTTTTGTCGACAAATCTTATGTTGACTCCCAAAACAAAAATCGTTCGCACTTGCTCCCTCTGTCGACAGATCTGTGAGCTCTCTGTGCTGAGGAATGCTACCCTTTCCCTGCCCCCATCCCAACTCCTTCCATAAAGTCCCTGACCCCAACTCCTCCCCCTCCCTGCCCCACTGGACCCCTTCCCCAAATCCCCACCCTGGCCCTGCCTCCTCGGCTGAGTTCATTCCCCATTTCCCCCACAGCCACACAAAACAGCTGTTTCGTGCCACAACCGCTCAGAGGGACGGGAGAGAAGCAGGATTTCACAGCGCGCTCAGGGGTGGAGGTGGAGGAGTAGCAGAGGTGAGCTGGGTTGGGGGGGCAGGGCGGGGAGCTGCGGGGCTGGAGCACCCACCAATTTTTCCCCATGGGTGCTCCAGCCCTGGAACACCCATGGAGTCAGCGCCTATGAGTGCAGGGCAGAACAGGAGTATTCCAATGATTTGCCTTTTGTTCCCCAAAGGAGCAGCACACACAGCTGTCAGATACTTCCCACAGCTTTGAAAGGGGTGGGGCACATACTTGTAGAGCAGCAGAGATCAAAACACTGGGCAGGCATTGTGGGATACTGGAGGAAGCCAATTCTGTTGACAAAACAAACAGTTTCTACACTGGTTCTGTGTTGAAAATAAAGGGAGGGAAAAAAGAAAAAAAATGTTTCTCATTGGCGTGGAAGTTTTTTCACTGAAACCAGGCGTTTTTCCTTACAAAAGTCACATTGGCAGTGTGTATGTTCTCACTGTTTTGTTGCCAAAAGGCAGGTTTTGGTGACATAACTTGGTAGTGTACACAAAGCCTCAGTCAAACACAAGATGAAACAGCTTAGCATAAGTCTTTAGCACATACTACAAGGGACCATTCAAGGTGAAGTGACCTGTTAACACCCCTGTAGTCAGAAGACAAAGGAAGGTTAATGGGTAACAGATTGTTATAATAAGCCATAAATCCAGTGTCTTTATTAATACCATATTTTTAGTGACCAGCAAAATTATTAATTTAAATTCCCAGGCTCACCTTTTAGAAAGTGTTGTGCACCTTTCCTGATAGATAAGATACAGAGTGATCACTTTGTAAAGTGTTCACCCAAGGTGAGGTGGTGCTGTCTTTTATCATTTTCCTATGTGCGTTCATTCATGAGTATAGTAATTCTCTGGTTTCACCCACAGAGTCATTTTTGAGGCATTTATTGTGCTGGATGAGATACGCCTATCACAATGTGTGGTATATGTAGGAATTATGGATCTTGAAAGGTGTGTTGGGGCGGGTGGTGATCATTGTAGCAGTGGAAATATACATGCAGGGTTTGCATCTGTTGTTCTGGCTGGGTTTGGTGGTTATTTGAGTTGGTGTGTCCTGATCTCTGGGGAGCTAGCTTCTGATGATGATCTTGGAGAGATTAAAATTACATTAAAGATTCTGGGCATTGCATTCCTTTTGAACAATGGCCACAGACTTATCAGCTGTTCCTCCTTAATATTAGTAAGTGAGCTGAACTGCTACCATGATACTCCTTTAAAAAAAGAAATAGGAATTATGAGCTACAACCCCATAGTAATTAAGCTATTGAAAACATTTTTCCCTTCTGCAATTAACATGCATTTTCAGGTCAAAAGTCAAGATAAATGTTTCAGAGATTCTATTGTGAATAACAATTACTGTCCCACATCAGCAACATCAATGCTCTGTGACATTTTATTGGAAATGGCTTTGAATTAGGGCAAAAGATTGTATTGATTATACACCTGAAATTTGTGTACAAGAATGGACAAAGTGTTTGGTTTTAGATCTAGTGATACTGAATCTGTGTTTGTGAGTAATTTTCTCTTTGTTACTGTACAGCCACATTTTATGCTTTATTTTAAGTTTCATCTTCAAAAAAAAATCCAAAGTATGTGGATTCTGCATTGACAAGTGAAAAAACGGCCAAGGAAATTTCACTATGCAGCTTTATACACAAAAAATGAAATGACAGACAGGAAATGTTTATAGTACTTTAATCACAATCATCAAATTGTAACAAATGGAACCTTCAAATTGAATTCCCACTTTTGCCTGAATTGCATATGAGATTATACCTGCATACCAAGTCAAGAGCCATATTTCATAATCCATTTCATTTGACTTTCAACACAGGTGCTCTGCTGGAGACATTTTCTATAAAGCTTGTCAGATATAGAAAAAGCAATTTAATAAACACTGTGATCAAATATTGATGTAATTCTATTCTTCTTCTTTGAAGCCACAGCACCTGGAGGACATCATTGCCACAGGAGAGTCTATATTTTCCCCTTCTTTCTGATTCATTAAGCCATCATTATTGTCCTTTGAAAAGTTGTTTTGATACTCGTTAGCAAAGCTATCAATTTCTTTTGAAGGTGAATCACTTTTATTAAATAGAGGACATGTGCTGTTTGATAACACTATCTGTTAAGAACACATATTGGTTTGTGTTCTGTTGTGTCCTACAAACTTTATAATTCTCATTTGTATACATGCAGTAAATGCTGATATATGGCCTCTTAACACAACTCAAAACCTGCAGACAGCTTCAACTGAGTGAGTTCAACAACTCAATAAAATGTACTAAAGCCCACTTTAACATGTTTATGGTGCTGTGTTTAGAAAGTGTGTTGTCTCAAAGCAGTCATTCAGCAAACAGCCTCTTTTACTCAGAGCCAGCTATAGGAATTCTATCCTCACTTCTAACCTCCAGAAAAGCAGCATAGTCCCAATCAAAGCAGAGACTTTAAGTGGGCTTCATGCATTTTCACCCAACTCTTTTGACTGGCAGTTAAGAGAAAATGAAGAATTTTAAGAAGACATTTTATCTAAATAGAATAGTATGATTTATTTTAAACAACTAAACCTTTACCGCAGAGCACACTTCATTATTTTTCTCTCTCACACTCATATGTAGGAACAAATGAAATGAAATTGTTCAATTCTGAATATCTCCACAATATCTGTTTTGATACATGTTGTTACTCAATTCGTGTTTGTTTCCTTTGATTTTTTTTTTTAAAACACATACATTATACCTGTTTTACTAGTGATATATCAGTGAAGAAAGCAATTTTAAGATGTTGGGGGAAAAGCCCAGTGTAGCAGGGCGGTGACTCACCCCTGTGGCACCTCTGCTGGTCCATCCGGGAATTAGCTCACCAGCAACCAGAGTGCCCTCTTCAGGCCGATGTCCCACTTGCTGCTCTGGCCCCATGTCTCTCCCAGACCCCAGTGCCCTCTTACTGAGGGTGCTTCACCCCTGCAGTACCCCCACAGGTACTAGGGTCTCCCCTCCCTGGGGAACTCCCACCCTCTATCCCCCCTTGCCTCAGTCTAGGCAACTGCCAGTTACCACTTGCCCCCATTCACTGGGGCTGACTGCAGTATCATTGCCACTCATCACTGGCAAGGGGGGTTGGCCTGCTGCCTCTCCCTCTAAAGCCATGGGCTGCCCCCTGCAACCCCAGTACCCCTTGTGGGGCCTTCTCCTAGGCCCTGCAGCCTGGGGGGTTTCCAGGCCAGAGCTTACCCAGCTTCTCCTGCCTTGCCCCAGCCCTGCTTCCCTCTAGGTACCTACTCAAGCTCCTAGCAGCCAAGCCTGACCACCTCTGCAAACAGAAGAGACTCTCTTCTCCTTCAAACTCTCGGCCCCTATATCAGGGCTAACTGGGCCCTAATTGACCCAGCCTCAGCTGTGGCTGTTCAGCCCAATCAGGCTGGAGCTTGTTTGCTCCCAGCCACAATCCTTTCTTGGGCTGTTTTAAGCCTTCTCCCCTCCCCCCCCCCCCCCCCCCCAGGGGCGGCAGCTGCCCCACTACACCCAGTATTGCAAATCTGAGCTCCATCACTGTTCACATCTGATCTGTTGATTTTCATGTTACTTCTGAACATCTTATAACTTTCTTCTTGGAAACTACGTTATCACGTGCCACAGTCAATGAAAAAATGTGTTATTTTAATTTAAAGCCTAAGCCTTCAGACATGCAGTGCTGCAAATAAGAAATACATAAGCCCTCTTTTCCTTGGTGTGCACAGCAGTACGATTACCAACCAATCCTCAGAGGCTGTGATTAGTTCTGTTGAACTAGATTTGGGAAGTTCAGTTTTGACGGAACTGGCTTTCCATGCACACATGCCTGTATTTCATCCTGTTTTGGAGAGCAATTTTTGATGCTTCTCTTGATGTAACCCTTGAAGATTCTTTTTGACTTTAGCAGCAGTCTTGATCAAAACCATTTGCTGCAGAGTATTTATGCAGCTTTCTCTACTTCAGTTTCACAGTGTGTATCTGTTAAATCTATACCTGTCATTTTTCATTAGTGTTGACTTTAAGTTTAGAAACTGCTGGAACTATCTCTGCTGACTTCATAAAAGACACTAGTGGTCTGGAGTAATTTGTACTCATTTTAACTAGCTTATTCTCAGACTGATACAGTATCTTTTTCCATATCTTTTCGGGGAGCATTTCTCTGTCCAAATAAAGAATGTTAAAATCCCTCTTCACATTCAGTGTGAAATGTGACATTTTTATAAAATCAACAGTATTCCCCAAAATGTTAGTTTGTAGCCTACATCTTGTTTAAGATGCTGTCAGTAGAGCACTTTTCCTTGTATTAAATAAGTAAGTAAATATTTAAATTGTTATACGCTATATTATGTTATATTATGTATAACATAATATGTATGTATGTATATTATGTTATATTATGTTATAGTATATTATATTATGTTATAAGTATATAAATAAGTATTTTTTATTTTTATTGTGGGAGCATGGAAAGACCTCATTGTGCAAAGCATTCTACAAATATTTTAGACACTGTCCCTTCCCCAAAATTTACAATGTAACTAAAACAAAACTCTACAAGTGAGTATATCAGTCAAAGATGAGGGCAGAGCATAGGACAAATGAGGATAACAAAAGAACCCAAACATGTTTACATAGACTAGCTACAGGCATTGATTGGTGGTCATAGGCATGCACACAGGGTGTGCTCAGGCTCACCCTAATGTCTTTAAAAAAATGGCTTTCAATGCAGTGTGGGGCACCTTTTTTAAAAAAAATTCCCTGGGTGCACACCTTAATGAAATGTGCTGTGCACACCTATGTTAATGGTTCTGAATCCTGTTGAACAGTTTGCGGGTTGATAGATAAATATGAGCAGTCTCCTATAGTGAAATGGAACTGTTTCAATGTTCTTTCTTCCACATAATTCTTACCCTCTCGACTGGCTTCACTTTAGACTACATTTATTAATTCTGTTGAAATATATTCTGTATATTTATGAAAGTTTTCATGAAGATTTTCTTGACTGAATTGTTGAGAAGTGGCATTTAATTAAAAGTTTGCTACATGCATGGTTGTCAAAGCTGATCATCTGAAAGAGCGACATGGAACAATGTCAGAATAGCTTTTTACAGTGTTTACATACTTTTTATATTCAATATTTGTATCCAGAGAAGTCCAGATGTGGCTCATAAATGTTGTCAAAGGGATAGTCAGATTTTAGCCCCTAAAATTACCTGATGTAAAAAAGTACATTCATGATTGCATTTAAACTTTGTCTAGTTAAGGAATTGTAATAGAAACAGTCTTTGGGGTTGTCGTTTTTTTTAAACATACCCATGCAGTGCCTGCAACTCAAACATTTCCTCTCAGCAGCAATTCAGCAGCAGGTCCATGAGTTGCGACTTGGTCTTTTTTTTTTTTTCTGCGTGGGGAGCTGGCCCTGCCCCCTGGTGTCTTAAAAATAAAGTTAAAATAAATAAACACATGCATAACATTTTCTGTAACAGTGTAAAAGAAATCTAATGATTTACAACACTATGAAAGTGATTGGATAACCCATAATTTGCTAACACATTGAAAGAAATTCACTGATTGGCGGATCGTGTCCTGGCTGTGTTGTTCTAATATCTTTTTATTCTTCGGCTTGGAATTTTTTTAACAGATATCATAGTTCAGAAACTGTTGGAAACATGCTGCTTTTTTGACTAAACGAATTATACTTATTTTACCTATAAAAATTGAACTTCCTGCTAGACTATTCTCAGATTTACTTCTAAGTGGATTCATTAACTCATGTACTTGGAACATTCAAAATTTCAAAGCAATTCTAAACCAAACATTACCACCATATATTCTACTTTGTTAACTTATAACATGTTTTCAGAGTGGAAATTTTTACTCACCCTTCATCAGAAAGGCATACAAGGCCAGGTATCAGGTGTCTAAATGGACCCTTTTCAATTTATAATTCACTCTGTAAAGTAAACTTTATAGTTGTAAGAACATTATACCACTCCAATAAGTAAAAGAATGAACAACTTTTTTAAAAAATTCTGATTTCAACCCCACTCATTCTGGTAGACGTACAGCATCAGGGTGACAATGCTGTATGTATGTTTGAACAGTGTGACTACAGCTTACCTAGCTTCTGATTTAGAAGTTCTTTTTTAGCCTCATACATATCTCCCAAGAAAGCATAAATGGAAGAAATGTATAACTATAAGAAGGCATATTTGGTTTTGGCAATTCAGTACTGTGGTATTCCTTATGAGAACTATGGTAAATCTTCACCATAAATTCCATGTGGATTTTTCTGCTAGTGTAGTTTCCTTGCAAGGTATATCTTCATAAGTGCTTGTAAGGGGAAATGTATTTTTAGGTTTTCTTGACAAACAGATTTATCAGATGAACTATAAAATGTATTGTGTATTCAATGCATTGTATTTGATGTTAATCTGTTGTGGGTTGATCTGCCATCCTAAGTAGAAAGACTGTATAAATAGTATATGCTAGGATTTAAAATGCAGCCCTGACATATCTATTAACTTATTAAAATAACATATCTGTACTCTGCCTTGGCAAGAGTAGATAATTACCTATTTTTAGCTCCTTAGATTCAACAGTGGCACAAAATCAATTTCTCGTAGTGTATCGGGGGTGGGGGGATAGCTCAGTGGTTTGAGCATTGGCCTGCTAAACCCAGGGTTGTGAGTTCAATCCTTGAGGGGGCCATTTAGGGATCTGGGGCAAAAAAAATCTGTCAGGGGACAGTACTCAATCCTGCTAGTGTAGGCAGGCGGATCCTGCTAGTGTAGGCAGGGGACTGGACTCGATGACCTTCAAGGTCTTTCCAGTTCTAGGAGATTGGTATATCTCCATTTATTTATTTTATTTTTTTATTTATCTTATGAGAAAAACCTAAGACACACTATTAATTTAATATAATTAAATAAGAGACCCATATTCTCTTCTCTCTACATATTCCACTGTGATAATCAAGATTTATAGATTTAGTTGGCAGGTGTTTTAAAATGCAAAACCTCTTAACATCAAATTCCCTAGTACTCACTGATCAAGGTTTCTCTTGAAGTCAATGAATAAAGAAAGATGATCAAGATCACATTATAGGTGTTATCCAAAAGAGGATTCTAAAAACAAGCCCAGCAATGTTGTCTAGTTGATAGGCTTTCACAGTTCTTGACAATGAAACATGCAAACGTGTACTGGACAGCATCAAAAAAGGGAATTGTGTCCTTCCACTGAGGTTATCAATTAATTGCAGTTCATGCCTGTGATGAATAGAAAGCAAAATTAATGCATTAATTTTTAACATATTAATTGCATGCCTGTGGGTGGGGCAGGAGTCATTGGCATTGGCTGAAGCCCCAGCCAGCAGCTCCGTGGGTGGCAGCGGGACTGAAGTCTCTGGCACAACTCTGGAAGTGGAGGGGAGGATACAGGAGCTGCTGCTTACAGCTTCGGGCTGGAGCCCCGCACCTGAACCCCTGAGA
Source organism: Sternotherus odoratus (assembly GCA_032164245.1). NCBI lineage: Eukaryota > Metazoa > Chordata > Testudines > Kinosternidae > Sternotherus > Sternotherus odoratus. The sequence continues at coordinate 76,187,430 of JAVMKO010000005.1, forward strand.
GTGGCTGAAACCCAAGCCCTTACGGTAGCTGGAGCCCCATGCCGGGCTGAAGCCCCAAGCCCCATGCTGAAGCCCCGTGCCATGCTCCGAGGGAGGCTGTTGACCCCAGCCCAGACGCTATATTTGAAATGATAGTAAACCTCCACAAATATTTAAATGAGTGGTATTCAAATATTGTTTAACAGTGTGATTTAAACTGTGATTAATCACACTTTTAAAAAATGGTTTAACAACCCAACTTTGCACTGTTTTCATTCAGTCTCAAAAGTTGTTTCTGCATTGCATATGTTCCCCCACCAACTCCCATTTTTGCCAAAGTAGTTGGAACTAGCCATTGGCTGGGGCACCAAGCAGCCTAAATGAACCCATAGTCTAATTTGGTTTGACTTACAGGTTTTTTTTGTAAGTGAGCAGAATTCAGATTCCTTCAATGTATTTTAACCCAACAATAGAATAGGTGTGATATGCCACTATTTTATTGATCTTGAGAATTAATGAGCATCTTATATATTCAGGATTCCTGCCTTTTGCTACATTGACTATAAAACATTGCAACATGATGTTCACTTGTGTCAAACGTATTTATTTAAAATCACTTCATATTGCAAAAAAAAAAAAAGCAAAGTAATACCTCTCCTATCTATAGATACACAGAAATTAATCCTAGAATAGCTCCTACAAAAAGGACAACTCACCTCACACTCACCTCAGCCTGTCTCAAATACTTCCTCATGATAGATGGACTCCAGCATGCCTGCCAGTGAAGAGTTTCAGTCCAGTTTGGATCATGAAGTGGTATCAATTCCAAAACTAGGGCAACCTGCCAGCATACACTGAGGATGTTAAAAATCTAGCATCGCTGCTGATTTCAGCTCAAGGGAACAGCCTATGGGGATAGAGGTGATCTCTCAAATTGGCAGGTTCCAGGATGTTAGAGCTTTATATTTAAAAAACAAGGCTCTAAGCAATACCTAATGTTACAGATAACTGCTATAGATTCTTGAGCATTTGTATTATTTGCTTCTGTTGAGATAAAAGAATGACTACTTATAAGTGGGTAGTCCCATGCTTCATGAGACATCAGTTTATTTACTGCTGGCAGGAAGCCAGCTGAAGGAGATGTGAGAAAGAAATAGGAGAGGCCTTCTATTTCTTTCTCACATCTCCTTCACCTGGAAGTGACCCTTCGTAGCTGGAGAATGAACTGTAGATACACCTTTATTCAGACACAGTTGCCTGTGTAGGATTCCAATGTGATTGTGTGGTTATGGGAGTAGGAGTGGTGTGTGGTTATGGGAGTAGGAGTGGAGATAGTCATTTTCTGATTATCACCTCCATTGTGACACCTTGATTTGAAGACTAAGAAAAAAGAAGCCAACACACAATGTGACAAATGATCTATTTTTTTATTGTAGACAGTAAACAGATAATCTATTTCATATCATCTGCATTCCAGAATTAGAAATATAATTCCTGTTTTTTCTTTGTTTGTTCCACTGTTACAGATGCAAATGTGTCTTCTTGCTTCTTTTGGTAAGAAAAATGTCCATTGTCATGGAAGACACTTTGGGAAGTATTCCAGCCTTTCCAATTCCAGCAATTTTAGTAAATTCCTTCTGAGATATGTTTAATCACTGAGCATTTAGCACCTCTTATCATAGTGCTGTAGATAATGTTCATAACTGCCTCTGGGACAACTAAATATGTTCTCAGTGCATATTACAGATTTTGGGATTGTTTTTACAGTTCTTAAAGTTGCAGAGAGCTTTAATAACTTTTTTTTAAAAAAAATAAATCCCTGGTCCAGGCTATATTTTCAGAATAATTGACTTTTTTCTCTTTTATTTTTTTGTAAAGAAAGCCAAGGAAGCTCAAAAGCAAGATAATACAGTAAACCCTCGATTTAACGGACCTTGATTTAATGGACTTCAGATGCAACAGACAAAATTTCTGAGCAAGCTGATGCATTCCTGATCCATTTCTGGCGGGCTGACTGCCGGCTCCCAGCTGCCGCCCGGGTCCAGGCAACGGGCGGGCTGTGGAGCTGCTGCCCCGACCCTGTGGCTGGCGGGCTGCTGCTCCGAAGCTCGTTTTTTTTTTTTTATTATTATTAAATAATGGACTTTTTCATTTAACGGACATCCCCTTGCCCGAATTAGTCCGTTAAATGGAGGTTTTACTATATATATATATTTTCAGGCACATATAGTAAGGGTTGGTTAACACAAGGGTACTGACCTTGCAATAGTAGAGTGTTCCCTCGGAGCTGGGAGCCCTAACCCACCTGCACAGGCTATAATAATGTAAGTAAACACTTGTGTACTAGTGGTTCATTATCAAAGTGTGGTTATAAATCCTGCTCCTCCAGTACAGCTACCATTGAGTAACACATACACATTTCGGCTTTATTTTATTTTATTTTATTTTTATTTTTGTATTTCTCTTATCACTTTTTATTGGGTTAGCCTTCCATAACAACTAATATACAGAACATGCTTGAATAAGTAAAGTTATTAATTTTAACCTCATCATTTTTACCTGTGTGGGCTTGTCACACATAGAGAATTTAAGTAAGGCACCTCTGAAGCCTAAATGTGGTCCACTAAGATACTCATAAATGTTAATATTATGTGACAAATAAAGTGTCTGTCATAATAGTCCCTTTCTATATCCATATCTATATCTATATATCAGTGATGCTCAACATATTTACCATTGTGAGCCAAATATACTGCTCTCTATGTGTTACATGGGCTGCATCCACACAATGTATATGCTGCCTGTATGGCCCTGAGGATGTCACATGGACTACAGCTGTGTGATGATCGGGCCATGGGTTGAGAACCATTAATATATATTTGTATATATCTATATAGATAGATAAGAGAGAGAGATTTTGAAAAAATATTTTTTTTCAATTTTGTCTTTATTGTCCAGCTATCTCTAATGATAGATCACATTATGATTGCTTAGGTTATTAATTATCTCATAGGGTTAGATTGTTGGGAATAAACTTTCATCCGCATGTAAGGGACTATATGTAGTTGTCCCACCCACAGAGGAAGTGCAGAAAGGCACTGTGACTCAGAGGCACCCTTCTGAGTCACAGCCTTTCTGGAATTCCTTTTTTGCCCCCGGGAAAGGAATATGAAGGTCTACTAGCTGGTAAATAGTTGGGCATAGAGTCTTGGTTTTGTATTCTCTCCTATTCTCCTTCAACTTGCTCATGAAGGGGGAGTGGCAACCACATGGAACCTACCCTCCTCTTCCTCTTCCCTCCCCCCAGCTCCACCAGTACAAGTAGTCTTCATTGCTACAAAGGAACAATCAACAATCTAGGTCATAATGAATGTTCTGCCTGCCAACAATTTAAATAATCAATTTTATTAATGCAATCAACACTTATATGTTTTTAATTAATCAGCTAACTTTCTCAAAGATAGGAAAAGTCTCAACGAGGCCAACCGGAAAAAAAATGAATTTCCTCAGCTGAGCTATTTTAGCGATACTGAATAATGAGCCAAAAAAAGTATTAGAAAAATAAAGATCAGGAAATAATCAGATCACAATACCTTCAAAACTCTGTCTAATTTCCCAAAACTTTCCCGAAAAAAAATGTTCCCTGCAAATCAATGTGGCATATGACATTTCTGAAAAATGGGTTTCTTTTGGAGGAGATATCGGAGGTTGAAAATATTGGTGATAATTGCGAGCTGTCTTCAATCTAAACTATGGAGTAGTTACTATCTATCCATAGTATTATCTACAGATTTCAGATTTGTAACTCAGAGAAAATAGTGAACACATTTTTCATTTTTCATGATAATACCTATGAATAAGTATAGCATGGAATTAATTAGAGTAATTTGACTAAGCTGTAACCAAAAGGGCAGCAGCTGGATGCTTGAAAACAGATGGTGTTACTGATCTGAACAGATTTGATCTTGACTAATTTTCAAAGCTAAGCAGCACTGGGAGTGGTTATTGCAGTACTTGGTGTGGGTGATCCTAAGCATATGTAGGCCAAAATTCACTCCTGGTGTTAGCAGGTGCAATAAGATTCAAGTTCATGGAGTTATGCTTATTCTATTTTTTATAATGCCTATCACTGTGGTAACTGAACTTGTCATTTAGCTCTGTTGGTTTCTCTGTATTAGTAACTGTAATGACTGTATATACAGGCATATATGCAGTATTGGGTTACATTTTTCCTCCTGTTTTTTCTCTATGGGTTTCAGCAAAACAGAACGTGGAAAAAAAAATAGCCAGCAGTTATGTAGACATTGGCTTTGATACTGCTGTAAACTAAGTAAAATAGAGCCTTGTTGGTAATTCTCAGAGACCATTCCCCTATCTGGAAAAGATAGCTCCATGGATGGAAATTCTGCCCCCTCCCAAAATCAAGGGTAGGACTTTGTGATGTAGCACGCATTCTGCAATGAGACTGCTCTGTTTTGAGGGTGGTAAAGAATTTTAATCTAAAGAAGGGGAGGGAAGCAGAGTTGAGAGAGTGGTAGTTGAGGGAGATTCTAATTTAGGGTTCAAAGCAAAGTTAAGGGACAGTTTTACTTATGGGGGGGAAAGATGTAACAAGGGGAGGGTGAAGAGGAACAAAGTTCTGAACTGGGAGGAAGACAGGTTGGATTAGGAGGCTTGAGTACCGGGGGGAATATAGTCAGTTGGTGAGTGAGGAGATGAGTGAATTGGTGGTGGGGGCATGCGGTATAGTAGAGCTTGATTGGAAGGGAAGAGGTTGGGACTAGGTGAGAACAATGACAGGATCACAGAGAACTAGACTCCATTTTCTCCCACTTTGCCTTTTCAGTAAAGTATCAAAAATTTTCGTTTTGGGGGCACCCTTTTTTCTTTACACTTTTCACCAACTTCCCTTATCCTTCCACAAAACACTTCTCTCTGAAGCCTCCAACCAATATTTCTTTTTGAATATATAATCGATCTGCTGGGGGGGAGATTTCTACCTGCAGCCTCCCCAGTTATTTGGGGTACTAGCTTCCTCTGAATTTTGGTTTAATTAAAAAGATAAAAAGCATAGCCAGGAAAGTGTGTTGGATAATCCATATTATATTTTCTGTCTGTGTTTCTCCTCACATATTCATCCCTTGCTATTTTATTTCTGAGGTGATTGATATATGGCCCTTCCTTCTCCAGTTTGACCTTTAGGCTGGGCCTAAATCATACTTTGTCAACTTGCATACAATTTTAAAGACCTAAATATCAAAACTAAAGTAAACCATATTTTCATTGGTCACTGTGGTGAACGTTCTTGAACAACAAACTGGTTTGAACATTTGCTGGGCTTGCTTTGTGATAGCATTAAAAAATCAAACTGCACAGTTCATTTTTCAGCTGTTGGAAGTGAATCAACCCCTGCTGGTTTGCTTGTATGTTTCAGATTTAGAAGCTGTAACTTCTAAAGGGAACATGGCCCCTTCTTCCCCAGCAAGATGCTTTCTTCCTTTGTATCCAGCCCCTTGACCCTAGAAACCTCTCCAAACCTAAAGACAAAATGGAGATTCCTGAGGTGATTGTTGGGAAAAGACAAAGGACTGATGAAATAAACAAGTTAGCTGGCGAGGATGTTTATGTAGGGGTCATGGTTAATATTGCATGAATATTCTTCTATTATGTTTATATAACATATTAGGCCTCAATCTTAGGCCATGTTTGAGGGTGTTTGAGAGCTGTAGCAAATATTTTGTGCACCTCTACCCTATGGTAATCAGATAATGTGGCGAGGAGTACAGTATAGGGGCATAGATAGACTCAATAGGTGCTGTGTAGTTTCTTATCTTCCTATTTTCAGATGTCATCTGCCTCCACTACTGTGATTTCTGCCCCAGATTAATCTTTCTTTGGGATTTTGTGGACTGAATATAGAATGCCCAATTATTCTGTAAATTAACTGACTTTTCACTTTTCAGTCTCTGGCATGCAGAATTCCCAATATTCACAAAAGGAGAAAGAAAAAAGGTTATGAGGTGGGGGAAAAGAGGCGAAAGAGTGTGAAATAATAGTTCATACCTTTCAGGGGAAATATGTGGTATTAATTTTTCTTTCTTTCTGCTAGCAAATGCAGTTTGGTTTATAGAAACAAACATGCAATGGGCTGTGCAGTTTAAAAAGCCTTTGGGAACTTGGAGCTTTCTTAGTCTGATACGAGATGAGAATGTGTGATTTCCACTAACAATGCCTTGTTCTCTTTCTTTCATTCAATATAACTTTGTATGTGATGCAGACAGTCTAGCAGACTTTAAATATCCATTATATCACTGGACAGTGCTACTGTTAGATACTGGTGGATATGTTTTTGTTGTTTGATTTTTTTAAACATAATTATCAAGTAACAAATTGGCAATGCATAGAGTGATAGATTCTGAGATAAGTTAGGATATTGAATTGCATACTGGAGGCTTGGGAGATTTTAAAGTCATATAATGGCTGCTATTAGCATATTTCCTACTTTGGTAATGCATAAAATCACTGTATTCTGGGGAAATTACTGGTAAGGTCATATATAAACAGCACAATTATCCTTTCATTTACCGCATAATGGTTTCATTCCATTGACTTTAGATGAGGAACCCCTGATGTACACTGCTGGAAGTAAGGATATGACTATACTAGAGCTAGCAAATAAGTAATTTTTCAGTTGGTGGATGCTCTGAGAAGTGGGTGGGGGGGGAAATCAGTTCATTTTGAACTTAATCTGAAATTGGAAATTTTAATGTGTAAGAAAAGAGGATTCAAACCTGGGTATATCACACATTTGAGGTGAGTGCCTTAATCACGGGGCTAAAGGTTCTAAAGGCATGAGAAGTGCCAGTAGCATCACTCTTCCTCCTCCTCCTCCTCCTTCTCCTCCTTCCGTATTGTGAATGGCTGAAATTATCAGGGCTTTGGAGCTGTACTTCGGCTCTGCTCCAGCTCCAGGCAAAAACCTGCAGCTCCACTGCTCCGCACTCCAGCTCCATGCTCCACTCCAAAACCCTGGAAATTATTTATGTTAAACTTGCAGATCGCTTCAGTTCAGTCAAAACTCTATTTTTCATCAAATTCTATTCATCAGAAAAATGTCACGCAGCTCTAGTCTACCCACAAAAAGCTGTGGTTGGTTTAGCCTATCCGAGCTAACTTGAATCCAACTAGTGCAGGTAACTGTAGCAGTGAAAACTTCAGTTTGCGCTTCAGAGCATGCTAATGAGGCAAGTATGTAGCCAGGCTCCATGCTATGTTCACACTACCCATGCTGATGCCTCACATGGGTAGGCTAGCCTGTGCACAGCTTTTACTGTGTAGATGTGACCTAAGAGAGGAATCAGGTCCAAAATTCACATGTGAAGGAAGGAGCTCATTCCTGGTAGGAAGGCACTTAAGATTAGTTGTCTTGCTTCTCCATGTTTAGTTATTCTCAGCAGAAATCAAAGTTTTAACAGCTGTTTTCTTTTTTCTGATTATTCTCAACTCACACACACTGACACTGAGGGAGTCTTTTCCTAGAGATTTAAGCTCAAAGTCACTGTCCCTAATATCTTATGAAGGTCCATTAAGGACCTACCAAATAAAGGGAAAAAAATGCAAAAATTCCTGGGGTTTGAAGGCAACTTCAGAGGCGGAACAATAGATAGTATATACCTAGGATCTTTTGATGAAAGTAACCAGTAAGGGGAAGTTTAGAACTGAAAATATTGCCCATTTAAATAAGTAAGCATAAACATATTTTTCACTCCATGCATCTGATGAAGGGGTTTTAGCCCACAAAAGCTTCTGCCCAAATAAATTTGTTAGTTTCTAAGGTGCCACAAGGACTCCTTGTTGTTTTTACATAAACTAAGTGTAAATCATGATGACTACAATAAAAAAGAACAAGTAACTTGGTTTTACTTTCAGTTTTAATCAAATAAGCTTTACTTTTTAATTTAAGGATTTTTAATGGATCATCATATTTTAAGTAATAGATTTATAGACTCTAAGGCTAGAAGGAGCAATTGTGATTATCTACTGACCTCCCATATAACACAGGCCATAGAACTTCCCCCCCAAATAATTTCTGGATAATATCTTCACATAGTACAGCAGAGCTTGAAAGAAACAGGCCAGCTCTCCTTTTTTTTTTAAGGGTATATACCCTTTTTTGTCTAGGGAATGAAGTGTAATTGTTTTGACCCTGACAGACAGCGTAGCCTTTATTGAGTGTGCTTGTTTTCTTTAAGGCTGTGCATTCAATGAGTTTGTATGAAAATTCTGTATATTGGAAAACAGCACAGGAAAAGATTCCCAGTGTCTGTTCTTGTATCTAGCAAACAATTAAGACTTCCCTCGAAAGGATGACCTTTTTGGAATACTACCATCTGAAGACAATTGATTATAAGGGCTTCTTTATGTGAAAGCAATGTATTTTTTTTAAGAACTGAATTTCAACAATGAAAACATGAAAACTTCAAATAGTTTATTCAGGCTATGACCCTGAATGTTTCAGAAGTTGTTTAAAGTTTGGCAAGATCTTGTAAAACTTTCTTGGAATACTAGATTATTTGTATCATGATGCTTTGGGGTTATATAAATTATTAGAGCAAAGACTATATGCTGAATAAAAGAAGAAAATTAGAGATTATGTAAATGCAGGCCAAGGATTTCTATTAAAATAATGTTAACTATCTAAAATGTCATTCTAACTAACACAAATGTAGTATACACCATGAGAGCTCAACACTAACTTATTAACCTGCATGAGGAAGTCTTTATGCACTAAAGACCTTATGTGTATAAAATATGGGGGGAAATCCAAAAGAAATACAAAATAGCGTCACTCTCTCCAGCGGCAATAGCAATGTTAAAAACAGCATCATACTTGGTTTAAAAAGTCCCTTGTATTGTGCATATTGCCCTCAGCGTTTTGACTTTGTGCATCATACCAGAATTTCCAAACATATTCACTTACCTACCAACCACCCCAGTATTATTCAGACAAAAAGCTACATTAAAATAGCATCAGAGTTGAGATGTCATGCACTCAGAAATTAGGAATTGCCAGTACTAAGGTTTCTTAATAACCTTTGTGTGTGTGTGTCATGAGTGTAAAGTGCTGGAGAGTGAGACTCTGCCTGTATAGAGTTAATGTTATCTGAGAACAAGGGATGTAAGAGTTTCCTTGCCATGAGGGAGGGAGGGGTTTATTTAGTTCAGTTGCCAATGTAGCTTGGTAAGGGTTCTGGAGCATCTTTAGCTATGAAGATGGCTCTACTTCCTTCTTCTATTCCTGATTAGCTGTACTGTAAGTATAACCTTTTGGTTCTTTTAAGCCTGTGCCTATTTGGGGTGTTTCTCTCCTTTTCAGAAGGGAGTTATGGAACCCCAGATTGTGATGTGTACTGTATCTCTGTTTTATTCTCTTTCTATATTAAATCTTGTTAGTTATACAAACCGTCTGGTTTAATTCTATTAAGGTCTCTCTCTGTCTTCTCTGGGAAGAGAAGAGGGAGGGGGGGGGAGATAAACGGACCAGCTCAGGGTAGGGGTTGGGGAGTGGAGCCTGTCTTTGCCTTCAGCCGAGAAGGGTGAAGGGGGAGGGGAACAGCCTCCAGGTGTCTGACTCTGGCTCTCAGGGAGGGGGGACAGAGTTAGGATTTTGGGGAAGTCCGGGGGCCCCTCCAAGGTTTTGGAAGTATACCCAGATGGTGGCAGCCGTGGTACCCCAAGAACCACACTGGTAAAAGGGGGGAGTCTAGGGGTGTAGGACTTATTTGGCTGGGAAGCAGCTAAGTTAAGTGGTTTGGGCTAGAAAAGAGTCCCAGTCTTTGTACTCGAGAGCACAGAGGCTGGGGTGCCCCACTCTTACAGTGTGCATTATTGTATAGCCTTTAGTTACATGATCACATTTTTTACCCAGGGCCCTGCCTCACTGAGTTCACAGGATGAGTCTGGGATGTGTAGTTAACGTGGCTGTTGTCTGTAGTATCCTCTGTCTCATTTGTTGCAGAAGATAGATGATGTATAGAGAATGAGGCAGGGGATTGCAGGAGAATGGTCTTGTGGTTTAGGTTGTGCTGTCCAAATATCTTTAATGGCTGGTGATAGAACAGTAGATGGGAAGGGCTCTGAGTTACTACAGAAAATTCTTTCCCAGATGTCTGGAGGTAGGTGTTGCTCACATGCTCAGAATATAACCAATCACCATATTTGGGGTTGGGAAGGAATTTTCCTCTGTGTCAGATTGCCAAAGACTCTTGAGGTTTTTTGCATTTATCTATCAGCAGTTCTCAAACCGGGGGTTGCGACCCCCCGAGGGGTTGCCATCTGCTTCTAGGGGGGTCGGGAGCTTCTGTTGCTGCTGAAAGGCCGCATGAATTACTTCCCCGTTCGGCGGCTTTTCAGTGGACATGGCAAGCGTTCCCAAAGTGATCATTTCCAGTTTCAGCGCACACTCAGGAATGCTCGGCATGTCCGCTGAAAAGCCGCCGAATGTGGAAGTAATTCATTCTCAGTGGCTTTTCGGCGGACATACAAGGGTCCACAGAGCACTGCAAGAAAGTAAAAATGGGTCGCAGAAGTGGAAAGTTTGAGAACCGCCAATCTACATCATGTGGTATGAGTCACTTGCAGGTTTAAACTGCAAATGGTGGATTCTCTGTAACTTGAAGTCTTTAAGCCATGATTTGAGGACTTCAGTAATTCAGCCAGAGGTTAGGGGTCTGTTACAGGACTGAGTTGGTGAGGTTCTGTGGCCTGCAACTTGCAGGTCCTATGCTAGATGATCGCAATGGTCCCTTCCGATCTTCAAGTCTATGAGTCTATTCAAGATGGAAAAGATTGTTTAGCATAAGTAGTTAGCACATATTGTAAGGAACCATTCAAGAGAGAATGACCTGTTAACATCTCTGCAGGGAAAGGACAAAAATATGGGGATCCTGGGTTATAGGTTGTTGTAGCCAGGTATAAATCCGGTATCTCTGTTCAGTACATGATTTTTGATGCCTAGCAGAATAATGAATTCAAGATCTCAGGCTTGTCTTTTGAGAGTGTTGTGCAGGGTTTCCTTTGAGGATGAGGACTGAGAGGTCAGATACCGAGTGATCACTTTGTGAAAAGTGTTCTCCCACAGGTGATGTGGTGTCCTTGTTTGGTAAAAGTGTTTTTAAATGTGTTAAGTTGTATAGCCCAGACTTTCTCCTTGGAACATATTCTGTGGTATCGAAGTGCTTTGATGTAGATAAAATATCTTGGTGTGTTTGGGGTTCATGGGATCTATGAATGTACGTGTAGAGATCCATGGGTTTCTTGTATGTGGTTGTCTCTAGAGTTCTATTTTTGAAGCTGATTGTGGTGTCGAGGAAGTTGAGAGAAGTAGCTCATGTGATGGAACAGGTGCTTAAAGTGCTCCCTCAATGACACAGCTAGATTTTTACTGTATTATGTTTTTGCCATTTTAAGCACTGAAGTCTTTAGCTACTTTTGGGAATAATTCTTTAGTATAACTAAATATTACTGTTCACATTTTACAGATGAGGAAACAGAGTCAAATAAGGTTGAATAACACATTGTCAGACCCAGGAGTGAAACTCAGGAGTGCCTGCATTCCACTCCTGTGGTCAGTTTACTAGGCCTCTGTGTGTCTGGATAATATAAACCACTTTATTACAATGGAATATGGAATATCTGATATATCTAAATTATTTCCAATGCACCATCATGCTACCGAAGCATTGGTTTGAATTTTGTTTGGGGCACATATATTATTCATATTGTTGGCCTTTAAATTCATAATGATTCAAAAATGAGTTTGTATTAATTGCCTGAATATTTTGAAGTATTAATGTATTCCCAAAATACATTGATAAAATAGAAAATAAACAAACAGCAATAATTTAGAAGCTAATTAATATCTGGCATGATATTGATGGTGTTCTTTTTTACTTTGGTCCTGCAAACACTTATACATGTGCTTAACTTGATTACTGTGAGTAATCTCAAACCAGTGGGACTACTCACGGTAGTAAAGCTAAATATGCACATATTTGCAGGATTGGGGACTTTTATCAGGATATATTATTTTAAGATAATATGGTTTCTTTGAAGAAAAACACAATAGAGACCTATGTTCTGTGTTCCAAATTTTTTGCCTTTGAAGTTTTTAGGTTTGCATAGTTACTTTTACATTTCACAAAAGATGTGTCCTCATTATTGCATTATATATTTAGATGCACGTACATCATTTCTTTGGTATTTAAGTAAATGTCCACTGTAGCAAAATGTTTTTGTACTATATTTGAAGAACTGAAAACAGACTTTGTAATGTATAGCTCTAATTTCCCTAATTTTCATTTCAGACACGAGTGAACCCCATCAATGTCACCCCACCAATAGAAGCTATAGATCAGGACAAAAACATCCAGCCTCCTTCTGATCGACCACGCATCCTCTATTCCATCCTACTTGGTTGGTATCTGCTAATCTTGCTATCATTCATAGTCAGTCACTGTGTCAGGATCAGGCAGAAAGAGACTAAGTGGGAAAGCTGAAACATAATAAAAGATTCAAGTTACAGTTGGTAGGGTTTGATATCATTGTTCTACTCAACAACATTTTTATTACAGTTTCTATATTTTATTCCATTTTGGATTATTAACTATATTGTAATTTATTTAGATTAAATTAAGAATATCCTGCTTCATCCAGTGAAAATAAGGAAGCAGTCAAGGAAGGAAAATATGGAAGATGCTTATCCACACTCTCAGAGTGTTCCAATTCTGCTGTGGAATAGCTAGGGAAGATAATAATAAATCCTAGGCTCTTATTCACAGGCTCAAACACAAACTAAGCCTTTGTCTACATTGCAAATGTTTTGCTGGTACAGATATATTGACAGTCTCTCCTATTGGTGATGTAGCTTATTCTGACAGGAGTTTTGTCGGCATATTAACACTGCCTCCTAAATGACATTAAGTAGGCCCACAAAAGCACTTTGATTTCTGCTTAACATTTTGGCATAGGTGCTGGAATTAGCGGTGTTGGGGGGTGGGGAGGGGTGCTGCCACACCTCCTGGCTAGAAGGGGTTTCTATGATATACAGGATTTACAGTTTGGTTTAATAGCTCTCAGCACCCCCACTATCCAAATTGTTCCAGCACCCCTGCACAGAGTGTTTTGCCAGCATAATTGTATCAGATAGGGGGAATGGTTGACAAAATTTCATAGTGTAGTGTAAAAATTGTCAGGGGATGGCAACTAGGGTGTGTTTCCTTCTAAAAGCCAAATTTGAACTTTTCTGCTCAGAGAAATTTGGTGTCATTCACCTACTCTTTATTTTGTTGTGTTTAAGGTTGTAACCTGCCACTTCTCCCTTGCATCAGATTGTCTTCATTGTCCATGGTCGCTTCTGGCCCAGGATGAATGCCGTTCAAGAGGGGTTCATGGATAGCCCCCTTCTTTATTGAAGGAGACTTACACTGTGCCATTTAATACTCTCCCTCTCCCTTTTGGACAGATAGGAACAAGTTTTCCCAATTCTTCTGTAGGCTGATAGGAAAAAGAGCTAAAGCACTGATTGATCATTCCCAGCTAAACCTCCCCTCCCCTCAACATAGAAAGTCTAAGGACATACTTACCTCTGTGAGATTCCTCTGAACCACCATCCTGGGAACTGAGAGATTATAGGGTTCACAGAAACACAGGGGCCCCATGCAATTTGATTTTATAACAATCAGGTGACTGGGTTTCTTTTGGGGAAGAGAGAAGGGTGGAGGTGGTGCAGTTTTAAAATCCAAACATATAATGCCACTGGAACATAATAAAACACACACAAGTAGACCCTATTTTGAGTCTCTAATGGGGGAAAAATAAAACAGTAATAATAGTAGTGGTCTTTATTTTTGTTTTTGTCTTTTAAAAGGAACCTTTTTAGGTCTTAAATATGCCTTTTCTTTTGCTGGTATGCATTACTGCATAGCTTTAAAACTCTGCTGCTGGGCATTGTAAATAACTTCACAAGAAGCATAATGATATACACTGGTGAATTTGAGAGCCTTCATCTGGAAAGGAGTGGAAGTGAATTATTCAGTGAATTTTGTAAGATATATGAGAATGCAGGCTAATATTCTAAGTTTTTGGAGCAGTATTTCAAACATATGATTGAAATGAATTATCTGTTGGTCCTTCCTTTCAGCTCTTTCTCATCACATGGGATTTCCCGCATTGTAAACCAAAAGGTACATCTCCCACACAGACATTGTAAGATTTCACTTTAGTGTTATAAATTACTTAAACTAGAAGTGCTGAACCATGGAGTGAGAGAATATGCTATTTTAACTAATCCTATATAATAAAAGGCCAGAGGAAGTTTGTCTGAAGCCGTCATGCTCAGTAGAGACGGCCCGGACGAACGGCATGCTGGGAGTGGTAGTTCGGCGGCACAAAATTGCCGCAGCGAGCTGCAGAGACAGCCCGGACACACAGCAGTAAGCACTTTGGCCCGTCTCCAGTGAGGCAACAGGGCACAGTGCAGCGGGACTGAGGGGCAGTGGTGGAGAAGGAGGGGGACCCCAGTGAGGTAACAGGGCACGGTGCAGCAGCACTGAGGGGCTGTGGTAGAGAAGGAGGGGACACCAGTGAGGTAACACGGCATGGTGCAGCAGCACTGAGGGGCTGTGGTAGAGCAGGGGGGGACCCCAGTGAGGTAAAGGCACGATGCTGAGGGGCAGTAGAGAAGGAGGGGGTCCCCAGTGAGGTAGCAGGGCACGGTACAGTGGGACTGAGAGGCAGTGGCAGATCAGGGGAGGGACTCAGTGAGGTAACAGGGCACGGTGCAGGGGGACTGAGGGCAAACACCATTAAGCACTTTGGCCCGTGTACATGGGCTTTTACACTAGTTAGATAATAATTGAACATTTGATAAGTTTCCTACATTTTTTTCTTGTGGCTGAGTGAGTTACAATCCTACATTTGGACCATGACAGGTTGAGTTACAGTATGCAGTTAGGTCACCCTG
Source organism: Sternotherus odoratus (assembly GCA_032164245.1). Taxonomy (NCBI): domain Eukaryota; kingdom Metazoa; phylum Chordata; order Testudines; family Kinosternidae; genus Sternotherus; species Sternotherus odoratus. The sequence continues at coordinate 76,202,431 of JAVMKO010000005.1, forward strand.
ACCATTATCCAAGTTACTGTGTCCAAATAAAAATTCACCTATTTTACCTGTTAGAATTAAGAGTTATTAGGAGATAATTTTTCTCTCGGAGAACCATGTGATTCTTAAGTCCTCTTGCTTTGGGATATGTTTTACTGCAGATTTAACCTGGGTTCTTACTTGGGTGTTGCTCCCAAATCTGCTCTCGGTCTCAAACATAAGCTTTTGACCAGAATTTAAGGGCGCTTTCAAATCAAACTAGCTGATCCACCCTAGGATAGAGGCTAAAGTCTACAGAAGTAAACTCCAAGTATATCACTGTAATACTTGATTTCTGATTGCACAGCATCTGGTATCCTGACATTTGAAAACCTGACACCTGGAAACATTTTTCATACATTAACTTTTACATTCATCGACTTTCAGGAATCGAACCATATTTCAGTAGAGATGACAAGTCTACATATACCCACTGACCCAAACTGTGTGTAGCTAATGCATAATTTTACTCCTGCCTAATGCATTTTTTTTTCAATCTGGCCTATCTTTAAGATGATAAATGAATAAATTATGTGGTGAGGTGGTTTCCAATATATCAGGGATGGCCAAACTGTAGCTTGTGAGCCACATGCTTCTCTTTTACTGTCAAAGTGCTGCTCACAGACCCTCCCATGTTCCCCCATTCTCCGCCTAACAGATTTGGCAGGGCAGGGGGGTTCTGGACCTCTGCTATGCAGCAGGGTGGTGGGTTATGAGCTTCTTCCAAGCAACGGGGGGCAGGGGGGAGTCTCTGGGCTTCAGCTCCTTGGGGCACATCTGCTGGGGCTCTGGGCTTCAGGAAGAGTGGAGCTGAATCCCTAAATCCTGGCAGGCACCTCCCCCTGAGCAGAGGCCCTGAGCCTTGGCATGTGCCTCCTGTGGGCTGAAGTCCCGAGCCCCAGTAGCCGCTTCGCGAGGAGCTGAATCCCCGAGCCCATAAGGAGCTCCTTGGCTATCAAACCTCTGAAGACTATTGTATGTGGCTCGGAGGGTCAGTAAGTTTGGACACCCCAGCAATAAATTGTATTGCACATTAGCATCATCATAAATGATTACATAATTTAAACTATTATTGAGAATTCTTAGTTTCTTTATATACCTAGAAGTACCACATGACATACCAACTGCACGTTCACACATGTCGATACTGAAAACACTTTTGAAGTATTCACACTACTTCCATGACTGTCAAAAAGGACCCATAATTTACATACATCATAAATGAAAATTCATTTTTGTATAGTCTGTCTTCATCTAGAGAAACATATATGTTATAATAAATCTCCACCGGTAGTGTATACAATCCTATTATCCTCATTTACACAGCCTTTATACCAAGATAGATCCCTTGACTATTCTACTGTTACTCCAGTGTAAATGAGAGGAGAACCAAGATCATAGGTATTTCTTCCCCACTGATAGTTTTATAAACATGTATTTTATAAGCATTTTATAAAATTGTAGACTCTTCTTTCAGTATTGCCAAACCTAAGTATTCTAATATCATGCATCAAGCCCTAAAAAAGTCATAACACTGGTTTTAAAATCATGATTTTTTTTTAAATGGAGGGGTTGTTTTTTAAAAAAATCTCTTCTTGTTTCTGAGGCATTATGGTGCACTTGTTTCTTGATTTTAAGCTTTCCTGCACAATCATGAGCTCTAGAAACCTGCTTTTTAATTTATTATTTTTCTTAAATGAGATCTGAGATATTTTTGCAGTCTGTTTCTTCCAGTTGATGGAGTTTTAAGAAAAACACAATATCACAGTACTTACAATAAAATCCCAAGATCTGGCAAAAGCTCTTTTTTCTCCTGCATATAGCTAGTTGCTTTCTGAGTCCTTCCTTGCTTCTTCCCATTTAATTCCTCCAAAATTCACCCTCTTTTTACTGTCCCCTCCATGGCAACCACCGCAGAAACCATTGGTTATCTCACATTTTGATTACTGTAATTTTCTGTTGTATGACCTCACTGCTTCTCTTATCCCTTCCTCCTGCAGTCTGTCCAAAATATCTCTATCAAAGCCCTCTTCCACCAATCTGTCCATATCACTCTGTCGGTTTCCGTATATTGCTGCACCAAGCTCAAGCTCATCATATTATGTGCAAAATAATTTTCCTTCCATTCAATCTGATATCTTTGGTCTTATTTTCCCTCAGGGACACTTGTACGTCTGGCATTCAACCCCTTTGATTCCTCCATTTCTTTTCTTTCCTCAGTCTAAGCTTCAAACCTAACATTCTGTCTCCTATGCTTAGAGTAACCTATCAGTTATTATCTGCTGAACACCCAGCTGCACTCATGAAAATCAGGCTACTATTTGTAGACGTTTAATTAGTTTTTGGCATACTTTTTAAAACAGAAAATGGCTTAGGTTTATAAACTTGATCTTTATACAAGGCTTGTGTGACAAATTGGAAATATTGGTATTTTTTATGATTATGGTGTATGTATCGGGGAGGGGGATGATGGATTAATATCAAAAGGGTTCTAAAGGAGCCAAAAAGGAAAAGCTAAATAATCACAGGATATGTGATAAGACTCCTTGAAGAAACAATGAGTGCTGTTTATTGAGGGACACACCTTACTTAGCTCCCCTCCAGCTGAGAGTGATGTATTCTTCCCAAGGTTAAGCCTAGGATCAGAGGAGGATCCTAAACTAGAACAAGACCCCAGTCCTAGAAAAGGGAGGAGATTAAGTGGGAGTGGTCAGCATAACTGGGTACTTTCAGGGAATCAAGAAGACCCAGAGACAGAGGACCATGCTGCTAGCAGGACAGTCTGCTTTTAACAGAACATTAGACTATATGAAATTTACCAAAGCATGCAAAGAAAATATAAGGGTTTGGTAAGAGGAAATATTCATATATTCAAAACATAAGCCTTTGTTGTTTTCCCCCTTTGCTCTGGGTGTTTTATATGTTGGGTATATGAATAACTAATAGTTTATTTTGAAGGTGCTGTTTCTATGTTCAAAGGGAAACAGGTGCCAAACTTGATCAAGTCTGTTTTATTTACATGGTTGGATTATGGGGGCTGCCACACAGAGATACAACCCCTGAGTGGTTGAACTGTGTGTTTCTGCTCAGAGAGGGTTGAAAATATATTATCCTGTGTGTCTGTGAGCCTCTATCTGTATCTCTTCCAGTCTGGTTCTTTCTCATGTGTATGGATGTCCTGACTTCTCCTGTTGTAAAGAGTTTGGGGATGAGCTGGAGACTGGGCTAGTGGCCTTAAGGCTGGATCTTATATTCTGTCAGTCTTCGCTCTCCAGACATACCTCTAGGATGAAATCTCCATGTCCATATATGGTACAGAAATACCATATGAGTGGCAAATACAGATACAGTGATAACAATGATTAAAGAGCACCCCACACCTTTCACAGAGGGATCCAGTAAATAATCCTATTATGAATACTATAAATAGAAATATTCTAGATACTTAAAATTACATATGTACACTCTCAAGTAACTGATATATGTAGTATTTACAACATGCAATGCATGATAGTGTTGTGTGAAGTTTTTATCACCACTTGTATATCACCAGTATAAGGGATTTGTTGCCTCGCCACTCTTGAGTACTACAGCCATCTCGAACTAATAAAATCTTTATAACATATTATATCAGTACTTGTTTTGTTTGTGGATGAGTGTATATATATGTGTGCAATATTTTGCATATATTATCTCCATCTCCAGTGAATTAAACATTTCACTCTTGTGTACACCTGTTTTCCATTAAGTGTTTTTAGTAGGTTTGTTACCAGCATTGGGAGCAACTGATTTTCTGGATGCTTCTATAAAGTAGAATACAGCATTCATGATATTCTCTCTCTCTCTCTTTGACATAGATGAAAATGCCTATTCAGTACAAGATATTGGTTTTTCAATATGCTGTAACAAAGATGACCAGGGTAGATTTTTAGCTCACACATTGAGTTTCTTTAGACACTGTCAGAGTTGATAGCTTTCACTCCCTGTGGCAAGGCTCATAAAAGGGTAGAATTTCCATAATGGAGCCCAGTGCTCCTGCAAAGTTCTAGTTCTGCAATAGATTTTAACTTTTGGAGAAACATAATTTCCCTTACAATAAAGCCTATAGATTACAACTGTGCATTGGTGTGTACAGTGCCATTTAACAGAGGCAAACGTTACCGATAATTCTGTTGTTAATCTCTTCAGCAATATATTCAGAACTCCCATAATAAACCTTTCTGGAGCACTTGGTAATCTGCAGTAAAAAGTGCTGTCTTTGTATTCTGCCAAAGCTGTTGATTCAAGTACTACCTTTTTTAACTTTACCCTTTTCACCTCTCCATACTTCTTCTCTTTTCTTTCTAAATCTTAAAAGCAAAAACTCTGTAAGTAAGTAGAAAATGACTCTATTATATTGTCTTTGAAAAAATTTACAGACCTGCACATGGTTACCTTTATGCACTTTGAGTAGTCCTATAGAAGTTAATGGAACTTCTTACAGTGCATAAAGTTAAGTACATGTGTAAATCTTTGCACAATGGACCTAACCTGTCACTTAGCAGTTGTTTACTGAGGTCAGCAGTGAGATATTTTCTTCTTTTATCTGATCCTACCATTCTAAAATACTTCTTAAAAAAGGAAAATCACATTTTTGAGACTTCCTTCCTCTGTTTTGTACAGTATTAAATATATTGATGATGTTCAGTAAATAATATAATTAATGGAGTGCAATATTCAAACTTTGTTATTCAGTAGTAGACTGAAATATTTGTTTAGGCATAAGTGTTATCTCTTAGGAACTGGGCTAAAATCTCTTATGTTTGGCCACAAGTGAAACAAACATTTTTGCTTTCAACTGACTCATAGGTGAATAATTGTTCTCATCTCAAACAGTCATAGGTCTTGGTTAAGGAAACCGCTGGAAGGTGGCTAAAAAGGAGATTTCTGTGTCATATCTTTGGAAAATGAGGTTTAATACGAGATGAACAGAAAGCTTGGACCATCTGCATGGAAATCCTGTGCCTTCACAGTGGCTCTGAGTTCCTTATTCTCTGGAGCAGAGCTGCAACAGAGTTATGCTCTCAAGGTTTCTGCAGTTGACTGCTACACAAGTGCCCCTTCTCCCTCTTCAGGGGAATCCTCATCTGTGAGTGGGGTATGGAAATGTAAACAGCTTTTGGCTGTATACATGTCCACAGAGAATTCTGATGGGGGAGGGGAGGAGGAGGACAAAGTGTACATCTTCCACTCTGGATATGCCCTGTTTATTCTTCTGTGGTCCAATCCTTCCTGTGATGACACCAACCAGTATAAGAGGACCTAAGCAAAGCCTGAGGGAATGTGGAGGGAGATGCTGCCATGAACTTCACTGAGACATCTTTCTATACAGAGGAATGAAATCCATGTATTCCTTTTTGCACAGATATCAGTGACACAATCAGACACAGCATTTGGCACACCTGGTAGTCTCCTCTCATAAAGGGAACAACAGGAAAGTTCAAAGTCATAAGTGATGATATTTTAGTGACATGAAACATGATTTAGTGACATGAACACTGATTATAAATCCTCAAATTTATTTTAAAATGGTGAAAACAGCTGTTTTTCCCTTTGAAAGTTGCAAAATAAATTATTCTCTTTTTATTAGTTTTGTGCAAGATCTATTATTTCTTTCTCATATACTGCATAATTTTTTTACCCCTGTACAAAATGAATTTGATTTTATTCCTTTGTTGGTTAATGAGTGAAGTAAATATACTCTTTAAATGAAGCCGTTACACATAGTACTTATTTCTCTCAATTATGTTTTCAAACCTCAATATCTTTTTGCAGGGACTCCTGAGGATTATCCACAATACTTCTGCATGAATCTCACAACAGCTGTACTCAGTCTCCTAAAGCCAATAAACAGGGATTTGCACCAGAAATTTGATTTGGTTATTAAGGTAATTTCCGCTGAATTCTCATTTCCATACAGTTGCAAAACTGCTTAGCAATAAAATCTCTGGAGAAAATTGTGGATATGTTTTATTTATTTATTTTATTTGTGTTTGGTAGAGAGTCAATTAATAAACAAATCACTTCTAGTAAAAAAAAAAAAGGTAGGGTGCACTTTTCAAAAGGAACTATTTAGGGTTCATGATCCTTTACAAATATTTACTATTCATTTTTGTTATCGTATAAGTAAAAAAAGTGCAACTTGTATGTTTGTTTTTATGTTTGTATATATTTTATATTTCACATTTTCCACTTCATTTAAATTTTGTGAATATATCTAATATGTATACTTAGGAATATTAATTATAAAGATAATATTGATAATACTGAATACAGAGTCAGAAAAACAATGTACACATATCATAGGAGAATTCGGTATTTAGAGATGAAGGAGAACAGGGACTCTCAGATCTAGATCCATTATTTTGGTTATAGGGTGGGATTTTTAAAGGAACTTTTTGTTGCCTAACTGTGCTCCCTGTGAAGTAAATGGGAGAAGAGTTAAGTCAACACTGAGTTCTTTTGAACATCCCACTCATAATGTATAGCTTTAAGTGTTTTTGTCTCCTTAATTTCAAAATGAGTCAGAATAACATTCTATAATTCAAGTTAATAGGTTGATGTGGAACTAAATGCATAACTGTGAAAACAAGATTGGGGTAGTGTAGCAGAGATTCACCCTGTGGCGCCTCCTGGTGGTCTGTCCAGGAATTAGCTCTTCCAGCATCCGGAGCGCCCTCTGCAGGCTGATGTCCCACTTGCTGCTGGCTCAATGGCCCTTCCGGACCCCAGTTCCCTCTTACCGAGGGTGCTGCACCCATGCAGTATCCCCACAGTCTCAGGGTCTCCCCTTCCCAGGGAACCCCTCACCCCCTATCCCCACCTTGCCTCAGTCTAGGCAACTGCCAGTCACCACTTGCCCCCATGCACTGGGGCAGACTTCAGATCATTGCCATTCATTACCGGCAAGGAGGGTTGGCCCGCTGCCTCTGCTTCTGTAGCCCTTGGCTGCCCCCTGCAACCCCAGTACCCCTTGTTGGGCCATTCCCTAGCCCTGCAGCCTGGGGGTTTCCAGGCCAGAGCTTCCCAGTGCCTCTTGCCTCCCCCCAGCTCTGCTCCACTCCGGGTACCCTAGGCTTACCCAGCAGCTAGGCCTGTCTGCCTCTGTTGCCAGAGGAGACTGTCTCTCTTCCCAGGAGTGGGGCAGCCGCCCCACTACAGGTAGTCACTATAGTGTCTTTGAAGAGCATTGTTATTTACACTACTGAATTTCATTTTAGAAAAAGTGGGAAGATGAGTCTTAGTGTTGCTTTCTTTCCCCATATGAAACTTAGAAGTAAGGGAATATGTAGTGTTGAGCTTTATATAGTCTAATATCTGCATGACACCTCATAGATTAGTTTTACTTTCGGTGTTACCTAAAATATTTATGTTTGCTTAAAGTTATAGTGATAGCTGCCTACAGGGAGCACAAAAATCATTTGCTTAAGAAATGTGGTTTTATAATAAACCAAAATTGTATTCTGTACATTTGGGATAATCCCTTAGGAGGTTGCCTAATGATGCAGAAAGTTGTAGAGGGTTTGCTGCATTTATGAGTAGGGCTAAAAGCAAATAATGGATTATAGAATGTAACAAATTGCAAATGTTTACTTTAATTCGTATGCTGAATCAGAGAGAATATTGTAGTGTCTGAGCCCAAGTTTAATACTGTAGCATTCTGGAAAAGGGTTGGCTTCCTCCTATGCACCTGCTCCTGGCCAGAGGTCACTCTGTAGTGTACTGCTAACAATTCCTCAGGGCCCCTTAACTCTCAGGCCACAGGTAATAAATGGAATCCTAGGGGGAAATGTTTTGAGACCTTAGATACTGGCTCTCCAGGCCATAACTCCAGGTCAGTCACACTCTCCCTTTTAAGTAGAGCCTGAAGCACCTTTTTCCAGAAGTGGGGCCCAATTAAAAGCTTCTCTGGTTTTACCTGTTTGGAGATCGGCCTTCTGGCTTCCAGGCTCCAAACCCTTCTCCCAGTTAAGATCTCTAATAGGAACTTGGCTCAATACTCCCAGGATTGACCTGGCTGACACTCAGCCTTCCGGTTCTTGCTTCCAGGCATAAACCTTTCTCTCAGTCAGGATCTCTAACAGAAGCCTCCTGCTCACTGCAGTGCCTCCCTTTCACAGCCCCCTTGACCTTAGGGTCATTCCTGCAGGAGCTTTCCTAAATTTCCCTGGAGTCTTGCTACTCTTCTCCTGCTCTCTCTTGGTCTTCTTGCCAGTCTTCTCCTGGTCTCTCCCAGGTATGACACATTCTGTAATCTTAGTTAGCTAGCTCAGACCTAAGGAATAAGCTATCCCTGGTGCACATTCCAAACTGCATTCTCTTCGACAATGGGATATTTTTAAATTGCTTGAAGATTAGGTTAGTGCTATTTTCATAATCAAGTTGTAATAGAACAGTTTTGCCGATAGACTGTAATAACTTAAGCTCAACTCTTTAAAGGTATAGTATTTAGGTTTTCCTGGGCTCAGAATTGCAATGCCTAACTGATTTGGGAGCCTAAAAGTCATTTTCAAAAGGGATTTAGTTACTTAGGAGCCTAAATCCCATCAAGGGACAATCCCTTTTGCAAATGAGAATTAGGCCCCTAAATCAGGTGCAGTGCTAAGCGCAGCAGTGACCAATATAACTTAAAAATCTGGCCCTCAGTAATTTGTGACCCATTATGTTAATTCAATTTAAACTTTGCAATTGACTTTCTTTTTATGCAGTGTGACTTGATCATTTCTCTTGTGTCTGATCAATTTATCCTTGGTGTATCCTTCTTGTCCCCCGCCCCAGTACTATTTAACGTAATTCCTAGTCCCTCTTCATTTTTTTTTTCTGTTTGCCTTCCATTGAACTAATAATGTGATTTTTGGTTTGTCTGTTTTGAACCTCTGGTGACAAAGATGTTGGAAAGTATGTTACCACATGGTGTAAATATGCACAACGTCACATTCCATTGGCACTATTATATTTGTCTATGGCATGAAAACAACAAAGTTCTGGGAAACCTAAAAATATGGATGCTTATGGAAATCTTATCCAGACCTTTTGATATTTCCCTCCTATCCTTCCTTAGATATTTCTCACATGTCCCCATTTCCTGTCCTAGTCCCCTCTGTCTTTGACTGGGCTGATCCAAGAGTGCCACCACCCATGACCCTGCCTTTGCCCCATATACTCTAAGCACATATTTCCAGGTCTGTCCCTATTCTGAAAATCACCTGATTCATGACCCCAAACACCGTAGTAGTGCAAAGAGGAAGGAGGCCAGCTATGAAAAACCCAACTTCCTTCTCTTCTGGAAGGACAATCTCTGGATTCACTGATGCTGAGAAATGGATAGGACTCCCATTAAGCTATTTCCTTGCCCAACAATGTTGTGATTCCCTATGCGATTTTTTTCTGCTCTGCTTATCCAGAGCACCTTGTTCAGTTTTGGGAGAACACTTCACCCAGTTCTCTGGGATCCAAAAAAAACCCCTCAATTTGACTCGAGATTTAATCACTCAGGTTCTTTATTTGGCACACAGTCAAGCTATGCTGAGTTCATCAGACTTAAGTTCTTCTTTGAGTGATTGCTCATATGCATTCCAGTTAGGTGTGCACGCGCCGCGGGCACAGTTGTCGGAAGATTTTTTTCCCGTAGCAACAGGCTGGGTCGAGCAGGGCGCCCCCTGGGGTGCCGCCCCCATGGCACCACATAAGTACCCCTTCCACCCAGCCCCCACCTCAGTTCCTTCTTACCGCCTGTGTAGGTTGTTGGAACTTTGGAGTTCTGCCTTTAGCGATCTCAATTTCTCCTAGCTTTACTTGTAGATTAGTCGTTAATTGTTCTTTTCTGTAGTTAATAGTTGTACTTAGTATAGTTGTTAAGGGCAGGGAGGTCTCCTCCCTTCCCGCCCGGGGCTTTATGCCTCCGAAGACTCCGGGATTCAAACGCTGTGAAAAGTGTGGGAAGCCTATGCCAGTGGGCGACCCACACGGAGACTGCCTTAAGTGCCTCGGAAAGGCTCACCTGGTCGAAAAGTGCAAAATTTGCAAGAGTTTCAAACCTCGCACCAGGAAGGACAGAGAGTCTCGCCTCCGGCAACTCCTAATGGAGGCAGCTCTTGCTCCGGTACCGGAGCCGGGTGAAGCACCGGGGCCCGCTCAAAAGGCGGGGCCTGCCAGACTGTCAGCCCCAGGGCCCAGACCGAAGCCTTGGCACCGGTCACACTCTCCGGCCCGCAAGGAGAGGTCTGAAGCGGCCGGCGCGGCAGCAACCACTCAGCCCGCAGAACAGCATCCCGCGAGGGAGCGTTCAGGGCAGGCACCGGCACCGTCAACTCCGGCGCTGAGCCAGGCCCCGTTGAGTCCGGTGCGCGTGAGCTCGCCGCTCAGAGTGCCAGCGCAGCAGCAGCTCCTACCCTCCACTCCGGAGACCTTTGCTGCTGCGAGGGAGCTGATCACTCTGACAGCCTCTCCGGTGACCCAGAGGCCGTTACAATCAAGAGGCAAGACGCCCATGATTGTGCCTGCGGTTCCCGCAAGACTCTTGGAGCCCCGGCACTGGTCGAGCTCCGGAAGCCGATCGCACTCTCGGCGCCGATCTACATCCCGGTGCCGGTCGCAGTCTCGGCACCGGTCAGCCTCGAGACCAACATCCAGGTCTCGTCGCTCTCGCTCCCGGCACCGCTCTTGCTCTCACTGGTCAGAGTCTCAGCGCTGATCGGAGTCCCGGCGCCGTTCACCACATAGGCGCCAGTCGTACTCTCGGCGCCGATTGGACTCCCGGCACCGCCCTCTCAGCAGGCACCGCTCTCCATCCTGGCACCGACCACCATCCCGGCACCGGTCACCATCCTGGCACCGCTCTCTGAGCCGGCACCGGTCACCATCTCGGCACCAATCGTACCAGCACCGGTTACCATCCCGGCACCGGTCTCCGTGCCGGCACTGCTCTCTTGACGGTACAGATCGTCAAGCCAGCACCGTTCCAGGAGTTGTCACCGCTCCCACTCTGGACGTAGAGAACCTGCCCGGTCTCGGCACAGTTCTCCGTCCATCACTCGGCAATTCGTGAGCTCGGCGGCCCCATGGCTCTCCTCATCGGCCTCAGCCTCACCGCGCTCACTACAGGGTCAGCAGGTCACAGCACCATCTAGCTGGCCCACCTGGGCACCTTGTGTACCAGAGGCATCCATCAGTCGCCCACCTGTCGGCGGAGCGGACAGCGCAGCTGCGGGGTCATCATCCACTGCACCCCTCCGGGAGGACGTACCCTCGTGCCCCGCTGAACCTGAGCACTATTTCTCCTCTTCTCCGGACGAGGCGGTGGCGGGCACGTCATCCTCTAGTCCACCACCTGTGGACTTGTCCGCCCATCACACCTTGTTAAAGGCAATGGCCAAGGGCATGAACCTCCCTATGGAGGAGGTGGTTGATTTTGAGGACCCAGTGGCGAGTATCCTCTCCAAGGGCGGACCGGCCAGGGTGGCACTTCCTTTTATAAACACTATTAAAAGGTCTATGGCCACTATCTGGCAAACACCGGCATCCATTCCACCCACAGCTAAAGGGGCAGCTCGTTGGGCAGGTTCGAGAGTGCTCTTCCCCCTGAGGCCAAGCAGGATTTTAAGGCCTTTAAGCCAGCAGAGCAAGGACGTGGCCAAAATTTCCCTGCAAGCCGCCGTGGACTGAGCCGACTCCGCAGCCAGAACAGTCGCGTCGGGGGTCACCCTCAGGCACAGTGCGTGGCTGCAATCCTCCAATCTACCCACTGAAATGCAGCACACTATTCAGGACCTTCCCTTTGAAGGCGTGGGTCTCTTCTCAGAGACCACAGATGCACGCCTGCAGACCTTTTAAAGACAAGAGGGTGACCCTCAAAACTCTGGGGATGCATACACCTGTCACCCAGAGAAGGCCCTTTCAACCCCCAAGGAGGCGGTTTTATCCCCCTCCTCGCCCGCCCCAGGACTCTTTTCAGCGTAGGGGGTGTGGCAATCGCCGTCGCTCTACGTCACGGCAGGCAGGCAGGCAAACAGCCCCCTAAACCCTCTCAGGGCCCCAACTTTTGAAGGTGCGCCCAAGGGCAGAGCACCAGTAGGACACCTGGATCCTCCCTTCTGCGATCGTCTGTCCCATTTCCTCCGTGCCTGGTCAGACATTACATCGGATCAGTGGGTCCTCCGCACGGTGGAGCTGGGATACTCGCTCCAGCTTTCCACTCACCCTCCCTCCCACCCCGTCCCTCTTCAGGGACCCCTCTCACGAGCAACTCCTCGTACAAGAGGTGAGGTTGCTCCTCTCGCTGGGAGCCATCGAATCCATTCCAGAGGAGTTCAAGGGGAAAGGGTTCTACTCCCGCTACCTCCTCATCCCCAAGGCGAAAGGGGGCCTACGGCCCATCCTAGACCTATGCGGACTCAACAGCCACATGACCAGGTTCACGTTCCGCATGGTCTCCTTGGGCACTATTATTCCCTCTCTGGATCCGGGAGACTGGTTCGCTGCCCTCGATATGAAGGACACTTATTTTCACATTGCCATAAAGCCCTCCCACAGACGTTACCTCCATTTCCTTGTGGCAGGGGAACATTACCAGTTCGCTGTCCTACCCTTCGGCCTGTCCACTGCACCCAGGGTCTTTACAAGGAATATTTTCTATAAAGATTGTTACAATCATGTGTGGGGTGTGCATTCAGTCACAATTGTATCTGTAAGCTTTACTGGGTGCTATCTGAGGCAACATTCACTGTTGAAAGGATTAACATTCGGCACAATTTGGCACAGACTAGGCCTTCTCAGTCCACAAAGAGAGCGCTAATCTCTGAATATCTGAAAAAGGCAGCTAACAAAAAATATGTTGTTGAGACCCCAAGATGTCACATAACTAATAGTTTTAAGAGATCTGTCCCTATCTTTGGACATTTATGAAACACAGCACAGTCATGATTCTGGATCGCAAGCCCTCACTTGAATAGAGACGGGCCCAACTTCTTGGAGCGGTTGATGATGAATATACCAGATACTCAGCATTCTTTTCCAGTTGTTCTGAGGAGAACAAAAGTATTTGCAGTGTTGTTGCTGTGTTGGTCCCAGGACATTACAGAGAAAAGTTGAGTGAGGTAATGTCTTGTATTGGACCAACCTCTGTCCAATACAAGGTATTACCTCACCCAGTTTGTCTCTGAGAGCAAGGGATTACAGTGCTACAAGGGAGGGAAACACAATTGCAAATCCACACTTGTTGGCATTTTAAATGATCCAGCACCTATTTTAACTTTCTTTCCATATTTGATTATTTGTTAAGTGCAATAATCTAACTGCAATTGAAACTATTACAGTTTTACAATGAAATAAAATTCCCAATTATATTTATTTTATAATCAATTTCTAAACTAGGTTGTCTTCAGTTCTTTTTATCTATCAGAGCATAGCTGTCATTTGGATGTATAAAATGCAAATGGATTAATGGCTAAACAAAAATGCATGTGCGGTTCTGGTTCAAACCTGCCACAGTAAAACCCTGATTATTTGTTTTGTTTTGATTTTGTTAAACAAATCCAGTGATACTAGTGCAACTAAACATGTGCATACACGACATCGATTAAAAAACATCAGTTACACAAATCTAGCGATACATGTTTTGTACCTTAATAACAATCTGTATTATTAAAGGAAATTTTTACAGGTATTAGATTCAAATTGATGTGTTTTTTGTTCAGTCAAGGGGATAATAAGCATACAATGATATTATGACTGCTTGAATACTAGTAGTTTAATACAGTACTGCTCAGGGATCCATTGAATTGGTACAATGTGGGAGTTTTGCGCCATATCTAGTTTTTAAGTATCTCTAATTTAATTTGACTAGGTTTATGGTTTTCATTGTGCTTGAGTTGATGTTGAATTTAATCTCCTGTTATTTGGAAGGGGGAAATGTGTAACTCAGAAAAACATTTGTGTTTAAGCTTCAAATTTACCAGTTCAAAAGACGCAGTAGGTGTACCACCTAGAATATGTCTCTGCCTCTGATATCAGATCAGTATGTTGCCCCAAGACCATGTAAAAGCAAAATGGGGAAAACAAGTTTTACTAAAAACATAAATATTACACCATATGAAGACTAATTTGACAACAGCCAGGATTGTACAGTATCTGAGAAAAGACTTACTTAGAAACATGGTGTCTAGTATCAGAGGGGTAGCCATGTTAGTCTGGATCTGCAAAAGTGACAAAGAGTCTCGTAGCACCTTATAGACTAACAGATTTTAGGGATCGTATTAGTCTATAAATCGGTTAGTAAGTAAGGTGCTACAAGACTCTTAATCGCTTTTACTTAGGGCTGGTCTTCACTAGCGGGGGAGATCGGCTGTAGATACACAATTTCAGCGACGTTAATAACGTCGCTGAAATCGGCGTATCTATAGACGACTTACCAGCCATCCTCACGGCGGCAGCGGTTAGCAGCGTGCTCCCCCATCAACTCCAGCTTGCGCCTTTTGGCGAGCTGGAGTTCCGGAGTCGACAGGGGCGCCGCTGGCGATCAATTTATTAGGTCTTGATGAGACGCGATAAATCAATCGCCGAAAGATCGATCCCTCCCCAGTGTAGTGAAGACAAGCCCATAGAAACATGTAACCATAGGAATGTTCTAACTGTCAATAATTTGTTTCCTCCCAATGTTCTATTTGTTCCCTTTTTAGATATTGTTTTTGAAATGCTCAAAGTGTATCTGGCATTTTTTGTATGTGAAGTCAATCCATGTTTTGGAAACAGTCATTTAATATTTGTGCAGTTTGAAGATTAATACATGCACAGGCAGAAGTGCCATATTTGTCACAAATACAAACTCTAACTACAGAGTTAGAAACTCTTCTGACTGGTTCAAGGAACACCAGCTTCGTTATTAGATTCTATAGGAGAATAAAGGAAGGACAAGGAAATGTAATTGAAGAAAGATGGAAAAGTGATGCAAAGTAATATCTGCAAAAGAGTGGTCCCAAGCTGTGCAGAACGTAATGTAATTGGGACAAATACCATTTTTATTGTTTTTTTGGGGAGTGATGTTTGTTTTACACAAAAGTTGTATTTCCTTCAAATTACATAATAAGACATCAGAACTATTGGGACAAATGTAAAAGGGAGTTGCATTGGAGTTGCATGTGTTCTAAATGTCTTGAAATACTAGAAAAGATGTATAGTATTTTGTCTGGCATATACCATATTTACATACATTGCTTGTTTAAAGTTTGTATTTTCTTTCAATAGATTGATTGACATTCATTTGACTTAAATTAATAGATTACTGTGTGTGTCTATTAGTAATAATAAAAAGACCATGCTTAAACAACTGACAGTAGTGACGGCCTCTACTATATTAGATTACACAAAAAATTTACAATGCTATCTAACCATATAGCTAATTACATTTTATCCAAGGGAATGGGACCTTCTAAAGAAAAAATGAGCTTTAATGTTAGATTATATAACTATGTATATGACTATATGTTCATAATATAATTAGTATAAAACTATAATCAAGCTATTTTTTCTTTATAATATTAGTGCACATACATCTTTATATTTTTGATTGATCTTTATAATACAGGGGGAAATTCAGATCATGGAAGAAACATATTTTGCACTGAAATACAAATTGAGCAGCAAAAGTATAAGGGTGCATCTAAACTGAAGTCCTTATCTTGCCTTATCTTGGCAATCGATGGGCATCTACTAAGTGACCAAAATTCCCATTAATATCAATCAGAGTTACAAGGGGTCACCACCTCTTGGGAGAAAATTATTGCCATTCTTTTCATTAAATGACTATGTCACTTTGTTCCTGCAATTGCTCAGGTCATCTACACAGAATCCCTATTTCTGACACAAGCAAGTTAATGCATACAGACTCAGCCTGCCTTACAGTCATGGCTATTTAAATACATTTTGAGTTTTCCAAAGGCACCAATTTTCTAAGTTAACAGCTGCTGGGGAAAGAGGTCATTGGGTAGTTTTCAGAATATCTACTTGAATCACTCTAGCATTGTGGTGGTTGAAAGGCATTCTAACCATGCTGATATTAACCTCAGAAGAGGCCACATCATAAAATGGCAGTGGCAGAGCCAACTCTGTGGTAGCATTCAGTTTCATAAGAATTTAGATGGGAACAATGTCCAAACTACATTGGATAGAATTTAGCAGATCAAATTTGAAAATTGCAAATTAAATTACTTTGGGATCATGCCCCCACAGCAAGCTGTGTGTTAAGCAACATAACAGTAATGCCTGCTTAGCTCACTTTCTGGCCATGAACCTTGCTCAAGTGGAGTGCTATTTTGTAACAAAATTACATCCTATTCTAATCCGTGACTGGTGTCTTGGTGAGATTATGAGCATCTGAAAAATGTTATAAGGAAAGTTAAAATGTACTATCTGGGTGTGAGGATTAGCCCAATATTCATATCTGCCCAGATGAGAGCTCCACTTCCAATGGACAGAAAATTGTAATATGATGTGGAACCTGACTCAAATGTAGAGTCCAACAAACTGGCACATGTTTAGTGTGGGCAAGCCCTATGGAGAGGAGACATCAGTCATTTTAGGATGTGTCATTGCCCACGAGACCATTCCTCAAGTAACGGAATGTTTTAAATTAATTTGTTCATTCCTTGCCCATCGCAAGAAACAGTATGTCAGCCAGAAAGGCTGGTACACCCTAGTGATGTGGGCATGCTGAATCAGAGAGGCATATTCCTGGGCATGTTCCTTTATTTTCACATCTGCAAGCTTTGCAACGTTCATGATTTTCACAAACCCTAGCTTGTCATTCTTCCACTGCTTTCAATAGAGATTGTTTGGGTTCTCTGTTCCTTTTGTGATTCTTATTGATATATCTAGACATTATTCCCTTGGCTACTGAAATTTTACCCAGATTACATCAAAAGCACCGACACTTGCAGATCTGGTTGTTGAACCAAAATATGGCTAAATGTGCCTTTGGAAAGCAGAAGGTGAGGTGGACATAGCTTCTAAAGTGCTGTACTCATCCCCAATATTATTTTGGTAGGCTGTGCTTTATATAATATTAGTTGAACCAAGAGCAAGTTGTTGTTTTTCCTTGTAAGAATTGAATTAGGAGGCAGAAAGGACTCTTGCAGATGTGGAATACAACATTACTGAGCATATCAGGAAGGAGAAAAATGATAAGGAATGCCCACTGCTAATACTTCATTAGTGTAGCAACCAGGGGGAGGAATGCATTAATAGACATTCAGTGCCAATAGTAAGTACTGTCAACAACAAATTAGAGTATTAAGAGATTTTTCAACACCTGTTTCCTGATTATGTATAAAGTTTACTTACTTCATCATGGTTTGATATGGAACAGCTGGGCAATGACGGTATAATTAGCAAATCTTTTAATGTAGTTCTCTCACACTTATTAAAACCTTTCATCTATGTTAGTTTCTTCTGCTTAATCACTGATGAGACAAATTTAATTGCAAAACTTCTAAAACATTAAGTAGTCACAAAGATGCACCCAGTAGGATTCAGCTTACGAAATATTATAGGTGCATTTATTGAGGAACTGTAATATCTAAGAAGTAACTGTAAAATATACTAAATATTCTGGTATACCAGAGAGGGAAAGAGAAAAGATACAAAGGATGGAGGTTTGAATGAGAGCACTTTGGCTGATGTGAGGACATACACCTAGGTTACTGCCTGACGTGATGGTTGTGAACTAACAAAGGGAGAAAAAAAAACATACAAAAAATGTCTTGCTGTTTGTCTTGCTGGTTGTGTCAAAGCTGAAAATATTGTTCCTATAGTTTCATCAGATAGCTAATATTGTTTGTCACTGCTAAAAAGTTGTTCTGTACCCACAGTTGCCACACAGATGTATCTGAGATTCCAAAGAATCCTGTTCTGAATATAGGAAAAAAACTGCTTAAATAGTATCACAAAAGGTTCAGTTTTTCTATATACTCAGAACATTAATAGCATTGGTATTCTAGTTACTGCTGCTTGGTAACTGTGCTTTAAGGTTGACTTTTTTATTTCGATACCATACAGCACAGTACAACAGAGAGGCCAGATTCTCATTTTATGTAAATTAATTTTCTTCCATTTACTTTCATTTACAGAATTATCAGCTTTGCCTCTCTCCACTAAGTGGGCATTTTTAATTATTCAGAATATGCTATAGTGATTGCACCGTCAGTATTTTTCTTTAGTCAAAGCAAAGAGGAGAGAAAGAGATTTTATTATTTTTAATAATAATATTGTGGACCATCACAAGGTGTATTTTTCATTGCACTACAACGTCATAAGCCTTACTAACACAGAACTCCCTTATATACATACCACAGTAAAGAAGATTTTTGTTTGTTTTGTTTTTTGTTAAACCTATCTGTCAAGATGACATATGTGCCAATATCATTTCACTAGAACATAATAAGCCTCAATCATGGAAACGTCAAAAATCTTGAAGTTACCCTCTTCTTCTTTTCCCTAAGCCAATTTTAATCCGTTTCAGTAGGTCTCCCCTTAGACTGTATATTGTGGCTTTGTAAATTAATATACAATCTAATGCTTTCCCTAAATCTAGAGAAATTGTCCCCCAGTTTCATCTTTATCTCCTGATTCAGCAATGCACTCGAAAATTCAAGCAGTTTTGACAGGCGTGATCTTCTTTCCATGAATCTGTGCTGACTTTTTTTGTTTTATTTTATTTCTTTCTAATTAGAGAAGTTGAATTGTTGTATATTGTTTTTGATCTCTTCTTCTCAGCCTAAGTTAAGCTTATCTGTCTGAAGTAGCATGACTCTTTCCTTGTTCTTTTATTAAAAAGGAGACCTCCATTAGCCCATTCCCTAGAAATACTCCATTTTTAGTAAGATATCAAATACAGTTGCCCAGGCTTTTCCTTATTTCCAGTTCTGTATCTCATAACTAATGACAGAAAACAGTTTTGGACAAGCAAAATGAGACAGCAGTATTGGGACTTGTTGTAGTACATATGAAAAAAATAGTAGGTCATATCCTGGGCTAGTTGGTCTATCTTAATTACGTGATACACAACAATAGTTGTCAACTACCGGATGTCTTCCCATTAAAAAACTGAATAAAGTAATATAAAGTTGATGCTGATAATGCTTAAAGGTTTAGCATATTTCCTTTCTGGCAAGAAATGAAATCAATTTACCATATGAAAGCCACTTATTCCTTTATTTTAAAAGGGGTGGCTGCAATATCAAACTTTATTTTTCAGAAAAGCAAAGGTGTTAGGAAGCAATAGAAGGCCCTTAGTTGCAAGTTTCCTTTAAATTTCGATTCCAATTTTTGAGAGATCTATCTTTGGCTGTGCTCAAGGTCATTTTGTGTTCAATTTACATATTAATTTGAACGTTTTAAATTTACTGGAAGGATTCTTTACATAAATCAGTTTTTGAAATTGCACGTGTGTTTTTGCAAACTACAAATGTAAAAGTTATGTTAAGGTAATTGTACCACAACCATCCATCAGAAAAGAAAAAAAGATATATAATATATGTGATCATTCCCAGGTAAGCAACACCGTTTGAATTTTGAATACTCGTGGTCAATCCATAGATTTAAAAAGTTCAAAAAGATTTGTTCTGTCTATTCAAAGAATATTCCATGATCTGAAAAAAGGTCAAATTCAAATAGTTTATTATAAATTCTTTGCTCAATTCTGTTTCCCAGAGGAAACAGAAGCAATGAAGTCGTGGTTGCATTTCTACAAAATGCACTATCCTGAACTTAGGGCTTGTCTTTACTACCCGCCAGATGGGCAGGTAGCGATTGATCTGTTAGTGATCGAGACGCGAGAAATCGATCGCCCGCGGTGCCCCCATCGACTCCAGAACTCCAGCTCGCAGAGAGGCGCAAGCTGCAGTTGACAGGGGAGCGAGCTGCCGACTGCCACTGCCATGAGGAAGGCAGGTAAGTCAGCTGAAGAGATGCCAACTTCAGCTACGTAATTCACATAGCTGAAATTGCGTATCGTCAGTCGATTTTCCCCCCCACCCCCAGTGAAGACCAGCCCTTAGTCTTAAATGTAGGTATCGTGGGTATTCTAAAATGCAATTAGAAGCACAAAAAGAACATTGACTGTTGGGAGAATTAAAGTATTCAAGATTACTGAAGTAAGAGACAAAAAGGGGTTTGATTGCTACAAAAAAAAGAGAGATGTTTAGAATGTTTTTTGTTCTGAAGAAGAGATGGTAGTGACTACACTCGTCCCAGCAAATCTTTTTGTTGGATAGTCCAATAAAGAAGTTATTTTTCAGAGACTAAGTCGGCAACATGAGACCTGAGCATATCCATTATAACAGACATTCCAAGACCACACATTTGATTGTGAGTTAGATCATTCTTGCATTTGAATAACTCTTTAATCTTATTTTTCATATTTTATATTCTTAAATTAATAGAGCTAATTGTCTATTTGATAACTAATAATCTGCTTTGCATGTTTGTTCTTATAATATAAAGGACTATATGTGAACTATATAGTGATACAGATATTCACTGTTTTCCTCATTGTGTTTATTGCTCGCAGAGCACTGTATTAATAAGATGAATCTTGAGGTCATTGCTGATTTCTACTTACATATTGTAATGATTCAGTCTTCAAGAGTTTATATTCAACAATGTTCAAATATTAAGCATTTATTGACCTCAATATTGTAATAATCCCCAATGTCAAAATAGTCAAATCTAACAGGATTCGTAATAAAAAAAATATGCATTGTTTTAAATAATGTTAATCTGGTCTCTGTCATACATGTAATCATAAAAGTATATTTTGTTTAATCAGTTTTGATAAGAATTGTATCAATTTTAGCTTCTTAATCTACAGAAAACTTAATTTAGATTTCACTACATCCTTTCATTTTAATGTGAACAACTAGCATCTAGCTAGCTAATAGTTTTACATATGTAGTATTTTTACTTAAATGCACCTACTTTTAATTGTGGAATATAGCAAGTAAGGAGCCTTCGACTTACAGATGAGAAAAAGGGAGAAGCAGCTGAAAGAGACCCATGAGGTTGGGAAAAGGGCTAAGGAAAGAAAGCAGTACATTGACTCATTTTTATAGGAAAATCAGAATGAGGATGATTCATATTCATGCTATTAGCTAAATATCCTAGGCAATGAGGACCTGATCCAAAGCTAATTGGAGTCAATGGAAAAAGATTCAGTAGAGGGTCTGGATAATAACATAATAGAACTAGCTAGAAACTCACAAAAGGTTTTTCCACCTTGCTCTTTTATTCACAAACAGCCTGTGACTGTGCAGAACTGCTGGTGAGCAGGAGGTGGAAGAGAGAAACGAGGACAGAGGGATGTGCTGAGAGAAGTCCATGTGGAGATAAATCAATTGTTTGTGCTGGAGTGGGGGAAGTTGCAGTCTGCATTGGGATGGTGGAGTACCAATGAAGGGATGAGATCAGATACCACTCTGAATGTATGGGGAGACAGGAGGTTACTGAAGAGGACTGGATCTCAGGCTCAGTTATAGGGGTTTGGGAGAAGAGTAGTGATTTGCAGCTAAGTGGCCAGAGGAGGGAACATAAGCTGATGGATCCTGTAGTAGTGGTTGTGAGTGTGTGGTCTGCAGGTGAACAAGGCATAATGTCACAAAGGAAGAGGTAGACTGGCAGCGTGAAATATGGGTGTTGGGGTTGGAACAGGGACGCTCCTGGCAGCCCGCCCGCGGCGGGGAGGGGGGAACCGGGGCGCACATTCGCCCTATAAGATGCACCAACTTCCCCCCCCCCCGTTTTGGGGAAGAAAAAGTGCGTCTTATAGGGCGAAAAATACGGTAGTGCTTTCCCATATTGCTTTTGGAACAGTGGACTCCATTTGAGATCGATTAGAGTCTATCCATAATTGTCTGGAAGGATCACTGACTTGGTAACATGAGGTACAACTTCCTAAGGCAAAATCCAATTATTCTGCAATCATTGAAGCCTAGAATCATATTTTTTAAACCAATGACAAGTTTGATTAGAGCCCAGGATAGTAATTATTTTATGTTGTATTTAAATGAAATGAATAATATAAAATAAACTGTGACCCATAGTATCCCAAATAGCAGTGATTTTTGGATTTGGAAAAAAAAATACAAAGTTTTCCATTCTTAATGTTTCAGAATGTATCCGCTAATGAAATTAGATAATAAAATGTTTGTACTTTCAAATATAATAATCTCATCTACAATCAATACAAAGAAAATTCACTCTGTTATGAATGTAATAGGAATTATTCATAGGATTCCCTTGCTTGTGAGAACAGGTTCTGTAAACAGAATGCTGAACTTTATCCTTAGAAAGTATAGTTTACGAAAATCTATTATAACCCCATGGTTCTCAGCTAGGGCATGGTTAGACTGGCACTTTGCAGCGCAAAAACTCTCCTGTAGCGCTATAATTTTCATAGCGAACACACTTCAAAGGGAGATTTTACGAAATGACTCCCTGTTTAAAGCGCAAGTGTTAAACCTCCTTTTCCAGAGTGATAAGCCTTTTTGCGCTAATGTTGTGAATGTGGACACCCATGGGATCTCTTGCATGCCTCCAAGCCATGTAAAGCTATCAGCAACCCATTGAAGGCCATCAGCAAGCCATTAAAGACAATCAACTTGCCATATAAGGCAAATGACATGAGGTGTTGTTTTTATAAAGGCGGAAGTAGCTTTGCAGTTTCTCTCTAACAACTCACACAGCAAATAACCAGTGAAAATGCTTGCGGATGGAGCTGTGTGTCTGAAATAGACAGCCTGTCAGTTTTCGCTAATGAAAACTAACTGACAGCCAGATCTCATCTCCCTGTGAACAACTTCCCAGTTCCCCCTCACCTCCCCACTTTGCAAAGCACGTTGCACCCAGCTGAATGCTGGGATACCTGCCCTATCCCGCAACTGCTACTGCCGGCGGAAGCACGACAAATGTAGCCATTATTTTGCGCTACAAGGTTTCAATTTGTACAGTCTCTAGCGCGATACCTATTGCTCTACATTGGGAAGCGCTACAAATAAACGTGCTACAATCTTCAGTCTAACCATACCCCTAGAGAGCAGGCTACAACCTGGAAGTGGATTGCATCTCCACTGTGATTGGGTTGTGATGCACATAGTTTCTGGCAGGCTAGGCTTCCCTGATTGCTCCCCTATGGTGTAATCAAATAAAGCATGAACAAATGCTTTAAAAACACACCAAATGCAGTATCCAAAGAGAAAAGCAAGCAAGTGAAACACTTTGGATCCAGAAACAAAGAAGTCAGAGTTGTGTTGTTGTTTTTTTTAAGGAGGCATGAAGATAATTAACATGTTTTCAGCTTTCCTTTTACTAGCAAAATTGAGTGTCTGAAACAAAAATAAGTTTTATGTAACTGCATCTTTTTAAATGATAGAATGAATCCTAAGAAGCTTCATGAATACCTCCAAAGACATTGAGTATGGCATTTTAGACTAAAAGTATAAACAATGTAAATGAATGCTGGTCAAACTGTTCCAAATAAATAATTGATTCTGTGAATGTATCCCTTTTCTCATATTCAAATAAAATCGACAAGCTAACCATAATTTTTATTTGTAATTCTTTATCAAATAATTTAATTCAAACAAATTATAGCCTTTGAATCTATCTCCAGAGCATTTTGATTATTCGTTATTCTTTGTGGGCTGGGATATCTGTGACATAGTATTTCTGTTTCTTATATAACTGAATTTTTTTCAACATGAGAATAACTTAATAGTGAATAATAAATAATTATGTTCATAAATGAATACCTTTTTTCACGATCAAATATATTTCACAAAATCTATATGAACAGAAACAATCCATATATTCATGATAAAAAGGTCCCATGGCTCAGCTAAAACTGAGTCATGAATCATAATTGTTTTAAAACATAAATCTGGAAACTTCTCATAATCTTATAATATTACATCTTTGTCGCTGATTCAGTTTCCCGAGGCAAATGTTTGCAATAAAGGCCAGATTCACCCAGGCAGCAAATATACTAAACCTACTTTTTGGTCTACTAGCATACATTTAGAGCGGAGTGAATTATTCATAATGACTAATTTATTCTCTTTTTTTCTGCTTATGGAATAACCAGTAGCATATCACTATTTCTTTGGATTAATTTTTATTAAAATTATTCAAGACTTTTTCCAATAATTGTAAAGGTTTTGAATTGGTCACAAACAGTGCTCTATGTGGAGTTAGTATTTATTTTCCATGAACACTCAGGCATATCACTTAAATTCTATTTCTGCAAACATTATTGCCTCTAACTTAAGCACTCAGATATACACAGAGTGCCTACATAAAGAAGTGCTAAGTGGACAGAAATGAATTGATTAAAAAGCTA
Source organism: Sternotherus odoratus (assembly GCA_032164245.1). NCBI lineage: Eukaryota > Metazoa > Chordata > Testudines > Kinosternidae > Sternotherus > Sternotherus odoratus. The sequence goes on from JAVMKO010000005.1 coordinate 76,226,870, forward strand.
TTTGAAGAAATTGCTTCTTAAAGGATGTTGTATTTTTGCTAATTACTGAAATAAGGTCTTATATTCATAATGTTTTAAAATACTTAGGTTGTCTAAACATACAGGTATATAGTTGTATCTGAATGTATATGTAAATACTTGTAATTTGATGGCAGTTCTAATTCTGTATGTAAATTGAATGTCCAATTTATAATGATAGAATATAGTAATAATAATTTGAGAGTGGTATTCATTTAAATAATATAACTATGAGAAACTAATTTTACTAAGTATATTACAAATAATACATATTAATGTCTGTGAACTTCTGTAGCTAGAATCAGAGAGGTAGCCGTGTTAGTCTGGAATAGCAGAGGTAACAAAGTCCTGTGGCACCTTAAAGACTAACTATAAAGTTTTGAAGCATAAGCTTTCGTGGGCTAATACCCACTTCGTCGGATGCAAGCAGTGGAAGTGTCCAGAGGCAGGTATAGAAAAGTACTTGGACACTTCCACTGCTTGCATCCGACAAAATGGGTATTAGCCCACGAAAGCTTATGCTTCAAATTCTGTAGCTAGTCTTTTACTTATATGTTCGCTGTTAATTCCAGTTGGTTATTTGGATTCAAAAGTAACTATCATCAAACAAGGCTCTTCAGACTCCTTTGTTGACTATTCATGAGTAAAACCTTAGAGAAAGAAAACAGCAAGTACTCATGCTGTTCCTGGAATATAACCAGAAGTCAAAAGGCTAAATTAAGCTCCCTTTGCATCTCGTTCCTTAGTCCCCTCCTGGTTTCATTCAGTTGGCATTTTTATTGGAAGATTTCTCATTAAATACAGGCCTTCTCTTCAAATTCTCAACATCTTTCTGTTTAAGCAGTGTATGTTAATGTAAGGGAGTTTTGCAGTGCTTGTAAGGAAGTAATTCCTGGTAATTTATGATTAAACTCATATTTCTATGAGTCTTCTCATGGATATTAGGGGAGAAGTTGGGAAAAATGGAAAATAATCCTCATCCTCAAGGGAGACCTAAGTATTGGGGTTTCATCTCATTTCTGAGCTTACTCTGAGTCCTAACACAAAATGTCACATATTTTGTGTGCGTACAATACACATTTGTCTATACAGAAAAACCTCCATTTAACGGACTAATTCGGACGAGGGGGTGTCCGTTAAATGAAATTGTCCGTTATTTAATAATAAAAAAAACGAGCTGTCTGAGCAGCAGCCCGACCGCCACAGGGTCGGGGCAACAGCTCCGCAGCCCGCCCGCTGCCGGGACCGGGTGGCAGGTGGGAGCCGTCAGCCAGCCCGCATGGGTCCCGGCTGCTGGGACCCGAGCGGCAGCCGGGAGCTGTCAACCAGCCCGCCCGGGTCCCAGCTGCTGGGACCGGGGTGGCAGCTGGGACCCAGCAGCCAGCCCGCCCGGGTCCCGGCTGCTGGGACCCGGGCGGCAGCCTGGAGCCGGCAGCCAGCCGACCCGCTGCTGGGAGCCGGGCGGCAGCCGGGAGCCAGCAGCCAGCCTGCCTGCAGGCGGGAGCCGGCAGCCAGCCCACCCGCTGGCGGGACTCGGGCGGGACCCGGGAGCCTGCAGCCCGCGCGCAGGCGGGACTCAGGCGGGAGCCGGCAGCCAGCCCGCCCGCAGGTGGGACTCGGGCGGGAGCCAGCAGCCAGCCTGCCCGCAGGCAGGACCCGGCAGCCAGCCCGCCCACTGGCGAGACTCGGGCGGGACCCGGGAGCCCGCCCGCTAGTGGGACCCGGGTGGGAGCCGGCAGCCAGCCCACGCACAGGCGGGACTTGGGTGGGAGCCGGCAGCCAGCCCGCCCGCTGGTGGGACTCGGGCGGGACCCGGGAGCCTGCAGCCCGCGCGCAGGCGGGACTCAGGCGGGAGCCGGCAGCCAGCCCGCCCGCAGGTGGGACTCGGGCGGGAGCCAGCAGCCAGCCTGCCCGCAGGCAGGACCCGGCAGCCAGCCCGCCCACTGGCGAGACTCGGGCGGGACCCGGGAGCCCGCCTGCTAGTGGGACCCGGGTGGGAGCCGGCAGCCAGCCCGCACACAGGCGGGACTTGGGTGGGAGCCGGCAGCCAGCCCGTCCGCTGGCGGGACTCGGGTGGGACCCGGGAGCCTGCAGCCCGCGCGCAGGCGGGACTCGTGCGGGAGCCGGCAGCCAGCCCACCCGCTGGCGGGACTCGGGTGGGACCTGGGAGCCTGCCCACTAGTGGGACCCAGGCGGGAGCCGGCAGCCAGCCCGCGCGCAGGCGGGACTCGGGCGGGAGCCGGCAGCCAGCCCGCCCGCTGGCGGGACTCGGGCGGGAGCCAGCAGCCCGCCCGCTGGCGGGACTCGGGTGGGAGCCAGCAGCCCGCCTGCAGCATCCAGCCTGCCCGCCAGCCCGCCCTGCCGCTGCCGTGACCCGGGCGGGACCCGGCAGCCAGCCCGCCCGCTTGCGGGACTCGGGCGGGAGCCAGCAGCCCGCCCGCTGGCGGGACTCGGGTGGGAGCCAGCAGCCCGCCTGCAGGCGGGAGCTGGCAGCCAGCAGTCAGCCCGCCCGCTGCCTGGACCCGGGCAGCAGCAGGGAGCCGGCAGACTCGGGTGGGACCCGGGAGCCTGCAGCCCGCGCGCAGGCGGGACTCGTGCGGGAGCCGGCAGCCAGCCCACCCGCTGGCGGGACTCGGGTGGGACCTGGGAGCCTGCCCACTAGTGGGACCCAGGCGGGAGCCGGCAGCGGGCGGGACTCGGGTGGGAGCCAGCAGCCCGCCTGCAGCATCCAGCCTGCCCGCCAGCCCGCCCTGCCGCTGCCGTGACCCGGGCGGGACCCGGCAGCCAGCCCGCCCGCTTGCGGGACTCGGGCGGGAGCCAGCAGCCCGCCCGCTGGCGGGACTCGGGTGGGAGCCAGCAGCCCGCCTGCAGGCGGGAGCTGGCAGCCAGCAGTCAGCCCGCCCGCTGCCTGGACCCGGGCAGCAGCAGGGAGCCGGCAGACTCGGGTGGGACCCGGGAGCCTGCAGCCCGCGCGCAGGCGGGACTCGTGCGGGAGCCGGCAGCCAGCCCACCCGCTGGCGGGACTCGGGTGGGACCTGGGAGCCTGCCCACTAGTGGGACCCAGGCGGGAGCCGGCAGCCAGCCCGCGCGCAGGCGGGACTCGGGCGGGAGCCGGCAGCCAGCCCGCCCGCTGGCGGGACTCGGGCGGGAGCCAGCAGCCCGCCCGCTGGCGGGACTCGGGTGGGAGCCAGCAGCCCGCCTGCAGCATCCAGCCTGCCCGCCAGCCCGCCCTGCCGCTGCCGTGACCCGGGCGGGACCCGGCAGCCAGCCCGCCCGCTTGCGGGACTCGGGCGGGAGCCAGCAGCCCGCCCGCTGGCGGGACTCGGGTGGGAGCCAGCAGCCCGCCTGCAGGCGGGAGCTGGCAGCCAGCAGTCAGCCCGCCTGCTGCCTGGACCCGGGCAGCAGCAGGGAGCCGGCAGGCAGCCCGCCCGCTGCCTGGACCCGGGCGGCAGCCGGGAGCCGGCAGGCAGCCCGCCCGCTGCCTGGACCCGGGAGGCAGCGGGGAGCCGGCAGCCAGCCCGCCGGCTGTCTGGACCCGGGCGGCAGCGGAGAGCCGGAAGCCAGCCCCCAAAAAACGGATTTGGGATGCATCGGACTTGCTCATAAGTTTTGTCTGTTGTATCCGAAGTCCGTTAAATCGGGGTCCGTTAAATTGGGGTTTTACTGTATTTGGTAAAATCCTGAAATGCAGGAAAGTGGTGATTAAAATATTTTCCTCATGTTAATCATGGTAAACCAAATTCAGTGAGGTTATATGATGTGTGAGACCAGACAAAATGTATTTTATTCTTTTCTAACATAAGAACTGTAAAATAGCCTATACTGAGTAGGGAAATTTCAGTCAACTTCCCTTCCCCCTTTCAGCTAAATATCTGAAAGGTAGAGATGGTATATATTTATAATATCCTCATTTATTACAAGTATTAGGTCCATTCCTAGTAATGCATAAATATATAGTGTAGAATCAGTAGACAATAGTTTTTTTTCTCCCTTCACATTTTAAATGTGTTTTTTTCATTTTACTATTCCAAAGGATTCTAAATTATATAAAAATATGTGTCAATCAAAGCTAGTACTGTGTAAAACTGCTTTCTGTTGAGTTTTAACCTCTGGGCAATGTATGTGAGATGTTGGATCTGAAAAGCAATAACGTGTGCAAATTTAGCACAGTTGAGAGAAAATACAAGGCATATCTAGAGGTAACAAAGTCCTGTGGCACCTTTAAAGACTAACTATAAAGTTTTGAAGCATAAGCTTTCGTGGGCTAATACCCACTTCGTCGGATGCAAGCAGTGGAAGTGTCCAGAGGCAGGTATAGAAAAGTAGGCAAGAACCAGGTGGGAGGTAAAAAGGTTAGTCCAATTAGGCTAAACCAGCTTGTTATCTCCAGTCATGGAGGGTGGGTTATTCTTCTAGCATTTGAATGGGGGGTGTGAACATGGAGAGAGGAGAAACTATTTCTGTAATTAGCAAGCCATTGTAGGTCTTTGTTCAATCCAAGATTGTTTGTGGTGAATTTGCAAATGAATTGTAGCTCTGCAGTTTCCCTTTGCAGTCTGGACTTGAAGTTTTTTTGCTGCAGTATGGTGACTTTTAAATCTGTAATTGTGTGTCCAGGCAGGTTGAAGTGTTCTCCTACAGGTTTTTGTATATTGCCATTCCTGATATCTGATTTGTGTGCATTTATCCTTTTTCTTAGGGACTGTCCAGTTTGGCCGATGTACATAGCAGAGGGACACTGGTGGCATATAATGGCATATATGACATTGGTTGATGTGCAGGTGAATGAACCAGTGATGGTATGGTTGATCTGGTTAGGTCCTGTGATGGTGTTGCTGGTGTAGATATGTGGGCAGAGTTGGCATCGAGGTTTGTTGCATGGATTGGTTCCTGAGTTGGAGTTATTGTGGTGCAGTGTGCTGTTGCTGGTGAGAATTTGTTTAAGGTTGGCAGGTTGTCTGTGTGCCAGGACTGACCTACAACCCATCCTGGACAATAATCCCTCACTTTCACAAGCCTTGGGAGGAAGGCCAGTCCAGTCCAGTCCTGCAAGATCTGCCTCTATATTTGAGAGTTAAAAAATAGTCAAACAAAAGTTGATACAGTTTGGGGTATTTTTTAAAATGTATGCTGATGTCACTATTTCTAGCTTCTCACTTAACAGCTGACATATGCAGAGTGAAAGATTTTCCAAGTAACTTTATTCTCTGAATGTGTTTCTTAATAATTTTTGGCCAAGTGACATTCATTTTGAACAAAATAACAACCGTGATAGTGTCTACACTTAATTTTTCTCTTCACTCCAGACACTGTTCATCACCCTGAATGCTTTACTGTTTGTACTTGGTATAGCAAATTTTTACTCTTTAGAGTAATACGTCAGGAAAAAACTTTTTGTAGTTTGGCAGAGGGAGTCTTTTACTAAATTATAAAGTATATTGCAGGTATCCCAAAGGTGGTTACAAGACACTAAAGAACATTTGAAAAATTGGGTATTTTGGTCATTTCAATCGTACACTAGGTCTATGTTCATTTTTATTTTGCTAATCTGCACTCCTGGAATTTGCACATAACATAATGTCAATCTTTCTCTGTTAGAATGACAATGGAAATGAGATGGTGTAATATTAAGATGGGAGTGACTATGCTGATATCTGTTTAGCATCTGAACATGCCCACTATGAACTAAATGTTAACAGAATCCTGGATAGCATCAGACTGATAAGCAAAGAGTCTGAGTAGCTTATAAAACTGCTGTGCTTTCTCTTCTGACAAGTCTGATTCCTGTGTACTATACTAAACATTACACTTCTCACTACTCTGTAGAAATATAATAGCACAATGCCATTATGCAGGCTCTTATCATTATCACTTCATTAATTTTGAAAAAGTATTTTAAGCACATAACTATTGTGCAGTATTAAAATTAACTACACTTTTCAAATTAAAGGGAAAAGTGCTTTGTGTATTGCACTTTCCATGGTTGTTTTTAACTAGTCAGTATTTGGTAATGTTCAAAAATTTAATAATTTGCAAGGGCTTCCCAGCTATTGTTGCAAATTTTGTATCTTTAGGAAACTTGAACATATATAGATACTATATCAACCCATAAAATCTGATAGTTACAGTTCTTGATGTTGAAATGTGATGATTGTTTGAACTTTTTGTTAAAATTTGAAAGTAAATAACAAAAATAAGAATGAAACTGAAGTGCTAACATTAGAAAGACAAATATTGGGAAATTATTCAGCTTATCATGTATCAGGACAATATCCTTTCCCAGTTTTCTGCAGAAAATACTAAGAATCAGTAACCAATGTTGGAAGCATCAAGGCAAATTCTCTATCTCCCAGTAATTGTCATTTCATTGTCAGGGACTTTAGTCTAGGTCAGAGGTGGGCAAACTATGGCCCGGGGCTATATCTGACCCTCCAGACATTTTAATCCAGTCCTCAAGGTCCCACCCTGAAGCAGGATCTGGGGCTTCCCCTTTTCTGGTACTCCAGCTGGGAAGTGGGATCGGGATCTTGACCCACTCTGAATGGCTCCTGGAAGCAGTAGCACAAACACACACACAACTCCTAAACGGAGGGGCAGACTGGGGGCTCCATATGCTGCCCCCCAAGTGCTGTCCCTGCAGCTCCCATTGTCCTGGAACCTCTGATCGCACCTCTGCAAAGAAGCCAGAGGGAGGATATGCCGCTGTTTCTGGGAGCTGCTTGAGGTAAGTGCCGCCAGGAGCCTACCCCCAATCCCCTCCATTGCCCCAACCCCCTGCTCCAGCCCTGATCCCCCTCCAAACCCCTCCGTCCCAGAATGGAGCATTCTCCTTCATCCCCAGTTCCACCCCACAGCACACACCCCCACCAGCCGGAGCGCCCCCTCCCCACCAACCCTCAATTTTGTGAGCATTCATGGCCTGCCATACAATTTCCATACCCAGATGTGGCCCTCAGGTCAAAACGTTTGCCCACCCCTGGCCTATGTAGTAATTATATTGTCCAATGAATGCCTTTATTCAGAGATCTGTGGCTTCTCTCATCTTCATTGCAAGAGATTTTTCATAACCACTGATATGTTAACAACAATGTTTACTAATACTGTACATGTCTTGAGTTTCTCTCTAGTTATTAAAATCAGTGGGTAACATGATTAAACTTATAGTATCTGCTTTGTTAGTTAATTCTTTGATTAGTATATATGTATTTTCTCAGATGTGGTGTTTCAAAAAAAGGAGAGAAATACTAAATATTAGTTATCTGTTTGAAAGTTTTGTTAACTGGAAAGTAAAGCAGTAGTAATTATTGACTCTTCGTAGTTGTACATGTGCTGAGTCACTTATATACTCTGTAAAGAGGTTAATAAATTATATAAAAAGAGTCGATAGCAAATCAGATTTGTGTCTTTTTAGGCAGAACAAGACAATGGTCATCCACTTCCTGCCTTTGCCAATTTACATATTGAAATCCTGGATGAGAACAATCAGAAGCCTTACTTCACAGAATCTCTCTACAAGGGGTTTGTTCTGGAATCCTCCCCAGTGGGCACAACCATCTCTGACAACCAGAATTTGACTTCTCCACTACAAATCGTAGCTTTGGACAATGATGTAGAAGAGGTGTGTTTCTCTTTCTTTTTACTCAACCATCCTTATGTGCGTTTAAAGTTTTTATAGAGGCTTAGAAATGTCCATTTTTAAGCACTTAAAATATTGTAACTGAAGCCTTTGAAATAAGGTAAATTATCATTTATATACAGTACACTATATACAGTCAAACAGTTTGTTTTTATTTATTCACTAATTTATAATATAGCAAATAATTTAGTCAATGAATTTGAATTATCCACAAGTAGTTAATGATTTTTTTAAAAAGTAACTTTGGTCACTATGTGAAATTATTTGTCTTGATCAGTAGTTTTTTCATGAGTACTTCATTGTGAGTAGTCAATATTTGAAATTTCAGCTGTAGTGGTTCATTTTGACTCTGCCTGCATAGAGATTTATACAATGATTTACAGGTTACATGGTATCATTTATGTTTCTTAGCCCTCTGAATTTTTCCAGGTTTCCAATGAAAGTGCTTTTCTGAGTTCAAAACTGACTTTGGTTACTATTCTGTAAAACTTGCTTAAAATTTGCTATCGTCATGAACATTCCTGCCAGTAAATGTATTTGCATGTATATTTGCATAAAGTGAACACAGAAGTGGGTTTTTATTCAAACAAATTTTCAGGAAATTATTTAATATATTCCCCATCTCTGAAAACCACAGGCCTGATTCAGCACTCAGCTGATCCATTTTTGTGTCAGTCTGACTCGGTAACGCAGTGGTGATTCAGGTCCTATATGTCCCAGAGAGATTAATTCTTCAGGCCAAATTCAGCTCTAATGGAAGGAGTTGCAACTTCCAGTGAAGCAAAAACTTGCTTACATTAGTTTTCTCTTCTATAAATGTAGGTGTGAAGTGCTAAATTCAATCCCTGGCCCTTAAATGAGTTGCATCTGGTTACACTAGGGTTGAATTTGGTCTGAAATATTTATATAATTGAACTATATGGCATTACAGCTAAGGTTATCTGTGTCATTTGGGTCAAAAGAACTTGGAAGAAGTTAACCCCTTAGAATATTTTTGGATTTAAGGGTTTAAACTTTTTAAAAGTTTGTTTGCTTTTAAATCACTTTCAGTCAACTAATTAGTCAACTAATACTATAATGTGACTTTTTTCTGAAGCTGGCACATACCTCATCAAACAGACAGACATAATGACAAAAAAAAAGGTGGGAATCAGGGGTAGAAGTACAATAGATTTTCTGTATTATTTCTTGTGTGGTTTCAGCCATATGAACTACTGAAGGAACTCTACTAGCTCAAGTCAGTTGATTCTCATTTACATATTGCCCATCATTTTCTAAAGCAAGATTAAACAAGACATAATTTCATCATGCACCTTAAATTAGAAACTAAAATAAAAGATCTGTTGCAAAATTAACATGATAGACAAACACCTGGGGTTCAGTAATGTGATTTATGTACCTTAGAATTTGAAAACTTGGGAAAATTAATGAATGTTTTTCCTGCTCTCAGAATATAAAGCTAAGAGTTATTGTTAATAATAGCTTCCAGTTCAATCTCAGACATGGAACTTGAATATCATATTACATATTAATTACATAGGTGCCTTCAACATTAGTACTTTGAAACCAAGGATTAATTTTCAGAGGCAAAGTGGCAAAATCAGCCACTTCCATGGAGATACTCAGAACAGGACTGCATGATCTCTTCTCACTTAAAATCCACAAATTAATTTAAATAATATTTTGTATTATTCTTCATTTACCTGTCCAAAATTGTCTTCACTCCTGAACCATCTAACCTAAATTTCAACCCTCGTTCAGTTATAAATCTTTAAAAACTGACTTTATATAAATGGGATTCTTGACAGACCTGTAACTAGAGCAGCACTGTGCATTGCTCTTATAATTAAGTAGGCTGCTTAAATGGCATATATTTAATTAAGCCACATAAATACCTTGGGAGCCAAGTAAACTGAAGTGGGGAGGTGTTCCAGGGCATTTTATAACTTCTGCTATGTGGAGGGAATCCCATTGTTATTACTGTGGTGTTTGGAGTCACATGGACAAGTCACATGTCAATGCATGATTTTGCCTAGTCACAGCAGGAAAGAGCATTAAGAGTAGATGAGCATCTTTGATCGTAAGTTAAGTGTTCCTTGATGAGCTAATTAATTTGAATAAAAACAACAAGGGAGTTTTTGTGGCGTCTTAGAGACTAACACATTTATTTGGGCATAAGCTTTCGTGGTCTAGAACCCACTTCTCATCAGATGAATTTGAATAGTCCCTCCCAGATGTGCTGGCTAACTACCTTGTGGGCGTAACCTCAAGAGCAAACATTTGAAATTCAGGTATAGAGCCAATACCCATAACTTCAAATCCAAAAATGATACACAATGATACACAAACAGCATAATCATATTCAGTGAGTCATAACCTTTCCATAGACATCTTAAATGCCACATATTGTACAAGGTTTGTTGCAATTCTATCAGTTTATGTATCCCTTCTGGTTTTTAGATAGCTAAAGCACTCCTTGTGCGAAGACGCATTTGTTTCCGGTGGCTCATATCTTTTTTTCTGCATCAGAATAGCTTGATATTGAGCCCCTAGTGTTAAATTTTTTAGGAACTGCCTGCCCCTTTTCAACTCCTTTTCATGGTGACTGCCTACTATTTCCCTGAGTTGGTTGAAATCTGCCTTTTTGAAGTCCAGTGTCCTTGTTTTCTTGTTCTCATGTCGTCCTTTCCTTAAGATTTTGAATTTTATCATGATAACTTCCTCTCAAGTTCTCAACTACATTTGTGCTTGAAACTAATTCATCCCTGCTGGTCAAAACCAGATCCAAAATGCATGACTCTGTAGTTGTTTCCTCAATGTCCCCTACACATGCTATTAACTTGCTAGATGAATCTCTGAGCAAGTGTATACATTTTTGACATACAGTGCAATGTTGTACATCACACTGAAACCTTCTGGAACACCTTAGCATATCTTTACAGAAACATTAAAATCTTCTGGACCACTTTATGACTAGGGATCAAGGGGTCCTTTTTTTTTTTCTGCTCTCTTGTGGTTCCTATACCACTCTTATCATAGTCTCAGAACACCTTTCAGAAGTACATATTAGCCATATGTAGTCCCCTTAGCTAAGGAAGTCAGAGCATAAGAGTAGGGTCTCCAAAAAAAAGCCAAGTAGTAGTCTCCTAGCTGATCCTGATCACCTAAGGAGATAGTTGTTGGTTATCTTTTATTCTTTGATTGTTCTTGCATTGTTTTGTCATCTTGGCATCATTGTACTGTATTCTTTGTCCAAGGGATCATTTGCAGAAGGAGAAGACTCTGAGACTTTCAATAAGCTAATAAGACATTTTCCATCTGTGCCATCCCCAGTTGGAAGTGTGGGTTCTTCCTCCTTTGCTTCTCTGAAGATTATATGTTTTCAAAGAACTGCAGGGCTCTCTGGTTGATGTGGTTCATGAGTCATTGATATCCTGTAGGCTAATCAGCCTAGAAGTGATTTTTAATTTGGTTAAAAATAGCACTCTGTGCTAGTTCTTATTGAAGAGGAGTGTACAAAACAAGTTTGGAGTTTTTTACAAAAAGCAGCTAAGAATGGATTATAAAGCTAGGGTGAAAAGGATGAAAAGACACACATTTTGCGATGTTTCAATAATGTAAAAAATAAAAAAATCCTCTCCTTCTCTTCTATTCTGCCCTCTTTTTCTTGGGCATACCTCAAACTTCTCTTTTGCTATTTTCATTAGAAGTGATGATGACATAATATGCAACTTTCTTCCCATCCACCGTTTCTGCTCTGTTACGTATCAGGATGGTTTTACTTGGTGGTTCCTTTGTAGTGCTGAATGGCAATTTCCCTGATGCCAAGCAGGTTATCTGGGGTATGACAGTATGGGTCACTGCCTTAATCTGTCAAGAGTGTTGTAGGGGATGAGATGCTGCTTTACTGCATGCAAGGGATTTGGGTTGTCTCTTAGCCCTGGTACAACCAGAGTTTCGTTGCAGATGAAGCCTCTTTGCTGCTTCCTGCTACACAATATGGGTAGAGGAATCCTTTATGGGATTGGGAAATAACAGATATGTGGCCTTTTCCCTGAAGAGTATTACTTATTTCCCTCTGATGTCATGGAAGGAAGCTAACTGGCTTCAAGATGGGGCAGGAAGTGTGTGGACAAGCCACCATAGGCACTCTTTGGATATTGAGGTTTGTTCTGGGAAATTACAGATAAGTCCTCTAGAAATTTATAGAGAATTATATCCCTGCTATCAAGTTTTACAGGGTGGTTCAAAAAACTGTAGAAGAGATCTCATTTTCTATTGATTCTGTCAGTGTTAAGAGTAATTTCTGTAGATTTTATCCTTATTAAATTCGATAGGACTTTTGGGGGGGGGGGGGGAGGAAATGAACTTCAGTAGGAGGGAACTGGGTTGTGTGAACTAAAAGTGACCCTCTGCCCAGATTTACAAATTTTCAAGAACTGCTCTGAGATTTGGAAATAGAACAAACTCTAACCCAGGCTCAGAATAAATGGATCCAGTGTGCATTGTGAATGCTTTTTGCGGTTCAGTTACGGTAATTGTTTCTGATTTGTAACTGTTATATTTTCCATTTTCATAAGGTACACCATTGCTGTATAAATGTTTTTGTTTGTATGTATTCATTTTATATCATGTTTGTTTTGTTTTGTAGCTTGTACCAGATGCCATTCCTGTAGGTACTGGGTGTTGAGTGTGTGAAACTATATTTTGGTTGAAATTGTGTGCATTGGTCTCTCTTTCCTTCATTTTTATTTCAGTAAAGCTGGGAAACTTTGGAACTATTGGTTATGTAGAGAAGTCTGCCTGTAACACTTTAAATACATTGGGCCATATTCATCTCTGCTGTAAGCCCACTTAAGTCAGTGGAGTTTTAACAGGGATATGTAAAAACTGCTGTATATATATATATATATATATATATATATATATATATATATATATATATATATATATATATATATATATATATATATATATATATATATATATATATATTCTTGCTACAGAAGACATTGATTTCTTATCAGATGGGTAACAATAAATAGTGTAAATAGATAAAACAAGATAAAACATACGACTTTTGTTCTGCATGCTCGAAGTGGTTCTTAGCTGCATATTAGTTTACAATATTTTGTGTGGTTTCTGATTGCTGGTTTATCTGAGCTGCTCAGATCTTTACAGACAGTTTGGCAGAGAGAACCTCAAATACCCAGTGTAGTAATCAAGAATGATAGTGCTAATGTTCAATCCTTATTTTTAAACAATGATTATATTTTATAATTATGATCACAAAAGTGACACATAGTGTTCCATTAGTTAGTTTCTCTGTCTCCCATATCAAATCTGCTTAATTTACAAGTCAAAGATTTTTTTCCTGATATCAAGCCTAACCTGCAATCAGAATTTAGCTGGCTGTTTTGTTAATGATGGATGAGACTGAAGAGAATGGTAACTTGCATTATTATAGCTTTGTGGAGGAGTATGTTTCTTTCCCTGTATACGTCCTAGCACAACCATCTTCCCAATATTCCATTCTGGATTCTAACCAGGTATTCACTTGCTTTGAGATGACAGTTCTAATGTCTGTGATGAAAAAAGAATTGCTGTTAGCATAGAAAAAAGCATCCATATTCCATAGATGATTGCAAAGAAAGTAACAGGCCACATAGATGGTCAAAAGCAAAGGGGTATAATGGAACGCAGGGAACCCAACAGGATTGTATGTTTGAAACAAAAGTCATCCAGAAAGTTAAATGAATCTTGTTCAGAACTTTGTGAAACCATACAAGACTTGTTTGGCTAGAAGGCTACACTGTCTTGAGGAATCATTTGTGTGATATCAAATTAAGTGGAAAGGTTAAAAGAACTAAACTGGAATGAACATTCTTAGAGTTATAAACAAATCCTTTAGCTGAACTGAGCCTATGCTGACTCAGTTCCATATAGAGATCTAAAAAATGGCTTGGAATTTTCTGAAAATCAAGTTTTGTGTTTAACTTTATAGAGTCTACAAGTAAACAGTCATTGCCACCACTTCTCCTGGAAAAATCATAATGGACACCCCTTTTTCTTGTTTTGGACTGTTAATGGCGAAAAGAGCTTTAATTTTACTGACAGCTATCATGGTTACAGCGTATCTTTAAGTGATAGGAAACCACTCATTTATAACACTTCTTGTGCTTAGTTTTTATCAGCTGAAGTGTTTTTCTAGCTCTAGGACTTAAATAGTATAATCTTTGTCTTCCAAAACCTGTGCTTCAGTGTCCTAGAGTACTTTGGACTGCAAAATTAAATCTTTTTTTTCCATCTTTTTGCCTTATTTTGTGTTTGCAACTGTTTATTACAGTACTATATTTTAGTGCTTTTGTTTCAAGTTGTTGAAATGTTTCAGTTATGCCTGCTAGGCCATGAGAATCTTAAGGTTTTTCACTTGAAGTAATTTTTTAATTCCTAAAATTTTCTGCATAGTTAATTAGCTAGGAGTAGAAGGAAATAACTGATCTTTAGGAAAGTTGTTTATGATACAGTTTGAGTAAATGCTTTTAGAACCAGAACAGTGCTCTCAGAAAAGTAATATTACAACTTTTGACACTGTATTTTAGTGTTCATAGCTGTGTGGCTATATTTTTGTCTGGTTTGTCTATAGAATTCCTTTGTGAGATGGGAGTCTAAAAATGATAACAAGTCTAAGCTTCAGATTTCATTTAGTAGCACTGACATAAATGTAGACTATGTCCATTTCTTCCTTATGTGTTAAAAATAGTGAAATGAAGAGCTTATTTTGAAGTATTTCACTCTGATATTTGTGCGTGGGTTCTAGGGACAGGACCTCAAAATGCATTATTTTTTTAAGACAAACAGGCATTTTGCAACCACTGGATTTGGTGAAGATGGTAATAGCTGTAATATTTCATGAATAATATTACTTTGGCCTTCTTTCCCTTGATCTGTACCATATTGGACAATTTCTGTGTGACTAATTTTCTAACTTAACATCCATTTTCTATTTTGATCACTCACATAGCAGCTCTTGCCATATTCTCTTATCTGTTTTAAAAAATGAACCCAGGTAACTAGTAGCCATGTTGAAAAATAGCAGAGGTAGTGTGTCCCAAATTTAAAAAGCATTTAGGTTCCAGTCAGATTATATAAAAAACAAAGGGGCGTTTATTTTCATAGAACAAGAGAGGAAATAAAATTAAAGTGTTTAAAAAGTTAACTGCAATACATAGTACCTGCAAAAGATCCAGTAAAATCAGTGTAGCAAATTAGATACATAGTTAAATAGAAGGTGCCCATTCCTCTGGTTTTGTATCATTGCAACAGCACAAATGCATAGAAAGATAACTTAAGTAAGCAATTAGTGGTTTCTCTGGCCTGAGGGAATCTGCAAGTGACATAGATTTGGCATGACTATGTTGTTCCCTGTTCCAAAGTAGGGCTGCCTCCCTGGCCAGAGTTTTGGCGTCCTCCTAAGGTTGCTCTAAATTTTTCCTCAACACAGACTTGTCATCCAGCAGCCTGAGAATCAGGGATCCACAATGTGACTTAGAGCCCCTTTTGCAGCTTTTCACCAATCCCCCAATCTCAGGCTACACTGGTTGCTAAGGAGCCAATCCATAGGTTCTGGCCATTAAACATCACATCTCTTGAGTAATTTTTGATAGCCCTTTCTGACTCTGTCATGGCAGTCCTAGTCTGTCCCTTTTTCAGACAGTGGGTGTCCGTCCTGTCTGTTCCAAAATGCAGTCTGACTACCTCTTCTCTGGAAAGGGTTATTATTGCTTTTTCCCGCACCATTGAAATAACCTTATCTACTCATGCTATGTAAAGGAAGACAAATTAGGGTGAGTTCCAGGTCAGACAATCAATATGTCTTTTAAGCCTCCTCATACCTTTTGGCACATACAAGATAAATTGCATATGCACACCTACTAAACTTCATAGGATGGTGAATTCAAAGCATGGAAATTTTCCCTACTAGACTGTTTGTTTAAAGAAGTCTTGAACTGCCAAATATATCACATATGTTTACTAAAAATGTTATTTTAAAATAAAAATAAATATTAAACTATCATATGTCTAGATTCTGAGGTTATTTTCATTTGTGGTCAAAGTAATTATCCTTATTTTTATCTGTGTGTAAGTGTTTTTATCTGATGTCTAAGGATATGCCTGAATGCTTTGTACTACAAAGTTTTTGCAACAACCAGATGTTAATCTTCAGCGTATGGTAGACACTGTTCATCTGAACTATTTTATTGCTGCACTACGCAAGTGGGAAGATTTCTCAAGATATGCTATGAGGACAAATGCTATGAATCAGAGATTAGAATCTTTATCTTGATAAAGTAAAATGCAGTTTTAAGAATTATCTGTTTAAAAGTTAAACTGTTATCACCCTGTTTTTGTAGGGTGTTTTGTTTTGTTTGGAAAACATTTTTGGGTGGAGGTTCCCTAATAATTTTTAATGTATTTTCAAATATTTTTTCAGAATATTACATTTTAAAAGAGTGCTAATAAATGCAATGTAGGTTGTTTGACGTTTCACAGATTCTATCAGTAATGATACTCTGCATTGAAAACTCTTAGACAGGGACCATCTTTTTGTTTGTACAGCACCTAGCAGAATGGGATTGTGGTCATTAACTAGGGCTTGTAGGCATCACGGTAATACAAATAATAATAATTCTGCTCATTTACACTATAATTAATGCTTGCCTGATTTTTTGAACATTTACATACTATAAATATACTATATTAATAAATATTTCTTTCTTTCTTTTTGAAGACAAAGGATCCACAACTCCATCTTTTCCTAAATGATTATAATACATTTTTCACTGTGACTCAGACTGGTATAACCCGTTACCTCACCTTACTCCAACCCGTTGACAGAGAGCACCAGCAGCTATACACCTTCTCGGTAAGCAATATTCTTTCAGAAGCACACCAGGACCTGCTCAGGTATTATTGCATTTTTAATGCTGAAAAAGCCAGTATGGTATTCACAAACAGAATTCTAAATGTTGATATGACAGAGAGAAAATAAAATAGAGCATATGCTTTTGAATAGGTTGTCCTCTGCTCTCACTCATACCCAGTTAATACCCATTTGGAGGATAGTAATAATTTAGGGATAGATCGTTAGTTTACAATTTGTCCTGAATAAGAGATAGCATGCAGCACCCAAGGAACAGCCCAAGGAATGAATTCTGACTTGGAGTTGCTCTTGTCCTTGTTCGTCCCTGGATCTGGATGAAGGAGGAGTAAGTTAGTTCATCCTTTACAAATAAAACAGCTTTCTTCTCCCATTGACCTGGGCATCTATCTGGTAGATAAAGAGGACTGAAAGTAGGATTATTCCCACTTCCCACAACTCTCTGCCACCTCCCTGCTCCCTTGCTGACATTGAGGAGGCATAAATGTGTGAGCGGCTCAGAGAAATTTAGGAAATTTTGGTGTGTATGTTCAACCCAGTCCTGCAAGATACCAAGTGCCTTTTGGAAGGTGCCAAATCACTTCAATTCCTATTGATTTCAATGGGAACTAAAGGTAGGCTGTTCTTTGCAGGGTTGGGTCCAAAGTGAGATTATTTTCAAATACCAGTTTCCTTTCCACATCTTGCTCATATTGATAACATTGCTAGTTTGATGGTTTAACTATTAATAATATCCTTAATTTTGACCAATAAATGCATGCTCATAGTATCCACTTGATGAAAAAAAATCCTCTCTACACAGTTCTGTGCTGTAGAAATTCATTTAGTTTCAAACCAGTACTGGTTTGGTGTAAGTATAGAGAATCAGAAACTATGTAAAATTCCCCACAATGACAAGAAGAGTGAGGGACAATGTATACATGCTTCCAAAATGACCCCACCTCTGAGCTTTATTAGGAAACTTGGGACAAAACTAAGGCTTCAACAATCATTCCTTTCCTATTGTCTGAGACACTGAGGTATTTTATGCCAGATATTGTGGAAGAGAAATGTAGGAACTGTCTCTAACCCCACTGGGGTGCTCCTCAGATCACATGAATCCCCTGCAGGGGAGTTACAGTGAATGTCTTGTCCTTTGGGTTGCCCAAGCAATGCAAAGTGAGCACAGAAAGAGTGACAGAGTCCTGTGGCACCTTAAAGACTAACTAAAGTATTGAAGCATAAGCTTTCGTGGGCTAATACCCACTTCGTCGGATGCTTGCAGTGAAAGACAGACAGAGTGAGAATTTACCCCTCTAAATAGTAAAGAGCACAGGATGGGAATGTAATGAAGATACTGGGCTGGGACTTGGTAGATCTCAGTTCAGTTCCTGGCTTTACCATGGACTTTCTATTTGACCTTGGGCAAATCACATATATTTTTGTGCCTCAGTTCTGCTCTGTAAAATAGTTCTTTCTTTTTCTTATCCCTTGACTTGTCTATTCAGATTTTTTTTTTTTAGGCATTAATTGTCTAACTTACCGGTTCTCAACCAGGGGTACACGTACCCCTGCGGGTACACATAGATTTTCCCTGTGCTCTTGTTGACATTGAGGAAGCATCATACATGTATTGAAGATTCAGTAAAAGTTAGGAAAATCTAGTGTGTATGTATAACCCAAACCTTCAAGATCCCAAGTGCCTCTTGGAAGGTGCTGAATTCCGTCAAGTCCCATTGATCTCAATGGAAGATAAAGGTACTGAGTTTGTTGCAGATTTGGGCCTAAAGTGAGGTTATTTGAAAATGCTGGATTAGGTAGAGGTCTCACATTTGCAGATCCTCTGGCATTGTACTCCATATATTTACACTATCTTTCGTGTTTCGTTTTTCAGTGCATTACTGACTCTTTTCATCTGAATTCGAATGGTATCATCATATGGGTAGTCTAGTAAGAAAAGTGTACAGATTTTCTTGGTAGGTGCCAAAACATGCCAGATTGAACACAAAAAGAAAACGGATTTTACTTGCAAGAGTTCATTTTATTCATAGTTGTGTTTGTCTTAATTCTACCCTATTAAAGTGTTTTTCTGTATTCTTTATCTCTTTGAAGATGACAGCTTCTGATGGTGTACAGGAAAGTACTGCAGTTGTGGTCAATATCTTGGTGATTGATGCAAATGATAATTCACCAACCTTCTCCAACATATCATACAATGTCAAGATTTATACAGACATGAGGCCTGGGGAAAGCATTATCAAGGTAACCTCATGTCTTTTATCTAGCTGTCTTTAACAACACTTTGCTAGCAATATGCAGTTTTGAAGTTAGTATCAATTGTAAGTGTACTAGAAATGGGTAGAAATGAAGTGTATGTCTTCCCCCATTTAAAAAAATGATATGGAGCTTTAAAAAAAAATAACACTTGTGAACCTCAAAAACTTTGTAGCTTAGTATGCTTTGAATAATACACCAACAGTTCAGCTGTTTATCAGAATTTTAGGGTTAGAAATCTTGCACAAATAGATATTCTCCTAAACTTTCCAGCTTTTGATGAGATGTGAACTGTCACAAAAACAATTATTCTCCTGCCTGTTGACAACTCCATATATAGTCCCAAATAAAGCCTGTATGTGGATAGGCACATTATTATGAATTATCCAGAAATATTTCTAACTTGCCTTTTAATGAGAGTCAGATGAACAATGGCCATTAATTTTTCAGTCCATGACATTGACTGCATCATTCATATAGTAGTGCACTGTTAAACCTGAGAAATGTGGTTTATAGTAGAAGAAAGGAGAAGTATTGTTTAATATTTGTATATAGCACTTTAAATAGTGAGTAAAACAGTGGGTGAAATCTTGGCCCTATTGAAATCACAGGCAAAACTCCAACTGATGGTATTGGGGCCAGAATTTATCCATGGTCTTTGCCCCTAAATACTTGCAGTTTAAATTGATCACAACAAGACAAAAATATTCTGGGTAGAGATTAATAGGCAGGGAGAATGGAGAAGGTGGTAAAAAAAAACCTTTTAAATAAATATATTAGGTAATTGAATTCATGAGGGAGTGAATGTGGTTTAAGAAGTGGAGTAGATGTCAAGTCTCTCAGAATGTATTCCTTGATCTGCATTGACTTGCTATATATACATGGAAAAGTCATCTGGCCTCACTGTGCATTCGTTTTCCCATCTGTAAAATATCTACCTCACAAGGTCCCGTGAAGCTTGACAAGAGAGTCTAGTCTGTAAAGTGACTTGAAAGTGAAATGTGACATTATGGATTTCCATGTTAATTGTCAACCTCAATGATTTCCATATCAAATGTGCTCAGTGAACACATTTTTTAAAGTTCTGGATTTATTTTTCAAAGCAAGTTCTGCAAACTTACTCTACAATCTTAGAATCAAGCTTTGTTGTTTCTTGTTCACAATAACAGTTCTACAGGATGATAAATCAAGGATTTCCCCCTCAGCGTTCAGCACCCATCCACAAGCACTTTGGTTTCAATTATGCTACCAGTGACTTTTTTGCAATCCCATTGTCTTTAATGAGTTTGTACAAATCCAACTGAATGGGACTTAAGAATTGTCTACATTAGGAAAATGTGTACCAGTGTAAACCCCCAATGTAGACGCATTGCATCAGTGCAACACAGCTGTTTAAACTTATGCTGGTGTCCTTTCTTCTGCTGTCCTTTTTCTCTGCTTCTTCCTAGGGTTTGTAAGAACGAGAGAATCCGCACAACCAAATACAGTATACTCCAATTATCCAAATAGCAGGGCAGGGAGGGGAGGAGAGGGGGGGCACAGATTTTGTTCATATAATAGAGATGGCAGGAGCCATTCAGCAGCAGGGTGGCTTCCCCATCACCAGGGGCTCATCCTCCTCTCAGTCTTGTCCTGGAGTCTCTGCTCAATTATCTGAACTTCCACATTATCTGAATTTTTTTCTTGTCCCCCAGCATGTAATACATGCTGCAGAGGGGCTATATCATATGTTGATGAATAAGGAAGGCATTTGCGTAATGAAGAGGTTTGGATCACAGGGTTTCAGAAAAACGGGAGTATACTGTAGTGCCTGAAAAATTCTTATCAAACCCACATGGCAGAGTTCAGTTTTGATATTTTGCTCATTGTACGTACAAACTGTGAGACTGATGATTTCCTGCAATATCTTGACTGAACTTAATTTAATAAAGTTAAACGTCATTGAATTAAGGTTAATGCCTTTGGGGATATATTGTATGAAAAATGCAGCTATGTATGTAGTATTGTGGCATTGTATGTATCTTCTCTAGTGGGGGGAATCCTAATGTACTATATCCCTTAACAGCCCTTTGAAGCAACCCTTCTGGAAAGGTATGCATATACTAGTTCAAACTGCATTCTCCAAGGACAAAGAGAGAAAGTTATTATATAAATAGCCTAGTTTTAAACTGGCTCATGGTTTCTTCCTGATCCAGCAAACAGACAGGATCTTGCCAGAATCCATGTTCGGGTTGTGTTGGATTCTGGTCAGCTTATTAGCATGTGTGTAAGTTTGTTTATTGGTTTGAATATATTTTCTTTAATGCTTTTTACCTCAAGAATAAAGTGGTCTGGCATAGGAGGTACTATGTGATACCTCTTAACTGTAGCATTTACACTTGTTAGCCATCTCTAAGGAGAAAGCAACCAAGTTTTGCTTTGGCAGCCTGTCTCTCCTGGGTATAACACAGGGTGGCTAAGGAATACTCCAGTCAAAAGGGTGAGGAACACATGTCTCCATCCAGGAAAGGCAACAGATAGGGAGCTGTAATTCTGAGAATGGGTGCCTTTGCTGGACCACTGATGGGACATACAGGTGTAGTTGCCCTGAACTGTAACCCAAGTAATCTGTGAGCTACAAAATGAAAATTTGTCCTAAATATCTTGAAAACTTAATACAAATTATAGATCACTTTAATAAGTATGTACTGGTATGATAAAGCACTATATATATTTTTGAAAGACCCACTGATGAATGTAGTGGTATACCTCATGCCTAACCATGGAATATAAATCTAAACTTTGGAAATTTGGCAAGTCATTCTCTGTTGTCTGTTTCCTAATCTACATACTGGCACATTAGGAAGATGTTAAAAATCCTGCAAGAGATCCACTGGGATAAAATCCCCTGAAATTCAGGGAACTGGCTGTAACCATGCCTCAGTGGGTCACAACTGAGGATGCCAGATTCAGGATGAACTGCTGAGATGTAGGGCAGTGTGGCAGGGCAGAGGTAAACCCCTTTAGGGTCCTGCCAAAATTCTGGCTACAGCCTGCTCTCCCACCAGGAGGCCAGGGGTAGAGAGACAGGTATTCAGCAGGGAGCCCAGCCGCAAGCCATAAGGAGGGCTGGCTTAGAGGAACATTCTGAGCTAAGTGCTGATAGCTGAGCTGAGGCACCTAAAAGCCCTGGGCAAACCTCAGTGAGGAGGCTAGCCTGAGAGGAGACAAGAGGGCAGTATCACTCTCTCTTTACCAAGAAAGGAAGCTTCAAAGGCCAGGAGACCCTGGGGGGAGGGTCTGGGAATTGCACAAACACTGTTAATAAAGACACTTGGGTGAACCACCAAAAGAAGGCATTGAGGACTCTTTATTATACCAGCCTAAGCACAGGGCTCAGGCTCAGGAGGGAGAAAACCTGCACAGACCCTTTGACAGGCAGATAAATCCCAAGACTAGTGGCTAATCCCCATTGGATATACTAAACTATCAGCAAAATTAATCTTCTGTTTCACCACACTGGCTAGCAAGAAGTCATAAAAGCAGTTTCCTTGGACTTAAATTGTCAAAGCCTCTTTTGTAAATTTAATTAACCTTACTAATGTATATATTTGTATATTCTACTGATTTCTCTTTTCATGCTGTCACAGTAAAAACTGGTCCTGCCCCAACTGCTGAAGTTAGATACTTATGACCCTGGATTTTTTTTTCCTTTTTCTTGTGTGTGTTTTTATTGTTGGTGTTCAATGCGGAGGGGTATTGTAGCACTTTAACTATGTCATCAAGTTTTTATAGTAAGTTTTCTTTGGAAGGTTAATGAGTATGAGCAATTGCATAGGGTAAATGTAGAATATTTGATTACAGGAATATGCAGTTTGAGAGATATTTAAGATATAAAAAACTGTGGTGCATCCCTGCTTTTTCACTGGAAGTGCTTCTGCAAACCCTAAGGGAGTATAAAAAGTGGATTTTATGTGTTGCAGTTTGATGTATTGTCTTTATCTAAGCATCACAGGGTATCTAAGCGAATACCAAAGGCACTATTATATGGAATGTAGAGCAATTGTGAAACTACACCGTTTATAAGGCGTCCTATACAGAATTTGTCAAGAAACCACAGAATTAGAGAAGTGTGTTCCAAGGACACTGTGTGACACTTTGATTTGTTATAGACTTTCTAATATGAGTTGCTTACTATTTTGAAAACAACTGAAGAGTTTCATTATTAAAAAACATTTCAAACATTCAATCTGAGTATAATATGCTACCTGAAGAAAGCTGTGAAATGCTTTGCCTGTTCTAAAGAAGTGTGTATCAGAAAGATAGTTCAAAATAAACTTTAAATGAGCTGAATATTATAAAAGTTTAATTTTAAAAAGTCTTTAACATACCTATGTTCACTTGGAAATGCACCTTATATTGCTATACTGTATGTGAAGTCAATCATGCACTTCAATTTCAGGGCCAGTGCATTTTACCTAGGTTACAGTTAATTATAACTATCTATACCTCATTTAATCCATTGTTGCTTCTTGAGAAAGAGTTAATTCTACACATTAGCTTAGCATGCAACAGCAGTAAAAGCCTCTGTCACCTGCTGCATGCTGAATCCATAATTTGAATGTTGCATCTACCAATACCTCCAGATCATTTCCTCTTACCATATTAAAAAATTCAGTGCATCGATACTATACTGAACTTGGGTATTGTTTTTGACTAAGTGCCTCACCCTGCACATTAAAATTGATATTCCGCTGAGCCTATTTGTTTAATCTATCAATATTCTGGGAGGGAAAAAAAAAGCTACAGCCCTCAGTGTTTTATTCACTCCCTGTAGCTTAGAATCATATGTAAATGTAATTGTCTTGCATGCTACAACTTTGGTTGTACTCTCCCCTGCTTGCTCTAGTAGCAGGATACTGTGTATGGTTTCCTTCTTCCTGTCTTCCTTTCACCAGGGGTCTTGGGAGCAGATGACTCTAAGGTTGTAAATAATATTCTCTGAACTGCAGTGGCATGACCAGGGCCAGCAGTGTAATAATATATTATATTCTAATCCAGGAAAGGATTTGAGTGACAGGCTGGTGATAGGCCACCTCCACATGTGCTTCTGCCAGCCTACTGAGTGTTGCAGGGGCAAAGAGGAGGACTTCTGGCTCCCAGACAGTTACTTGAACCTGCCTCCATGTTTGCTGACTCTGTGGCTGCACTAGGGGCTGTGAGAGCAAGAAAGCAGGAAGGCAGAGGGGCCAGCAGGAATCTTTAGAGGAACCATCGCTTTTTCATTCTTCTGTGTATGAGCCCAGCAGGGGAGCACTTCTGAAGTCAGAGCTGCTTAGTGTGGGTTCTGACATTTTTCCATATCCCCTGCTGTTCTACTGTAGGAACTGATGCCTATTGAGGCTTCATACCTTCTGCTGTCCAACACCAAACATGAGTAGCAGGGGATGGAGATGTGAAATTTTTTGTCACTTTTATTTCGTGACTATTCAGCCAAATGTTCCAGTATGCCATGTTGATGTATTGGTCGCTGTCTATATCAACAAATTACATACTTAATGGGAAGAAAATATTCACTGTTAATCAATCAAGAGGTACTGGAAGTCACAGGTTTTATCTTTGGGGTTTCCAGTGCACCCTCCCTCCCCCCCCCCCCCGACTCAGAACTGAGGAAACTAGCTGTTGCTCTACCCCCGTTTGGGGAAAAACTACATAGAAGAACCAGCTAGAGATGCAGCCATTAGGAAGCAGCAGATGCAGCCAAAATACAGACCCTGAGACATTCGGAGAACTTCCTACAGTTTTACTGAAGTTTGCCTGCATTGTGCTGATTGCCTGTTTGTTCCAACCCTCTCTCTTCCTCTCCCACACAGTCTCTTCACCTCCTCAACTTCACTCCATGCTTGCCCCACTTAATCTCCCCCCACCACCTTGTTTCCCTCACCTCTCTTTCCTTCAGTGTCCCTTCTCCCTTCACTTTTCTTTACATTTAACTGCTCCCTTCCTAACTACCCATCCCCCCTCAACCCCTCGCCCTCTCAAAACCATGGAACGAATATGATGTTTGCTGTCATTACATTGTTCGCTCTGCTTGTGTGCTATATGCCTTTCCCCTGTCCTGTCTTGTCTTGTCTATTAGATTGTAAACTTTTTGGAACAGGGACCGTCTGCCATTCTGTTTGTACAATGCCTAGCACAATGGGACCCCATTCCTGATTGGTCCATAGGCACTAACCTAATAAACCTGCTTAATAATGTTACTTCAGCTATTTTCCCCATATCTGAGTGTAGCAGCATGCAATCCCTCTTTTTTTCATTTTGTGAATGTGTTATTAATTAAGATGGCTGTTCTAATGTATGATATAAAGTTCAAGGGACAAGCACCACTACTGATTTATTTATAGATATTTATGTGCTTTCTATGGAATAATCTGTTCATTCTGGAAAGAGAAATAATCTGTTCATTCTGGAAAGAGAAATGATAAAATGTGCATACTTTTGCTCTGTTCTGAAGAAATAGTCTTCCTGAATCCCAAGCAACTGAAGTGAAAACCTTGCCTACTTGTTCTATATGTCTGTTGTGTGACTAGAGGGTATCAATACACCCTATTCACACAACAGACATATATAGTATCTATTGTATCTATTCAATACAGGATATGCCTGTAGTTCCAAATCATTTTAGTGCAGTTGGTAAAAAAAACAGATTCCCTTTATCTCCTATCAGAGACTGTACATATCATATTCCGGTAATACACTAGGAGTAGGAAGCAAGAGCTGCTGTGTATCTCATTACAAAGATAGGAATCTACCATTTTCAATAGCATAAATTCCCATTTCTAGCCCTTATGGATCATAAGATATCTGACCCTAAACTTGCACATCCTGGGTATCAGAGCTTTATAATTTTGTGGGAGGAATGTCAAAAACAGAGTTGCAATAAATGGTTCTGGATTTCCTGTGCATAATATCTCTCTCTCTCTCATAGATGTGTGTGTGAATGTGCACCTTTATCATTTCGCCTGGATTCAGTTATATAACCAATTATATAATACACCTCCTAGTCCCACTGCCCACAAATGATAATGTCATTGTTCCTCACCTTATATGAACAGGTTTTTATGCAAGACTTGACTATCATACGTTTTGACAGCAACAGCAACTATCCCAATGCAGTTTTAAGGAAGTCCGAGGTAGGGAACTTTTCCATGAATAAACTTCAGACCCCCAATCCAAACATTTATTTTGTTCTTGTAAATAACATGTTTGGTTGGGGGTTTTTTAGGTAGTGGCAAAAATTCCCATTGATAAAGAATAACATCAGTGTTGTATTAATTAGCCTTTCATTAATGCTTAGATTTTGTAGTTTACTTGCCGTTCTAAATAAATTCAGGATTGGTTGTTTTGGATTTTTTTTCCTCATGCACAATTTTCTTTCATTCACTTTATGATGTTCTAATTTTAAATTACGTTTTCCATTGACAATATTTTTAGTGAGTAAATGCAGTGTTTCTCCCTTTGAAAACTTTCTTCTCCCAAGCAAGATACCTTGTTGAGAGACAATAAAATAGAATGGAAGGTTGATTCGTACTTACATTCTGATGTTCAATTTCAGCTCAGTGCCATAGATGCAGATCAAGGACCAAATGGGCAGATCATATACGAAATTCTGGCCGGGGACCAGGGAGACTTCATCATTAACAATCGAACGGGCCTTATCACCATCGCTCCAGGAGTTGTATTGTCAGTGGGTAGGTCCTATGCTCTCACTGTCAAAGCAAGTGACAATGCTCCTCCTGCACAAAGAAGGTAATTAAGCGTATAATAAAAAAATATTTAGTTAACCTATGTCTATCCCAGAAATTAAATTTAAGAAGAGCAGAATATTCTTCTTCATAAAAGCTGTGCTGCATCGGCAATTCAGAGGGGTGTGGCTTCAATTTACTCTGTTTTGTGCGTTGATCCCACTTGAACTTTTCTTTTGATAAGTACTTTATTAGAAATGAGTCTAAAACTTGCATTTTGGTGGCTTATTTACATATTCTCTGCAGTTCACATCTTTCACAATTCAAGGGGAATGAAATAATCTCCTTTTTAAAATTAAATTATTACCTGTTGAATTGTATCTGTCCTTGTTTGTATGAGAAATTAAAAGTGAAAGAAAGCAAGATAGATGATGGTGGTTCTGAACATAGCTTGCTATGATGCAGAAATGATTAATAATAGTATCTTCAGAATGATCCCTCAGCTGGCAACTGCCTTCTGCCCAGGTGACAAGGTATTATAGAATTCATGTTCATCTGGACTTGGTTTATTTTGTTACATAAATTGCAAGCTGTGCAAATAATGAAGTACACACCACTAAAACCTAAATTCATACCAGCAAAGTCATTTAATGTCTAATCTCAGACTACTGTCAGATCAGAGCAGTTTGTATGTTGTTTGGTTGGCTCAGTATTGTCGTGTTCCCCAAATAAAGCTATCCAATTCCACTTTCCTGCTTCTTTTGTTTTTGCTTTCTGTGTACTGAAAATAAGCAAAAATATTGGCGCTTCACTATTGTGTAGAGAAATACATAACAATGGTTGAGATGACATGTTCTGGGCCCAATGCCAGTAAAGTGGTGGTGTGCTGAAAATGTGACAAGTCCATTCTCCAGTTAAGAGGACTG
This sequence comes from Sternotherus odoratus, assembly GCA_032164245.1. Taxonomy (NCBI): domain Eukaryota; kingdom Metazoa; phylum Chordata; order Testudines; family Kinosternidae; genus Sternotherus; species Sternotherus odoratus. Next base: position 76,254,368 of record JAVMKO010000005.1, read on the forward strand.
GGATAAATGGCAGTCTTGTGTATCTGCACTTCTCAAATGTTTCTCACATTCACAAATGAGGCAGTCAGTGTAAGACTAAGATATCATCATGTGGGTTGACCCAGATGCCTCTCCCTTGCCCACAAAGACCAACATCTGCTGTTAAGTCTGCAAGCAATCAGCAAACTCTGGTGGCTAGAATCAGCAGGGATGTTATTTGTTTATTCCAAATTAGTATATATTTTCAATTATTGGAATATGCTGATTCATCAGACTATTTACAAACTAAGCTCTGTAAACATATGATCTTATTGGTCTTACATTTTGTCTTCCCTTCACTCTGATCGGGTGTTACACTCTTCTGTTGCACCATGCTTCAATTTAGACTGTAAGCTCTTTGATGCAGATACTGCATAGTCTTACGTATTTGTAGAGGGTATAGCACACTGGGTCCCTGATTAGTTGGCTCTGATATAGAAATAATTATGCCATTCCAAGTAGGTATTGAAGTTCATTCTCAGATGTTTCTCCCTTGACCACTAGCACGGAACAGGAAGACCTTTAAGGGTGTTGTTAAAATATTTAAAGCATTTGACTCAAAGGCTAACTCTCTTAATATTCATGGTGTCCATTATGCCTTGGTCCAAGGTAGACTTTTCATTCTGTACAGCACTGCTTTCACTATTAATAAACCCTTTACCAAATCTTTAAAGAATTATTAACACATGCCCTGAGATCTATATTTTAATGGTATCCTGCTGGGGGATTAATTCCTTATGTCTATAAGAGATGCTACTTATTACAATATTCACCGAAAGCAAGTTAAAATCTAACTTCTTGTAGTTCCATTGATCTATTTTGTTATAGACTTATAGACAAAAGTCTATAAGTCAAAGTCAAAAAAAGACTAGTCATTTGGGATGCCTCCCTTTTTGAGTGTCCAACATGAGATGCATTAAGGGAACCTGACTTCTAGAGAGTGGATGTTCAGAACTTTCAGAAAATCAAGCCTTTCTCAGGCATCTTGAATGAATCACCCAAAATTACTAGTCAGAGATTAGACAAGGTTTATCCAAGATAGACAGATGGCAACAGAAGAGAGTCTGGCTTTAAATTTAAGTAGTGCACAAAGGTTATTTTATTTCATTCAGTGAAATCAAATCTTTGAATAAATGTCTTAATTGTTATTAAAGGGGTAATGCTGCTATTCTCAGATCCCATACCCTGATACCAGAGCAATCGTTTGAATAAATGTCAATAGATTTTGCTTGTTTGTTTATTAAAGAATCGAGTAAGAGTGCCCACATGCACTCTTGTTACCGGCTATAGTCATGGAATCCCTTTGCTCAGAGAGTATGTGACAACATGCAGAGTACAGTGCACATTGTAGGTGAGGTACATGACAAAGCAGAGCTGCATATGGATGGAATCTTGCTGTTTTTGATGACTCTGAGGAGATAAAGACATTTAAATCTTTGCAAATGTATATGTGTTTAAGATGGTTTGATAAATCTGAAAAAAAAATTGGGGGGGAATCCTGGCAGCTAAATAATGTGTTCTATAAAGAAGTTTCAGTTCAAATATATAGTTAACTCCTTGAGGTTATTGTGGTAAAGATCTCTTAGGATCTGGAACAACTAGACCTTAATTTTTACCCATGAATGCAACAAATAAGACACTGTGATCTGTGGAACACACATACAATATTATTGGAGGATTGCTAACATTTAGAAGAAGATTTCTGAAGTTGTTACATTCCAGTCCCTCCCCATAATAATTCCAGACAGAATTCTAACACACATACAGGAAGGACATTCTTTCATATTTTAGCTGAGAGAAAGAGTCCAAGAATTAATGAGGTTACACAAACCCTAATGATGATGGGCCAGAAGAGCCGTACCAAATCTAATACACTCTTACAAAATATTCCAGTTATGGACTTTAGTAGACTGAGGGCTGTGATGAGCAAAACAGACTCTGACGTACACTTTCCAGGTTTGCATAATAATGTGAAGTGGCAGCAATCTAGATTTTGGGGGTGGGAGGACTGACTCTAGGCAGGTTCTTTTAATAGTTTAGGGAAGTTGAGGAGAAGGTTTGGCTCTGACTCAATATTATACTGGAACAGTATAGGAACAGTGCTGCATTGCTTTTAGAGCAGCTCACAGAAAGGGTACAGTCTCTAAGGAAAAAATGACTACCAGATAGAAACTCTCTTTGTTTCCCCAGAAAGCTTGAGGGAATCTATTTGGACAGACCAAGCTTTAGACTAGGTCTTGTTTTTGTTGCTTCCTCTTTATACAGCAAATAAACAAATGAGGACATTAGAATTCTAGTAAAGAGCTGAAAAGATCTGTTATTAATAGTACTCATATAATTAGATTGGTTTATTTTTTTAAGCTTTCAATATAAAAAATGAGATGAGTGATGTGTAACTAATATTTTTCTGGAAGACTAGAAAACTAAACATTTTAAATTCACTCAAAAATTCATTTGCCTACTTACCATGTTTCCTTTTTAAAGTATAGGGGAATACTGATGTTGTTTTCATGTAACACTATAGTAACTGAGGCCAAATATTAACTTTTTAATAGTCACTGCTATTTACTGACTATTTTATAGTAACAAGTTTATTAATAGTTTTTGACTTATCTACAGCTCATGGCATTTCTTGACGAAAGCCTATGTTATTGACATCATTGGTTCAGGATTGCATCCTGGGGATATAGCTGTTTGTTTAGTTGAAGAGTGACCTAATTCAATAAAGTACAATGGTTCTACTTATAACATTTCTTCCTTTTTTGAGATAAATTTTCTATACTTAGAATAGGGGAATACAGCTGGATTTTCCCTCAAATGTGACCATTATTCCTGTGAAAAAATAAGGTCATTTAATTGGGTTTAGTAAGAGTTCAATAAGAAGTAAAGAAACATGAAATAGTAATTTAAATGAGAAAAAAATCTCATTGTCAAAAAAAGTAATAAATGATTGGGTTCTGCTTTGTAAATCCAAATTTAAAATTAGCTGAATTCTATGTCTTATTTTTGATTAACACTTCAAATTAATGGTTAGTAATTCATTATAACCTTAGGGTAAGATAATTTACTTGATATTCTTAAGATATCAATTATTAGCTAGCCTTAGTAACATGGTATTATGTGTACTAAATTATATTTAACTACATTAATCAAAGACAAATATGTCATGCTTAATTCTGTCAGCTTTTTGTTATTTATATCATAGTTAAGGAGTCATTCATGAGCAATTTCCAGTGTATTGAAAAAAAGGAAAGGCATTTGTGATATATGAGCAATTATAGAGTAGATGTTAAGGTTTCCTGTCCTCTTCCAGTTCTTCTTAGACTGTAGGATCATTACAGTTAATGATGAAAACAATCCACCAGATCAGGTCCATCCACCTGCCCATCTGCATCATAACATTCTTGGAAAACATCCTGAATGTAAATGCATTTTCTCTTTGATGGGTGTCTACAGTGATGCAGTATCGCCTCAGAAATGAGAGTCCACTAATATGCATACAAATCTCTTTGTACTTCTACATATATGCTAGCATACTTTAAAACAGTACTGATGATCAGTTGGAATACACTGGCCCAGATAATGATCAATTTCTGTATAGCCAGAGAGACCTGAATGAGAAGGAGCCCTCTCCCCCTTGTGTAACTACTGAGGGTCCTCCCTCACCTATGTTGCCTTCACTGAGGACTTTCCGAGGGTGCACAGAGACACCAAAAATAAGTCCAATCTCTCCAATGCCACTTTGGGAATGGTGTGGCTTTTCATTGCCCCCTATATGGGTAATGTGGTGTTCAGTCATCACCCTGGGCCAAAGGTGCTTGAAAAAGACCCTCTTTATTCAGTGACCAGTTCCATCTTTCTCTGCATTTCCCCTTCCCTAGACCTCCTGTCTGGTAACCTATGGTGTTTAAAGGCACAGTTTCCAAAACCACAAAATCTTTTCCCATACAGAATCAAATAATAACAGTTAATCAACAACATTTATGTAACACAATTTAAATACTTGTAACCAACCTAGTTACTAAAATGGTCAATTAATACCTCTAAGACACTTTTTCCCATACTCGTTATCCTGGAGTTCCTGTTGGGTTTTTTGGCACTCAGTGTTAATTTAGAGGAGCATAACCTAGAGTGCTGTATGTTCCAGTCCTTTCCCCTCCTTCAGCCATCACTGTCTTCTATCCCAGAAGAAACATAGCTGGCTTTCATCAGTCAAGAATTTCCCTCAATGGGGGAATGTGGATTAGTGCATCAGAATTTGACAATGTGTCAGAAAAGACATAATACTATTCAGGGATTTGGGGGCTCATTTTTGCAAAGCACACACCAAGTTAGTTCCTTTTAAAAATATTTTAAGATTCTGATAGGGTGAGACGGGAGTCTGGGTTATTTCTGAGACAATGCAGGAAGAGGTGTGACTTGAAGAGTTTTGAGCAGGAGAGAGAGGTTGTGAGACCTACAGGATTAAGGAGGACAGTCCATAGATATAGGAATTGTAGGTTACATTTCCATTCTGCTTTAAATTGATTTTGACCTGGATTTGGTTCTTTTTCTGTCGTTGCAGGAGCTCCATCACTACTGTTTACATTGAGGTACTTCCTCCAAACAATCAGAGCCCTCCCCGCTTTCCCCAGCTGATGTACAGTCTTGAAATAAGTGAGGCCATGAGAATTGGTGCCATTTTGTTAAACCTGCAGGTACAGAATACTTCAGTGTAAGCCTTTACACAGCTACTTCTGCTTACGCGTGTGACACTCAGGGTCCTGTCCTCCTCTTATAGAGGTCAGACAGTCTGTGAGGATTAAAATCTATTCTGTAACAAAGACATAGCCCATAAGAAAATGCTGACTTGGCATTTTTGTAACATTTCAGATTTCTAGCTTACCAAAATATATTCATGCATAGCTTTTAACCAGCCTATTGCTCAGAAGTGTGATAAAGAATAGATATTTAAACTTTTCTTTGAATTTAACATTTGTGTAGGTTGTCGGCATGAAAGCCCTTGATATTGAAGAGCTTGTATTTATTCATCAGACAGAGTGGGGTCAGTGGTTATGCAAACATCCCTAGAATGATTCACTAGTCTCAACACTTCTAAAAGTGAGAGAACAATTCGGTTTCTGTGTCCATTGATTCCTTAGCCTATCTGCTGATACTGCCAGAAAAGGAGGCCAGGTGTGTTTATTGTAGCTGCCCACTATGAAGTTCACTGACAGTAACAACTCATTGTTTCATATGTATTATGACTGTTCAGTTGTGCAATTACTTTCAGTCACTGTTGACTGGAACTTGATTTGAACCAGTGACCCACAGGCAAAATGTTCACTGTCCCAGTTAGAGTCCTCTGATATCTAATAACTTAGGACCTACTATGGCCATAATCAACAAGCTTTTCCTGATAGGAAGCTGAGAATCTTCTCTCATTCTAGTGGCTTAAAATTCCTATTTCTGATCCTGAGCAGTCATGGTATTCGACCACTGAACCTGTCAGTGCAAAAGGGCTTTACCTTTGAGGCATTATATTTTGAGAGGTAATTCCAAATTTAGGGAAGGAAGAAGGAAGTGTGTGTGTGTGTGTGTGTGTGTGTGTGTGTGTGTGTGTGTGTGTGTGTGTGTGTGTGTGTGTGTGTGTGTGTGTTTTAAATTACTGCTATTTGAAAGTGCTCAGAAGTTCAGAATGGAGTAGTAGATGGATTAGTGGGCAGGGTGCAGCTGAGGTGATCCAAGATGTACGGAAAATGCAATTTCATGTGGTCCTGCAGTTCTTTACATGACTTCAAAAGTTGTTATATGGTTGTATCATTGCATATAGGCTATGGCTAGGCTATGAGCTATGGGTGTGATTCCCAGCTTGCGTACACACATGCTACCTCAGTTAGACCTAGTGTCAATGGAAATAGTCATGTAGCCGGTAGCCGCACAGGCGGAGGAAGCAGCAGCGTGGTTTGGCTGTGCCGGGTGTAAACCCGCCTCGACCCAGTGGCTATGCCTATGTGTATGTGAGCTGGGAATCGCACCTCAATCTACCTCATAGTGTGGATGTAGCTATATTGTGTGTGCAGATAGAATACAGTATTTTAAATTGTTATATACTTACTTTCACCCTGGTTCTCTACTCAGTTTGCTATTTTTATACTATTGTAGAATCAGGCCCTTGTAGCACAAAACCATGAGTTTTTCAATAAATATGGGCTTGAGTTTTTAAAGGAGAGAGGCATCCATATCCCAGTTGGATTTAGGCAACTAATTCTCTTAGGCTCATTTAAAAAACCTAACCTGAATGTATTTATCCCAAATGGAGTTTGTGCTAAATGTTGTCATTGGGTAACTAAAACTCGGCAGTGCAAAATAGTAAGAGAGGTAGCATTTAGGGCTGTCATACCATTAACAAAATTGCAATTAACCACAAGATTAAAATAATTATCATGATTAATTTCCATTTTAATTACACTGTTTATAATAAATTTAAATTTGTATTTTATTATTAATATTTTGTTTTTTTCCCTACATTTTGGAAATATATTGACTTCAATTATAATACAGAATACAAAATATACAGTACTCATTTTCATACAAGTACTGTTGTACAATCTCTTTATCATGAAAGTACAACATACAAATGTAGAATTATTATTAATATTTTACATAACTGCACGTAGAGTAAAATTTAATCACCTACAGGTCGAACCATGAAGGGGCATAAGAATGTTTTCATATCTGACTTGTAAATACCTCACAACCCAGGCTACAAAAATGCCATGCGAACACCGGTTCTTACTTTCAGGCGAACTTGTACATAAATATCGGGCAGCATTATCTGCTGTAAATGTAAACAAACGTTTTTGCCTTACCAATTGACTGAACAAGAAGTAGGGCTCAGTGGACTTTTATGAGGTGAATTGAAAAAACACTATTTCTTTTGTTTATCATTTTACAGTGCAAATATTTGTAATAAAATAATATAAAGTGAGGTCTGTGCACTTTGTATTCTGTGTTGTAATTGAAATCAATATTTGAAAATGTAGAAAAAACATTAAAATATTCATAATACATTTTAATTGGTATTCTGTTATTGTTTAATAGTGTGATTAAATCTGTGATTAATCACAAATATTATTTTAATCAAGTTAATTTGCTTTGAAATTTACTGCAATTAATTGACAGCCCTACTAGCATTGCTCAGACAGTTTTGACCCAAGAACTCAGTCTGTAGTGAATGAGACCCACATACCAAAATCTGGTTAACTCATCAGAATGCAGATAATCAAAGGAACAGAATCAGGGACAGTGGACTAGATCATCAAATGGTATAAATAGCATAATTCAAGAGAACTCCATTGAGTGGAGCTAATTAATGAAGTCCGTGCCAAAGTTACAATACTCATCAGAGGATATGGCTCTGTATGTTTCCCATTTTCAGTACATTTATTGAAAACAAATTATCTAAACTAGAGGAATTTTAACTGAGTCTGATTTATGCACGTGCTCAGGGAAACTTTCTGTTACAGTGGGCTGAACCACTGACCAAAGATTAGCATAATTATGGGTGGTTAAACAGACACAAACACCCACACTGAGAGAGGAGAAATAATTTAGCCCAACACTGAGAGCAATCTTTTGGCACATTTTTACTGCCTGTAGTGAGTTTTAGAATTACACAGCCCAACCGTTCTGGATAATTTTCATAGCCTGTCATAAGCTAGTTCTCTCTGAAAACATTGAAATAAGGAAGCCAGCAGCAGGCTGAATCAGGAATAGGCATTAAATCAGGAATAAACATTAAACTGGTAGCTTCTCTAATGCCAGAATATGCAATCCTTGAGACTCAAGTTATCTTCTAGGTAGCAAAGTCTTAGTTAGTTTTAGGATATTGGATAATGCAAACACAGTTTGGAAAAGTAAATAAAGGTGTTGAAATGAACATTGCACTTTCCTGAAACTTTCCAAATTAATTTTTAATATTTGTTTGTAAGTGTTGCACGGTAATATCAGGTTTTGTACTCAGAAATTTAAAACAAATCTTTATTTTATCCAGTTAAAATTATCTTTAGGAAAACATGTCAGACTTAAATTACATTTTTTTGGAGAAGGGGTGATATTAGCCACACCAAAGGGGACATGAGAGAATCATGGTCCTTGAATCCCTTCTCACTGACCTGGTCAGCTATGGAGGGGAGCATTCAGGTGGGGTAGATAGCCATGGCCATTCTCCCATTACATACCAGAGATCCCCACATATTATCATTAAGAATATTTTGAACAGAGCATAAAACATTCCAATTATTAAAGAACAGTGCTTTAATTTCTTTTAAAAAAAACTTATAGTATACATTAAAATTATAACTTTGTATTATATCATGTCTATCATGCTACACAGTATGGCATATGTGTAATTTTTTATATATTGAATTTAAATAAGGATATTGCAATATTTAAGCAAAATATTTAATTGATACATCACAAATATATTTAAAAATTTGTCTGAAGTCTGTTTGTCTTGGACACGTGTCATTTCCATTGAGATTAAGGAGACTGCTTGTGATTTTAAAGGTTAAGCACATGCATAATTATTTGTAGGATTGAGACCTTGTTTTGTTTGGTAAGATGGAAGTGAGAAGTATTGGAAACAAAAACCACATTTTAAATCCCTTTTCATTTAATTCACTTTTGTTAATTTTTAACACAAGTGTATGATGACAATAGCCAGGAAAGACCTGCTTATTTTGAGAGAAAGTTCTTTAATTTTTTTCTGAACTATGTGACTCCTAAGGCCTTGAAATGTATTTCAACCCCTAATAAGTAATCCTTGATACTTCAAATATACCTAATAGCTACATACACTTAAAAATTCCAATTTATGGATATTCTAATTGTCTATTCCTTCTATTGGAAGGTCCAATTTATTTTTGTTTGCTAATTCCACATATTTTTAAATGTACCTAGTTGATTACAGCTGATATTTTAATAGCAACAATCAAGATTACCTTAAGTAATGCAGCAATAAATAATTCCAACTGTTATTTTGTAAATAAGACTGCATTTATTGCATGCCTAGAAGCTGTTTATTACTTCACATTCTGCCAGCCATTGTTGATTAAAGCTTAAGTATGCAAATGTTCTCATTTTCTTGAGATTTCGATAAACAGGAATAGAGCAATTAACATGTTACTGAGGTGTGCTCTAGAAGCAGGCAGCAGGCAGTAATTCTCTAGAGGTCACAAAATGGGTGCCTTCAATTGATCTTGAAACATACAGGTGTCAAAACACAATTTTATTTAATCAGCTGATCCAAATTTAGAGAGAGATGATTTTTATTGGGTTGTAAGTCTTCAGTTTTCTTTGTGTTTTTACACGATGTACTTATTTGAATTTAATTGATTAAGGTCATACATAATTTATTTTGCCATTACCTATGCATTTTAATGAATCACATATGACCCTTCCAAATCAGTGCTAAATGCATTTCCAAGTTAGTGCAGAGAGGGGGGTGTCTTTGTTTTACTTTTTTTGTGAGAGTTGGATTCAAGAAGAGAAAGAAAAGAAGCTGCCAATGTTGCAAATTTGATTGACAGTCAGGATAGTAAATTTTTCAACTATGATGGAGAAAGTGAGAGGGAAACAGAGTGAAACAAAGTGAGAGGGAAACAGAGTGAAACAAAGTGAGAGGGAAACAATCAGAAAGTAAAGTATCTGGATGAGAAGAATAGGGGGGAAATCCCACCCTAAGAGTTGTCAAGGAAATGTCAGGATTTGGTCCAATCAGAATATATTTGCACAGCCCTTAAAAAAACAGAAAACATAAATACTTGAATACATCATAAATTTAATGCGCTACTTGTTCATACTGGTGGAAATAATTTGAAAGTGTATATTTAAAATAAAATATTTTGTAAGTGTTCAGAATATTGATGTGATGCAACTGCATAGTGAATACCTCAAGTAGAGGATGTGACGTAGTCAGACCAGAAGGGCATAGGAGAGTGCTGGAAGGCAGGTATATCAGTCTCAGGATGTGCAGGTCTCTGTTCCCTGGATAGCCAAACAAAGGCTACTCCAGGCCAATCAAGACACGTGGGGCCAATTAAGAAGGTTCTAGAAAGCAGCAGAAACAGCTACACTGATTGGGACACCTGAAGCCAATCAGGGGCTGGCTGAGAGGTAGACAACATATATGCAAGGAAGGAGACTCTGAGGTAAAGGTGAAGTGGAGTTTGAAGAAGTGGGGACTGCTCTGGGGAAGTAGTCCAGGGAATTGTATTGTGTTTGGTGACTAAAAGGTCAGCCATCTTAGCTGATACTAATAGGGTCCCTGGGCTGGAGCCCGGAGTAAAGGGTGGGCCCGGGCTCCCCCCCCCTCCCACCTCCTACCTACCCTAACTAATCACAGTGAGCCTCTGAGGCTAGCACTAACTGCCTGGAAGTGCAGTATCCACAGGGACAAGGCCAAAGCTTTGCCACAAGGCATAGCTGATAAAATGGAAACAGTGAGCACTGATTCCTCTTGAAAAGATACTTAATACTTCAATGGGTTGATTTTGAAGGTTAATTTTACAGCATATAGATTGAACAGCATTAACCAGCTTTTTTTAGCATCTATGACTATAACATATTATTTTGATTGTTTTTCTGAAGGCCACCGATCGAGAGGGTGACCCAATAAGATACCTCATCGAAAATGGAGATCCTCAACATGTTTTTAATCTCTCTGAAACGTAAGTGGAAATTCCATTAGAATTCAATTCTTAATTCTTCTGTCAAATAAACATATAGATTGTGAACAAGAGGAATGAGTCCTAATCAGAGGTGTTCAGCTGTTTGTTGTTCAGCTCTTAGCTGTTAATGAGAGCTCTCTCAATTGTACTGAGCTCTGAAATTTTACACAAGGGACTATTTCTTTATTTTAAACATTTTACTAACTAAAACCCATTGAGGTGGAAACGTTCCATTTACAATAGTGACCTGGGATTAATTAGATGCCTTTAAAGTTGTCAGCTTTTTGCCAATGAAAGGGACATTTTTACTTACTTTCTTGCTTTGAAAAAATAGTACTCTGTAATGAAAAGAAGTTTTTTGAGCTATTATTTTAAAACTAGATATTTCAGAAGCCAGTAAAATGGGAAACATTTAGCTTTTCCTAAGGTTGAAAATCTCCTTAATTTCAGTAAGAAGAGGATTGTTATTAGATACAAGCACCAGATAGGACCCCCCATTCAATTAACCCTTTTTTAACTGTGTACAGTATATCTACTTTAGCATTCATTTCACTAACTAACTAGATAATGCCTCCATTCTAAGGACTGGCATAAAAGCCTATTTAATTAAGCTTAAGTTCTGTCTCCCCTGGCAAATAAAATCTGAATCTGATCTCAGGTCATTAGGAACTTCATTAGCTCCCCATGAAAAGTGATGGATATTTGACTAAAGCCCAAGGAATGACAATGGAATACATGAAACTGAAAAGCATACAGTCCGTTTGACCCGGAGCACAACACAATATCTCATAATTAAACCATTTCTTCAAGTATGTTCATTTATCTACATAACTTATCTAGATTACAAATGTTAGAAGGGCAAGAAGAGACTGCTTGAAATAGGGAAGTATGGTATACACTGAAATTGGAAAAAAAAGCAAAACCGCTTATGTCTTCCTTTTCATTTTAAGTCTAAAATTCACAGCTGATCAATGAGCATGCTGTGGTGTAGTGTTGTTGGAGCACTATTTCTTTCGGACATTTTATTTGTAACAAGTATACTTTTCTTTCAGAGCCCAATCATTACATTTATTTTAACAGGTTTCCTGTGCTAACATTTTATCACAATAAAAACACAACTTTCTTAATAGGAAGCATTCATGTTAAACATGAGCAGAACATGCAAATCCAGTTTCCTTCAGTTTATATTTTATTGGAGTGTATTAAATCTTTATTTTAAGCTATTTTATTATCTTGAGATAACGGCTAATTCATTACAAAGGGCAGTTGGGATATATGTACTATTTAAAAGTAGTGAGTGGTTTTTCTCTTTTGTGCCTATTAATAGACATCTAACCTCTGTTAAAATGTTGGAAGGGGGCAGATTGCCATCTGTTGCAGGGTACTCAGAGTCCCGTAGAAACGAGGCACACACATAGCTGCTAAACAAAAGTGGTGAGTTTATTGAAGGCAGAAAGTGACACACCCGCAATGGGGGCTCCCTTTGTTGCTGCCACTGAGACGGGGAAAGCCCGACGCACCGGAGCAATGCTCAGGGTGAAGCCCATTATGCAGGGGAACGCAAGCAGAGAAATACACATGCACATTTACATCTCATGCATACCTCATGAATAGCTAATGGCTTGTTTTGCTTCATTAGTATTGCACAATCCTAGCAGGCAGTTAGGACCGAGAGCTCCAGTATGCAATAGATAGCTCTGGTATGCAATAGCACTGTGTTGACTGAGTACCCTTTCCCTGGTGTCGAGGGGGAGAGTGTCCCTATGTGCATACCGTTACAAAATCTTCACGCACCCTACACCATCCCAGGACATTCACTGCTGTTTCCACTTTTCTGATTTATAAAATATTTAAATTAAAATTTTTGGCTAAAAGTTAAATGGTCTTTAATAAAATGAATGTAATTACTAATTAAGATCCCCAGTTTAGTGGGCCCATGCAGAAAACAAGAGATGAGAGAAGTGAAAGTAAGATATAGAGTATTAATGCATTTTTCCCTTAGTTGTTTAGTAAAATTATGGAAATACGTTATTGCTGAGGAAGCTACTAGAGACATTCATGCACTTTAGCATTTTGTTTTTTGTAGCCATGAGTGACATAAGATTTACCACCTTCCTCAAATTCCCCCTATCATGATGATTGAGAGTGGATATTATCATAGAGATCAGTCACTTGATCTTAGGGAGCACTCCTAATGCTTCCACTTATTCTTATTCCACTGGACCCTATTAGTATTCACTTAAAAGTGTGTGCTTGCTCTAACCTGCTGTCCCAAGATAGAGCACTGGCATAATAGACTTTAGTCTTCACCACCAAGGATGTTGGATTCAAGAATAGCAGCCGTGTTAGATCCATTGTCTACAGCCAAGCTCTAAGATACAACCGCATTTGCTCCAGTCCCTCAGACAGAGACAACCACCTTCAAGATCTCTACCAAGCATTTTTAAAACTGCAGTACCCACCTCGGGAAGTGAAAAAACAGATTGACAGAGCAAGAAGAGTACCCAGAAGCCACCTACTACAGGACAGACTCAACAAAGACAAAAACAGAACACCATTAGTCATCACCTTCAGCCCCCAACTTAAGCCTCTCCAACGCATCATCAAAGACCTACGACCTATCCTGAAAGATGATCCCACACTCTCGTAGATCTGGGGAGGCAGACCAGTCCTCGCTTACAGACAGCCCCCCCAACCTGAAACAAATACTCACCAGCAACCGCACACCACACAACAAAAACACGAACCCAGGTACCTATCCTTGTAACAAAGCCCGATGTCAACTCTATCCTCATATCCATTCAACTGACACCATCATAGGACCTAATCACATCAGCCACACCATCAGAGGCTCATTCAGCTGCACATCGACCAATGTGATATATGCCATCATGTGCCAGCAATGCCCCTCTGCTATGTACATTGGCCAAACCGGCCAGTCTCTACGCAAAAGAATAAATGGACACAAATCTGACATCAGGAATCATAATATTCTAAAACCAGTAAGAGAACACTTCAATCTTCCTGGCCATTCCATTAAAGACTTGATGGTGTCAGTTTTGAAACAGAAAAATGTCCAAAACAGACTCCAACGAGAAACTGAGAACTGGAATTAATTTTCAAATTGGATACAATTAACCAGGGGCTAAATAGGACTTGTGAATGGTTCACTCATTACAGTAATTGATTGCATTTCCTGAGTTAATTTCCCTGACACAGAAATCCATTTAAAAAAGGGTGGTTTTTTTCTCCTACTGATAATGACCCATCTACATTTAACAGCCCTCTTAGAATTGGTATGCTAATGTACAATTTTTTTCCTTTTCTTTCTTTCTGTGTGTATAAATGCATCTTACTTCTGTTCCGTTCTATGCATCCGATGAAGTGAGCTATAGCCCATGAAAGCTTATGCTGAAATAAACTAGTTAGTCTCTAAGGTGCTACAAGTATTCCTCGCTTTCTTTAAGGATGTTGGAGAGTTTCCTAAGCTGACTTGATCTTTTCTGATAATAAAGTGGTGTCCTCTTAGAGAATGAAATGTCAAAAGAAGAGGTACTGGAACAAATTTATAATATAAATACCCACATTATATAAATCCAAGAGGTCTGATGGATCTTAACTATGAACTTGCTGAGCAACTCATAACAATATGCAATATCTCTTTAAAGCAAATGTTATACCTGTATTTTTAATAGGCTCTAAGAGTGATACAGTTTGTTACATACTGGAAACCTTACATCTGTACCTGGCAAACGGGTTGAAATGATCAATAAAAACAAAACACTTGGAGGATCACAATATAATAGGGTCTGAGCAGCATAGCTTCTGAAAAGGAAAACCAATCTCTCAATTCTCAAATGTGTCAATAAAATAGTGGATAAAGAAGGCCTGGTAGACATTTATTTTGATTCCAAAAGACAAGTTCCTGAACAAGAAATATGCAAGAAGATAACCAGTCATAAGGTGAGAAGCAAAATATTGTAATGGATCAAAAACAGGGTTGGAGATAGAAAACAAAAAATAGAATTAATGGTCAATTTTCATCATAGAAATGGTAAAAAGTGGGGTTCCTGAAAATTGTTTAATATATTTATTAATGATCAGGAAAGGGGCAGCGGAGGAAGGGGGCATTGCAGTGAGGTATTGCTACCCAAAGTTATTTTTCAGTCAGAATAGGAGAGGACTGTGAGAGATTCAGAGAGATCTAGACAATCTCGGTGAATACACAACATGATGGCAAAGGCAATGCATGGTGGAAGGGAAAAACAAAACTACTAGTTCATCTTACAGGGTTCTAAATTAACTGTTCCAATTCAGGAAAGGGACCTGGATGTCATTGTAGATAGCCTAATGAAGACTTTTGCTCATTGTACAGCTGTGGTCAAAAAAGCTAACAAGATATTAGGTTGCATAAGGACTGGGATGATGAATTTTATTACCACCTTTCTCTAAATCAATGTAGTGGCCTCATCTGGAATGCTATGTGCAATACTGTTCACCTCATCTTAAAATTGATATTGCTATACTAGAAAAAGCTCAAAGAAGGGTGATGAGAATGATCAAAGCCATGGAATAACTTTCATATGGAGAGAGAGCCTGGGATTGTTTACATTAGAAATAAATGAAGCGGCTCTTAAACATCTACAAAATACTGCATGGAACAGGGAAGGTAAATGGGAAAGTCTGTCTGTTCTCCCTCTTTCATAAGAGAAGAACCTGGGGACATTGAATGAAGGTGGGAAATTCAAAACTGATAAAAGGAAATACTTTTTCACACAATATTTTATTAAATTGTGGAACATTCTGGCACATTCTCATTGAGACCAAAAATTTACCAAGATTTAGGAAGGGATTAGGAATTTATATGGATAGCAAGAGTATCCAGAGTCATCGTCATTAAATAAAACAAAAAAATTGTGGAAGGGGTATTAAACATCATGCTTCAGAGTTTGAGAGATTCTAACTATTAAATATCAACCTGAGACCAAATGTGGGGGACAAATTACTACAGATCTGCCTGCTGTGGTGCCCTTACTTACCTCTAAAACACTGGGTGCTAGCTGTTGTCAGAGACAGAATACTGGACTAGATTTATCTCATGTCTGATCCTTTACAGCAGTGTGATGGGGTTGGGACTCACCACCGTGTTGCCTCTTGCTGGTTAGTCTGGGAAATAGCTCAGTCCTCTGTGGGGCACCCTCCAGTGGTGTCCTGTCCATCTTCTGCTCCCCTGTTGGTGTCCAGACCCACATTGCTCCTTGCTTGGCGACATCCACTTCTGGTTCCTGCCCTCCAGCAGTGCTCCTTGGTCCGTCCTCACCCCCTTCCGGGGAGTGGGAGCTTAAATGCTCCTGCCACGGTAGCCAACCACAACCCTTCAGTCTAGCACATTGGCACAAGGGCTGGTTGCAGTCTGATCCAGCCACTCCTCCATGACTAGGTGCAGTACAAGGAGGAAGGGGGGGGACACAGGCCCGCCCAGTACTCTGGGTCCCAACTCAGGGACCCTCTAGTGGCAGCTTCCCTGCCCTCCTTCTCTCCCGCTGTCCAACCACCATCCCTGGGCCACTTCCCCTCTGGCCCCTCACACCCTCTAGGCCCTTTCTGTCAGGGCCCGCATCCTGGCAGGTACTAGGCTGGAGCTCTCCTATGCTTCCCCCCCCCCTCCAAACCTGCCCAGCACTGCACTGTCCGTGGTGCTGACCTCCTTCCCTCAGGAGGCAGACCTTCTCCTTTGAAAGTCTGAGAGTCACTGACTGCTCCGTTCCTGGGCAGCCTTTACATAGGGCTGAGCCTGGCCCTGATTGGTGGCCTCTTTCTCAGCCCTGATTGGCTCTCACAGGCCCTCCCTGTTTGGCTGCCAGCCCACACAGCTGCTCTGGTCTGTTCAAGCCCACTCTCGTAGGGCTGGGGCAGCCGCCACACCACAGGCAGTTTTTACAGACCGTGGGAAAGCTACAAGAAAAATACGGCGTTAGAGCTGGAGCTTCCCAAGGATCACACAAGGTGAAATAGAGCCTGCCTACAAAATGAGGATCATCACTATTAAAGACCACTAATAACTGCTATTTTTGTGATTATTATGAGTGTTAGTCCACAGTGAAAATCTGTTCTTGTTCCTTGGCACCATAAGCAGTCCAAGAAGTTAGTCAGACTCCTGACCATGGAGATCTGGGACAAATCCTACTCTGCTTTATTTGCCTCTACTGTTTACATCAATTTTTGTTTTGTAATGTTTTGGAACAGCACAAGTTCTTTCATGGCTTAAATGCAGTAGGTTGATGTATTCTCCTTTACACACCACCTGAACTGTTGATATTTTTTTGTTAATAGGGAATACAGTACCTATACTGGTGAGCACTGAAAAAAGTGCACTTATGCAATGAATAGAAAAGTAGACTTTTCTGAAAAACGTTTAACGAACATGAATCTTTGTGAGAGACATTCCCTAGTTTAATACAAATAATCTAAATGCTTTTCTGTCAGGGCTATCAGAAATCTGCTGTGATTAATACAGTGCTTGAGATTCACTCTTGCGGTTTATGGCAGTGGTACAAACCCCTTGAATGAATAACAGCCTTGTGTTCAGTCTGGGACTATCTATTGTATAATCCTGTACATCATCAGGGCACTACTTTAATCTTAAATTATACATGTATGCAACCATAAAGCATAAGAACTAGGCTCATTGTTTTACAAGTATTAACCCATCCAAAGCCTTCACCCAGTTATAATATATCCTAAAAGCTTAAGGAATATTTGCTGAAAGGGAAACTTTCATCTAAAACATAGTACAGTGAAACCTCCATTTAACGGACTAATTCGGGCGAGGGGGTGTCCGTTAAATCAAAAAGTCCGTTATTTAATAAAAAACAAACAAGCGAGCTGTCGGAGCAGCAGCCCGCCTGCCACAGGGTCGGGGCGGCAGCTCCGCAGCCAGCCCGCTGCCGGGACCCAGGCAGCAGCCGGGAGCCGGCAGCCAGCCCACCCATTGCCTGGACCCGGGCGGCAGCCGGGAGCCGGCAGCCAGCCCGCCCGCTGCCTGAACCCGGGCGGCAGCCGGGAGCCGGCAGCCAGCCCGCTCGCTGCCTGGACCCTGGCGGGAGCCGGCAGCCAGCCCGCTCGCTGCCTGGACCCTGGCGGGAGCCGGCAACCAGCCCGCCCGCTGTCTGGACCCGGGCGGGAGCCGGGAGCCGGCAGCCAGCCCGCGAGAAATGGATTTTCGGATGCATCAGACTTGCTCAGAAATTTTGTCCGTTGCATCCGAAGTCCGTTAAATCGAGGTCCGTTAAATCGAGGGTTTACTGTAGTGGAACAAGAGAACTTAGAGGTTTTTAAGACTATTGTGATATAACATAATTTAATGTTTTGTTCTTTTTACTAGCTCTGGACTTCTTGCCTTAGGAAAGCCCTTGGACAGAGAAAGCACTGATCGCTACATTTTGATTGTTACAGCTTCGGATGGCAGACCAGATGGGGTGAGTTTCTATTGAGAGTTTAAGAAAGTGTTTGGTTATCATACCAAGAGTGTTGGGAGCTGGGAGTAATACAACCATAGAATCTTTTATCGGGATCTTGAATGAATATATTTATGACCTGCATCAATTTCCCTATATGCAAGAAAGGTTTGTGCAGGTACCTCCCATGCACCACTTTGAAAATTTAACACTGAAACAAAAATGATTTTGCCAGCTCACTTTTGACCATGCTTTGTTCTGCAATAGCAAGAGTAAATACAATAAATGCAATTGTTTGAGACATCCAGCTGTGTGGGCTCTTGTGACTATTCAATTTCCCTGATACTTGCCTGCCTGCCTGCCTTCTTCTGCACACCATTTTGAAAGAGCTCCCTTTTATTGTCTGCAGCCATATTCTGTGTCATCTTCTGTCCTACTAAATGTATTACTCAATCTTAGTTCAGAATTTGTACATGGCAAATGCTGTCCTGGTTCAATTGTTGTAAGTACTTATGGAAATCAATTTGCACAAGTGTTTACCAATCTTTTTATGAACTATAACAGGCATTTTTCTTTTACTTGGAAGTGTAGCAAGAAATTTGCAACTTGTCAATTAGGAGTTTTTGACTTCTTTTTCTGCATGTTCTGCCAGAGGCAGTTAGATACTTGACATTGTGTCGAGAAGTTAGATTAATCTCTCTCTCATTACTTCCTAATGATTTTTTAAATTACCTATTGTTATTCCTCCTCCCTTAAACTCTGCTTGTGTATTCTTAGCTTCTGAATTCTTCAGAGTGGGGATCATCATCCATCTTTAGAGTTTGGAAAGAATCTTGTGCATAGTTCAGTCTATAAAAAATAAATAATTTTGTTGAATTACTGGCTGTTCATTTCAGGTTTCTGAACCACTTTTGTAGAACCTTAACTAAGGGACTAGAACAGGGGTCTCAAACATGCGGCCCGGGGGCCACATGCGGCCCGCAAAGCCCTTCCCTGCGGCCCGCCAAGCTTCCTGGCGCCCCCCCCCCCCCGGTCCCCCCATAGCAGTTTGCAGGACGGAGGGGCCAGAAGTGGAGGCTTCTCTGCTGCCTGGCTGGGCCGCGTGTGTTTCTAGCTCTGGACTTCCTAGATTGCTCTTGCTTTGTTTGCCAAACAGCTGTTGGTGGTGCCTAGTGCTTTCCAGGAGGGAATGGGGAGCTGCGTGCTCAGAGGAGGAGGTGGGGCAGGGGTGGGACCTCTTGGAAGGGGTGGAGTGGGGGCGGAGCCGGGGCAGCGAGGGTGTGTGTGTGTGTCAGTGGTGCGGCCCTCGAGCCAGTGCACTAGTCCTCATGCGGCCCTCGTGGTCATTTGAGTTTGAGACCCCTGGACTAGAAGAAAATCATTTTACATTGGAAGCTGGTCATCTAGTATATTTTGGCACATTTAATGAAACTGTAATATAGTTCTTAAATAAAAATATTACCCACACAAAAGCTTCATCAACTCAGAGTACATCTACACTGCTCACTCCTTAAGGCTGAGAGTGCATAGAGTACATATGCTACCCCTGTCTCTTCCCCAGCATGGGTATCAAGGAGTGTAGACAGCTGCTTAAGTGAGTAAAGACATAACTGAACCCTTATGGTATGTACTGGGTATGTATTTACATGGATCTCTACTTCCCCAAGAAATGCCTCCTCATCTACATTGCTAAAATAGCAGTGTAGTGTCCCTCTGCAAGTGCCAGAGCCTTTCACTGCCATGGGTAGCTACACACCAGTGTGGCGATACCTAGGTTTGCACTGTGGCATGTAGCAATGTGTATCCCACATGCCGCCGCAAATGGTATGAAGTGTAGAAGTACCATGAAGTACAGATCCTGACAATAAGATGAATATTAAAACTGGAAGAAATCTAAAGTAACACTCACAGCTAACCCAGGTCTCTGAGCATCAGCCCACTCTAATTGTGAGCCAACACCAACACACAGTAACACCACATTCTCTTTTAGTGGAACAATATGATCATTTTCAATGTGTATGTCAAAGAGCTGAAGGGGCACTCGTCAAAGAAAGGTCAGTAGGCAAAGGTCATTCTTAAAGTCTGCAGCAAACCCAAGATGAAACTTTCCCATGCTACACTCTTAAGAGATGCACAAGAGTGGAGTCATTCTTTTGCAGATATTTTATGATGGAAAGAGAAAAATGGAAGGGAAATGGTTAAAAGTACCTTGGCTGAGAGTTTTTTTTCCCTGCACTTGCTAGAAGTGCAGCACAGAATGGCTCATCCCAGTGGGAGGAGAGGGAAATGTGCCTTAGTCATTTTTGCACCCTTCCCATTCTGTGCACTTCCAGGAGCCAGTGTAATTCCCAGAATGAAGTAGAGCAACCAAGAAGGGCTGCTCTACATTATGGCACCCTCCCCCCGATCCCTTCCACCCCTTGCCTCCGAATTACTATGGGCTCACTCTCAGCAGTATAAAAATCCCTGTAATGCTGAGTGCTATTAGGATCCTCCTGCTTTCAGCTGCTGGCACATCTCCTATGCTGGAGCTTACAGCCCTTTCATATAGGGAAAACTCATGGCTGTCCTGCATAGTTTCTGCTTGAGGCGTATTTTCCCCAGTGTAGTTAGTTTTTTACAACACCATAGCAATATATAGGAGCCATAACAAAACCCAGCATCTCGGCCCTTCTCTAAACAGTCTACATAAAATAGTCTTAAAGTAATTATTGTCTTAATACTTTAATTTTCTTGACACTTCAAAACCTTCTCCATCCTTTAATCTCTATGAGCTCAGTTGCTTTTCCGGTGGCCATTTTCATCACTTACTTTCTATAGAAAAAAATACATCTGAAGAGTTAAACAACTGCTATTATGGTTTTGGTTATAGAAAGACTCTCGTGTGCTGCTGGAATAATATCCAAGCCCCATGAGAATAGTTGAAAATATTTTCCTCCTTTTTTCACCTTAAGACCCATCCCTCCTTCCTTCTTGCCCACCCAGACATCTTTTAATTCAACTTTTAAAGTAAAATCTAGTGTTATAGCAGCCCAACCACTTCGGGAGAGCTGCTGAGTGTAGCAGCTGGACTGGAGTTGAATGAAATGTGACATTTTTTTCCTTTTAAGTTAACTTGCCTAAGGTGCCTGCAAAGGAACCACTATATGTATCCCCCAGCACTGCCTCCAAGCTCTACAGGCATCTGGACTGATGTACAGATTCTCTTTCACATGAAAAGTAACTGACTTTCCTTTATGGGTAGAAAGTGAAACTTCATCAGTGCCCAGTTCTCTAGCCAGCTTGGCGGCCAGGTGGGCAGTTTCCTTCAGAGATCAGGTGCCATTATGTCATATGTGAAGAAACTTCATTGTCATGAAATGATCAGTCCATAAAACTGGTGATGACACTCCTGTGTGATGGGATTTTATACAAAGGGAAAACATCACCCAAAGTCCCAGCTGGGCAGCCAAATACTTGGCATTCATAGACCTGTTTTAATGTCAATCAAAAATATTCAGTGGTCCTTTGCTGTTGGATCAGCTCTTTTAAATGTAAGGTGGAATGGGGACTTCACAAGTGAAATCTCATTGACTCACATGGTGGTGTCCTTTTTCTCATATTGACTATTATTGGTAGGGAACCAATGGTGTTACTTATTTACAAATGAGGATTACTGCAGTTTTTCTTCTAACAGTTCCACCTTAGACTTTGTTATAGAGGCATATTCTTTTTTTTTTCTTGGAAAAACACTGATGTGGTGTTACTTATGAAGAGGAACACTATAGTGGGAGGAAGACTTGTTTCAAGTACATAAACATTGTTTAAGGAATAAAACTACTTATTAACACCATTAGTTGGCATAATAATATGATTTGTTCCCATCCAGCAATCTATAATTTAATGAATTAAGTAGATTCAAATATATGTGGAAAAGCTTAGATTTTTAGATTTTACATTTAATGCAAAATCTGCTTTAAAATGTAACAAGCAGTGGAATGAAAATTACTTTAGTTTTCTGTAAAAAAAATTCTCTCTCTAATTTGTAACATGGATATTTGGCTTTGGGACATTTTGCTCTCCCATCATTCAAAGTATTAGGAACAATGGTTGAATAATCACTTTAAAATGTAAGTCATATTATTCCAATCAGGGTTTCCAAGAACACAGACATTTGGGAAATATGTGAGAACTCCTACTCAGAGTAGAAGAAGCAAACATTTTTATATATTTTGTTTCCTTTATACCTATTTTGGCACTTTCAAAGTTGACCGAATTCTATGTGGCTTCAGCAATTGAATGCACAGGACAGCGTTCTGTACCATGCCCTGGTTGCTTCAAGCACACTGACATTGTCAGCTTAACTGTCTTGCGAATGAGACCTTCAACTGCTGTTAGTCAGTTTTATAAGAACTTTGACTTCTTTGGATCCAGTTTCTATATAATGTATAAAACAGTTGCCTTTATAAAATGACACTTTGTATATAGGTGCTCTCCGTTTACTGGGAGTTGTTTGAAAAGATGGCTTAAGCAATAGTGCTTGTTGAGTTTACAAATATATAAAGTGGACTGTAAAACAGTTCAATTTAAGAGGTTTTCAAGGTCTATAGAGTTGCCTGCATTTCAGAACTACAATTTAATCAGAGAGTAATGGGAAAGTTGCACGTAAACATCGATAGAAAACTTTTATATAGTTATTCACCCAATGTAATAGGTCAAAAGCTGTAGAATCATTTTAGACACTATTACTAGAATATAAATTGATCCTATTTGTGGGAGTACATCAGCAGTGCATAGGTATTCAACTGATTTCTGATAACTCCAACAAGCAATACTGCTTTCCATTTTGCTGCACAGCATGTGTGACATTTTATCACTTGGGTCCTCCTTATACCTTAAAGTGCTCTTGATTGTTTGAAATACTCAGCCATGCTTCCAAAGCTACATTCATTCTGCTTAAAGTGCTAGAGGTTTAGTAGGAGCATGTTTTTTATGCTGACCTTGAAATAACATAACCTATCAGCTGTCCCTGAAACACCACAGTACAAACAGTTGAATATGTTTAGAGGACTTATAGCCAGTGTTTGCTTCCCCAGTTACGAGGCTGATCCATAGATAGACAGAACAATCATACCTGAAAGGAAAAATCTTTCAAGTTCAAGTTACGTTGACAAACCTTGATATTTTCAGGTAAGATTTCAGTGCAGAATACAATTGCCATTAGGTGTCAGTAGGATTTAGAAATGACCACACTGCACCTTCAAGCAGGGTGGATTTTGTCCAGCTGGCTGAATTAGGGGAACGGTGCCTCACTGGTGGGGGGTGGGAGGCGGTGGAGAGACCAGAAATTATTACAAAGGGAGAGGGGTCAGTCTGGTTGCTGACTCATCCCCTGGAGAACCAGAATGGTAAAAGTCTTTAAAAGGGGCAGCCTTCAGCAGTGAAGCCCTCTTTTACACCCATCCTCCCTCCCATTTAGGTTGTGAAATGGCAGGTTTGGTCAAGACCTGCTTTTCAGGGGGTCTGGGAAGGAATTTTTCCCTCACCACCAGATTGGTTGAGGGGTGTAATAACAATTCCTGGTATATTTTACCGCTTTGGGGTCCCGTTAGATCCTAGCTGAACCAAGATAAACAGATTATAGTGATGTCTCAGAGAAGCTTTATCCATTTATGATTAGCCACAGGATTCTGAACATTCCTCTTAGAACAGCCATGGTTATCCAAATCTTTGTCACCTCTAGACTGGATAACTGTAATGCATCTAATTGGGGACAGCCCTCAAGTAGCCTTGAAAAACTTGAGCTGGTGTGCCATATAGCAGCATTCCATTCGAGTGGGGAGCAGGGAGATGTTACCCTAAGGTCAACAGAGATGCCAAGTTCCAAGTAGCTCAAGTTTCAATTTTCTGGACATGAGCCTCTGAAGCAAGCAAATTTTCTGATTTAGCTTCTCTCCCACTGTGTAATAATAAAAATAATGTATAAGTAATATTTTCATATTAATATGTTAAGGTGTTTTCATCTTGCTCACAGTAAATTGGTGATAGAAGGGGGTTCTCTACTGTTCCTGCTCCTGAATATAGGGGTAAACTACATCTTTAAAAGCATTTAGGGTAAGGACACATGGTGTGAGAATACATGAGGTCTGCAACAGAACTGATGGGGATGCCAACAAAATAATAAAATGGTAGTGAGAAAGAATACACTCCCCACTTTTCTCTCCAGGGTTATACCAATGCTCTGGTATTCAAATCTCACTGTGGTTATACCATTTTGGTATAACCACATGGATCAGGAACCAAGATCAATGTACTACAATTCTTTTCCCTGTTAACACACCCATTTTTGAGCCTACAGTACTTATACATATATTAGATTCCCATTAGCAATGAATAGCATTATTGTGGAAATGTGTCTTAAAGGACTTACCCTCCTGGAGTAACTAACTTATATTCATGTAACAATTTCCATTCCATTTTACCCCATTAATAAATATTCTATATTGGTTCTTATCACTTCACTCACCTGGATATATGAGAACCTGACTTTGTTCCAAATGGTTAAAAATAGCTACTATTTTGTATATTTAAGCCACAAGATGACTATAGTTTTCTTAAATTTAATATAGAAAAATCCTGCCATGGGGAGCATAAGCATTTTTACAGATTCTTTTACAATCAAATAAGGCCCTGGATTTTTTGCTCATATCTTATTACTTACCAACTCGTTTGTAGTTTGGGATGATAGTCTTTGTCTTAGTGTTTGTCTACATGAATAAACTTGTTTGACATCAAAGCTAAGAATATTCACTTTCCTATGACAAACAATACACTCATCAAATCCCAATTTCCAATTAAATGGCAGAATACAAATAAAGGAAGTGACATTTTCTTTGTATTTATCTTCTGTTCTTTAACATTTATGAGAGCTTTGCACACTTAGAGCAAAAGATATTTGTGGAGTCTATTTAAATATTGTTTTTATTGCTTAGAGATGACTTATGGACATGAGAAGTATTTCAGTTGGTTTAAGAAAGCTATAAATTGCAGATGTTCATCTTTTATTAGTCTTACATTTATTATATGTGTGAAGTACCCATTGATTGCTTCAGCAACAAATAGAAAGTGCCCAGTCCTTTTGAGAAGTCGCACTGTTGCTGGCTTTTCATGTTACACATTTCAATGATAACTTTAATTCTGACCTATAAAACATTTTTTTAAAAATTAGTGTTGCTACTTACATAGACATTATGAAAAATTGAAACTGTACATGCAGATATAGTATGAGATCTACATTACTCACATCATAGCGTGGGATCTGCACTACTCACTTCCTCCTAACAGTTACTACACCTCTGTAGAAAATGCATCAGAACATACATAGAAATAATAGGAAATTGTATTTTCTCCCCCGCCCCCATCTAATTCTGATTCAGTAAAGTGCTTAAACAGGTACGTAAATCCATCCCTATTTAGGAAACCACTTAAGCATATGCTTATCTTCCTTTGACTTCAATGGTAATTAAACACATGCTTTTAAGTGCTTTTTTTTAATTGGAGTCTCTGCTTCCAAAGAGACTACTCTTTTAGTGGTGAACAGTGCTATTTTTTGCATTTTGTTTTTTAAATACTCCATGCACAAGATACTGGCTTGTACTGTTTCCCTATCAAATGATGAAATGTAACTTTTTGGATTATGAATGGAGAGGAATGGACAAAACGTTGCAGGTTCTGATGATATTTCTGGGTCTTGAATTGATGTGCTTCAGACTTTGCATGAAAATTCTCATTCATTCTGAGTATTAGCTCTAAATGTTGGGAAGCACATAGATTAGGCTTGATTTTGATCAGTTATTAGCAGGTTCTTCAAATGAAACCCTAATTGCAATCTTACATATCCAGTTCACCTACATTGGGAAAAGCTGAGAATCAAGTGGAGAGGTCAAACAGCTATGTTGTAGGGTGCTGACCTGGGGAGGTTTCAGAAGTGTGTGGAGGCAGCTGAAGTATGAGTAAGAACCTGACTCTCTTCCTGATTCATGAGGCTCTGAGATGTATGATTCAGCAATTTTTTTTCACTAACAAGACAAGAAATCCTGCTGTAAACAGGCATCTACTCCTAATTGGATACACTAAACTCATGTATTTCTCTCAGGATTGATATTGTTCCTTTAGTTTTATAAGCCAAGAATAACTCTCAGTTCTCATATTCACCAGATTTTATTCTGATGAAGGTGGCAGAATAGAAGTGGTTAAAGAATCTCCATCTCTGCGTCTGTGTGGTTGAGGTTTCTTTGTTAGAAGAACGTCCTCATTATGCAAAAAGTGAATCATGGCTTATGGGACTTTCAGAGCAATCACAGCATTGGCACCTTCAGGATGAGATCCGTGATGTGAAATATGATGGAGGTGTCTGACCATACATGCAACTGGCATTAAAGAGGAAGGTCTCCCTCACGTGTATACATTTACGCTCTTCGCACCCCACCAAGTGTTCCCTAAACCGTGGGCCTTTCCTCATATTAAGTGTTGTGCCAGGTGATTACTCTTGTGGTTGTTGAAGGGCCATATGACCCACAGTTTACTTGCTGGATCTATTTTCTGCTCCATTGATAGGCTAAAAAGAGGCACTGTACTTCACCTTAGTTGCTTACTGAAGGAGATTTTAGAATATACCTGTCACTCTTTTGCTGTGGGTGGTAGTCATGACACTGTTGCTCTGGATCACCTTATTGGAATACACACACACACACTTTATTAAACAATCTTTTGAGTGTGGTAGTTGCCAAGGTGAACTAATGGCAGAATCGATGTTACATGCATCCCAAAGGAGACCAATGAGTTGCAGACCATCTACAGGGTTCACATCATGTTCTTATTGGGGTGAAAAATAGCACCTATTTAACACTGTATGTCCATTATTAGCATTGCAAAAATGATAATGCAATCAGATGAAGTTGATAGAGGTTTGCGAGTCTAAGGCTGAAAAATAGAGAATTCCAGTGGCTTCTTTTGTTGTGAATCACAAATGCTAGAGAAGTTGACAGCAAAAAAGGGGGTGTAACTGGGTGAGACTCACCCCTGCGGCGCCTCCCGCTGGCCATCTGGGAAATAGCTCTTTTGTCATTGGAGCGGCCTCTGCAGGCCGGTGTCTCACTGTCTCCGGGCCCCGCATGTCCTTCCCGGACCCCAGTGCCCTCTTATCTGGAGTGCTGCCCCTGACAGTTCCACCACAACTCTGAGTCTCCCCTCCCCAGGGAACCCCCACTCTTTATCCCCACCTTGCCTCAGCCTATGGGCTACTGCCAGTCACCATCAAGCCCCCTTTCACTGGGGCCAACTGCAGTCTGTATAAGCCAGTCACCATAGGCAAGGAGGGTTTGGCCTGCTGCCTCTGCCTACCCGTGGGCTGCCCCTGCAACCCCAGTACCCCTTTCAGCCATCTACTAGGCCATCAGCCTGGGGGGGGGGGTTTCCAGGCTGAAGCTCCCCAGGCCTTCCGCCAGCTTTGCTCCACTCCAGGTACTCTGTCAAGCTCCCCAGCAGCCAGGGCCGTCTGCCTCTACAACTAGAGCAGACTGTCTGCTTGCTGCTAGCTCACAGCCCTTTTTATACAGGCCAGTTGTGGCCTGATTGGGACATGGCTCAGCTGCAGCCACTTCCCCAATCAGCCCAGCTTAGCAGCTCTCAGCCCCAGCCTTCTCCCAGGGCAGACCTTAAGCCCCTTTTCTGCTGGAGTGGGGGACAGGGGACAAACAAATGCCTCTTGGATATCAGAGAGGTAGCCGTGTTAGTCTGGAATAGCAGAGGTAACAGAGTCCTGTGGCACCTTAAAGACTAACTAAAGTAACTAAAGACTAACTTCGTCGGATGCAAGCAGTGGAAGTGTCCAGGGGCAGGTATAAATAAGTAGGCAAGAGCCAGGTAGGAGATAACAAGGGTAGTCTGATCAGGTTGAACCAGCTTGTTATCTCAAATCAGGGAGGGTGAGGTATTCCTCCAGCAACTGAACTGGAGGTGTGAACTCCGAGAGAGGAGAAGCTGCTTTTGTAATTAGCAAACCATTCAAAATCTTTGTTCAATCCCAGATTGATTGTATCAAATTTTCAAATGAATTGCAACTCTGTAGTTTCTCTTTGCAGTCTGCTCTTGAAGTTTTTTTGCTGCAATATGTTGACTTTTAAATCTGTAATTGTGTGTCCAGGCAGGTTGAAGTGTTCTCCTACAGGTTTTTGTATATTGCCATTCCTGATATCTGATTTGTGTCCATTTATCCTTTTTCGTAGGAACTGTCCAGTTTTGCTGATGTACATAGCAGAGGGACATTGGTGGCATATAATGGCATATATTACATTGGTAGATGTGCAGGTGAATGAACCAGTGATGGTGTGGCTGATCTGGTTAGGTCCTGTGATGGTGCTGCTGGTGTAGATACGTGGGCAGAGTTGGCATTGAGGTTTGTTGCATGGATTGGTTCCTGAGTTGGAGTTGTTATGGCACGGTGTGCTGTTGCTGGTGAGAATCTGCTTAAGGTTGGAGGGTTGTCTGTGTGCAAGGACTGGCCTTCCTCCCAAGGCCTGTGAAAGTGAGGGATTATTGTCCAGGATGGGTTGTAGATCACTGATGATGCATTGGAGAGGTTTTAACTGAGGACTGTAGGTGATGGCCAGTGGTGTTCTATTGTTTTCTTTCTTGGGCTTGTCTTGCAGCAGCAGGCTTCTGGGTACACGTCTGGCTCTGTTGATCTGTGTCCTTATTTCCTTGTGTGGGTATTGTAGTTTTGAGAAAGCTTGGTGAAGATCTTGTAGGTGTTGGTCTCTGTCTGAGGGGTTGGAGCAAATATGATTGTACCTCAGTGCTTGGCTGTAGACAATGGATTGTGTGGTATGTCCTGGGTGGAAGCTGGTGGCATGAAGGTAGGCATAGCTGTCTGTAGGTTTTGGGTATAGGGTGATGAGGATGTGGCCATCATTAATTTGCACTGTGGTGTCTAGGAAATGGACTTCCTGTGTAGACTGGTCCAGACTGAGGTGGATGGTGGGGTGGAAGCTGTTGAAATCATGGTGGAATTCTTCCAGAGTTTCTTTCCCATGGGTCCAGATGATGAAAATGTCATCAATGTAGCATAGATAGAGAAGGGGTGTGAGTGGACGAGAGTTGAGGAAGCATTGTTCCAGGTCAGCCATAAAGATGTTGGCATACTGTGGGGCCATGCGGGTGCCCATAGCAGTGCCACTGGTCTGGAGGTATATATTGTCACCAAATTTGAAATAATTGTGTGTGAGGATAAAGTCACAGAGCTCAGCAACCACTTGTGCTGTGGCATCATCGGGGTTACTATTCCGGACAGCTTGTATTCCATCTTTGCGTGGGATGTTTGTGTAGAGAGCCTCTACATCCATGGTGGCTAGGATGGTGTTTTCTGGAAGGTCACCAATGCATTGTAGTTTTCTCAGGAAGTTGGTGGTGTCATGGAGATAGCTGGGAGTGCTGGTGGCATAGGGTCTGAGTAGAGAGTCCACATATCCAGACAGTCCTTCAGTAAGAGTGCCAATGCCCGTGATGATGGGGCGTCCAGGATTTCCAGGTTTGTGGATCTTGGGTAGTAGATAGAATAACCCCGGTTTTTGCCTGGTTCTTGCCTACTTATTTATACCTGCCCCTGGACACTTCCACTGCTTGCATCTGACAAAGTGGGTATTAGCTCATGAAAGGTTATGCTTCAATATTTTAGTTAGTCTTTAAGGTGCCACAGGACTCTCTGTTACTCTTGGATATGTATTTTTATAGTATCTCTGGTTGCACAGCTCAGTGAATTAATTTAGTTCTAATGGTTCACTAAGTTGTGACTGCCATAGAAATTATGGTAGCTCTATTTAAAAATGTTGGTACTGGGATCAAGAGCACATTTGAGTACCATGGAAGTTTTAAATACAACAAACAAACAAAAAGTGTATCTGCTTTCCTGTAAATTTTGGATTAATTTTGATTACCTAATCAGGGCCTCAAAATCACTACAATTTCCAAGATATTTTAAAAGATCCTGTATTCTCCTCCCAGACCAAGATGAATGTTGAAACAGGATAGTGACTTTGTGACAGGACGTTTTATTATGACATTGATGCAAATACAGGAACATAGGAATTGGATCAGAGTCAAGGTGCATGTAGTTCAGTATCCTGCTTCCAACAGTGGCCAGCACCACATGCTTCCAAGAGAAGTGCAATTATCCAACAGTAGGCAATTGAGGAATCATTTATAACTCATATTAGGTCTCATTCTCATCTCTAATAGAGATTGGTCTAAGCCCTGAAGTTATTAAGATATAGGTTCTAAAATGAGCCCTGTCTTGATCTTATGAAAACCAGTAGCACTTGGGACTCTTTGCCAGGTATCTCTAAGATGAAGAGGCCAGGTTTCCAGCAAACCTCTTCAGATATCTCAGAGGTGGCAGTAAACTCATTCCCTTCCCCCATATTGCCATAGAGATTGAGGGGAAGGTCTGCTTTACCCTGCTTTATTTTGCTGAGCATCTTGTCCCTTTCTCACTCACAAGTTTCTCTTTTTTTTTCTTGATTTTCACTGATAATTGTCCTTTTCCATCTCTGATATGTCTCCTCCCCTTCTCTTAATCTCCCCTCTCCCCCCCCTCCCATCTAATCCCTGCGCTATCAGAACTCCTGAGATTTATTGCACATTCCCCTCACACCAAAATGGAACCCATGTTGAAGTATGGCACAAAATTCCACACCTCCCTTGAGTGACTGAAAGCTGAGGGAAAGTGTTTTGTTCCCTCATATGCGCCTTTCTAGAATTATACCAGCATTCAGACTGGTGGGCTGTCTTTGTGATAAGGCCATAATGACCATTTTGTCAAAGAACACTTATGCAAGGGCAATACAAGCTGTTTTAGAGATTGGGATTTTATTATTTTATTAGAAAGGTCATTAGGCGGTCATAGGTCACATTTTAGATCTGAATTTTGAAATGGGGTTGAGTATGGTTAAAGAAGCTCGCTTTATTGGTTTAATGTTTAATAGTACTGTTACAGACCGTCATTGTCCAAACTCTGGTCATTTATGGGTGTCATTTTTAAAAAAATGCTTGCCTTGTGATAATTGAATTTTCCACAGTATGTAGATTTATACATGTAATATGCCCGTGCGTGCACGCACACACATTGATATTCTTTTTTCTTCAGACACAAAGATGGATCTGTGGGCAAATCAGAATAATACTTTTACTTTCATAAACTTATTCAAAGGCAATCCAACAAAATGTGTTTTGGCTGCTGAGTAACAAATCTAAATGTTCTAAATGATGCACTAGGTTAACTCACTATTGACAGCATCATGAAAGCAACAAGCACATTGTAGAAACATTCCATTAAAGTTTCTTTGTAATAGAAAAAAAAAAAACTCGAACTGACAGCTATGTATTTTCTGATGTCTATGATTTCCATGTCATGTTTTCTCCATTTACTAAATCTAAGAGATTTTATTTCTTTTCATTGTGCAGAATCGGGTTAGCTTATTAAAATCCATTTAAATTCAGTGTGCTTTGTGTATCATCAACAGTGAATATCCTGGAGCCTTCTTATTGTTGACAGTGGTTTTTTATATATTTAAAATAGCTTCCTAAAATAAGTTAAATATAGGAATCATAAATTTCAGAAATAAATAATAAGCAACTGAGCAAAAAGCCAGTACAGGAAGATAGTTAATTGCACCATTATTTTTCAGATATTTTAAAAAAATACTTTGTCTGTATATAAGTATGTAGTATATTATGTCAAAACAATACAAATTTGACTGATTATTGATTACTTGTTAAAGCAACATAAATATAACAAGAACTGAATGATAAACTCCATCAACAAAGCCAGCACTGGAGTTTCAGCCTCACCCTGCTCTCAACCCAAATCCTTATTGGACAAAGGAAAAAAATGGCCTTTGCAGCCTGACCTAAAGGTTAACAAACCTGGGCTATTACAGACTGGGGAGAACTGATTTCCAAAATAATGGGGTCCAATTGGAGACCATCATACAAGCAGCTTCCTGCTTTTTAATGCCATTGAAGCTGTAGTTCAGGCCCTTTCATTGACTGCAACTGTGACCATGTCTCATGAGGAAAGAGGTTTGTCTTGTTGGGCTTGCCTACATAGTGAGTTACTGGGCCTCAAGCCAGGGAGTAAATCTATAGTGCACCAGGTTCGACACAGTAACGTGCCACGTAGACACTGCTATGGTACGGTGAAAGCGTTGGAGTGCAGCTAGGCATAGCAATGTCCACGTGGGACTTGACTGCATGACAAATTTGTGCACTGTAAAATCACACCTCGACCTGAAGCTCAGTAACTAAGTGTGTAGACAAGTGTAATGCCAAAAGAGTCCAGTAGTCCCCAACTGGATCCAACCAGGGACCTCTGGATCTTAGGGCATGAGCCTCTACCGCCTGAGCTAAAAGACAACTGTTAAAAGGCATCCTCTTAGCTCAGGATGTAGAGCAGACTCATTTTTATCTCTTTCTTTAAGTGATCTTGGTGCCACTAAATGCGACAGAACACCACACCCAGAAGGGGTGTGTGTTACACGAGCACTTAGGGTAGGTTACAGGTCAACTTATATTAATGATTACATTTTAAAAAATAAAAAATGTTCTGTGGCCTGCTGAGTATGTAACAAGTCTTTGAACAAATTACAGTTAAACTAAATGATACATCCTGGAATTCGTACATGAAACAGAACAATTTGTTTTTACGGGTTTTAACAAGAATTTGGTCAAGGGTCAAAACTAGCTATTTCTACCAGAAAACATGTTTCATGATGAAATACAAGGAAGGACGAAAATCACAAATGTTCATGTTTCCCAAAGGTACGTGGAATGGATCCATAGTCTTTGCTGTCATACATTCCCCCAAAAGTTGACAAACAAAAGACAAAACTGACTAATACTTGACTTTTCACAGACCGGGGAAGAGTGATATTTTGAATCTGTTTCACTGACAGTGTTTAGTACTTTTTCATAGCACAGCTCTAATCATACATCATAGTATGGCATCATGTAAAGTGAAAATACTTGGCTCACTATTTTATCTTTCCCCACAGACCTCAACTGCCACTGTTAATGTGGTGGTGACTGATGTAAATGACAATGGACCAGTTTTTGATCCCTTCCTACCTAAAAATCTATCTGTACAAGAAGAGGAAGTGAATGCTTTTGTCGGGCAAGTGAGGGTGAGTTAATCACAGTGTGCTTGAAGATCACGGTAAAAATGTTAGAGGGCCTACGAAGTATAGAATTATTTTAGTTTAGAAAGAGGCTGATTGAAAGAACAATCTTATTAAATTACAAGGTTTTCCTCCATCATTTATAAGACTTCCCACATGGGTGAAAATACAGAAGTTAAATAGTCTGCTGTATAAATATACTGTGCTTTTGGCTTAAAGTAGAAAAGCTTACAAATTTTGCTTTACTTGTTTAAATTTAGTTTTCTTTATTTTTTATTCTGCTGTGAGCTGAAGGGAATTATTTATTTATGCAGCATTTATAATAAATTTGTATATTTTCAGAAACATCTCTTAGTAATGTCTCATCATGATGCACTTACATATAATCTTGTTCAAACTTATTTCTTTAATTTTTATGAACGTTTGTCAATGTTAATATTTGTATAATTCACTGTTGATAGTTAGGATTAGCCCCAAAGTCTTATTGAAAATATGGTGATGCATTTCCACTGAAAAGGTATGAAGTAATTTTTTAATTAAATTATAACTTTGGAGCTTCCAATTCCGTTCTGTAGTGAATCTAGAAGCAAGAGCAACTTGAAACTAACCAGGCTACCACTGTTAATGCGAAACCTTAATGTTAATGGGATTGAATATCGTCACAAGACCACACTCTGCTGCTGCTATAACAGTTAATTTCTATTCTAAATGATTGAGGTTTCACGTATACAAATTGCTCAGATTAGTGAGGGGGAAAAAAGCAATTAGAAATCTTTTAATTTGATCTAAATAAATTGTGTTGATGTTGTAAAATTAGTTTGAGTCCTGGCTTACATTTGGAATCTTTAGTAGTAGTAATTTGAAGCTGTTTATTTTTTTTATATAATATTTTCACTCATTGGAACATGTTGCCAAAGGAATAATTTGTCACTCAAAATATTGTGGTATTTTTTGTTGTTTTCTTGGCAGCGCCCCAAGTGTCAGCAAGCTGGGGTTTGTGGGTTAAGCTTTTGAACTAATAGGCAAAATTAACACAACTTAAGAAAAAAAAATCACATTTTACTTTTACATCACTTCTTCTAAAACAATACCCAGCAAAACCACTTTTCCTTTGTGTCTTTGTTTTGGACAGTACATATGCCCGTGTTTTGGGTGAAAGCTGCTTTGTTTTATTTCTGGTTCTATAAAAGAGTACAATAGTTTCTTACTGCTTTCTTAAATGAAGGATGGTGCTTCCACCCGCTAGTTTCAATGATCAGTTTCAGAGTAGCAGCCATGTTAGTCTGTTTCCATAAAAATAACAGGAGTACTTGTGGCACCTTAGAGACTAACAAATTTATTTAAGCATAAGCTTTTGTAGGTTACAGCCCACTTCATTGGATGCTGCAGGAGAATGTACCAATGACGGCCAGTGCAGAAGAGGGAACCAATCAGGAAGTGGACCAATCAGGGCTTTTTGAGCTGTAGCATCTTTGAAAAATCCCAGATGTTGCCTGTTTGAAAAATCTGCCTGGACAGAATATGGGGGCTCAAAAAGAGACAATGTCCAGGAAAACCTAGTTGTACGGTAGTCTGTTTCTCCTTGATATTAACCATAATGCTGAGAACACTGATAACTGGGGCAGGGATTTTTCTGTCAGATTGATTTTCTGATGGAAAATGCAGTTTGGGGAAAAACTGAAAAATTCTGCAGGATTTTTTCAAAAAAGAGAAAAAAAGATTTTCCATTGAGAAAATCAAAATGAAATGTTTAGTTTTAGTTTGACCAAAAATACATTTTGTTGAAGTGACCCTAAATGTTTCATTTGGAATTAGTTCAATGAAGTATTAAACTGCATTGCCTTATCAACTTATTACAGTATGGGAGTTGTAGTTCAGGTCCCCGTCCTTTCCTCCATGCTGAACTCCTATGAGGACTACATTTCCCATGTCTACATTTCTACACGTCATGTGAGTCACATCGCTCTGGTTGCATTATGGGAGATAAATTTTGGCTAGGGAAACTGGCCCCCTAGAAAGAATAAGAACATCAGACTCCTGAATTATACTCCCATATGCAATGATCCACAATGGGAAAATGCAGCGTAATGTTGAAATGATTCAAAAGAGAGCATTTCATGTCATTTTAAACTTACAGAAAGAAAATATTTAAATTTGTGGAATGTTCATCAAAAATGTTAAAATGATACATTTCAAGATTTCCAAATATATATTTGTAATTTCTATTCTGTAAACAAAATTCAACTTTTCATC
Source organism: Sternotherus odoratus (assembly GCA_032164245.1). NCBI lineage: Eukaryota > Metazoa > Chordata > Testudines > Kinosternidae > Sternotherus > Sternotherus odoratus. Next base: position 76,290,017 of record JAVMKO010000005.1, read on the forward strand.
CCAAATTGGAATGGTAACAACTGTTGAAATGGTGGAATTTCCCACAAAATGTAAATTCTGAATTTCACTCGATTGCACAGTGATGGAGTTTCAGTGACACTGAAAATATGCACAGTAGAGAATTCAAAAGGCATTTGAGACATCTTAGATAAAAGGGAGACATAAGAAATAAGACAAATCCACTGCATGTCACCTCCAATGTCAGTTTAAATCTATCCTTTATAATCCTGTGCCCAGCAGGAACACAGTCACAAGACAATAGAATAGTAGAACTATTAAGACAGGACTGTATTAACCAAAAGACCCACAAGACGAGGAAGATAAAGGAGAGGGGAGGGAAACATGAATTCTTCTTCCTGCCCCCAATTCATGAAATATGGATTATTCAGTCAAAATATATATTCATCATTGAGTATGGGGTTTTTTTTGTTTTGTTTTTTAAGTGAGTTTGATGTAGTTATTTAGGATTTCTTTATCTTCAGAAAACAAAATTGATATTATCCAATAGAAAAACTGCTTCTTTGGACTAGATTTTTCTTCACCTCCAATTGTATTATTTATTTAAGAAGTCTGATTTAATGCAAATTGCACTTCAGGTTGTGTAGACGGCTTCAGCAAAGTTTTATATAGGGCTATATGGGCACAAACAGTACATGCATATATACTAATCGCTATGGGAACTGGGTTCTTCAGAGGTAGCTGCCACACTGCTCTGCTGCAGAAGTGCTCAAACCAAAATGCAGTTCCATAGAAAAATAACTGTGAGCTTTTGTCAGCACGTCATAACTTAAATGTGTCACATTGAAGCAAAAGATTGGTGTGATTTCAAGGGCTCCTTGAGGACCCCTTCCTCTTTTACTTCAATGTGACAAATTTACAGAATATTGCTGTGGTAAATGAAGTGTGTATGTGTGCGCGAGAAAGCGGGGGGGAGGTGCTCCCTTTGATGGACACCCAGCCATCCAGTTAGCTGTAAAATCCATCTTGATAGCTGTTCTTTACTTGCTTTACCTGTAAAGGGTTAAAAAGTCTCTTAGGTTAAAAAAAAGATGGGCACCTGAACAAAAGAGCCAATGGGAAGGTAGAACTTATTAAAAATTGGGAAACAAACTTTCCCTTTGTCTCTTGTTCTCCAGAGAAGGAGAGACAGAGCAGTGATGCTGTAAGCAGGAATGCTGTGTAAGGCTTGAACCAGGTTTAAAAATTCATCTACCATATCTAAAATAAATCATTGGACAGGGCATGTTTAAATAGACGTGATGAGGTTTATTTCTTTATTTGGGCTTGTGGATTTCCTCTGCTAACCTCAGATGCTTTTGTTTTGCTTGCAACCTTTAAGATGAACCTCAAGAGACCTATCTTGATGTTCAATGTTTGTAATTGTTTCTTTTAAGATCTAGCAAAAAGCCAAAGTAGCAAATATATTTCCTTTCTTTTTGTTTTTAATAAATTTTACCTTTTTTTAAGAACAGGAATGGATTTTTGTGTCCTAAGAGTATGTGCATGTTGTTTGATTAGCTGGTAGCAACAGCTAATTTCTTGTTCTTTCTCAACTGGAGTGGGGAGGGGGATGACAGGGCTTCAAGGTACCCCAAAGGGAGGAATTCCCAAGTACTCCTTCCTGGGTCGAAAGGGTTTTTTTGCATTTGGGTTGTGGCAGCATTTACCAAGCCAAGGTCAGAGAAAAGCTGTAACCTTGGGAGTTTAACACAAGCCTGGAGTGGCAAGTATTAATTTTTAAAATATTTGTGGACCCCCCACTTCTGTACTCAAAATGCCAGAGTGGGGATTCAGCCTTGACAATTGCTTTTAGTTTTTTCTTAATAAATACACTTACGTGGTTGCTGGGTTTTTTTCCATCTTAAACTATGGATGCAATATTTTAAAATCCATGTTGTGGTGTTTTTTTTCAGGGGCCTTAAGGTACTATAATCTTCTCTAATAATAAAATCAGTTCACTTTTATCTTAGATAAAACTATAAGATGGAGCATGTCATTACAACAGCAGCTCCCTATCTTATCAGTTAGTGTAATTTCTAGAATATAGACTCTGAAATATTTAAAAAAGCCTTTTGATAGTTTATTCTGATATGTTGCATGATAGAACCAATTATTATCAGATATTGTCATGTTTATCACCACCCTATTTCCTGATATCAGACTCGATAAATCTATATATTGCAGATGTTGGGTGCATACTCTGATATCCATATTCATAAATGTGCATAGGTGAGATGAAAAGGGGTGGCGTTGATATTCAAATTGTTTTATTTTTAGGCATCCTTGAAAGCATCACAATAGTAATGATGCTTAGTACTGAGAAGGAATTGCATGGGTCATCTTATCCAACCCCTTGCCTAATCCATCCAACACTGATGGATAGCAACCTCTTTCAATGGAAGTTAGGTACCTAACTGGTATCTGTGCCTTTAAAAAAAAATCTTTCCCACTGTATTTAAGACACAAAAACTAAAGTTCACCAGAATCTATATGCAACACTTAGGCAACAGAGGATGAATTTTGAAACCAGCTTTGTAGGAATTACTGATGTGTTTCCCATTAAGTGAATCACTTTTAATATTTCCCCCACATATTATTTATGGGAAGATCTTTACTGCAGAAGAAAATGTTTTAGCAAGTTTAGCTTACAGTTTAATTTATTTCCTGTGATTCTGAAACAATACAGAAAAGATAACCTGTTTGTCAGTTAAAATTCTAAACGAAATCCTGTACTTTTCTATTAGTATACCTCAACTAGGTATTTTTAAAATCTTCACAACTGCCATTTACAACCAACTAATATTACCATGGCATTCTTGGAAATATAGTGCAGCAATGTTAAGTAGGTGAAAGGCAAAACTGTACTAGATTTTGATGAAACCATTGTATAGTGTTAATATTCTTTACAAAATATGGAGAGTAGTAAGAAATGAATGTCTGCCTCATTTAATCAGATTTTCTTTCATAATTTTCCACATGATGCTCTCCTCTGTCCTTCTGAGATTTCTAGCACTGAGGTTTCCTCAGCAATCACAAATTCACTCTACTAAAATGTAGAGTAAAATACATTCAGAATCCCTCATTTATCTGACATGAGATAATTTAGAATTTTTGCTAACATTTTGCATTTGAATAGGAAGTTAGGGCTAAGAATGGAATCACATTACACCATAGTCCTTATTTCCCAGGAAAACACAAGGCACTGTAAATTAAGAGAACTTAAATTAGAGATGGTGCCGGCTATGTACCTGTAACAAATATTAACATTCTGTGAAGTAACAGAACCCAGCACAGCTCTGATCCTAGGTTCTTTCTCTGTCAGCTGGCACTCTTGTAGGCAGTGGCATAGTAATACCGCCTGTGGGGCTGGGGAAGCATACTGAAGATTAAAAGAATAATAGTTAAAAAGGAAAAAGCTGAAAGTGTCATGGATGTATTTCAAATCCTTTTTATTTTACACAGTGCTATCCAAATTGGGACAGTTGGAGGTGTACTAGATTCCCTGCTGTTGGCATCCCCCAACAAGTCAAGAGAAGGAATGCTAAATGAAGTTCTTTTCTTTGTAAAGGCTGATGTGAAACAAAAGGGTTTTCAAGAGTTCAAATGCACAAAATTGACAATGAAATTCAGTCTATTTCAAGCCAAATTCCTCATGGCCATTAAAATCTCTTACGTGTGAGATTAAAAAGAGCCTACTGAAGAAATGGCATCCCAAATGACTTGTGATACAATGTGAAATACTTAGCAATATAAACTCATTTTCTGAATTTTCAAGAGCCTTCAGACAGTGTTGGTTACATGGATCCCCAGTTACTCAGATATATGAGAGATGAAAAGGAAACAATTTTAGGTGGGGTATATCTATGCATCGGTTGCTAACTGTGCAAAAGGTCTGAATTCTGATATTGCTGGAAGGACCCTGATTGTTGCTTGATGCCGAGTTTAATAAATATCCAATTGTTTACTATGAAACCACAGAATTGAGGGAATTATTTTTATATATATATTGGCTCCATCTCCCCCATTTCTTTCTCCATCTCACATTAATTTTGTGGATATTGTTATCAACTTCACTAATGATTAATGAAAATCTTCAAACTGAGCAAAGGTATTGAATGAAAGAGGGAAGAATCTGAAGGAAAGGGAAGAGGGAAATAAAGCAGAGGGAAAGGAAATATGGAAAAAAGGACATGAATTATTTTTAAATTGTATAATTAAATCAATTCATGATAGGACACAATCACTGGATTGTCATATAACTGTAGGCCCTCCCTCTGCCATAAAAAGGAAATATTGTAAATAAGGCTCAGTTTATGAAAAGAAGCTCTATACCTAGACCTTATACATATCTCCATCTATTAATTGTCACTTTTCAATGGGAATCACCTTCAGGGTACTTTTTCTTATGTTATAGAAACTGAAAATATGAAATGAAGTGATGACTGTGTTGTTTGGTGCTGTTCCATCAGTTTTGGAATGGATATTGAGAAAGGAAACAGAAGTGGATAGAGAGGAGATGGGAAACTGGCAGGACATGGAAATGAAAGGGAGATGAAGCAGAGAAGAGAGAGCGGCAGATTGAGGATGACACAGTGGACGGGAGAACAGGACTTGGGGGAGGGTAGCATAGAGGGCACAAATAAATGTAGAGTTTTATCCATGTTAAACTTCAAAAATTTAAAATATAGCTCTGTTAAAAGTATGTTTCTGTGATGTCCAGTTAATGACCACAAGCAATGTTACATTCCACTTGGCATGACTGGGGGAAAAATAAGGTGATCTGTCCCAAATGCAGCACTAAAATGAGGTCATTCACAGTAAATTGTTAAGTTCTTTGATACTCTACTCCATTGGTTCTCAAAGTGGGGGTCGGGACCCCTCTGGGGGTCGCGAGCCAGTTCTGTGGGGGTTGCGAGCCCCTGCTGCCAGCAGCCGGCCCCGAACAATGCCGCTGCTGCGGGCTGCTGGCATCCGGCCCCTGCTGCTGCAGGCAGCCCATACCCCTGCCACAGCGGGCTGCCGGCCACCCCATAAGGCCGGTTCCAGCCGCGGCTCCTGCTGTGGCGGGCTGCTAGCACTGCCATGTGCCTGACCCAGTCCTGGCTCCGGCCCCTGCAGATGTGGGCTTCCGGCACCCCTGTGAGCCCGGCCCCTGCTGTGGTGGGCTGCCGGCGCCTCCGTGGGGCTGCTGGAACCCCCCCTCAATCCCAACCGCTGCCCTGGGGGGCTTCTGGAACCCCCCCATACCAGCCCCTGCCACAGTGGGCCGCAGGCATGCCCCCCCCCCCACCTGACCCCTGGTTGGGGGGGGTCGTGCTTAGAGGCCCAGTGTGGGAAAGGGGTCACCACTACAAAAAGTTTGAGAACCACTGCTCTACTCTAATACTGTTGACATCTAAATTATCATTACATGGCATCTGAGTTAACATTTCACCGAGGTGAACTGTGCTGTTCACGTCTCAGAGCTATTTTTCCAGACTACAGACTCACATAAACATCTCTCTCTCTCTGTTCCACTTGGTTCCCATTTATGAGGTTATTTGCCAAAACCTCAACAACTTGAGATTCTCTGGTGGTGGTGTTTTTTGTTTTATTTTTCAAATGAAAGCTGCAATTTTAGACAAGGTAGTGGCTGCAGAGGAATACCAATATGGCATATTGGCACATATTGCCTATTTCAGAGCCCTGAACCCGAGTTGACATACACTGCCCACACAGCCTTAATGTTGTTCCATACAAAATTGCACAAATTTGTGCAAAGGACAAAATTGCAATTGACTAGGAAATTGTAAAATCCTATCTCCAATGTAGACTAGACACCATAGTATTACAGAATACTCCATTGTGGGTCAGAAGTAACTCCATTGAAGTCAATGGAATTATGCTGTAGTAAATTCAGTACATGTAAAAGAATGCTCACAATTTTAGTTGTCATATAACATAATTAAAATGCAAACTTACAAAGTTTATTTAAATGTACATCAACTGTATAATAAACATATTCCATAGCATCAAACATCAATAATTCATAAAAATATCCTTCATCACCAGCACATCACATCATGAAGAAACTTACAGAACTCTGCCATAGCTAAATGTACCCTGGGGTTATTTCTTTTCATTATCACTTAATAAACTCAGTATAAAATCAACCCTGTATACTCAACAATATATTTAAATTACAGAACCAAACAAGAGACCAAAATGTAGAATAGGTGGGTAGTATGAAAATGGAGAGTAAGGCTATGGGGTCCCTTAACTGTTCATTTTCAGATGTTACAACATTTGGATTTTGTTTTAAGGTGTTAAATATTTGTAAAGAAAATGAAACATTATTTCTGGGTGATAACTGAATGCTATGAAACACACTTGAATATTAGCTCTCTCTTAAGATTTCAAGATTTTTTTATTTTATTTTGAAAGTATGAATTGTCACCCACTTCTGAATTTTATCTCCATTGATGTGGGGGAACCCCTAAAGTTTAATGATTTGGAGTTTAGTCTAACATCCACTGAAGTCTACTTCGAGCGTTGAAAGGAATCTGTTGTGTCGAGTCCAAAAGAGATATGGTGACTGTAGAAGCTTTGTATATCAAATAATGTTCTCTAACATTGAGAGACCTGCTTCTTTGTGTAGATATGATGAATAGTTTTGCTGCATGAGGCTCTTTGAACAAAATATTATTAAATATTTTAACTCAGTTATTGCCATACGCAATACAGTAGTAACTTTATACAAGGGACCTCACTGTGTTAGACTTTGCTGTGTTAGTGAAAAGAGCAGAACTGAAATGTATTAATATTCTTTACAATTGTGTGTGGGGACATTAATAATGGATTATAAAACAAGCTAGAATACATAGTCTGATCATTTGATTAGTTAGAAATATGATGCTTCAGAATTAGTGTCTTTCATTTATCAGGTAGGAATATTTTAAAGATTAGCAGCCGTGTTAGTCTGTATCCGTAAATAAGATGAGGAAGACCTTAGAGACTAATGTACAACCTTTTTATAATTTTTTTATTTTTTGCTTTCTGTGTATATAAATACATCTTATTTCTGTTCCATTCTATGCATCCGATGAAGTGGGCTATAGCCAACGAAAGCTTATGCTGAAGTAAACTGGTTAGTCTCTAAGGTGCTACAAGTCTTCCTCGTCTTATTTAGGAATATTTTGCAACCTCCAGGATCTTTTCTTAGTCCGTGTTCATAAGTTCTAGTTCTTATGCCTAGTGTTGTTTCTGATTAATCTTAGAGGCAAAGTAAAACTGTTTTGTTGAATAATTAAGTACCAAATCAATAGTGACAATGGATTCACACTAGGTGTTTTAAAAATATTTTGATCAGGCCATAATTCTACGTACTTGTATTATATTCTTTACCGTGCTTGACTGAGGAATACATATAATCAAAGGCACCTGTGGATGCGATAGATGACTGCACCAGTGGTAAGGCCTAAGGATCTCTCCAGCTAAAAAGCCTCTTGTAAAAGTGTCAGTTTTTTTAAAGTTTATCTCCTTGCCTGACCCAGGAGATGAACGCTTTCTACACTACAATTTACCCTTGGATTTTCTAGTTAAAAGATTGAAACAGTCTATTGAATTAGTAGTTTCTTTAAAAAAATTAGCGGACATAAATTATACTGGTTGTCTTGAGGTTAGAAATAGGGAGATTTGTTCCGTACAGTCTGTTGAATAGACAGTTAGTCACTCTTGATAACTGTCCTATACATGTTTTCCTCAGAGAGTTTGAAATTAACTGCTGACATTAAAGTTGTTAATATGAAACCAATCTTTTAAATTACATCAAAAACATTAGCTTAATTATTAAAAGATGAAACATATTCCCCAAAGTTCCCTCAAATGAAACTGTCCTTCCTAATCAGGGCTCTTCTTGTTCATTAGGTATATATTCTCCTCTCCTTATGCCATGGAGTCCCACTAGCATCAGATTGAGAGTTCTGCATGCATACGGACTTGACAGTCAATTTGAGTAAGAAGGAATTAACTTCTTAACACGTTACTCATTATGATGAAGTTTGAAATATTACCCATTTTGAAGATACTGAATCAAAAGAAATAGTATTGAATGTTACATTCCCTGTTTTGACATGAGTGTGTTAGAACTGTCAGATCTTTTTATAGTGTATTTGCTCCCCTAATATGGATGCATCATTACTTTAATTTTCAGAAGAAATCAAATGTAATTAGCCATAACAGAACTGTTAGCAATTTTGCTTAGTTCATAATTAAAGCTGGTGCTGTTTTGTGCAAAAACAGTTGCACATCTTTCTCTCCCCAACAACTGGACTGGAAGGCATCTTGCTCCTTGAGTTTCGGTATTGGCAATGTCATGTAAAACGAAGGTTGGAGAATCACAGCATGACAGGTCTAGCACAGCCAGAGGAGTTTAAGATACTTTTTTGACCTTTGGTTTCAGTTGCCTGTTGTGCATGTGTGGGAGTGTGTGTGTGTGTATTTATATCTGTATTGTTATATATAGGTAGAGGAGAGAGACAAAATGTCTGTAACTATGAGATCTGGCTTTGCAGGTGGAAAAATTTACAAACTAGTCTCCTATCATTATTATTTATTTGTTTATTTATTAATGGCCATTGATTTGGGCTGACTTCCAAAATTCATTTGGGGTTTTGCGAAATGTGAGTAATGGGGTCATTCTAAACCCATGCTGATTGAAATTTTATAATAAACCTCCCTTTCTTTCTTGTGTGTAATCAAACTCTCCCTTGTAGTTAAATTAATTTGCAGTCTTTGTTTAACAAAAATAAATTTATGTTCCAAAATCTTTTGCTTTCCATAAAGAAACAAAGATTTTTGTCTATGTCTGTGATGGAAAGGGATGAGCAGCATACAAAGGCACCACCAAATTTTAGATACAGGTTTGTGTGCACATACCTCCACCCCCTAAAATGCTTGAGTAGTTTAAATAACTGTACTAATTGAAATATATTACTTTTAAATTTAACAAAAGATAATTAAAATAATTAAACCGCAAATAATTAGCTAAACTATATTCTGGAGGAAGTAGCTTCAAGGGCACATGAAGTCTTTGCTTTTATTTTTAATTATAATTGGCTACTTAACATTGCAATTTTAATAAAGGGGAAACTGTCAGGCATCTAAAACAATAAGGCATCTGAAAAAGAGAGAGAGGCAAGATTTTCAAAGGCACAGATAGGCATTAGGTGGTTAACTACCATTGAAAGTCATTGCCTAACTCCATTTGTTCTTGTGAAACCTCCCCTTTCAGATAATTTAGCTCATTTGCTATCTAAAGTATTAACAGCCTGAGAGAATTACTATTTTTCTGAAAAGTATAGACATAGATTTTGACTGCACATAGTGTGTGTGTGTGTGTGTGTGCTTGTGTATATACCTGTATAGTGCAAACTCCTACGAACTAAATTAATGGTAGCAAAAATACTTTAATTTCCTTATACAAGAGTAGATTAATTATTTTCAATATAATTAAATAGAATTAGTTTCCCTTGCATAATAAAACTTGTTGTATATCTGATTTATGATCTGGGGAGAATGGCCGTATCTAAAATTAAGCTTCTGAAGAAGGAATTGAACAGTTAATTTTATTTATGATATTTACAATGCATTAGAACATTTCTATTTCTGTCTTTGTGATATGGTGTATTCAATACTTATTAACAGCAATAAGAGTTATTTATAAGGGTTGCATCCCTAGTGTACTATGAAAAGAGATTAGTAAATATCTCTTGCTTGAGTCTGTATCTCTACACCAACTGTGTTTTTGTCATTTGACAGTTGGTCAATGTAAACAAAGTCCTTTAGCCCAGGGGTCTCAAACTCAAATGACCACGAGGGCCGCATGAGGACTAGTGCACTAGCTCGAGGGCCGCACCACTGACACACACACACACCCTCGCTGCCCCGGCTCCGCCCCCACTCCACCCCTTCCAAGAGGTCCCACCCCTGCCCCACCTCCTCCTCTGAGCACGCAGCTCCCCATTCCCTCCTGGAAAGCACTAGGCACCACCAACAGCTGTTTGGCAAACAAAGCAAGAGCAATCTAGGAAGTCCAGAGCTAGAAACACACGCGGCCCAGCCAGGCAGCAGAGAAGCCTCCACTTCTGGCCCCTCCGTCCTGCAAACTGCTATAGGGGGACCGGGGGGGGGGGGGGCGCCAGGAAGCTTGGCGGGCCGCAGGGAAGGGCTTTGCGGGCCGCATGTGGCCCCCGGGCCGCATGTTTGAGACCCCTGCTTTAGCCTTTTAAAACAAATTATAGAAACCTTGGTTCCCAGTGGCAGCTGAGGAGCCCCCAGCTAAAGAAAAGGATGCAATGGTTGCTTTATATCTGTACATTTCTGGATCCCAGGATCACCTCTGCTTGTTAAGTCTCCAGTTTCAAGTTAATCCAGCATGAAAGCTGCTTTTACCTGTTTCAGTTGCTAATGTCCCCAGTGAGCTATATAAGATAGCCAGGAAATTCCAGTGTGCAGGGACCTAACAGCTACACACATGGCCCCTTCACTGGAGTGGTCCTCCAGTGGCTGGTTGAGTTGCATTTAAAGCAGCTTTGCCTCTCCCCAATGTATTCTAAGGAATGACTGTTTATCGCCAATGAAACATTCTGAAAAACAGTTCTACTTCGATTTTATTTATCTGTGCATTAGCCTTATCTGACAGCTGTGGCTCAGGAGTGTTCCTTTGGATTAGTGGATTGGAAATCTTCATTCCTGTTGGAGAGGTGGTTCAACCTTTCTGCTCTGCATAATAGTTGACAATCTAGAGCAGGGGTGCACAAACATTTTGGCCCAAGGGCCACATCGGAGTTCGAAATTGTACGGAGGACTGGGTAGGGAAGGCTGTGCCTCCCTAAACAGCCTGGCCCTGCCCCCTATCCGACCTCCTCCTACTTCCTGCCCCACTCAACCCCTGACCCATCCAACCCCCCCCCCCCCACCACTCCTTGTCCCCTAACTACCTCTCTAGAGATCCCTTGCTTCTAACCACCCCTCTGGGATCCCCTAGCCAATCCCTCCCTATCCCCTGACTGCCCCAACCCCTATCCACACCCCCATTCCCTGAGAGAGTCTTGGGACTCCCATGCCCCATCCAACCCCCCACACAGAATCTCCGCCCCATCCAACTGCCCCCTTATCCCTATTTCCTGACTGTCCCTCAGGACTCCCAGCCCTTTATCCATCCCCCCAGCTCTGGCTCTGTCCCCTTACTATGCTCACAACAGCAGCCAGAGCCAGACAAGCTGCACACAGCCCGTCCCCCCAGATCACTGCCTGGGCATGGCTGCGGAGGAACAGTGGGGGGGGGGGGTGTCTCCCCTGCAAGGATGGGCCCGGGGGCTGTAGTTTGCCCAGCCAGATCTAGGGTGTAGGTGTTTGATAGAAAAAGGAGTCCCATAAATATATTTTTCTTGCTCTGATTTCTCATATCTGAGTGTTTTTATGGGAAGGCCTTTAGTCTATAGTTTTCCATCATGGCTACCATGACTACTTAATATCATATGAATATAGTATTGTATGTTTAGATTTCTGTCATGTGAGATCACTTTTTATGAAACTAAAATAAGAAATAATGGTTCCTCTGAGTTCACAAAATAGACTAGTTCAAATTGGGGGTGCTGACTAGTCCCTGCAGTCCCCTAAAGCTCTTTATCTCTGTGGTTATAAAATGTCAATAGCCATCTACTATAGCATTTCCAAAGATACCTGATGGAAGGAGAGTGTTGTGGAGTCATAGAGTTTAAAGCCAAAAGAGACCACCAGATAATCTAGTCTGACCTTCTGTAGATCACAGGACACCCTCACACTAACTACAACAACCGAAATTAGACCAAAGTATTACAGCCCACAAGAGGCCAGACGGTCATAGCCAAAGGCAGAAAATCGGAAGTACCCTGCAATGGCAGAGAAATGATTGTGAGATATATGCAGACAATCCTGGAGAGTGACAACCCCCACACATATGTGCTGAAGAGGAAGACACAAAAACCCTTTTCAGCCCCGTCATCACTGCCAATAACATCTGGGGTACCTCCTTGTTGCCCCCCACATATTGTGATCAGTTAGATCCAGAGCATGTGAAGAGCCAACCAAGCATCAGATTTTCCCTGGTATTTTTCTGGTGCTTTACTTTCAGGTAAGACACCTACACATTTTTTTAAAATAATCAGATATCAGGCACCCTGGTCTCACTAATTTCTATTTGAGCCTGCATATTCTCCCCTGGTAGCATTATTTTCTGACCAGCAAAGCAAGTGTCTGAAAGATTCCTTTCAAAGAAGCTACTACTAACTGTTCTAAGTAATTTTACATCTAAGTGGTGGATTTTGACTTTCAACCCCATTTCTGTTCTTCTCTAGTTAGAGAGACTAGGTAGATGAGGTAACATCTCTTATTAGACCACCTTCTAACTGAAGTCTAATAGACTGAGAGAAAACAAGGTTTTTAGCTACACACAGCTCTTCTTCAGTTCTGAGAAGTATACTCTGAGTATCTAATAGCTCTTTGTAGCTCAAAAGCTTGTCTCTCTCACCAACAGAAGTTGGTCCAATAAAAGATATTCCCCACCCTGTCTTTCTAATACCCTGGGACCAACATGTCTACAGGAACACTGCATACTTTTCTTGTTACACAGTCTCATTCTGGTGTGTCAACAACAAGGAAGGTAAACGTTACTTTTAAAAACAAATGAACTAATTAACAGAACAGCTTGAGAGCTCAAACAATTACAGGTGGAGACTTTAAATGGTAAATATAAATGAACTGGAAGCCGTTATACTTTTACTTGGTAAGTGTTGCTAGTTTGCAACACTTAACCAGTTTTGCTAGCTTTGTTCCTCTGGTTTAAAGAGCTGTTAAATAGCCAGACTACTTCAAGGCCTGAAAATTTACCACATCACTACATAATACCTATTAATTGGCTTGTCTTTACCACAAAATTTCTTCATGTTTGAACATGCTATGAAGAATCAAGTAAATGGACATACCGCTTACCACAACTTTGTGGTCAGTGGAGACCAATACAAATTGTGGTCAGTGTTGTGTCAGCTAACTATGATTAAACCTCTCTGGGGTCTATTTATGGTTTTCCTAGCTGCAGAATGAAGGTTGACAGGATTTCTTATCATTTTCTCTGCTGCCCTGAATAACAACTTTGAAGCTCTCCAGAATCTGGATGATTTTACTCTGCTCCTGTTTGGGAAGGATGCCAACTTTCTAATCACACAAAACTGAACACCCTAACCTTGCCCTTTCCCTGAGGCCCCACCCCTACCCCAAGGCCCCACCCGCACTCACTACATTCCCCTTCCCTCTGTGGCTTGCTTTCCTCCAAACTCACTTTCACTGGGCTGGGGCAGGAGATTGGGGTGCAGGAGAAGGTGAGGGCTCTAACTGGGTGTGGCTCCAGATTGCGGCCAGAAATGAGGAGTTCAGGTTGTGGGAGGAGGCTCTGGGGAGGGGGAGGGAATTGGGGTACAGGAGGGGATGACCGCTCTGGCTGAGCTTGTGGGCTATGGGGTGGGGCTGGGGATGAGGGGTTTGGAGTATATGAGGGGGCTCCAGGCTAGGGGGTGAGGCTGAGGGATTTGGAGTTTAGGAGGGGGCTGCAAGTAGAGGCAGAGGGTTGGGGTGCAGGAGGGGGTATGGGCTCTGGGCTGCGGGTGCAGTTCTGAGGTAAGGCTGGGGATGAGGGGTTTGGGGTGCAGGAGAGGACTCTGGGTTTGGGGCTGGATCTCAGAGGTGGGGCAGGAGCTCAGATCTGGGGTGTGGGGTTACCTTAGGCTGCTCCCGGTCAGTGGTACAGTGGTCTAAGGTAGGCTCCCGGCCTGTCCTGGAACCATACTGTGCTCTGGAAGCGCCCAGCAAATCCAGCTCCTAAGTGTGGGGGCCATGGTTCCCAGTCAATGGGAGTGTGGAGCTGGTGCTCAGGGCAGGCACAGCGTGTGGACCTGCTGGCCATTCCAGAGTCTAAATTTGTTTCTTCTGAATTATGTAATGGAGAAAACATCTGTAATTTCTGATCATCTTTTATTATAGGATTACAGGATTGATTATAGGACTTATATAAATCCTATAATCAATCTCCTATAATCAATCCTGTATATATATAACAAATACTAATTTGATCAAATAAAGGAATAATGAATTTGTTATTCTTTTTCATATTTAATCATTATTTTAACTCGAATGTGCCAGAGAATTTCCAGCATGTCACAGAATTCAATACCAGACTTCAGCAGAAATCAGATGCGTTGTTGCAGGATATACGTGATTTAAATATACAGAATTATTACAAGAATCAGAGTTAGTCTGGAATAGCAGAGGTAAAAAAGAGTCCTGTGGCACCTTAAAGACTAACTAAAGACTTTAGTTAGAATTATTGTAGTGCACTTAATTGTTCTAATATTGTTCTTAAATAAAATAGGCCATTGAAGTATCACATGATAATTCATTCATCTGCCATTCACTTTTTTAGGAAAATCTCTTATCCAATCAGGTATGGCTGATCTAATTTAGCTTTTTGTTTCTAGTAAACGTGGATCAAAATCTAAATCCTTGATCCTAAATAACCCAGAATTATGGAGAATTTCAGATCTAACTTGAAACTTCAAGGCTACTTCTATGTTTTAAATGGTCTAAACCAAAGCTCTAGATATAAACTCTCAAAATCCACTGAGAGAAAGATTACTCACCCTGTGCAGTAGCTGGATTTCTTGGAGACCTTTATCCCTATGGGTGCTACATTTCAGACATGTTTGTCCTCACAATACTGTTTGTAGCAGTGATGTTCAATCTGAACATGCACCATAACTATCCTTGTGCCCTGTACTGAAGGTATGTACAGCAGTGTCAGAAGAATTATTCTTAGTTCCTTCTGTTCCACAAAGTCCTATCAAGTCAGACTTCAAAGCAGAAGGAAAGGAAGGTGGGGATTGGAGTACCCTTAGGAACAAACATCTCAAAGAACTCTATTTACCATATAGGGTAAGTAACCACTCCTTCTTTGAGTAATGATCCTAGAGTGCTCCACATTAGGTGATTCCTAAGCAGTAATCCCTAAAGAAGATCGGTGCTTGTTTGCAAACCTGCAGACCCAAAAGCAACATCTGCCTTATAGGCATGTACTAAGGCACAGTGGTCTGAGAAGTGCAGGTTGGAGTCCATGTGGCAGCTTGGCATATTTCTGCAACAGGTACTTTCCAGAGAACCATCTAGAAAGAACCATCTAGAAAGAGCCACCAAGCCTTAAGACACATTGTGTTCAAAATAGGGTCAAGAACAAACCCTGAATCTTGAGTTAGCAAGTCAGGAATGGTCGGTAGGTATAGTCCCAGACAAAATGTGACACATATCAAGTAGGGGAACTATATGTGCCTTGGCTAAATCAGTGCAATTAGGATGACCTTCTGGTTGAGGAATCTCCTCTATGCCTATCCTCTGATGATGATGCTCCTTAGAGTCTTAAACAAACCAATAAGGACAGAGTGAAGGTATCATCTCGCTCTGTCCCTTGTCACAGTCATTGATGAGATGAAGCTGTTCAGCAAGGGATCATTTATTTAATAATTTTAAAGTCTAATTTATATTCATGCAGATGTTCTGACTTTAAAGAAAAATTAATTCTGGCCTGCTTATAACCTTGCCCTTTACACAGAAAAAAATCCCTTCATGTTAGGCCACAGATAGACTTAATAGTATTTATCTTCTCTTCAGTTTTGTAAGTTCATGTGTGAATATTTTACATTTGCTTAATACATTGAACTTTAACTACTATGAATAAAAATATGAGAAAGGAGAGGTAAATTCTGTAGAGACAAACCTCAAATGAAGTAAAGCAGTGATGATCAGTATTTCTTTCACCTGAGCCTGCAGGATCCACCCAAGGTTTCCTCTCAGTATCCACAAAAATATCAAAGGTCATTTATGGTGACCACAGACTTTGGGAGAGGTTTGAGTACTGGTGTGTCAGATGCTGAGTAGAGGGACTCCAGTGATACTGATGCTGGATGGGGAGGCTTTGTAGGTGAAGACCCTTGATCTTCCTTTCCCTATCCCCTGAAATAGTGTAACACCGACAGGCTCAGGACCAGTGCAAGGATATTTCATACCCTAGGCGAAACTTCCACCTTGCGCCCCACCCCCGGGGGAGCCCTGTGACAGCGCCCCACACTCCCACCCGGGGAGCTCTGCAGGCAGCAGCTCCCCACCTTCCGTCTATCCCCCCCCCCCCCCGCAATATCACTCCAGATTGATCTCTCATTCTCACTCACTCGATGGGACAGACACCACACACAGGAGGTGTGTGGATTATAATAGCATCCACAGCCTTTTGAAGTGCTACTTCCCTTTCCCCTAAGCAGAGCTCTGTGCAGGTGAGGGACTGGGACAATGAGAAGATACATTATAATTGTGTTAGGGTTGGATGGAGCAAAGTGGTTGTAGGGCATACCATTTACGATAGGTAGCTATCAATTGTACAAATTTGAAATTTCAATGTAGATTAGTAAACTATGTAGATACATCTCAAGTACAAAGAGAGTGTTAATGGAATAAAAAGTAATTTACTTTCATTAATATATTCAGGGAACTTCTGATGATTTCACCACAAAACGGTGTCTCAGAAATAGTCTAAATCCTATTCTAATACTTAATTTTATTAAACATTTAACACTGTACCTATAGCTATGTCCTAACTGTAACATTCTTTCTTACTTTCTTATCCTAAAGTTGGTACTAGTGGAACATAAAGGAAAAACCTCACTATGAAGATTATGCAGTATGGCATAGACAAAACATTCTGTATTTAAAATTCATGTTTTCCCTCAATCTTTGCTAGATATGATGACATTTGCTACCTGCTATCTTCAAAAACACCTAGTAAAAAAATAATAAAGTAATTTGCTATTAATGTTTGAATAGTTCATTGTGTCTGATTCTCATTCAGTATTACAGTATGTTGGTTTCCAAAAGGTTTTACCTTTACTAATAATGAATCAAATAGATGAAATATTGTATTTAGGAATTTAGGGTCAGTACGTGACAGATACATGTAAATATTCACATGGAAAGTAAAGAGTATGGGCTAAATGGATTCAAGATAAAATGCTGGCCTTACACCTCTGAGATGATGCTTCCTGTCTAACTTAATTACCTAATAAAGATCTCTTCACAACTAGTAACTGTATACTGAGGATAATGTGGCTAAGCATTTGGAAATAATTAATCCTATTAAATATATCATGATCAAAGTAGCAGGAATTTGCAAGACAATGGCAAATGCCAGCAGGACTGACTCAACTCAGAGCCAGGTTTTTCAAACTTTTTCAATAGAATGGGACCATATGTTAATAGAGAAATTCATTTATAAACTCATTCCCTGCTTCCTGTTGTGTACACCCCATAATCCCCACCTTTTTGTGATCTTAAAACTCCTTGTGGCAACTAAACAAGTAATTACGTGAAAGTAGGGGGGAAATATCAATGAATATTATGAATATTAATGAATTTGCATCCATCTTAGTGTGATGTAATAGCTGCGAACAAGAACAGTCAGTACCATGTCACCATCCAGTGCATCACAGACTAGAGCTTTGGAACTGCTTTTCTACCGATTATAATGCCCTGAACTGTTCTCAGACTGCTGGAAACAATTTTCATATAAAAATAGTACATTGTATATGCCCAATATATGTGATTCTTTGAGAAAATTGGTGAAACTTTGTTTTCATCTTTAAAAATCATTAATTATTACTGCAATAATATCTGTATAAAATATTCCTCATGAGGTACCATATGAAATCTTATAACACACTGGTAACTAATATCGTTGTAAAATGTATGTGTTAACATTATATGGGAAGTTAAGAATTCCCTCTCTATGATATTATTACAACTTGTTAAAGACCAGACAGCCCATCTTAGGTAGAGATGATAAATAGGACTTTTCTAGACAAACGAATGTGGGTTTATTTCAGTTTACAAATTAGCAGTAAACAGGGCCAGCTCCAGGCACCAGCATAGCAAACAAGTGCCTGGGGTGGCACTCTGTAAGGGGCGGCATTCCGGCCGTGCCGCTCGTCCTTCGCTCCTCTGGCTGCACTGTGGCCACGCCACCCCCGCTTCATTTCTCCAACAGTGCCCCCCTCACTTCACTCCTCCCCCCCCCTTTTTTTTTGCATGGTGTGGCAAAAAAGTTAGAGCCAGCCCTGGTAGTAAACAAAGCCTTCAGGGTAAACCATCCTGGTTATCCTGATCCTGAGAGACAATATTAACTAGGCTCCTGCACCACACAGAGAGAAAGGAGACTGAATCCCCAAAAGGCTTTCCTGATTTATATGACGAAAGCTACTCCTTATGGGGATATAAGGAACAAAGAGAGACTCCATCTTTTATCCTTCACCTTAGGAGACAAAGAAAGCAAGCTATTTGATATCTGTGACGAGTCCTGCCCAGACTGCTCAGTAAAAGCTGGAAAGGAGATTGTGAGTGAGAGAAAAATGATCTTGAACTAAAACTGTATCTTGCTAGATTAAGTTGTAGGCTTTTAGATTGTTTGCACTTTTATTTGCTTTTGTAACCATCTCTGCCTTTTTCTATTACTTGGTACCACATAATCTTTTGTTAATAAACTTGCTCTGCATTCATTGTAAATCACAGTGCTGTGTAAGTTCAATATAGTGTGTGCTTCTAGAAAGCTAACAGGTTGAAGTGTTTTACTGTCTCTCTAAAGGTCCAGTGAGCGACACTGGTTCCTGCAGGAGGACAATTTGGGGGAAAGTTCAGGGCTGGAAGGGTACCAAGTCAGCCTGCAAGGAGTAACCAGGTTGAGAAAAGTCAGGGTGAGGTTTCTGGGCTGCTAGCAGGTTGTTTGGAGTCTGATCTCTGGATCAAAGCTGCACAGCCACAAGACATTTAGGGTTACAAGGCAGACAAACTGTGTCCAGTCAGGAAGGCTTAATACATAGAGGAAATGCCAAAAGACCTGTGAACCCTGGCACATTATCCTATTGTTGTTTTAACTGTTAGCCTCACCCACCCTTGGTACTTAAAGTCTATAGAACCAGACACTCAGCTTATGTAAATTAGAACCATGACAATTTACAGCAGGTATGGATCTGGTCCATAATGTTTAGATGGGTATCCTAGTTACTTGCTTAAACTTGCTTTATCATTGCTTAGTGTCAGTTTGTCAAACCATTTATCTGGGGGCTGTTATCACAGATAAATAGTTTCAGTATTTTCTTATTTTTCTACTTATGAGATTATAATCAGGGCCGGCGACAGTGAGGTACTACGGGTACAGCTGTACCGGGCCCCGGACTTTAGGGGGGCCCCCTTAAGTCTGGGGGTCCGGGGCCCGGTACACAGCAGTACCCGTAGTCATCCCCCCTTGTCGCCGGGCCTGGAGAGCGGGGAAGGGGCGGGGAGGACGAGCGCGCGTGTCCCCGGCAGGAGTAGTGAGCCCGGCCGGCGGCAGCGGCGCACCACCGCCTGCAAAGAGGGCGAGGGCGGGGAGGCTCCGCAGCACGGTAGGGCTTCCCCCGCCGGGTCCAGGGGATAAAGGGCACGCCGGGGGAGGGGGGAGAGCAGTAAGGGCGGCTCGCGCCGCTCCCGGGCTCGCGCTCCCGCAGGACCCTGCACTGCCGCCAGCCGCTGTCAGCTGGGGGGGGGGGGGGGAGTGCCGGCTGGGCTGGGGGGACCCCTGGCTGGGCTTTTCCCCCCCCAAGCCGCTGTCAGCTGGGGGGGGGAAGCGCCGGCTGGGCTGGGGGGGCCCCCAAACGATCAGAGAATTTCTGTCGCCGGCCCGGATTATAATGCCCTTTACTCAGTGATAAGCAGTGTATATTTGTACATAAAAGTGTTACCAAATGTTTTTATACACCAAATAATTTAACTGATGTCTCACTAAATGTAAAATATATTATAAATTAGGGTCCTAAATACAACATGGGTATTACAAGGCATTTAATTATTTTATTTATTTATTAAAAACAGAGAGGGAACAGAGGAGGGATTCTCCTTCCCGCTACAACCCCTGTGCACTGATACATAACCTCTTAACTGTCCAGGGGAGAATCTCCCTAGCACAGGCACTCCATAAGACATCTGTAGGCTACCTCACACAGGACCTCTTGGAAACCCCAGAGTAGGGGATAGGGCCATGGGACATGAAGTTATGACCATTCTGAGCACCCCCAGGTTGCAGAGCTACCCATGGGCAGCCAAGGAAGAACAACTGTAATTTACCAGAGCTTCGAGCTACTTTTATTTATGCACCAGCCCAGAATCCCAAGACTTCTCCCTTTCTCCCTCCAGGGCTCCACCTGTGTGTGCTGCCCCTCCAAGAGAAGCAGCCATAATCCCTCCCCTGTTACTGGGTAATATTTAGAATAGAGGGGCAGTGTTGATAATCTGTATTTATCCCTGTCTTATGTCCATTGACTGCAGTCAATGAATTTTGGATGAAGATGGTTTTATATCTTTTATATGGATAATAATACAAGCAATAGAGTAGAAATTTTACTAGACAAAGTATATACATTTTATTAGGGGAACTATTTCAGGATTTTATTAGAACATTCTTTTTAACCTTGGATTCGTGTCCTATAGAAATATTGAACTAGTATATAGCAGGGCAATAGGATAATGTGCCAGGGTTCACAGTTCCCAGAGGGGCTATAATAAATTAATACTGGGCCTGATTTTGATCTCTCGCCAATTTTACATAGTTGCAACTGTATTGACTTCATTCACAGAACATCTTTTGCTATAAATGAGATAAGAATCAGGACCAAGCATTGATGTTCCTGTGAAACTTGTAAAATAAGAAACATAAACAACTGATTTTGCAAAATTAGCATTCAGGTCTCTCAGGAAACAGGGTCCAATTATTAAGATTTTGGGCAGTCATTTAAATTAAGCTCCATTAAAAATATAGTAATATTTTGGAAGTTTTATTTCCTTGGTAGAGAGATAAATAAACTTTACACGGTTTAATTTAGTAGTTTAATTTTCTACAGCAATAAATCTTTTTCCAGATTACTATTGTTATCTTAATTAGGACTGATTTTAATCCAGTAAACAGCTGTTTAATTGCTATCATGTGGCTCTGGTTTAAACTAAAGCCCATTTGAGCACATGCCTCAGTCTCTCACACATCTGACATGGATTAAAACTGTGGAAATGCAACTTGCTGCTACTATCTCAGATAAAATCCCAATACCATACTCTGTATTTCCTGTATGCTTACTTATCCCAAAACAGATTTTTTAATTTATTTTTCATTTCTAAATTTTAGTTTTTTCATCAGCTAGTTGATGTCATCACCTTTTCTGGTAATTCTCCAGTGTCTTATCCACTGAGATCTTTCTTTACAAAACCAAACTACGTACCTGGGAGTAGAAGCACTTGCAAACTAAGTAGACACAGATCAGATGCAGGTAGTAAGATGCTGATTACAAAGATGTGTTAACTATAGATAGATCATTATAAAGTTTCAGCCACTACTGCTTATTGAATTGATGTAGTACAAAGAGGAAAGTGTGTGCTTTTTCCTGTTACCATTTTAATTAACTTTTAATTGATTTGTAAGAAGATAAATTGTTTCATTATAGTGTCTCATGCTGAACACTTTGGTAGGATATTAAACATTCATGAAAACTTCCTGATAGTAGTGCTGATAATCAGAGATTTTATGTTTTGTTATTTTCCAGAACATCTGTAGGTTCATTTATAAATGTAAACAAATGAAGCTACCTTGCTCACAAAATACACTCAAATGACCTTATTTACCATGACTTCATTTAATTAACAGGGAGGAAAGAGAACAGGCCAACACTCAAACTATGTTAAAACCCTAGCCGTTAGTGTGAGGTGATTATCTGAATTGCATGCCGTCTAATAAAAAATAAAATGGACACCACTTATATGTAGGCAAGTTTATTTTGCTAATATTTAGAATATCATGTGTATCGGTTGGATGCACTAGTATGAGTAAAATAATGTTACCCAAAACTCGAATTAAACCAAATAATCACAAAAGTTGGATTACTATTTTAAACTATTTTTTTTCATGTTTGTTCATGTCTTGCTTGCTAAGATGAAAGTGGAAGTGTAAAGTATAAATAGAGAAGCCAGAGTCAGTCTCATGGAATCGTGTTACAGGTCCACTTGGAACTAAAAATGCCCAATTTTGTGTTGCAGTCCACTCCAGGGCAATTTTTCAGACTGGAATAGTTTAGATAAAGTTTGAAGTATCTGGAATTTTTGGTGCTTATCTGGACTAAGTCGCTAAATACTTTTAATTTCACTCATTGATAATTGTTTGTTCTGTAGCTTTCTCCTGAAAATTCATCTATATTTCTTGTATAGTATGCTGAAATTCCTAACTTAGAACAATTTATCTAACAAAGTTTGCAGACCCAACATTTAAAAACTGATAGAATTTTTTTGTTTTCTCTAGATGTCAGTTGACCATGTGAATGAAAATTATTCACATTCTTCACCTTAAATGTAAGAACTATTTTGTGTGCTAAAATCAGTAACCTAGCACACTAGGAATTTTATGGCCTGAGTCATCCTAAATCCTGTTTTAAATTACCTCAAAGAGTTTAAACATTTGTGAAATGATGCCAAGGAAATGAACAAAAACATGCTTTCAAATAATGCTATCAGAAAATGTAGAATAAACCTTTCATGACATGGTTACTGTCTTGTTCATGTAAATACCAATAAAGTTTAAAAAATAAATAAACTATAAAAATGATATGACACTTCAAGGAGAAAGTATTTAAAATTGCTAAAATTGTATTTAAATTGTATTTAAAATTTAAAATTGCTAAAATAGTAAGAGTTGTATGAAAACACATAAGTGACCTCTTTAAACACATCATTATTCATTTCTTGTATGCAGCCTGGATTCTATGACACTTGACATTAAATTGGAGTTTTCCTACTGATTTTTAGTAACAGCAGAAGTGGGTTCTTGAAGACTTTTCTTCAGCATCTGTCATAAATATAAAGGGAAGGGTAACAGCCTTTATATATGCATTAATATAAAGTCCCTCCTGGCCAGAGGTATATCTGTAAGGGGTTAAGAAGTTCAAATAACCTAGTTGGCACCTGACCAGAAGGACCAATGGGGAAGGAAGATACTTTCAGATCTGTGGCAGGGAGGGGGTAGGCTTTGTTTGTGCTCTGTTTTGGGTGTTCTCTCAAGGAGAGAGAGAGACTGGGGCAGAAAAAAACATCTCTTAAGAACCTGCCTGAAAAAGCATCCAGAATTACTAAAATAGTAAGTAAAGCCAAGAAAGGCATCAGATTATCTTTTGTTTTAGCTTGTGAATTTTCCCTATGCTGAAGGGAGGTTTATTCCTGTTTTTTGTAACTTTGAAATGAAGCCTAGAGGGGAATTCTCTGTTTCTTAATTTTTTTTATTTTTCCCTGAAAATTGCCTTCCGTCTTGATTTTACAGAAGTGATTCTTTTACTTTTTGTAATAAAATTCTTCTTTTAAGAACCTGATTGATTTTCAGTGTCCTAAAGACCCAGGGGTTTGGTCTGTGCTCACCTGTACCAATTGGTGAGGATATTATTCTCAAACTTCCACAGAAAAGGGGGTGTGGGACTTGGGGGGGAGGGGATATTTTGAGGGAATTGAAACTCCAAGTGGTCCTTTCCCTGATTCTTTGTCTAAATCACTTGGGGGAGGCATTCAAAGACAAGACAGAATTTGTGCCTTGGGGAAGTTTTTAACTTAAGCTGATAAAAATAACCTTGGGGGGGGGGGTCTTTCATGCAGGGCCCCACATCCATACCCCAGAGTTCAGAGTGATCCAGTGGACTGCTTCAAGGGGTTGCAACATGGGGGAAGAGCCAGGCTGCTGATATGCTCTTTCCTCAATTTGAGCATATGAATTCCCTTTACAGAACTGAAGTCAGAGACTTGCAATACAATGCACACATGTGGTTGCAGCAACAACTATGTTAAGAGGGGCTGAGTTAAAGTCACTATGGCAACTTAGAAACACCCTCTCGCTCTCTTTGGATTCATGCTACAACTTAAATGCCTTTTATATGTATTTTGTGTGTTTAATTATACCGTACTATCATCAAATGTTTCATCAATATTCTCTGCTGCAACAAATTAATACATTTTTTGCCAAGGCTGGTAAATGCCATGATTTTGCAAAGCTGCACCTAAGGAATAATATTCAAAAATAATTGTTTTTCAGCAGTAAAATGTTTTGCTCAGAAGTAGGTTGAAGAGGACAACAGGTGCTAAATTTAGAGCTTTGTGTTGAAAGTGTTGATTACAAATAACTCATTGTGTCTAATGAAATAAGGCTTGTTACATGCAGTGTTCAAAAGAATTAAGAAGTCAGCAGACCCAATGAACAAAGTTTATTAACAATCAAAAGCTTTGATGTTATATACACGGGCAAATCTAAGGTTCCCCACTTTCCAAGATATTCCCTTCCATACTTACTCCAACAGTTTTCATAAACTAAATTAATGCTATACAGAAAGTAACAGTATGAAATTTTTCATGTCAGGTGTAAATGGAAACTTGAAGCCTCATCCATAAACCACTGCAGTCAGTGGAAAGACTTCCATTCACTTCTATGTCCTTTGGATTTTTTTATATTAGAAAGTAGAATAAAAGGCTCACTGATCATGTCTGAATCTAATCCACATACCTTTCAAATGTATTTTAAAACACAGTCTTTTTCTTTTCTTTTAGGCTACGGACCCAGATGCTGCAGTAAATGGCCAAGTACATTACAGCTTGGTAAACTTCAACAATATTTTCCGCATCACATCAAATGGTAGCATTTACACTGCAGTTAAACTGAACAGAGAAACAAGGGACTATTATGAACTTACTGTTGAAGCAACAGATGGAGCTGTGGATCCCCGCCGTTCAACATTAACTCTGGCAATCAAAGTTCTGGATATTGATGACAACAGCCCTATGTTCACTAATGCCTCCTACACTGTCTGTGTTCCTGAAAATCTACCACCTGGCACGGTCTTCCTGCGAATAGAGGTAAGGCACCCTGGAATCAAAGAAAATACTTTGTTAATCTTATTGTGTGAGGCTGTTTTCATTTAACTGGTTGCTGTTAAAACCAAAATAAGAGATTAAAAATGTGCGAGGAGAAGTGATACTCAAACTTCCTTAAAGCCTTTTTCTCTTTTTGAAAATGTGATATTTGGCATAGGACCGGCAAGTGAAAAATATTAGAAGTAAAGAGCTTACATTTCTATTAATTAATAAAAGCAATGATGGAAAATGAAAGCATAATATAAGTAGAGTACTATTGAAATACTTTACAATGTGAGATTTTTTTAAATGTCAATTACATTTCTAAAATACATTTGCATTCTCCGATGAGGCTCTACTATATTGATATTGCCAGTTTACTTTAGCCCCAAAGAGTTCAAATGTCCTTCCAAAATTTTAATCCAAATCTCTTAATTAGGAAAGTAGAACATATCTTAAAAACAGTATCTGTTGACTAGCAGAGTTGGTTTTGAAAAAAAATTGGTTTCTTCAAGTCCACTAGAAATATATCTTGTTAAAATTAACAATTAAAAATATGAAAAAAATGAATTGCACCAAATAAATCAAATATATGTCCTGTAAAAATTGTGTGCTGGTGTTTTTCCTTGTGACTCTGCAGTTTTAGTTTTAAAGTAATTTTTTTTTTGCTCTAGGCAAAGGATGTTGACCTTGGTTCAAATGTTACTTATCGGATACGAACTCAGGAAGCACTGCCATTTTTTTCATTGAACAAGTTTACAGGAGAATTATCACTTTTAAAATCCTTGGATTATGAGTCATTCTCTGGCACTGAGGCAACCTTCACCTTTCTAGTGGAAGCCTTTGATAGTGGAGGAACTATGCCTCCAGGACTTGCTACTGTCACTGTGAGAGTAAAGGTAAGAGTGAAACTTGGCTGTCGATAACATCATTTTCTCTGTTATACAATACCTCAGTAACCTTTAGAAGTCTTCCAATAGGATGCAGGAGCACGGTAGGAATATCTTTGTTTCCTTTGTAGTTTGTCCTATTCCTCACTTTCAATTTATGTAAAGCTGTTGCCTTTTTATAGCAGTAACTTGTTTCCATTTAAAATGTACAGTGTATCACTATTGTAATTGCTTTGCAATTGCATGCAATTACACAGTTATGTGCTTGCTCATAGATTTATTACTTACAGGAATAGATCTGAGAATACTTCATAAATGAGTAAACATTTAATTCTTTATGATCCCCAAAAGGCTGGAATAAATACTTAATGGAATGGTTTGAAAAAATGACACCATCACATTTCAATTTAAGGTCACATAAATTGTAATTTTATTAACCATTCTTATGCATTAAGTGCTGATGCTGCACACTACTTATATTTCAATTTCTGCTGCATGAAGGCACAGCCTTACAAAAGAAAACAGCTTATTTTGTGCTTCTTTTACAATATTTAGTCCTTACTCTGCCAGTGACGGACTGGCTGTGTGAACTTGAGCATTTAACTTTACCTTATCTCTCCGTGTCTTTCTTTTCCCATATGTGAAAAGGCAATAATGATGTTCCTGTTTGTAAAGTGCTTAAAGATCCACTGATGAAGTATTATAGGAGAGCTTCTTAATAAGAGCTGCTATTTATTTTGCTACTAGTCATGATTTGTTTGATGCAATTATATTGTCAAGATCCCAAAAAGGGCAGTGGGGACCTAGGTCGGAGCAGGGGCAAATCTGAGGCTAGTAGAGGAGGATTTGTAGTCAGGTTTCAGGCTCTGGGTCAGGAGGCAAAGTCCAACTCAAGCCAAGGTTGAAGCCATGAGTTCAGGAGCAGGGAAAATAAATGGACATGGCAGCTATAGAAGATCCACACTGTTGCCTGGACATTTCCTGGAATGTCTCATACATTTATATAGGGTGAGAAGGCAGTCAGGAACCACAAGGTTGCTGCCTGTCAGCTCCTTCAAGTTGGGACTTACCATGGGTCTATGTCCACCTGGTTCACAAACTGGTCACAGCTGTTGCTGGATGACAGCATGGGACTGTCAGTTCTGCAGGATGGGGTTCTAGACTTGTGAGGTCTTAAATTTTTCTGAGAAGGCATTTTGGATTCCTTAATCAAGCATCTGCTTCCTTGACTTTTCATGACTCTGGATGAGCTGATTTTTGTGACAACAGTGCCTTATTCCTTCATTTTGTGTAGTTTGGGTAGAATGGTATGAAGGTAGGTTATCAGTGTTCTAGTTCAAGAATGGAAGTTTGTATGTGAGAACCACATTGCAGAGTCAAACTTTCTGGAAATGCAAGTTCCGATCTGTCTGCCTTCGTCTGACTTGTCCTCATCTGTTCCTCCACGAACGAAAGTCGATGCCACACATTCCATTTTATTGCTGCAAGCACATTCTTTCAATTTCTGGCCAAAGAGTTTTGTTATGGGATCAGTCCACCCCATATTCGCTCTGCCCGTCAGTTGCTTGTGGTCTCTGGGTATCCATTCACTGATGCGGATTATCCACCTATTGCAGTGGGGGGCACTCTGTGGCCAGTCAGGGTAATCCATTGATGGGTCACCAAATAGTTAGTTTACATTTGCATTTGCAGTTTGCCGTTTCTGGCCAATGGGAGCTGTGGGAAGTGGCACGGGCCATAGGGATGTGCTGGCTGCCGCTTCCTGCAGCTCCCATTGGCCAGGAATGGCAAACCGTGGCCACTGTGACCCGTGGGCAGCCGTGAAAATGTAAACAAACTGTCTGGCAGCCCATTAATGGATTACCCTGGTGGGCTACAGATTGCCCACCACTGACCTATTCTCTTGCCTGCAAACTACATGACCCACCCATCTCCGCTTTACCTTGTATATCACCTGCACTACATTGGTCACCTCTGAATGCCTTCGGATCTCCTTATTTGTTATGTGATCATGGAGCGATATTTTACACATTCGCCTTTCCATTGCTCTCTGAGTGACTATCTGAGCGCCAGAGAGTTCAGATTTAATTGTGGCCATATATGAAATCAGTATGTTGGTTTTAACCTAGTGTTTGGTTGATATTTATCGACACTGTAAATTCCTACATGGTTTTGAATAATTGAACTTGGTTGTCAGTTTATTTTCTGCTCTACCCAGAGCAAAGAAATGGGCATCATCCTGAAATCCTTACTAGGACCATATCATTATTGACTTTGTTTAATTTAACCCGTGGATGGTATAGATTAAATTAAATCACCCTTTTTTCTATACAGTTTACTTCCTAAAACAATTATTCCTTTCTGTACCTCTTTGAATAAATATTCACCTAATCCGCACCCCAATATTACATGACTGGAAAGTACAAGAAAACAATAGCACATAACTATCTAACTCAAGCTTCAAAAAAAAGTTCCTCTAACCCCTCCCCCAAATACATATGTTAAAACTGGATGAATTTTCTCTTTTCTAGCCACCTTATAGGAAAAATGTATATGGCACTGAACGGTGCTTTCAATAAGTGGCTTTAGCTATTATCAAACTCCTCAACCTCACTTCAGTGTTTAATTTAACCCGCAAAAGCCATTTAGTGCTCCACCAGTGACATTATCCCTTAGTTCAAGTAATTAGCTACTTTGGGGCTTGCAGAGTATTAATTATGAAAAATAGGTTGTTATACCAGGTCAACAACTTGAATGTAATTAGCTTAAGTTTTATTTAGTTAAAAAAAAAATAGACCATGTTTTGTGTGCTAGTACTGCACAGCACTTTTCCAGTCTAACCAAAATAAAATGTTGTTATATCATGATGTATATATATGTAAATATATAACAACATCTTATCATTTTAATACATATTATTGCAAAAAGATATTAGAGATTTTATTATTATCCTATCATGTCATGTCTATTCTGTGTCTTACCGGTTCTTTTTAATGGGTAATTCTACAAATGTTGCTTTTGTCTTCCTTCTCCATTGATAACATATTATTTTGTGTCTTTTGTTTCTCATCACATTAACATTATCTGTTTGTGATATTTTCTACTGGTAAATTTGTTTCTTTAGCTGTGTGTGTCAACTGATAGACAGACTGTTTAAGGTTGAAGGACCAAAACTCTCAATGTGATCAGAAAGCAATGTTTCTGTCTATTTTGTTTCTATGCCCTATGCAAGACAAATGTATTCTTCTGATTGGACTTCTCCACAGCCAATATAATTAGTCCTAGAAGAATTTATTTTTTATTGGTAAATGTTGATTTCACCATACACACGCCAACTGACAAATAAATCTTTCCATTGGTAATAACTGAAAAAATAAGCAAAGTAAGAAAAAATGCTTCTTGAGATCTTATTAGATTTTGATTTAAGGATATTTATTTCTATATTTGGCATCTGATGTTGACAATATGAATTTAAATGGTTATAAAGCTTAAACTTTTTGAATCTCAATGACTGCTGTCATTAAATATTTGTTTGACTCCTCCCCACATAATTTTGCACAACTGGGGAAATTTAAATAGTTTTTTTTAAAAAACAAAAACACTTAAACATAAATCTGTTATTCAATAAAATTATTTTTAAAAATAATGGGGGGGGGGGGGAAAGACTGCTAAGCCTAAATATACTGTCCTGCCTACAAGGTACTGAGCCCCTTCTGCACCTCCTGTTTGACGTAATTAGCAGTTGATGGTTTTCACCACTTCTTTGGGGTCATTTCAGCATCTTGCAGTAATGGAGCCACGGTTTCTAAGTTTCTGAAGTAACAATTTATTGAAACACATTTTTATTTTTGTTAGTTCTTTCTCATATTCCAAAGGATAATTTTCTCCCCAGAGCCTAATGACTCTGTTAAATATTTGTATAAATAGCATTTGTAGGCATAGACTTGGAGTGTCCAAAACAACAGAAGATCTGGTATAAATAACAAGATTTAGCTAGCTGCAGTGCACAGATTTTAATGCTTTATAGCTGTGCAGGGGGGAAATTGCATAGAGTTACTGAAGAATTATTGTAATTTGTGTTGGTTTTGGTGGTATACAAAGCCCCAGGATTCAGACCAATTTACAGAAAAAATTGCAAAAGATTTTGCATGGATGGATATTTTGTCTCGTTTCCATATTTCTGCTGTGTTTACTGATTTATTTGTTCTTGCATATGTATTTTCTTTTCAAAAATATAATTGGCATAGTAGCAATGGAAACTATAAGGTTATAATCAAAATAGTTCTGTTGCTACATTGTACACATGTGAGTTATTCTAAGTGGCCTTTATTTCCCCAATTGTTTTCACACAAGGAATTACTCCTCTGGTTACATATTTATATGTAAGCAATACATTAAACATAAATTTAAATGGTCCTGATTTTCCTTTCATTAAAGAGGCATAAAGTGACTCCATTGAAATCCTTGCAATTACTCTTGTGCACAACAAGTGTGAATGAGAGAAGAAACCATTTCAATTACATTAACAACACATTTATATTAACATAAAATATATGGATCACTGAACATCAAATATACTTGAAAAATTGGAATATTTAGCTCCAATAGAAATCCATTGTTATGAACAACTTCCCTAAAGTCAATGTGAAATTAAGCAATCATTTCTGTTTAAAAACAAATTCCGAAGTCTCAGCTCTACTTATTAGTTTGGGGCATCCTCATGAGAGCATTGGTATTTTACCAAGGTCCTGAATCCCATTGCACTAAAGTTATTCACTCAAGACAGTTTCCTGCCTCACCACATAAATCCTCTAACCTCAGGCCATGCAGATGAGTTAACATAGCTAATGCATAAACATAAAACTGATTTTCAGACACTTCTGCAGCAGCTAGAGATGATTTTCAACTAAGGGCCTGATTCACCATTTCCTTACTCCAGTTGTATACTGAAGTAACTCCATCTTCTTCAGTTAAATCACATCACCATAGAACTGGAATAATACAATCCTGAAACATGCCAAAAGATTTTAAAGAAGAATTTAAATGATCCTTGGATGCTTTGCTGCAAGTTCTGAATTGAACTGGAGGATGATTGATATAATTCCTGACCATAAAAAGGGAAACATCTTAAAGATATACACTACTGCTAAACAGTTAATTTCAGTGAAGGAATTTAGATAGATGTTACATTTATAATTCCTATTGAGATATAAGGAAAAACTATAAGAGTCCTTGTGATGTTTCTCTCACCAAAACACAGGAAGTAGGGGAAATTTCATAAATACCATGCAAAGTTATGGTGCTATATAAACATTTAGTAAAATAATAATAAAAATATAGCCCTGGGGAAGTTCAGATATCTGACAGACACACACCAATGCAATGCCAGAATGATCAGACCTAAATATAATTATTCTTCTACTGTAAATCAAATATATGTCAAGTGTACTGAAAATAAATTAATAATTATTTAACAATGCCAGCTGCTTTATCATGCAGACTTCAGTGTATAGTCCAAGTGGCTTTGCTTATTCAAATCAAACTGTGCTTTTCCAAAAAAATGCCTGCAAAGTAGAAACCACTTACTAAAATATAAAGCTAGTCCTTCCCAGAGAGTGTCATTATAGAAAACATGAAACGATTACCCCATTTTATGATTCTGACCATTTCATACAGTACTGTACTTACAAGCAGAGATTTTAGATGAAGTTCTGGCCCTGTTGAAGTCAATGGAAGTCTTGGCATTTACTCAATGGGGAGAGGATTCCATATTTTGTATATACAATGGTGACACATGGGGACAACTGCTAGAGGGGAGAGATTCGCCCCCTGGAAAGAGCAGCAAACGTACTGCTACCCCCCTTTCCCTGGAGTTTCATCAGTAAAAGGCAGCTTTAAATTCCAGTTTAGGTTCTGTATAAGACCTATCAGTGACAGTTAGCTGGAAGATATGTGAAATAGTGTACCTCCTGCCCAGCCCTCACTACTTTTGAGGCAATGATGTTTGGTTACAGGCCTCTGGTGGCATGAGTTATGGGCTGCTAGTGCTGCTGGGCCCCTGCTTCAGACACACATACTGTTTTGAGGGAATATAGGAAACAAGGCCAGTAAAAATGCATGCTACTTCTGGTGCTAATGGGAAACCAAACGTAATGTGCCAACATTAATGTGTCTGTAAGGGCACCTCTGCTTTTGGAATTCACTCCCTTCCTTGGTCCATAATAGAACAAGTTTGTTCACTGAGCCCTTTTCCCGCTTCTCTGGCTTATGAAGAGTTGGGGGCTGGTGAAGTTAGATAATGTAGGGGGTGAGCAGGGACTCTGATGAGTTTGAGTTTCTTGGGAGTTTAGGGGATTTTGTATTTTTGCTGAGATTGATGTACTGCGTTCTTGAAGCAGTGAGAGGAGTCTGTTTATTGTGAATGCTGCATCAAGCATACCCAGGGCTTAGATGGACATTCTTAGTTTTTGTATACATTGAAATAAATAAATAAATATCATAGCAAATTTTCCGTAAAGGCTTCTATAAATGAACTTGGCAACTGAGTACTTGACTATTGAGTTACTGCACTACTGCATAATATTGAGAAAATCATTTTTAAAGACAAGCATCAATAAGATATGCAAGCAATACCAATAACTCATTTCATATAAGGCACACGATATACTAAAGATAGTATAAATTGTTTTGCCAACATATATATTGGTTTCAAATGCAGAAACTGATTGCTAAAAAGAAAACAGAAATTACAAAGGAAATAAAACATTAGAAACTTCCTAACTCGCTCATATGATTTGTGGCCGAATTCTGCTCTGTTACTCTGCGGTCAGTGGAAAGGCTGGATGTAACTAAGATTACAATGTGGTCCTCTGCAGTACTCTGTATGTAATGTATACTTCATTGCTGCTGTAAGCCACTCCACAGTACTGTGTAGGCAAATTTGAAGTGACAGATGGTTTAGGGCAGCTAGTAATACTTCTCATCTAGCTAAAAGCTTAAAGTGAATTTGTTTGAAAGCTAAAGATCCTAATTATTGTCTCAGTATCAGGGACTTCTCCAGATGTTAACAGTAGTCCAGTAGGAAGTGTTTGTGATGGAAATATTAGTACTCTTCATGGTCCTGACACAATGTGGTGGTACTCACCTCTTTATAGTCTTGGACAATAGTGCTTGCTAAATGAAGGAAAATGTACAGCTGCCAACAAACGCTTATAGCTATTCGGCTGCAAATGAAAACCTGTCGTATCTTCTTATTGCTGTGTACCATGACATGCTAGATACTTATGTGACAGAAAAAAAGTAATAAGGTCATCCCATCATTGAGAGCCAAAGCAAAATAATATCTTGGTTTTAATTAGGCATTTATCAATGGGCATGGTATTCAAAAATTCCTAAGCACCTACTTCTCCAGCGCTTGTGAAAATCAGCCCCAAGTACACAGTCCTTGGTTCACAAAAGCAGTTAGGCATGTTTTTAAGTTCATCCACATTCAGGACAGCACTTAATTGCATGTGCTTAACTTCAAGCCTGCCCTCAAGTCCGATTGATTCCTGTGGGACTTAAATGCATACTTAAAGTTAAGCTTGTGCTATATCTTGTCTTTAATAGAAATGCTTTTTGAACTGGTGCCATATTATGAAAACTGCAGCATAATACAGTACGTTGTCAATGCAAAAAGGTAGAAGACAGACTTACCGACGTTAGCAAAACAGAAGAAAAGAATTATATCAAGCAGGGGAAGTAAACAGGTTACATAACATTTGAGGAATTGCAGAAGAACTTGAGAAACATAACGTTGCTCATACTAGTTCAAAAACTTTAAGTGGACTGGAAGAGTAACCTGAACTATGACATACTGAAACACAAGATGATCAAAGGTGATCAGAATTTGGTGAAGACAACTTGAGAAAGAGTGAAAAGTTCTGAAACAAAGTTTTATTACCTGGTTTGAAACATAAATGAACATGCTCTGCTGTGATGGAAATCTTCAAACATAAGTTTACAGTTTTACATTGACTTAATGCATCTCTGAAACTTTACTATGCAGAAGAAAAATGCTACTTTTAACCATCTGAATTGAAATGAAACAAGTACAGAAACAGTTTCCTTACCTTGTCAATTTTTTTAAACTTTCCCTTTTTTTTTTACTAGTTTATGTTTAACAAAGTACTGTAGTGTACTATATTTTCTTTCCCCCGCCTCTTTTGCTGCCATCTGATTGCTTACTTCTGGTTCCAAATTAAGTGTGCGGTTAACTAGTCAGTTCATAACTCTGGTGTTCGTAATTCTGAGGTTCTAATGTAATTAAATGTTGCACTGCGTGAGTTTAATTGAGGGTTTGCCAGAAGCTCTCAGGAATGGGCAGCACGTAGTAGCATTGTCTCAGCAGAAGAGCAAGGATGGCTCCCCCATTGTCCAAGAGAGAAGAAATTTGTGTCAGCCCTAAACCTTATACAGCTTCTTCATCCTCCCAAGCTTCACCCATTGCCCACCAGAAAGCATAGCAGGGGAAGTAGCAAGTGGAGGAGAAAAAGAGGTCACCCTGAATTCCCCTTATTCCCCCCTCTGCAAGCATGTATACACTTATGCCCTTAAAAGGGTGGTCTTCATTTGTGAAGACTCATGAAATGGTTGTGTAGGGTCCTATGTCAGAAACTGACATTCCACTTGGCTTCTACTCACTTAAGCACAGTTTAATGGAAGCTGCTCATTTAAGTATTCCCTTTTTAAGTATTTTCATTTCTGAGGTGGCAGTTAGGGGGTAGTGGAGAGTGAACCTTATATTCTCAATTAAAGGGATTCCCATTGTATTTTATTTGGCAACAACTGACTGGGAATCAAAAATATTCTGTATAATAAAAGTGTTATGGTACATCATCCTTTGGTTTGAGAATGTCGGGAAATATTAATTTTATAAAAACTCAAAAGCACAATAAAAAAACAAAAAACCAAAGCCTTCTTTTTTTTCTTCTTTCCTGAGGAGCATTACTGGAGATGTGTCAAACTGCCATTTGGAAGTTAGGATAGCCCTGAACAGTAGGGGGTTATCAGACAATTGCATGCAACTGTGATGGCAAGCCCCCAGCTCTGTTGATGTGCAAATACCCTGAACTGATAGATGTATAAAACAAAATCATTGTGGGAAATTAAATGCATGCACAGCTTTTTAAATTAAAATTGATGGGTTTTTTTTAGAGTTTAGAATTTGGCACATAAATAACTTTTTAGTGAAAGCAACTCCTCCCCCCCCCCCCCCCCCCACCTTTTGTGGCATTATATATTGTGGCAGGGTTCTGGCCAGGAGTGCCTGAGCCAGCCCTGCTGGCCCTTTAAGAGGAAAAAAAAACCTCTGAAAGCCTCCCATAGCAGGGAAGGCTAATCAGCTACCTGGGCTGCAGAGGGCTCAGGGTTATGTGCTGCACCTGGCAGCCTCTCCAGAGGATAAAAGCCTGCCAGGGAGGAAGCTCAGGGTGGTGGTGGTGTGGTAGAGGAGCTGGTAGTATGGAGAGAGAAGGAGACAGAGAAGGTACAGGGAAGGTAGTAGAGCTGAGGAAGGTAGCTGAGTTAACTATTCCTGTGGCCAGCCAAGTGAGGGCTGGGCCTGAGCTGTCCTGAAACCTGTAAAGCTGTATATTGGTGGTGGGGCTTGCACTGTGAATAAAGAGCACTGTTGAGAGCCACAGAAGAGTCTCCTGCCTGTTTGTGACGTGGGGGAAGAGCGGATCTCCTACAATATATTTTGAGGTTAGGGGAAGGAGATCACTAGCATGTGAATACATATTTTTCTGTTCATTTCATGCATGATAAAAAGATAGTAAGTTGCAAAAGAAGTTGTAAATCCTAATGCACATTTACTAGCTCAGTTGTTGTTCAGTCTTGTTGTTTTATAGTGAGGCCTCAATGATTTCCCATTTGATATAGTTGACCGAAAACTTTCATATCAAAAGATAATCTCCCAGTACACTGACCTAAAGTAGTAGGGAAAAGCTCTAGAAATATGTTTACAAGCTCTTTTTTAAAATGTTGATTTCTTTCTTTAGAAACAGAGTGTGTAATATTTCAGAAGTTATTCCTACTTAAGTTAATGAACAATATTGCCAGAAGATCAGACCCAGAAGAGTAAAGCACAACAACTTTGTAGATTTTTAAAATACAATGGGACAAGTACTTTTTCTTTGCAATGAAAAGGAGACCCTTACAGAACTGCATTTGATGTAGACTTCACAGGTAGACCGCTCTGGAAATATTGACCTTAGCAAAAAACTTCTCAGCAGTGCAATTCATTAACAGTCCAGCTAAATCAATCGAATCCTTAATGATTATGTTGTATTTTATTTACAAGAATTTCTCCCTTTTGAATTATTTATTAGATTTATTGACACCAGCTTTTACTGACCTTTATTGCAGGTACTTTCAAATATAATCAGTGTTCCTTGGTAATAAGTCAGATAGTACAGAACCTCAAATTGAAATACTGTGGTGACCATAATGGTATAAAAACTACGATTTATAAACTTTCTTTTAAAATTATGGGTAATTGTGGTTCAATAAGCTAAAAAATTGTGATTACTTTTGTGTAGTGTTGGGGAAGGAAGCCTAACACTGATTTTTATCACACAGCACCTTTCATCTGACTTCACAGGAGTATCTTCTAGTGCAGGGGTGGGCAAACATTTGGCCTGAGGGCCACATCGGTGTTGCAAAATTGTACGGAAGGCCAGGTAGGGAAGGCTGTGCCTCTGCAAACAGCCTGGTCCTGCCCCCTATCTGACCCCCATCCACTTCCTGCCCCCCGACTGCTTCCCTCAGAATCCCCAACCCATCCAACCCCCTCTGCTCCTTGTTCCCTGACTTCCCCCCCCCCAGTGCTCCACCCCTATCTAAGCCCCCCACTCCTTGTCTCCTGACCATCCCCTCAAGAGACCCCCTGTTCCTAACCACCCCTCCAGGACCCACCCTCTATCTAAGCCCTCCCTCCCTGCTCCCTGTCCCCTTGTTGCACAAGGGGCTCGTTCCTTTGGAGGCTGTGCCAATTCCCTTCAAAGACAGGCAGAGTCGCAAGGTAACCTGAATTTAAAAAAAAGGTTTATTCGTGCATGAATAGGGAGTCAAGGGGCTAACGCTCCAAACCTGACTGCCACAAATCAACAGGCAGTCAGAACATATATACAGGATTTGATAATCGTCACAGCTTTACACAACCAATAACTTCAAAGAGTATCACAGCTTCATACAGCCAATAGTCTACTGCCACATACATAGTTTGTATACAGATTTCAAAAGTGTCATAGCCACCGGCCGTTGGCTCACAACACTTACTGCTACATGCCTAACAAACAATGTTGCACATTAAATGTTAATCATATGCATGACATATACTGACAGGTGCTAGGTGCAGTCTCTGTCCTAGATTATGGCTGCATGTCCACCCAGCTGATCTACTCCATTTTGAAAACCTTTTAGTCCCTAACAGCTAACTATTACTATAAGCAAATAACAATCAGTACAGTTTTTGCCACACCCTGACCACTCCCTCCTGAGACCCCCCCTACCCTAACTGCCCCCCCCCCCGGACTCCACCTACTCCCTGTCTCCTGACTGCCCCCTGTGACTCCCTTCCCCTTATCCAGCCCCCCAGCTCCAGTCCCCTTACCATGCTGCTCGGAGTAGCATGTCTGGAGCCTGCACGGCCCACCAGAGCTCACAGCCCCACCCCCACACCATGCCACTCAGAGCAGCAGGCACTTCCGCCCCATGGAGGCAGCCATGCTGCTGCGGAGCAGTGAGCCAGAGCACTGGTGGCGCGATGCACTGAGGCTTTGGGAGCGGGGGGAATGTGGGGGAGGGGCCATGAGTAACTCAAGGGCCGGGCAAGGATGGTCCCGCAGGCTAGATGTGGCCCAGGGGTCATAGTTTGCCAATCTCTATTCTAGTGGACTGAGGGGCAAATGCCAAATGGTTTTGGTGTGTGCAAGTCGAATAGCATAGTTGTACTTGTTGGCTAAATTAGCACTTTTACAAAGGATCATTTGGTAGGGTATTTATATTGTATTATTACTGAAGTGTCATCTTGCATCTCTGTTATTTGGATTAATATATGTGGTGAGAAATATGCTGCTTAATTTTTGTTATTTACATTTTCCTTAAAAGTTCATAAACATTGTAGAAAAACATGCTAGATCAAATTCTCTCTGATAAGCAACAATCAGAACACAAAAGATTTCAGGGTATTTTACATTTTAGTAGTAAATTAAAAACATGTTTACAGTCATGAACTATATCACTGGTTTGCTGGGGTGGGGAGGAAAAAGGGAATATATAATATATATCTATGACCAGACTCCATTCCCCACCATGACTGATTTGCATCCATTTGTTAATGGGAAGCAGCTGTAATGCTGGCTTACCTAGCAGACCAATGACATCCCCTTTACCACCCCTTACCTCTCCCAAGATGCCATGGAGCTGACATCCTTCCTTCCAATCACTAGTGCAGAGGGGATAGGTATGAGGGACAAGGCTGGCTTAAACTTTTTTGCTGCCCCAAGCAAAAAAAAAAAAAAAAGGAGGGGGATGGGTGGCATGGCCAGAATGTCGCCCCTTACACAGTGGTGCCCCAGGCACGTGCTTCCTATGCTGGTGCCTGGAGCCAGCCATTATGAGGGAAAAGGGAGATGACTTTTGTGCTACCTTAAACACTGGATCTGTAATTATTGAAAGAGCCCCTTAAATTGCCAGGAATAAATTGGACAAACTCTGGGCCTGCTCTAATTTATGACAGGGACTAATCCAGTCCCCAGTTGCTACAGGATCCAGGTATTGCAAAGGCCTTATAGCTATCTTTAATCCCCACTTCACTCAGTTGTGCTGAGGATAGTTTAGATACAGCCCAGGATGGAGATCTAATACTTTGAATTCAAATTATTTACTTTCCCCAGTTTGAGGGAGGGGAAAGAAGAGGTTATTATATGTAGCTAAATATTATACATTTATATTGCTGAAGTTCTGTTGGAGGCAGCCATAAAGGGTGTCTTGGGGTCACCATTGTTAAAATCTTTATTAATATCTTTGGAAATTCAGTTAGGTTTTCAGACTCATTTTTTTCAGGTATCCCCCTAACTCAAATATTTCTATCCTGCACTAGTTTGTAATCTTCCCCTCAATTGACCGCTGTCTGTGAGTTCTTTATTGACCATTAGTGTATTTTACCTTACCTTTTTCCATCTTTTTTTTAAACTGATTTACAGTTTTAGAGCCCTTTCTCTTCTGTGCTTCCCTTCTCCTCATCCCCAATCCAAGATGATTGTCCTGGTTTACTTACCATTGTGTTTAGCATTTTCTTTTTTCTTTGCAGCAATGTCAATATTAGTTTTTAGAGAATGGTTTATAGAAAAGACTTCTTTAATCCTTGTAAACATGACTTTATGGCTTTAAGGGATTGATGGGGCAGAGGAGGGGGGCTGCTAACAGATCATGCTAGACCTAAGATGACAGCTGGGTTAGAAATAGAGATGGCTTCAAGAAATCCATGGATCATTCCTCATTTTTTTAATGTGGAACAGTTCCAGGGATAGCTACTATGCATTCTGCTAAATGAGAGTAGGTGAACTTTCTCCTGTACTGAACTCTCAGCATACTTTTGTACCCTTTGCACAGGGAACTATGGAAATACATCTCCTTTCCTGCTCCTTTTGTATTCTGTCGAATGCAAACAAAACAAGAAACCGAACATAAAATGGAGCTATGATAAGGAGAAAATCTTGTTCCTTTATTATGCTTTGACTTTTCTTTTGTTGTGCAGTATTTGTGAAGAATCCTATAACTTGCTTTGCCCAGCTTATTCACACATAGCTATTAAATGAGTCAATATGAAAAACCTTTGTAGAAGGATTTTGAACCGTAGGAGTTTTTCTGGTGATAAACTCTGGCTATGGAGGAGTCTAACTATCTCAAGTTTACCTGTCCCAAATCTATGACAATCGTCATTAACAAGCTACAGAATCAGTCACATACCTCAGTGAAGACCTGTTTGAGTCTCTCCAAGCACATGGTCTCATGTAGATTTGTCATGCAACATGTTAAACTTCACTTATGTCGTATGCAAATCTGTCTGAAGTTGGTGTATATACCAAATGGACACCATATCAAGTCAAGGACATTCCCTTCAATGTCCTTCTCTTCATAAATTGGTGGAAAGTTCCCAGTCATGTTTGCAAGGTTGGTTTGTTCTTCCCACCAAACTCCTTGTGACTAATGCATCCCTTGTATGATGGGGAGCTGCCATCAAGTTCAGTGATGATGGACCCACAAGGAAAAGAGGTTGCACATAAGCCTATTAGAACTCAGAGCAGTTCATTGAGCCTGAACCATCTTCCTCACAATGATTCAAGGACTTGCCATTCAAATTATGACTGACAACATGACAGCTATGTTTTATATAAACAAATGAGTAAGAGCTTGTTCATACCTCCTGTATTAGCAGGATGTTGTGTATCCACCAATAAGTATCACCAGTAGGGACAAAAGAACATTCAGAGTGCATGCACAGCTGCCCAAAAGATTCTGATCTTGGGTGGATGCACATCACAAGTGGAATACATCTGGACAACACATCTTGAAGAACCACTGTTATTGTAAGATAAGTAATTACA
Source organism: Sternotherus odoratus (assembly GCA_032164245.1). Classification (NCBI taxonomy): domain Eukaryota; kingdom Metazoa; phylum Chordata; order Testudines; family Kinosternidae; genus Sternotherus; species Sternotherus odoratus. The sequence continues at coordinate 76,330,620 of JAVMKO010000005.1, forward strand.
TAACCAGCTCCTTCTCCTCTTTTCCCATAACCCCTTGTGAAGGGACATGCTGGGGCAGTTAGGGGGTGTATCTGGAATATGTTTCACTCCAGCTGTTCCTACCTGGCTCATGGTCCCTTGAAGCTATCGTTCCATGAAAGCTTCTGAATGCTCAGCCCTTTTGAAAATCAGGTCACTTCACTTATATGCCTAAATTTGGAGTTAGGAGTGTAAGTTAAGCACCTCGTCTTTGAAGATTTTAGCTCAGATCTGCTGTGTTAGAAATGAAGACTATGCTCAGCTCCCATGTTTAAACAAAAATCTGATGCAGACTGCATTCAACATACTGACATTTTTCACCAGAAATAATAATATAATAATAACAACAAACCAATGCTTTTTCTTTTAAAACATCGGTGATGCTTTTTTGTGCTTATAAATGCAAAGACAAATAGTATTAACTATACCAAGTTATAATGTATGGAGAGACTGAAGTTTTACTATACATCACTGTCAATACAGACAAAGAAACGGTGAAAATAATAAATTGCTGTAAATTTAAGAGTCAGTTTATTTAAGAGTCAGTTTCTTTTGATACTGAAAAGAAACTTTATTAGAATAAGAAAAACGGTATTATCACTAAAGCTTCTTTCTCTCTCTCCACTTCATATGCAGAGTTTCTGCCTAGAACTTCTGCCAACTGCTTCCTACCTTGATTTATGCTGCAAATTTAAAGAAAAGTACACATACTCTCACACCCATTGTTCCACTCCTGGACTTTTCTTGAGTACACACTGTCAATTATGCTGAATGATAAGAAACACCATTGTGATTTTTATGTGGATATCAATTCTATTTTATTTTAACCTAAATCCCGAATTGGAAGCCTAGTGTCTAATATGTAAAATGAGCAGGCGGTTTTGGCTGTTGAAAAGTGTGGGGGGGAAGGGATAACCCTTTCCTTATCTGCCCATAAATCACCAAAGTATTTTGCTGCCAAGTGTGAGAGGACATTTTATTCAACACAAACACATGAGATTTACTAGCAAAAGTTCTTGTGTAAAATTTGTCTTGGTGGAAAAGCAGTTTTAGGACAAAGTCCCTGTAGGCTCCCTCGCCCTCTCTGCCGGAGGCAGACCCCTCAGGCCAGTCCGAACCAGCCCGGTTTAGGCTATGTCTGGCCACCTGTAGGTAGCACAGCCTCGGGACGGACTGCCTCTAGCCTGGGCGTGGCACACGCAGCCTGCAACCAAACACAGTCTTTAGGGCTGGGGCCTGGGCCTCTGAGCACAGGCAGCCAGCAATACACAGGCTTTAGGAGGGCTGGCTCTAGCCTGGGCGGGGCACAGGCAGCCAGCGAACAAACAGTCTTTAAGGCTGGGGCCTGGCCCTGGCAGCCCGCAGCAAAACAGTCTTTAAAGCTGACTCTCACTGAATGGGTACCTCTGCCGTCCAGTCGGGTTCCGGTTCCTCTGGATACACAGCGGCAGGTACTCCAGGCCAGTCGTCCTCCGCGCGGGGGTGGGCGCACCCCTCAGGCTGGGGTCTCCTCTGGGCAGCAGCCAGTCAGGCGAAGCCTCCTTCTCCTTCTCTGGTTCTCCCTCCTCTGGGCTGCAGGGCTGGTCTTTTATAGTTCCGGTCCCGCCCCTGTACTTCCGGTGAGGGGGGCGGGGCGACCTTGGCTCCACCCTCCAAGGGGCATCTCTGGCTCCTTCACCCTCCCAGCGGGAGGGAGACCACTTGGGCTCACTACAGACCCTCTGCCTTACTATTGACTTTATATGCATATTTGTTTGGTACTGATTCAAATGTCTTAGAAAACTAAATATATAAATATGATTTCCTTTTCATTTCCCATAGCAGTGGATGTTCTGTATCATCCTAAAACAGGATTTCTCTTTCTGACATTTCTATTTTAAGTCTCTGATTTTCAGTCACTAAGGACACATAAGAACATACAGAAGATGACAAAAACTTTCAGAGAATGCTGAACTTGTCATGTATTATATGAAAACAATAGAGATGTTTTAAAGCAACATTGTTATGCCTGACAGATATGATTTTCCAAACTAAAAAAAAAGTCTTCTCTTACGTGTGTAGTTTACCTTAAATAGTCAATAAATATACCCAAAAGATTATTAGGTCTCTGAAACAAAGCCAGTCTTCCAGTGAAAGGGCAAAAAGAAGAAGGAGTACTTGTGGCACATTAGAGACTAACAAATGTATTTGGCATAAGCTTTGTGGGCTTAAACCCACTTCATCAGATGTATAGAAAGGAACAGTCAGATGGGGTGTTGCCATACCAATTTTAAGAGGCTAATAAATTAGGGTGAGCTATTGTCAGCAGGAGGAAAAAAAATTGTAGTGATAATCAGGATGGTCCAGTTCAAACAGTTGACAAGAAGGTCTGAGTAATAGTAAGGGGAAACTAGCATGGGGAACTAGATTTCAATTTCTATAATGACCCAGCCACACTCAGTCTTTACTGAAGCCTAATTGAATGGTGTCCATGTTGCAAATTAATTCCAGTTCAGTAGTTTCTTGTTGGAGTCTGTTTTTGAAGGGGTTTTTTGTTTGTTTGTTTTTCTCTACGCAAATGAATAAATGGACACAAATCTGACATCAGGAATCATAACATTCAAAAACCAGTGAGGGAAAACTTCATTCTTTCTGTTCACTTAGTAACAGACCTAAAAGTGACATTTTTTTAGGCAATTCCCGCTTCTCATTGTCCCTGGTCCAGAATCTCTATTAACCACAAAAAAAGTGATATATATTCAGCTAACAATCAAATATGTCAATTAGACAAGTTTTACAAGAAGTTTGGGGATTAACCTTTGCTCTCTACAGAACTAAATTTAACAATCACACAAGGTGACCCAAAAGAATGGTTAAAATCTATACTACTTAAAGAATGTCTCAATCTGTAGCATGAGGAATGCACTTACAGGAGTCAGTAACAGCTGTATATGGCACTGTATTGTAAAGTATCTACTAAAGGAATAAGTTTATTCAGTCAAGAGCCTGGGTTCACTTTGTTTCAGGGTCTGCTCTGACCCATCTCCTGGTGGTCTTTGAAAGAAACAAAATTATAAATTATTTTACTGGTATCAGCAAAGTCAATAACTTCTGAACTACGACCACTGTGGAATTCTGTTCTGGATTTCACTCAAGTACAATGCAATCCAGGTGTAATGCAAATTAGTAGTAGGTGTTTCTCAAAAATATAAGAGATTTACTTTGGAGGCAGATGCACCAAGAGCGTATTCAAACTAATTAAGACTGTGAATTTTGCAAGGATGCACTTTCTAAATGAATGAGGTTTGCAGTACTGCGTGCGTCTAGAGCCAGATACACTGGGAAAGCAGTTTTATTGACACTTTGGCACTCATGCTTCTGGTACTGGCTGAAACATGGAAATGCAGATGTATGTGAAAATGTAAAATACGGTTGAAAGCTGGCCGAATTTAAAAAAAATCAGGGCAGGTTTGGTTTTATTTTATCTGAAATGGTTTGCTCATCTCTCATCTGTGTCTCTGGTAAGTTTCAGTGAGGAAGCAGGAGTGGGGGACACCTGAAATGTCTATGCCTCTATGTATGTCAAAGATAGTCTTTTGAATATACAATGGATCCAGTTCTCTTCTGCTCTATAGTCCTTTTGTTGCAATTCAGTCTAAGGGGGTCATTAAAGAAGTAGAAATGGCTGCTGGACAATATCCCCACAGAGCTACTCTAAATTACACCAAAGGCCAGACCAGAAATAAGTATATTGCAAAGGTGACCTAAAGCTCCCTTCTACAGTTCCTGCACAAAGCACAGGAATAGGGTGACAGAGGATAAGGCTTAGTATATTCACCAAAACAATTAAAGGAATATGGACAGGAAATGGTTACTGTTTTTCATAACCAGATTTGTCTATAACATCGCTCAGACTTGAATAATTGGGACATGACTCAAATATCAACAAAAGAACCTCAGTAGATTCAGATAAGCACACAAAAGCTTGGATGGTCACTGGAATAAAAACTTCTTTCTCAAATTTCCAATAGAGTGGTAATGTGAGATTCCTTGGGTATTAGTTGAGAGATCACCATGTAGCAAATATGAGCAGATCTTGGAAAAATCACAAAATCCATTCAAGTAGCATCACTAATAATGAAAATGCCATCAGATTGATCTGAGGTGTTTTATATATATATATATATATATATACACACTACAGGGAATATGCAAATATGCATTAAATATATATATATTTAATGACTGATCTGTCCAATCAGATAGATGGGGATTTGAACTGCAGTCCCAATATAAGAAAAAGTTATTTAACAATGTCTGAGAGACCCATTTGGCCATCCTGAACTTAAACCTTTATAAATGTAGGTAGTAGATTCTAATTTAATTGGAGAGCTCATGATGAAGGTTCCTGTCAAAGGCTAAGGTTACACTACAAGGATTATAGCGTGTTTACCTATTGCGCTATATGGGTCGCGCTATAACCGTAGCGCTATAGGATGTCTGTCGTGGCCACATTTGCTGCAGCTGCCGCAGCACAGGGAGTGGTGCATTATGGGCAGCTATCCCAGCATTCAGCTGGGTGCAACATGCTTTCCAAAGGAGGGGAGTGAGGGGGGACGGGGAACGTGTACGCAGGGAGAGAATTTCATGCTGTCACTGATTTCTCTCTACAGAGAAGTAGCAGGCTCTGAATTTCACTCAACACAGCTCCATTGGTAAGCAGTTTCACTGCTTAATTGCTTGAGTTAAGAGCGGAGTTCTGTAAAGGAACTTCCGCATTCCTCCCTCCCTTTGCAAAACAACACAGAGGTCAAATGCTTTAAATGGCTTGTTAATTGCCTTAAATGGCTCGGAGGTGTGCCAGAGATCCCTTATAGAGCAATGACTGATTAGACTTGCCATTAAACACTACAGGGAATATGCAAAAGCTTATTATAGCGCGATAACATCAGACTTTTAGCACAAAATGTGCCTTGCCAGTGTGTTCGGGGGAGCTTTATAGTGCTCCTGGAGGCTTTTTAACGCTTTAAATTGCCAGTCTAACCAAGCCCAAAGTATTGAAAAAGTTGCATTTGTCTTTCTTTAAAGAGATACTTTACCTGTAGTTTAGACCTTCTCATCCCCATTGGCATGTGTAGCCTCATTCATATTCAGAATCAAATACACAATGAATGAAGAAGTCTGCTTTGTTTGCATGCAGTGGATGACTATCTTAATCTCTTTGTGAAGTAGGAGTTTATATTCACTTAATTTAGGCTTCTTCGGTTTGCATTGTCTATGAATGTGATTGTTTGCCAGCAAACACTAAGAACATTAAGTAAACTGGGTATGTTAAAGACAGTGAAAAAAATAAGTAATAAACAAAACCAGGAAAGGAAGAATTGCAACTTATTTTTTGCTGCAATCTATTACTTAATTAATTATTGCAGTTAGAACCCTTTAGGAGATGCTTTTTAAAAATCACCAAAGTGAAGTACAAGCACAGAACTGGTTTGGAATGAAAAATCTGTCCCTTCTCACATTTTTCCACTTAAAAGAAAATTTATTATTGGCATCAGAAGTACCCTGCCAGCACAAAGGAAAATATGTGCAGTTTCAGATAAATCCTCCCCTTAGGGAGGTGATTTGCAGGTCTGTGTAAGTGTCCAAGAGCCTTGACTCCAAATCCCATGGAAAGGGCTTCCTTTTTGTTTTGCTTTCTATGTGTATGTGTGTGTACCTCTCTCTCCCCAAACATTGCATCATACCTCTCCCAAGCCCATGATAGTACAGAAACATTAACTTTTAAAAATACAGTTTGTCCTTGACTTAAATAATTTGAGGCAAAGTTAAAGCCATATAATTATAAATAGATAATAATAATAAAAAATCCTACCCAAACCCATGTTACTGTTATGTTAAGGCTACAAGTTTAAATCTAATGAATGTCAAATATAAAAATTGAAAGATGAAGACTTTCAAACACAGGACATCAAAGTAGGTTAGTGCATCCTGATTTTAGCCTCTCAAATAAGTAAGCTGGTTTTCAAAACTGCTGAACACCCAGCAGCTCCCACAGGCGTCCGTAAGAATGTAGAGCTTAAGGAGCTTATCTGGAGGATCCTATTTTTTGAAAACTTTGGCCACGATTGTCATAGCATCATTAATGTTTCCACAATGCAAATGCTATATTTACTTATACATCTAATAGGTAATACTTATGCATCTAATGGATTCACAGACTTTCTGTGTTTGCATATTTCAACTTATTGATAAGTCAGTGCAGGGTCGTTGATGTTGGGTGGGATGGGGGGGCGGGGGTTGATTTTTTTTACATTTTGTAAATTTCAGTTCCCTGTTCCATGTGTGATGGGTAGACCATCCACCCCCCCACCCACCCCCCGGGAAGGCTAGTGCCACGGCCTCACCCCTTCCACATGAGGCCCTGCCCACCGTAGATGGAGCTGGCTGGAACGCCAAGCCTGTTTCCCTCCCTCTCCCTGCACTGCTAGAGGAGCCCCAGCCTGACCCCAGCCAGCCAACCGACCCAAGTCACGTCCGAAGTAGCCCCAGACAGCCGACCAATCCAAGCCCCATCTGGAGCAGCCCCAGTCCCACTGGTAGGCAACAGCTTCCCCAGCCCAGTGTCCCATGGCAGTGGCTGCAGAGCTGTCCTTGGCCTATTATACCCACCCCCCATGCCCTTTTCCTAACATAGGAGGCAAAATTTAGATGAAATTAGAAGAGCTGTATTTAAGATTTGTTTAGCCATTATTTTCCTGGAATTTTGCAACATAGATATATCCCCAGGACATGCATATGGTCTCCATTGTTACTTGGATTTTTTCCAGCATAATTGAAACCAGGAGTCCTCATCTAGGGTAGAGGGCAGATGGTTACAAGGTCATAACCTGCCCTTCCTTTATTGCTAAATAGGAGAGTAGTTCCAGTAGGAATCCTACAATGGCAATTGAGACTCACTGATATAGACAGTCTTAAACCTGAACTATAAAATGTGTATGGAGCACATAATATGTGGTTCCTAAATCCATACTTGGGTTAGTTTTAATTTAGTTTCTCTGACTGTTTTGGTGCCTCCACCTGTATATGCGATCAGATCAACTTTAGTAGATGAATCCAGCATCTTTCCCCCATGTTTGGGGCAGAAAGCATCTTTTTATTCTGTTCTAGATGTTAACAGCTATACAAATAATAAATAGTAATAATTGAAAATGGAGTGTGAATGGACTCCTATAATCTGAGATTGCTGTGTGATGCTTGGAAACTCTGTATATGCATACACATGTGCGCGCACACACACACAGCAATACAAAGATTCAAGAATGAGTCTTTTGGGGCACGGTAAAGGAGGGCCTTAATTTTTGGCAAACTTAGCATGACTGAAGTATTTATAAAAATGTGGTTTGTTGAAATTGGTCTTCCATTTTATATTGTCAGATGAAGTAAGATGCCTAGCTGCAAAAGGCCAGCAAATTTGAAGGCACCCATTTCTATCTCTATAATCCAATGTAAGAAATTCTGATCTATTTTAATTGAATGATTTGAAAAATTTAACCACACAACCTTAAAGTTGGGGATTGGTCCTGCTTTAAGCAGGGGGTTGGACTAGATGACCTCCAGAGGTCCCTTCCAAACCTAATATTCTATGATTCTATGAAAGGTGGGGAGGGGTTTGTCTGGTCAACCAGCAAGAAAGAAGGTGTGGCTCTTATAAGGGTTCCACATTCCTTTTGATGGTGAGGAGGGGGAAAGGGAGTTAGGTATCACCTGATCTGGGGACTGTCTAGAGGGGCTTTTGAAATCCATTGGGCCCCATGTGGTACAACAGGGAGTGTTTATATATCTATTTATGCTCTGACCTGCTAATAGAGCTCTGTCTCGCATTTGGCCCACAGGCAGGTGGCCAGTTCCCCCTCTGTAGTGACCGGAAGATTATTGTGACGGCAATCAGCAGGGGGCATAGTTACGCTTCTGAGTCGACTCCAGGGGAGGGCAGAATGGCGTTATCAGTCTGAGAATGGCCTTGTGTTTCTGTTATCTCATATGTGTCTGAGAACCGTTTCTCAGCTGTGTGAGTGTTTACCCCGTCTGTGTGAGAACGAATGCGTGTGAAACTAAATAGGTAAACTGAGGCAGGATGGCATATAATCAACAAGTGCTAAACAGGGTGTAATCAACCAATTTGCTTGCTGCTTGCTATTCATGACATATGAGTATGTATGAGATGCAAATGAGTATGGGTATATCTGTGCTGACACACCCTTGTTTGTTGGGCTCCTTTCCTGGACATCGCTTGGGTGTGCCAGACCCCCCATCAGTGACAGCCTGCAGTCGGGGGCCCCAGGCGTTGTGATGTCACTCCCTTCAATAAACTCACCACTTTCCATCTAGCCACGGTGTGTAAGCCTTGTTTCTACGGGATTCGAGAAAGTACCCTGCAACACCCTCTAAGTTTGCAGCTGAGCCTCATCTATTCTAAGTGGATATGGATGAAGGAGTGTTCTATGAGGAGAAAGGGAAGAGCCAATGTTTGGAGCTATGGGCCAATAGGTGGGCAGCCAATTCCCCTAGTGGTTTGCAGCTGGGCCTTTGGTGCTGAGGCACACCTGAGTTGCTTGGCAAGATAAGCATCCAAGAAATGGCCAGCAGAAATGATAATTTTCACCCTGGTGTACAGTAATCAGGAATTTTGTAAGGGGCAGGAGGACTTAATCATCAAGGCAGAGATTTAGGGCAGATCCGGGACCTTTTCCCTGGACAGACTGTAAACTACTTTGAAATACTACAGTGGACAGCATGGTGGGATTCCATCAGGCCTGTGTAGGTTTATGAAGTTGAATGTATCATCAGGAGAGGGAAGTTGATAATTGCACACCAATAATTTCATAAATTGGTGCCTACGTTATTCGGGGATGATGGAGTACAGCTCTGTGATCAAGGAACAGATATATTTTTGGTTTGGGAGGGAATGATTAAGTATTTGGGAATCTGGCAGGCAGTGGGGAGTGACAGCCAAACTAGTGGCAGGTGTCCAGTGCAGGTCCTTGTTCTGTAGGGGTCTGGTTCCCTGAAAAACTGGAATTGGGGAAGTACACTCCAGGGAAGGGCATCCCCTAAAGCAGTCAGGGAATGCGACCAAAGCTCCTAACAATCCCCTGAAACCTTATGTGAGGGGAGGGTGGTGGATTTGTGGGGGGACTGATGGCTATCTTCCACAAGTAGTTGGATGAGAGAGGAGGGAATGATGTGCTGCACTGTACTAGTTATGGCCAGTTAATTCTCAAATGAGTTAATAAAGTTGCAGACTAATTAAAACCACATCCTTCACACTTTGGCATTTTTTTCTCTGTGCTTAGGACAATGTGCTTATCTCCATGCACTCACTCTTTGATTTTGGTCATTTAAAACAGTGGTCTTCAAAGTGGGGTGTGTAGACTAGAGGGTGTGTGAGACCCTGGCTCTGCCGCCGATCCTGCGCGGGAGACCGCCGAACCCAGCAACAGAAGCTTTCTTTTCGGTGACATTTCAGCGGACATACCCCGGGGGGCCCACGGCTAAAAATCTTTGATGACCACCGATTTAAAAAGTTTTAATGTGTTTACCTCATCTGTTTTCTTTGGAAGTTCAAAAGCGTATAAATCTGTTACTAATACATTCAAATTCTGAAAATAGATTTAAGGCAGAAATCAGATGTTAAATGAAAAAATAAAAACTGTGATTTAAAGGCACGCTTGTTTAATTTTTTTTAAAAAATAAAGCTATATTTAGTGGACATTGTTATTTATGCAATACATATTTCAGGATGAATCACACTATCAAGGTAAATGATTGTTGCTATTAACAAATTGCAGTATTGCTGGAGAGAAGCTTTGAAATATATTTGGCGTCTGATAGGGCAGTTATTAATGGTCCTTCAGCTGAGCATGGTTGAACTTTGTTTTATAGTTTTATTTTCTTTTTACTGCCTCCTTCAATATAATGTACCTTTGCTTCAAAAAAAACCACTCCAATAAGTCTAACATACATTTTTCCATCACAATACATAGGTCACTATGAAAAGCATAATTTAGGCTCTCATAAAGTCTTTATAGTAAGCTGGTCCTCTATTTTCTTGTCATTCTGTCACATATAGTGTAAAAAGCACTTTCAGAAAAGAGCAAGCTCATCCAGTTCAGAAAATTAACAAAGCCATATTGCGGGACATTCCTTGAAAAACAACTGTCATAAGAATCTCCGCAATCCCTGGAAGCTTTATTTACTTGAGTGACAGACTGTTTTCTGAAGTAGAATTACTTTACGTTGATCCCTCACACAATAATATTGTATTGAAAATTTGGCATCTTCCTCTTGGGTGTCAGGCTTGTGTGATAGTAATAGAATTGAGAGTATGGAAGGGCTGACAGTGGCAAATGGTTTCTCTAATGGGAAGGGAGTGAATGGGTATAGTTTGAAAGAACAATTGTGGATAGGTCCATAATCTTGTTTCAACTTGAGAACTAAACTCTTAATTATATTTTGCAGGATATGAATGATTACTCCCCAGTATTTAGCAAAGCTCTCTACAGGGGAATGGTTGCTCCTGATGCAATCAAGGGCACTGTTATCGCTACAGTTTCAGCTGAAGATCAGGATCCTCCGGTAAGCAACAGATTTTGTTAATACACTTCACCCAAGAGGGAAAAATCTTTAACTCTCATATGTGACCTAACCCTCTGAGCAACAAATGAGATTATTATGAGTCTCGCACAGCAGTACCTCACATAATTTTTTTATGCCAGCCTGTCCTTTGTCATCATGGACATAGGCTTCATTTCAAATGTTTTTTCCCAAGGCTGACAAATCAACGATACAGCTTCTTTTTGATGGGAAGTTATCCGGCTCCATAGCATTGATGATAAAAAGAATAGGCAGGAAGCAAACCCATGACTGCCTCCATTTGAAACAGTGCTATGGCTTAAAAAGAAAACAAAACACAACTTTGAAAGTTTGTAATTTCCTTGATTTGCAGTCATTGTGAGTTTCCAATCTATGTGACATACTAATGTTGTACAAAACAGCACAGTTCATCAGTAGTCTTTTTTGGAACTGCAGTATTTGAACTGAGCTTGGTTGATCTGGGGATAAAGTATATTTCTGCCACTGGTTTCTTATCACTGTTCCCTGGTGAGGCTCTTGATTGACAGTACTGTAAACATTTTGGCTTGTTAGCTTTTCTGATGGGTAATATCTATTTGTGTAATCAAGGAGGCTCATGAACACTGGTGACCAAATAATACACCGAGGACAATAAAAGCCAAAGATATTCTGTCATAAGTGTTTGATTTTAATTGTTAATGTTTAGAATATTAAGGAGAAGAAGAAGATACATTCCAGATGCTCAAGGAGTGGTGTTCTGAGAGAGTGTTTGCAATGCACATTAAAACCTAATGATAATATTTTGACAGAGTTCCACATAAATCAGTTATAGTTAAATATACTACCTAGTAATTTTTTTAACACTGAGAAATGCTGAAATACTAAGGCTATACTTACATAAGCCATATTTAATATGTTCTGATGGTGTTATCCCTTTGCAAAAAAATCCAAACACAAAATGGAAAAGACCTTCAATGGAAGTTAATCAGCCTAGCTCCTTTGATGTCAACTGAGTTGGGCTAATGTATACCAGCTGAGGATCTGGCCCATTGTATGTTTGAGCTGAGGATCTGGCCCATTGTATGTTTAAGATCTGTAACACTCAGGTTAATAGTATCAATATTGATTTATTCTGATACATTATTGATTAATGTCTTTTCGGTGTTGAACTCTATACAGAACACAGAGAAAGACACAGTCTGTCTTCTAAGGACCTTACAACATCAGAGCAAGATTTGGGGTTGCATGGAAGGGCTGAAGAGTTGCTAAATACTGGCAGCCATTCTCAGACCCATTGTGCCTTAGCCAGGTGCAATGCCTCCACTAACATAGGGGAGCATAGGTCTTAGCAGCATCTGCTATGCCCTTTCACAGAGGTCAGTGTGCATTTCCTTTTGCTGGCCTAGTTCTGGTAGTCATTGTGGATGGGGATTAGGGCAATAGCCCTACCCTCATATTTCCCCTATAGCTTTCTTTGGTGGTATCCCAAATGGGGCTAGTGGTTGGAGCAGGAGTTGGGAGCCAGGGACTGGAATGAAGGATCATAGTTCAAGCCAGGACCCAGGTGTTGAGCCCAGGGTCCGAGGCAGAGGCAGGAGGAAGCAAGGCTGGAGCGGACTGGAATAGGACAAGAATAAAGTTGGATGACAAGGCTGGAAACAAGTAATTGCAGCTGCTGATGAACTTAAAAACAGGCCTGCTGTCTTCCTTCAGACAGTCAGGTGGGCCAGCCAATCTGATGATCCTAACGCAACCCAATTGAGCTCATTAATCTGTCTGGAGGACAGGCTGGCTAGTCCTCATGCTCAGCTAAAGGAGCACACTCAAGACAGGTGGAGACTAATACTGCTGTCCATGATGGATTTTTCTAATTTGTGTGCCTGGGAATGGCTGGCCAGTCTGTTCTCTGCCTTTGGGGAATAAGACTAGGCACAATCTAGCCCTAATCAGACATCCAGTGATTTGAAGAGGAATTCATCCCGATCGCTCACACTCCCCATAATTTGTTGTCAAGTCATTCTGAATTTTTTTATAAAATTTATATTCTGAAACTAATTACATTAGTGTTCTAAGATTTCCAACTGAGGTTAATATTGCTTTGTTGTCATCAGGTATCTCTTTGGTGTTCTGTGTATTTGGTACTAAGCACATTAGTGAAGGGCATGGTTCAGGTGTTCACATTACAAAGAACGTTATCTTAATTTGCAAAGTTTGGCCATTTCATTAGAAGGTTAGGAGGAATATGGGTACTGTAACGGGGTCACCACTCACCCCTGTGGCGCCTCCCGCTGGTCGTCTGGGGAATCAGCTTATATAGCGTCCGGAGCGCCCTCCGCAGGTGGATGCCCCGCTCTTTTGCTGGCCCCGTGTCCCTCCCGGACCCCGGTGCCCTCCAACTGTGGGTGCTGCACCCCTGCAGTACCTCCTTTGGTGTGAGGGTTTCCCCTCCCCGGGGGAACCCTCTACCCCCCCTATCCCCACCTCGCCTCAGAGTGTGCCACTGTCAGTCACCACTTGCCCCCGCTCACTGGTGCAGACTGCAGTATCATGGCTTCTCATCACAGGCAAGGAGGGTTGGCCTGCTGTCGCTATCTCCAGCACTGGGCTGCTCCCTGCAACCCTGGTACTTGTGGGTCGGGCCTTGTATCAGGCCCGGAGGCCTGGGGCTCGTGGCTAGAGCCCACCCAGCTCCTTCTGCCCTGCCCCAGCTCTGCCCTAACCCAGGTACCTGGCTCAGCTCCTGCAGCTAGGCCTGTCTCCCTCTGAATGCAGAGGAGACATCTCCCTCTGAATGCAGAGGAGACTGTTTTTCCCTAGGCCCCTGCCTCCCAGCCTTTATACTCTGGCTGGGAGTGTTTGGGGCGTGGCCACACAGCTGAGCCTAAACTCCCAATCAGCCTGGGAGTTTGCAGGCTAGCCTCCCAGGCTATTTCAAACTCCTTTTGGGGCGTTTCCAAGCCCCTTCTGGTAGGGGGTGGGTGGTCACCCCGCCACAGGTACAATGAAGCACACCCAGTATTTCAGTGAGTTCAGTGAGCAACCCTGGGTGAAACTTGAACACAGATGGCTGCATTTTGTCCTCTCAGGAATTCCCTGTCACTTAGGGACTCAGCAAATTGTCTCAATTCAAGAAGTGGTATCCTCAAACTAATCCTCAAATTCCTCACAGGTCAAATCTCTACTTGATTTTCAGTTAGTCATCTCACATCATCCAAATTATCCATCACTGGGAGCAGTTCCACTGTGTATAATTTATATATGCTATGAATAAGGCTAAGATGATGTCATAGAGGTCATGAATGTCACAGAATCTGTGACATCCAGAGACCTCGGTGACATTTCTGCTTCTTCCCTCCGGTTGTGGGGCTGGAGCTGGCAGCTGGCAGGGCCCCAGCAGTTCCTAGTTACTGCAAGGGCCTCCTGCAGCTCCCAGCTGCCACCAGGGAAACTGCATCTCCCAGCCACCAGGAGCATCAGAGCGGGCACCGCAGCTCCCACCACACTCCCACCAGCTATATAGGTTATGGATTCCATAACCTATATAGATGGAACCTGTATGTAAGCTTATATATAAAAATGTGGAAATTTAAACTAAGCCTCAAAAAGGGGAGAATAAATAGATAAAATTTAGCCAAAATCTGAAGACCATTTTTTTCTCTTTACCTATTAAGGGAAAGTAATTTAATAGCATTTTTAAAAGTTAATATGTTACTAATATATATACACAAATAGATGTGTGTATGTATATGATATGGGTACATATATGTATATTTCCATTAAAACCTCTCTCTCTCCTAAATGCATGCATATCGGTTGTTATGGAAATAAATAGAATTCTGTGCACAATTATTTTAATTAATCTAGACAGAAAAAAGAGACTACGACAGAAAATAAAGTTAACGTTAATGGATTTTGCAGTATACTGTTTGTTTTATAAAAAAGTTGAAAATTAAAATTAATCCTCACAAAAAAAAACGAAAAGAAAAATCCATAAAGGTTTGCTTAAATCTAAAGAGGATTTTTTTTCTCCATATTTATTAAAAACTAGCATAAGTGCCCGGCGCTGCTCGGGTCAGTCGGAGGTGGGGAGGTGGCAGACAGCTGACACCCCCTGACCAACCCCAACACCCACCCCTCACTCCTCACCCACCCCGACACCTTCCCACCCCCCGAAGCAAACCCGAAACCCCCACCTCACCCCCCCGACCGAATCCGACACCCCCACCTCACTTACCGTCCCACCAAACCCAACTCAGATCCGTCGCAGGAGGGGAGGGGGCCCAGAGCCGAGGGATTCTGGGGACCTTCGCAGGTGGGGGGGGGGCACAGAGCTGATGTAGTCCGGGGTTCCGTTGGGGAGGTGGGAGGGGCAGAGAACTGAGGGATCTCCGGGGTTCCGTTGGGGAGGTGGGAGGGGCAGAGAACTGAGGGATCTCCGGGGTTCCGTTGGAGGAGGGAGGGGTGAGCTGAGCGAGTGAGGTGTCTGTTGGAGGGGGGTATTATGACATCATCACCACCTAACTGCCAAGCTGATGTGATTGGCCCTGAAAGACTTTCACCCCTGGGGGGCGTCAGAGGTGAGATCCGAAAATTTTTCGACCCTTACCAGCATCTAGACCCCAAGACCCCTCACTGTACCAAAATTCAAGTCTCTGGCTCAAACGGTGCGGGAGGACTTCGCAGTCATACGTACATACATACACTCATACATACACCACTTGACTTTTATATATATAGATAAAACAATTTAATACATTTTGATTAGTTGATATTTTACTTCCAACTAATGTCTGACTATCATAGAAAAAATAACACATAACGTTTTATTTTTTCTATTGCATTAAAGTTGCTTAGCTGTTTTATCCTCCACATTAATATTTTGGGACCTGCTTTGACATTAAGAAGTGTCACAAGACAGACGGGTAATGAATGTCTAACTATCATAGAAAAAATAAAACAAATAACATTTTCTCTGCTATTACAAAGCATCTTTCTTTAAACTTGTCTTAGGGGGATAAACCTTTCACTGTGACCTTCATCAATTTTTGGTACTTTTTTCATCTAATTGGATCTTAATTGGGCAATACAAATCAGCCTGTTTTATCACTTAGGAAAAAACACTTAAACTGCAGTTCTGTGAAAAGTGTCTCTAAACTGCCATGGTGGGATTCCATGTTTGTATCATAATCAATTTCATATTAAATGTGCCTCTGTGTAAATTGCAGATAATTAATATATTTGAATAGCAGGAAAATAATTTGGATATTTAGATACATAATTTAAGGCATATGTAATTTAAGACATCCGCATTTTTAAAATATTGCTATTTTAAAAAGAAAGAAAGAGAGAGAGAAAGAAAGGGGGGGAGAGAGAGAAAAAAAAAAAGGAAAAAAAAGATAGATACTGGCAGCCTTATAAACTCAGCTGAAAAGGATGAAAAGCAAGCTGGATGTTTTCTTCCTTACACATTCTAATTCACTCTAATTCTTAGTAGGCAATTTTTTATTCAATTTTGAATTTGAATTTGTTTTATCTTTGGCTAAGAATGTAAATTATTTTTAAAAATGTACACCTAAATCTGTCAGAACAAAATACAATGTGAAAAATTATTGTAAAAATGTTGTCATATATGATTATTTTTACTTCATATATGTTTCATATGCATACAACATTATGCAATGCTAAAACAATATATTAAACCCTCCTTAGAAAATAAGTGCCACATCTATTCTTTGAACTATTAAAGTACCTGGTTTTGGAATTATTATTTGTTATTTTATAATGTCAGAAGTGTGTTTAGCATCTCACTGTACTAATAAAACCTGGCCTTGCCTGAAAAGCTTACAGTCTAATTTCATAAATAATGCACAGAAGGGATAGGAAGAGTAGGAAGAGCTAAATAGATGGAGAACAGACAACAAGAATTATGGCAATAAGATTTTGTGGTTACTCACTCAGAAAAGGTTTATGTGCAGCATCCATTATTTCTAATTTTAATACATGGAAATAAATTTAACTAAATACAAAAAATCTTTAATTCTTCTTTTTTTTTTTTGAAGGAATTGCACTGTACATGAGTCTTAGGTATTTGAGACTCCAATCCAGGAAAGCAATTATGCCCATGCTTAAATTTAAGCAGATGTATAGTTACATTGAAGGAGGAAGTTCATATATTTAAAATCTTTTGTTGGAACAGGCCCTGAATGAGGAGAGGACAATGGTCTGGTAAACCAACTCAGGAATGGAGAGGCAGTCAAATGTGAGGAATCAAAGCTGGCCTCATAGGGTGAGCAAAATAGGCAGAAGGCAATTCAGTAAGAAGCGAGGCTGGTTAAGTAGGAAGGAGTGTCTGCTAGGGTCTGGAAAGTGAAGAGAAGGAACGTGATTTTCCACTATGTTACACCAGTTTTATATCAGCAGAGCTCCATTGGCTCTAGCTGAGTTATAATAGTGTAAAACTGGATTGATCAGGGCCCATTCAGAAATGGAAAGGGATACTCTCAGATTGATATGGTTGGTAAATAATTTTAGTAATTGTGTTTTGAGTGGATTGGTGTGGAAGCAATGTGGACATCCAGGAGGCTGGAAAGTCAGTAATTTCAGTAGTGAAGATGGAATGTGATAATATCCTGCATGAAAATGTTTACTGTTTGGACAGAAAGAAAAGGTCAGATCTCATAAATGTCAGGCAGTAAAAGCCCCAGGTTTTGTTTAAAATCAGGATGAAGGAGATGAAAGTGTCAAAGATGATCCCTTTGGGTATATGCCAAAGTGTCAGAGTATTGTAGTGTTGTCAGCAGAGACAGATAAAGGGGAAAGGGAAGAAATTTGCAGAGGAAAAATAAGGAGTTCAGTGTAAACCGTGTTAACTTTAAGCTGTTGGCAACCTATCCAGGTGGAAATTTCAGAAACTTGCTGAAATGTGGAATTGGTTGTGGGGAAAGAGAGCAGGAAATTTGTGACTCAGCGTAAGATGATAGTTGAAGTCACGTGAGTGGATGAGGTCACACAGATATATGATGTAAAGGGAAAAGAGGAGGAGGGCAAGGATAAAAGGCATCTGGGACCCTTACCAAAAGAGCGGGAGGGACAGTGAAAAAAATGACTACAGATGGGACCAGAAGCATCCAACACTGCAAGAGTCAAACAATATTAGAAAGGAGTGTTGATCCTGGCCAGGAAGTGTGAAAGTGAGAAAAATGTTTTGCACGCAGTCCCCATGAGCAGGTGCATAAAGTACAGTGTGCATGTATTGCAGAAGTAAGGGATTACTTAATTGATTTATAAATCATATTAGACCTAATCCTGATGTTTTTATTTATTCTTTACTACGGTTTCCTTAGGGGAGGATCTATTAATGAAGATTCTCTATGTCTAGTAAGGAGGAGAGTATGGAAAATGATAAAATATGATTGGATGAGAAACTGTCAAGTGAAATAGAATACCATTCAATTATGTCACATTATGGCAAACAGCTAAAAAGTAATAAGTTTTTTAAGTGATTATATTCAAATGCTAGAAGTCTCAATAATAAGAAGGGGGAACTAGTGTGCCTTGTATTAAATGAGGATATACATACAATGTACATCATAGAAACGTGGTGGAATGAGAAAAATCAATGGGACACAGTAATGCCAGGATACAATATATATCAGAAGGACAAACAGATCATGCTCGTGGGTGGAATGGCACTATATGTGAAAGAAGGCATAGAATCAAATGAAGTAACATCTTCAATGAACCAAAGTAAACCCTGGAATCTCTAAGGATAGTAATCCCATGCTCTAATAAAAAGAATATAGCAGTGGGGATATATTATTGACCACCTCACCAGGATGGTGATAGTGACCATGAAATGATCAGGGACATTAGAGAGGCTATAAAAATAAAAAAACTCAGTAATAAAGGAGAATTTTATCTATCCCCATATTGAGTGGGTACATGTCACCTCAGTATAGGATGCAGAAATAGTTTCTTGACACCTTAAATGACTGCTTCTTGGAGCAAATAGTCCTGGAACCCACAAGAGGCGAGGCAATTCTTGATTTAGTACTAAGTGTTTCATAAGATCTGATCCAAGAGGTGAATATCACTGGACTGCTTAGTAAGCGTGACCATAATATAATTAAATGTAACATTCCTGTGGCGGGAAAACACCACAGCAGCCCAACACTGTAGCATTTAATTTCAGAAAGGGGACTACACAAAAATAAGGAGATTTTAACAGACATTAAAAGGTAGAGCGCCAAAAATGAAATCCCTGCAAGTTGCATGGAAACGTTTTAAAAACACCATAATAGAGGCTCAACTTAAATGTCGTCCCCAAATTAGAAAACCTAGTAAGAGAACCAAAAAACTGCCATTGTGGCTAAACAATAAAGTAAAAGAAGCAGAGGAACACAAAAAAGTCATCCTTTAAAACTGGAAGTTAAATGTGGAAAATAGAAAGCAGCATAAACTCTTGCAAACAAAGTGTAAAAATATAACTAGGAAGGCCAAAAAATTAGCAGTTACAAATCAAGAAAGAAAGAGATCTTGGTGTTACAGTAGACTCTCGATTATCCAGGATTGGGTTAACCAGAATGTGGAT
This sequence comes from Sternotherus odoratus, assembly GCA_032164245.1. Taxonomy (NCBI): domain Eukaryota; kingdom Metazoa; phylum Chordata; order Testudines; family Kinosternidae; genus Sternotherus; species Sternotherus odoratus. The sequence goes on from JAVMKO010000005.1 coordinate 76,349,842, forward strand.
TAACCAGGATGTAAAAAAAAAAGAAAAAAAAAAGCATAACTCACAGGGCTGGCTCTGGCTTTGTTGCCGCCCCAAGAACAAAGAAAAAAACCTGACCAGGGCGCAGGGCAGCCAGTGAACCAACACTTCCCTCCCCCTCGCCGCAGTGTGGCTGGTGAACCGACCTCTCCCTCCCCATATTTCCTATGGGTGGTGATTATCCGCAATTTTATGAACCAGGATTAATTTTTTTCCTGTCATCCTGGATAATTGAGCGTCTACTGTATTGTGGATAGTTCTCTAAAAACATCTACTCAATGGGCCGCGCAGCAGCCGCAGTCAAAAAAAACAACTGGAATGTTGGGAATTATTAAGAAAGGGATAGATAATAAGACAGAAAATATCATATTACCGCTATATAAATCCATGGTATGCTCAGATCTTGAATAGTGCGTGCACATGTGGTCGCCCCATCTCAAAACAGATATACTGGAATTGGAAAAGGTTCAGAAAAGGTCAACAAAAATGATTAGGGGTATGGAATGGCTTCTGAATGAGGAGAGATTAAAATGACTGGGACTTTTCAGCTTGGAAAAGAGATTAAGGGGGGATGTTATAGAGGTCTATAAAATCATGACTGGTGTGGAGAAAATAAATAAGGAAGTGTTGTTTACTCTTCCTTATAATGCAAGAACTAAGGGTCACCAAATGAAATTAATGGGCAGCAGGCTTGAAACAAAAAAACAGGAAGTATTTTTGCACACAATGCATAGTCAACCTGTGGAATTCTTTGCCAGAGGATGTTGTAAAGGCCAAGACTATAACAGGGTTCCAAAAAGAACTCGATAAATTCATGTAAGATCAGTCCATCAATGCCTATTGGGCAGGGATGGTATCCCTAACCACTGTTTGACAGAAGCTGGGAGTGGATGACAGGAGATGGATTACTTCATGTTTACTTGTTCTGTTCATTCCCTCTGGGGCACCTGGCATTGGCCATTGTTGGCCACTATGGCTGTTTTTATGTTCTTATAGCCAAACCATGTACTAAATAAGAAAAAGCCGCTTCATGGCCTGGAAAGTAGGCATAGCACCCCCTTCTTTCCTGTCCTGACTAATAAGATAAAGGGGTCTGTACACAAAAGATATTGGGGGAGTGGAGGGATGGAATGTGACAGGTCCATGGAACAGACAGTCCTAGTACCTCAAACAGAGAGTCCCACAGCCTCAAAAATTGCAGTGGTCAAAACTCACTTAAGTGCTTTTGCTGACTCCTAGGAGAGGGGACATTCTGCTGATCAGTACTAGTATTAGCGGCAAAGAGTCCTGTGGCACCTTGTAGACTAACAGATGTATTGGTGCATAAGCTTTCGTGGGTAAATACCCACTTCATCAGTACTAGCATTGAACCTGATCTCTTTAATGCAGTTCACAAATGTATGCCAAGTCATGTATTTTAAAAGAGTTAATTGATAGTGTGGTGGGGTGTGAACAGAGGCTGCTAAGAGTTTTCTTAGTACTTTGTGATAAAACGAAAATGTTTAGTATGTCTGCACAGATGGCTTTACACACCTCTTAATTATTCAGGGACACCTTTGTTCCTCTCTGGAGGGGGAAAAAGACTTATTTAATGCCAACAACTCATGTTTTATTTAAGTGGCACAATGCCACTGAAGGATGCCGGGTAATTATGGCCATCTTCTCAAAATGTGTAAGCCTCCAAATAGTGATTCAGTAACAATTTATTAGCAGGGGGTGCAATTGAACCGTTAGAATTTTGATAAACCTCAAACATAATTTGCTTACTTTATTTATAAGTAAATATTCATGAGGCTGACATATTTTGGGTGCTGTTTTTCCCCTTTGATAAGCATGCCTGTTCTATACAGGTTATCACCGCAGTAACTATAATGATCAATTTCTACACTCTCTTATCATCATCTCTCTCTTTTTTTTGTTATACTGTATTGATGTGGTGCATTACCAGAAAGAGAGATTGAACACTAATTTTAAAGATCATATTCTTCCTTATCTTGGGTATGAAATCATTTATGGATATTTCTGGTGAAGCAATACATTGAGAACTTTTTCCTCAAATCAAGCTCTTATGAAATCATCAGTGATCATTCTTACACTTTTTGACAACCAGTGGAAATTAAGATGTTTATGAATATTTGATTGGGGTGGAAACCTATGAAACAGTCAATTCTTGATCTTTGAAAACACTGGATTACTAGTGTAAGTGGAAAGTTTGTTTGAAGGAAGCATGCTATATACGTAAGTACCTCCTTAAGTAATTTTATCTCACGGACTTAAGCGTTTGTATGATTTTAATTCTTTAGGCTGCACTGTTAGAATAACTATGGGAGCAATCCTGAAAACTCTTTATCATATGAGTCAAAGTTATAGGATCAGACTCTATGCTGTTGAACTGTATGCTCATAAGTAAAACAGCTCAAGTGATAGATCTGAAAAATGCCTTGCAGTAAAAGGCAAAATTGTGACACATCCTTACATGACTCCTGGAGAGGAAGAGAGAGCACACAAGAACCCTCCTTCCCCAACATTAAAGGTTATCTACATAGGACTTGTCACAACTGCAGTTGAGTGCCCACATGGCCTCCTAGGTGTGGCAGTGGAGACCTCCAATGTTCCAAAGGGGCAGCACAAGACTAAGAAGGGGGGGCATGACCCCACCTTCCTCTGCACTCTTCTACAGAGTTAATCAGCCACAAAGAGAGGAATAGACTAGACCATTCTAAAGGATGGTGCAGCCTGCACAGTTCTCCTGCAGAAATTGTGCCTTCCCAAGTCCTCCAGTAGGGTATGTGACCCTAAGAACTCCTAAATGCCAACTGGCAAAGGGTTCCCTGTTCTGGAACAGCCACTCCTATCAAGTCTGACAAACTCATGACACCTAACACACTGCTTTCACTGGATTTACCCATAAAATATCATGTAAGAGGCTTAATGAAAGCTTGTCATACTGATCCTCTTAATTGTTTCATGATATATGTATGGGTGATATTTTAGAAGCTGTATGTATGTATATATGTATGTAGGCAGGAGTGGCAGAGTGTTTTTGTCAGACAAAGGGATGTGGAATTGCCTGCCTCAGTTCATGTGTAAATTCAGCATTGAAAAGCTAACACAAAGATAGCCCTATTAACATGTGAAAGTCAACAGGAAAAACAGTTTGAGGGCAGGGAAAGATGTGAAACAAACAGGAATATGGGAGACACTTTGGAGCCAGTACTCCAGTAAGGACACCACAGGGAGTCATTCTGATGCTAGGGTGACCACTTGTCCCAATTTTATAGGAACATTCATGATTTTGGGGTCTTTTTCTTATATAGACTTCTATTACCCCCCCCCCACTCCTTGTCCTGATTTTTTACACTTGCTGTCTGGTCACCCTATCTGATGCAGAGACCAAAACAAGAGAGTTTGGGGTATAAGAGGAAGGCAACAGGACCACTCTTTTATCCTCCACTTGCAGGGATAACCGGGCAATGTCGTTATGCCCATGAAAACTTTCCCCAAACTCCCTTCTGGCCTCTTCCCACCTGACCCCTTCCCTCTCCCATGCCTCCCTTTCTCCCCAGTACCTCCCACCCACCACTGAACAGCTGATCACGGTGTGCTGGAAGCGCAGGAGCTGATCAGCAGGGCCCACTGGCAGGCGGGAGGGCTGGATGGCAAGAGTGGGAGGAGTTGATTTGCAAGGCTGCCCCAAAGCGCCCACAGAGTCGGTGTGTATGCACTGATCAGCTCACTGAATGACTAATGAATGTATTCTTTCTCATTTTAAATAATGAATATTAGTTTTGCAAAAATTCACTTTTGCAAAATGCTTGCTACTTAATTCTGGGCCATTTTCCTGTCAAAAACTTTGTCAAGTTGGATTTAAAAAAATTCTGTGATGTTTCACAGGGTGTAATTCATGGCAGATTTTGACCCAACATCTATAGATGCAGATAATTCATTAAGCTACTGTTGTTCTTATTTCTCATTTTGTATATAGTGTCATAAACATGCACAGAACTTCACACGTGAATTCTGTCAGAAAATATGACTTAGTAAAACAGGATTCTGTAAGCAAGTCAATGAATTCACTATGCCATTATCCATGTTATTTCCTAGGAATAAAATCCATTCCATCCATATCGACCTGGGGTTTTCCAGTTCTTTATGGGTGAACTATAGTGGAGCTAGAAAGATGAAACCTAATGACCTCCTGTGTAACCTAGGCAAGACACTTCAGCTTTCTATGTCTCAGTTTCTCCATCTGTAAAATGGGGGTAATTATATTTGCCTTCCTTTGTAAAGTACTAGGTCCAGATCAAATAACCAAAAATCTGAATAAACATGAGAATGGGCATGGGACGTGAGCTGTCAGCCCTGTGCATGGCAAGGCTCGGGCTGTCAACCCTACTAGGAGCTGACAGTAGGAGCCCCACCATGTGCGGGGGTGACAGCCCTAGCCCCACCACTGTTAGCCCCAGGTGGCTGGTCATTAGATTAATATGGATAGGGTGACCAGACAGCAAATGTGAAAAATCGGGACAGAGGGTGGGGGCTAATAGGCGCCTATATAAGACAAAGCCCCAAATATTGAGATTGTCCCTATAAAATTGGGACATCTGTTCACTCTAAATATGGAGAACCAGAAAATTGAGACTTGGATAAATGGTGTTCTACTATATATATGAAAAACATTCTCTAAGAGATTAATATCATTTTATTGCCATCATCAACATCCCATGGCCCTTCTCCTGGCTTGCTGCCATGGCAGCCTTCCATGCAGAGTGATATATGGCCATTGAGGTCATTTGAGAGGTGCACAGGCATCTCCATGTGGCCACTCTGCCCCTGGCTCCCTCCGCAGCCTCCTTGCACAGTTTAAGTGGTGTTGAATTTGGTACAAGCAGCTCAGTCCTGCATGCTTTTCTCAGACAACGTTCTTATTGAGGGAAGTAGGAATTTTGGCTAGATAAAAAAAGACCAGAAATGCCCCCCCAACACTGGGTTAAGCCATATATTAGAAATGCTGCATGCTATGGATGGCCCAAACACTTGGCAATCATAAATGCTGACTTCTAATGTAGTACCTACCGGTCGCAGTGGGAGGAAAACTGAGAAATGGTGTCTTGTGTTGCTCTTGCCATGCATATTGATTATTTAGTGGCTTAATGAACAGTTTTACCTAGCGAGTGTTGGGGTATGTCTACACAGCAATTAATCCCCTGTGGCTGTCATGTGTCACCTGACTTGGATTTGCAGGGCTTGGGCTGTGGGGCTGTCAAATTGAAATTGTAGATGTTTGGGCTTGGGCCTGAGCTCTGGGACTCCTGGAGTCTTCATAACAATTTGAAAGCCCAGTAGCCAGGGCTGTGTAAGCCTGAGTCAGCTGACATGGACTAGCCATGGACGTTTAATTACAGTGCAGACATAGCCTTTGAGTGTCATTACAGACATAGGCTTGCATCCAAAATTATTTAAAATACAGACAAACAATTAACAGTTAAAAAATAATAGAACTAGAATAAATAACCCCCAGAGTTATATCTGGAGCTGAGTGAATAATGCATTTTTCAGTTCCCTGGCAACTCCAGTAATAAAAAGTTTCAGATCAAAACAAAAAAAAACACATTTTTTTCCAAAATTTTCAGCCAATTGAAAAATATTTTTTAAAGAATTGTTTCAGGATAAATGAATCATTTGTTTCAACCTAAAAGAACATGTTTCATTTCTATTCCAAGCAAGTTTTAGCCTTTTTTTAATTATTAAAAGCCATTTCAAAGCAAAAAGTTATTTTGAATTGAAAAGTCAAAACTTAATTTCAAAAATGTTGAAATGAAACATTTATTTTTTTCAGAATGTTTTTGATTTTTTTCTTGACTGAAATTGATGAAATCAGTATGAATTTCTGAAATGGTTGTGTTACCAAATCTGCATTCTTTGCCAAAACGGTTGTAGTTTAAAAATTGTATGCAATTCTAGATAAATCATCCTTGGTGATTTTGTCAATTACATTGTGGCCTCTGTATCTCTATATCATCATCCTGATTTTGTTGCTTTCAGAAATGATAACATAAAAACAAATTTGGATGCTGCATCAGAATCTGTAGTCACATGCCAGCTTTGTGAATTTAATTGCCTAGTGTGTGGCTCCTTAATGATGATGATAGGTTTTAGTCTTCATTTAGATATAATGTGATTGTCATTCTGAACAAAATCATGTGGATTTGAATAAGTAATGTCTTGCTAATTATATGTTGAAGAAAAATTACTAAATTGAGTTTCCTCTTGACATTGAATATATAATCACCTTGGTACACTATGATCTCTTTGAAATTCTTCGTTTGCAAGGATCTGAACATCTTTAAATTTATATTAAATACTTTAATAATTAATCATGTTCTTTCTTAAAATACACCATTAAGGGGCCATTTGACATAGCCCCCCTGAGTTAGATGTGCAGTCCTTCACTGTCCCAACACCACAGTGTGTAGGAAGTGTCCCTACTACAAAGCTCTTTTATTGTGTATGCTTTCTCTTATATGCCAGTCCTGTTCTTCGGGCCATTACAACGTGAAGATCAGGTTCATTACCCTAATTTCACTTCACCCCTGTCAGGGTGCCATGTACCACCAGGGGACTAGGGACTACTGAGCTGACTGGCTTGTCTATAGATTGCACAACAGGTTCTTTCTGCCCTAGCCCCACTGTGCACCCTTGTAAGAATTGGGAAAGATTAAGCTCTAAACTTGCTATATTGTGACAGATAAGTTCTTTTTAACCATATGTAAAAATGGTAGCACCAGTTTGCAACTGGAATTAAATGTTTACACGCAATATGTGATTTTAGTCCAAATAAATAGAGCCAAATTCTGCTACATTACCCACATTGAGTAGTTCCTTACTCCTTGATTAGTCCTATCAAATTCAGATATACTAGTTACCATGAGTAAAATTCAGCAGTTATGCATTTCTTCAGTGTTCATTACTATTGTATCAGTGGAGCTATCTTATAATATATAGTTTTAATAGAAATACATTTAGTGTTCTCAGTGCCTCTCGTTTATCATCAACAGAATATATTTGAGTAGCATAAAAGAGTTCTGTCTCTTAGTAAAATTATATTTTCTTCTCCACCTGTTTTTGATGCAATTTGCACTGCAAGTTCACTGTTGTACTTGCCGATAATTAGTTGACATCCTATGTAGAATGCATGATCAATAACAGCATAGCTATTTTGTATCATATTAGTAAATGCAATTGAAAGTTACCAATCATATTTTATGAAGCTTTCAGAGAAAATTGGCTTTTGATTATTTGTCTGATTAAGCACAATGCAGGTATTTAAATGCAATTTGCATGTGTTTAGAAAATCAGTCCGCATTTCTGGTTTCTGTATGTAAAACTGGGTCATGCAGATATTCCAAAAATATCTGAAATTTCAAGGAAATATAAGCTTTATTCCTACTTTAGCTGTTATCTTTTTTGCCCCCTGCTGTTGGCTGTTTTTCCTTATAGAGCCTCTCAACATGTAATTTATATTCACTCAGATTTAACATTTTTGCTGCTATAACTGTACATCAGCTCATACAGTAGAGTGAGGAAGGTGCAGTCACTGAATGCCTAATCCAGCATTCCAACTAGAAATTCAGAGGTGAAGTTTCTGAAATTTTCTTTGTCAGATACTGGTATAAAAGGTTAAACATGTTCAGTTTTAATGATTAAACAGAACAAAGTTGATGAATGCCATAGTGCAGTGCCCCACTAACTGAACTCACCTGAGGCAATGCTGCTTTAACAAGTCTGGAGGGGATCCCATGATGGCTGTTTGGTTGTCAGTTGGTTTCATACAGAACATTTGTCATGATGGGAAACCATCATTTCAACTGCCAGTTTTTCTGTTTAATTTTGTGCCCCTCCAGAGAATAAACTGGTTTTCTTAGATGTGAACATGTTTCATGATATATTGCTGCAAGTACATTTGGTATTCGCCTCCCTGATGCACTAAGCTCCTCCCTGAAGCCCTGAGCCAGCTCATCTTGTAATATGGGCTGGGGGAAAGTATGTTTTGGAAGTTTGCATCTTGTGTTGATAGTACAGTTGTTGTTGCAATAGTAGTTACAGTGCCTGGAAGCCCAAAATAAGATTGGTGCCTCGTGCTATCAGTGGTTCTCAAACTGGGGGTTGCGACCCCCAGGGGTCGCGGGGCGATTCCCAGAGGTCATGAGCTCCTTGTGCCGCCGAAACGCCGCCAATCCGAACACTTCTGCTTTCGGCAGCATTTCGGTGGACATGCAGTGCGCTTTAAAGTGCTCCAGTTTTGGCGGCTTTTCAGCGAACAGAGTGAAGCGCATAGCATGTCCGCCGAAATGCCGTTGAAAGCGGAAACTTTCACTTCAGTGGCTTTTCGGTGGACATGCATGGGTCGCGGTGGCCCATGGGGAGCGTAAAAAGGGCTGCCAACCCAAGAAGTTTGAGAACGGCTGAGCTAAGTATTGAATAAGAATAGGAGCTCCTATCTCAATGAACTTACTATATCAGTACATAAGGTAGACAAGGACTGAGGGGAAGAAAGTAAGTTTACAGATGGGAAAGCAGTCTGAAAAAGAATTGCCAGTTGTCTAAGAGAAATCTTATCTCTGATTGGAAAGAGAGCACAGTTGGTTCCTAGTGGCAAGGAACAAAAGTAACTATGATAATAATAGGGTAGACTGATAATAATAAGAATAATAAATGATTTTATGTTAATGTAAGTGAGCAAAAATATCAGTTTGGAAAAAACAAATAAAAATACCTTTCATAAGAAATTCAGAGAAGGCCCTGATTAATAGGAAATACTTTATTTAAAATAAAAGTATACATTTCATTTAGACTAATTAAGCTCCAAGGAGACTCCAAAGCCTGCAAAGTCTTGAAGAGCTCCACAGCAGCTACACTTTCATCATACAGTCTGTTTTTTTGCTATCACCATCAGCATTTTGCCCAGCTGGCTAACAGCTGTAACTGTCTCAGCATCCCTGGGATGTGCTGGGTTACCATCCGTGACTGTTATAACATGAAATATATGACAGAATGTGGGTAAAACAGCAGGGGACATACAATTCTTCCCCAAAGAGTTCAGTCACAAATTTAATTAATGCATTAGTATTTTAATGAGGGTCATCAGCATGAAAACATGTGCTCTGGAATGGTGGCCGAAGCCTAAAGGGCATACAAATGTTTAGCATATCTGGCACATAAATACCTTGCAGTGACGGCTACAAAAGTGCCATGGAAATGCCTGTTCTCACTTTCTAGTGACATTGTAAATAAGAAGAGGGCAGCATTATCTCCCATAAATGTAAACAAATTTCTTTGTTTTAGCGATTGGCTGAAGAAGAAGTAGGACTGAGTGGACTTATAGGCTCTGAAGTTTTACATTGTTTTGTTTTTGAGTGCAGTTATGTAACCTAAAAAAATCTCTTTCACAAGAAAGAAATTGCACTACAGTATTTGTACAAAGTGAATTGAAAAATACTGTTTATTTTGTTTACCTTTTATAGTGCAAATATTTGTAATAAAAATAATATACACTTTGATTTCAATTACAACACAGAATACAATATACAGTAGACTCTCAATTAGCCAGGATGATAGGGAAAAAATGATTCTGGTTAATAAAAACCTGGATAATCACCATCCATAGGAAATATAGGGAGTGGGGGTTGATTAACCAGCCATCCTGCACCAGGGGAGGAGGTGTTGGTTCACTGGCTGCCCTGCGCCCTGGTAGGGGTTTTTTGTGTGTGTGCTTGGGGCGGCAGCAAAGCCAGAGCCGGCCCTGCGAGTTGCACATATTTTTTTTGACATCCTGGTTAATCCACATCCTGGTTAATCCAATCCTGGATAATCGAGAGTCTACTGTATATGAAAATGCAGAAAAACATACAAATATTTAATAAATTTCAATTGGTATTCTGTTGTTTAACAGTGCAATTAAAACTGATTAATCGTGATTAATTTTTTTGAGTTAATCACATGAGTTAACTGCAATTAATCAACAGTGCTAGCAAGGATTGAACTTGACATTTTGCAGTTTGTTCTTTAAAAAGTAAAGTTTTTTCTATACTCTGTCCAAAATATGCAGCTTTTATTTACATTACACGAGTCACATGGAGTTAAAGATTTGCTGGAATGGAGAATGCAGTTGTGCTGGCAGATCAACTAGGACTATGTCCTAACACCCAGTTTGGGACCCTTTGCATTAGTTAATTGCATCCTTTTGAAGAAAATGGGTTTTTAAAAAAGATATTAGTATTAATAGACATGAAATCAGTTAAATGAACATCTATAGAAAATGCTGTGTATTTAGTCTGTTAATGTTAATACGTCGTCATGTCAGGTTACAGTAGCTGACAAATTAATTTGTTATAACCTCCCAGTATTGATTCTTACTTTCCCTTGCCTTTCTTCTGCTTCCCCTTTCAATTTGTTTTTCCGGTAATGAATGAGTCTGGGATCTGTGTGACCCATGCATGGATAGTCATAGACTTTCTATAATAAATCTCTTTCCTTGGATGAGGGCTCAGCATATAATATGTTAATTACAGTAGCTACTTAAAATCGAATTGATACATTGTGTTTTCCATCCACTGGTAAGCAAGCTTTGACAGGTAAGGAAGAGCACATCCTTCTTTTTGTTTTCTGATTCTTAATGTAAAACAAAAATTCGGTATCGAACAGTTCAGCCACGCTTTTAAAGCACAGCTGCACGTTGAGGGGCAGAATTCCCTGTCAGGCAGGGAGAGGGCAGCAGGTGCATCTCTACAGGATTGCGGCATTCGCTTACTTGAGCACCTGTTCATGGCATCCCCCATCTTGTTCCTCTTGGGGTGACTTATGCCTCCAGAATACCTAGATCAACAGGTAAGGTGCTCAAAGGAGCAGTTGGACTGCTACTCCACTGCTGTGCACAGGGACCCAGGGGTGCATATGCCCTCCTCAGCTCCTGTTGCATACCTGTGGACTAACTTCTCCTACTTATTTAATTACAAACAGAGGTGGATGTGCTTTTGAAACTGAAAACCGAACATGTATGTCTATATAGTGTTTTAGAACTTTTACTATAATTAAAATGTTGCTGAAAGCCACATTAGAGGGTGGACAATCTTAAGCAAGGTCTCTTCCTTACCCTGCCAGCTAAAAATCTCAAAAATCATAGATCCCAATAATGCTCTCAATTACAATTATGAAACTCCATCAAATTGAATGGAGTCAGAGGAGTAACAGCAGCATTTGGCTCAAAGCATTTAATTATTAAAGTAATAATGCCATTAGAAATTGGTGGACATTTAGTTAGAAATTTGACCAATGGTCTATCTAGTCCTGTATCTTGTCGCTGACAGTGGCTAATACCAGATATTTCTTTACTAGGCTTCAAGAAACTCCAGAATGGACACTTAGAGTAACTTGCCCATAAACATAGTTTTTTTCTACAGCTCATCAATCAGTTTTTGGTTTATTCCCAGATGCATGAGGATTTATATCTAAAGACCCATGGAATTATTTTTATTTTAATAATAGTTTTTGTTCTATTTTAGGGGTATTTCTTGTTAATTTGTTTATTCATTCCCCTTCCCACAACCCAGGAGGTTGGGTCCTGCCCCTGGAAGTAGGAGGCCCTGTTGGAGAAGCACAGAATGAGCACGTGTCCCACACTCACTTTGCAGGGGTAGCTCCTGTCCTATGGGGCTGAGCCTGGCTCCCCATTCCACCTGGCACACTGGGTCACAATGCCACTAACTCCAATTTGGCCTGAGAGATGCTGCAGTCTCATGTGCCAGTCTGGGAATGGGGAACTGGTCCCCGTGTTATGGGGCAGGAACCACAGGAACCACCACTGTGGGAGTGAGTATTTTTGTTTTATTTCATTTTCATTGTTTTTCATGTTGTTTTATGTTTCACATTCATTTTGTCTTAGCTAAAATAACTGTTGATGTTGTTCTTGGTGTAAAAACACACATAGTTAAGGTTGCACAAACATCCCTATTCTAAGAAGTAATTTTCAGGCTCTGTTTGGAGCTGGTCACGACTAGAGCTGGGCAAAATATTGTAAACAACAAGTTTATCCCCTGAAAAATACAGGGATTGACCCAAATTATTGATGTGTTTGGCACAAATTCACCAAGTCGTTTTGGATAGAAAAAAATTGCTGGGAACTAAATTCATAAGGGGACTTAGACACCATTCACAGAGGACAAGAAGGAGACTGTGATGCTGCTGTCAATGACAGCCTTATGACAGCCTTATGCCCAATAGCCTATTAGGACACTCACCTGGGATGTGGTGGATCCAAATTCAAGTTCCTACTCCACTGATCTTTCAATTATTTATACAACTTGTAACTTGAAATTTGATGGAGTGTCCCCATGCCACAAAGGTGTCTTTTAGTGGTCTGGTGAAAATTGGTTAAGTATGTAAAAGTTGTAATAGTGGTTTAAAACTATATTTGCATATGCACACAATTTTGTAATGCAATCTCTTAAAGGTCTGCTGATGGTATTTATTCTCTGTGCAAATGGATGTAGTTTAGAAAAGCTCATAGACAGTGCTGTGCCTTTTTCAATGACGTCTGAGGAAGGAGGCAAGTGTCCTAAGGTTGTGTAAAATTATTTTTAGCAGTTTGTTGTTCCCTTGCTCTTGTATTATGAGATTTACTGTCTCTGTTCTTTTAATTATTTTATAACCCCCCCTTGTTTATATCCTCATTAAACTAAACAGTCCCATTGTTTCAATCTTTCTTCATAAGGATATCTTTCCAAACCTCTAATAATTTTCATCATTCATCTCTGGACTTCTTCAATGTCAGCTGTATCATTTTGGGGAGAATCCCTTAGAAATGAACTTAGTTTTCCCAGTAGGGATAGGCCATCAGTCTATGTTATAATATTTTCCAATGTTCTTTTCTATCCCATTCTTTATACATCTTCTTATTTTTTGCAAAACTAAGAAAGTATTTCAATATTTGTGTTGAAATCTTACAATAGTAAATATGTATTTGTCTTACAGGGTACACCAGCAAGTCGTGTAAGGTACAAAGTAGATGTCATCCAGTTCCCTTACAGTGCCAGCATTTTTGATGTAGAGGAAAATTCAGGACGTGTGGTAACCCGAGTAAATCTTAATGAAGAGCCCAGTATGATATTTAAGGTATGAATATCATCATCTTGTTTCCACTTTTCTAAATATTATAGGACTTACTGTTCTGGAGATATTATTTTGGTTTTGTTCTTTAAATCAAACTATATCCATAAGTAGTACAAAATTTATCCACAGGGCCATAAGTTGGGGAGCTGTAAAAATGGACAACATGTAATAATAACCTATTAGCCACAAAGATGCAGAATCTCCAAAATGAGGATTTGTAAAATTGGGATTTACCTATTATGGTAGAAGAACAGAAATGGTTTCAACCATATCTTTGGTTTGATGAAACACTGTAATAAGGAAATCCACTGGGTAGTTTAAAGAATGTACTTTGGGCTGTCACTGTATTTTGTATAAGGCCTTGGTTACACTGGCACTTTATAGTGCTATAAAGCCCGCAGGAGTGCTATAACTCCCTATCCGTCCACGCTGGCAAGGCATGTATTGTGCTATAAACCCACAGTTATACCGCTCCTGGTAATCCTCCCTTCCTTGAGGAATAACAGCTATTGAGTATTCCCTGTAGCGTATTATCGCAAATGTAAACAGTCATTAGGGTATAAGTGATCTCTGGCACGCCTCTGAGCCATTTAAGGCAATTGACGTCTCTTCGCTTTGTTTTGAACTTGGCAGGAGGAATGCGGAAGTACCTTTTCAGAGTTTCTCTCTTAGCTCGGCAGATAAGCACTGCAAATGTTTACAAAGGGAGCTGTGTGACCGACAAACTGTAGCAGGTGCTACAAGACTCTCAGCCCGTAGAAAATTCCCTCGCTCTCTCCCTCTGCATACACACTACACGTTCCCCCTCACCCCCCTCATTTGAAAAGCACATTGCACCCAGCTGAATGCTGGGATAGCTGCCCATAATGAACCACTCCCTGTGCCACTACAAGTGCCGCAAATGTGGCCACGCCAGGACATGCTATAGCGCTACACCTATTGCTGTATATGGGGACAGCTATAACCAAAAGCGCTATAATCCTGTAAGTGTAACCATGGCCTTAGAGAATGGAGACTTGAATTCAAGTTTTCAGCATATGTTTGTTTAAAGATTTCCTGAACTTTGCATGATCAGTTAAGCCTACAGTTGGTTATTGTTGTCTTTTTTGCCTGTATATTATGTCCCCTATGTTATTTCATGATAGCATCTGATTTGCACTTTTAAAAATTGATATCCAGTTTGTGAGCTCCAGAAAATATAAGAGTACCCTGGATAGAAATTGATATACAGTATTTCTATTCATATTAAATGAGTGACTTTTCTTTTGTTTATAGCTAGTGGTCATAGCATATGATGATGGTGATCCTGTGAAGTTCAATACTACCACTGTAGAAATTGCTGTATTGCAACCCTCAGTAATTCCACGGTTTACCCAGGATGAATACAGGTATAGTGTGTTTTGTTTCCATCACTGTCATTTATTACAAAAATGTACTAATTTGTAATGATACAAGAGGCTAACAATGCAGTCATTTCATTTTCAGTCTCAAATTATTGAATGTTATACCTCTTGAAGTTGGTTGAATCCAGACATAGGAAGACTGGCCATATTTACTGATTATACTAGTGTAATGAAAGTTTTTATTACATCAGTAAGGCAGTTAAAACCATTTTTTTCAAAAAAGACATTATTTGTAGTGCCTCAATTTTTATGTGCACAAGATGAGATACATTAAAGGGGACTGATTTTCTGAAAGTGTTGACTACCATGAGCAGAAGAAACTAATGTGGCTGGAGTTACACAAAGGAGAGAATACAATCTCTGCCTGAACATATCCACCTCTCCATGAATGCACTGCCAAGAAGATGGGGGGAAATGTCACAGTGGAAGCTATGTCAAAGGGCTCGTCTTCACTAGAGCCGGCAGGGATCGATCTTCTGACGATCGATTTATTGCGTCTCATTAAGACGCGATAAATCGATTGCCCGCGGCTCCCCCATTGAGTCCGGAACTCCAGCTTGCCGGGAGGCGCAAGCTGGAGTCGACGGGGGAGCTCGCCGCCGACTGCCGCCGCCGTGGGGACAAGCAGTAAGTCGGCGGCAGATACGCAAACTTCAGCTACATGATTCACATAGCTGAAGTTGCGTATCTGCCATCGATCCCCACCCCACCCCCCAGTGAGGACAAGCCCTAAGTCAGGGGTCTCCAAACTACGGCCCGCGGGCCGGATGCGGCCCGCGAGACCCTCTCATCCAGCCCGTGGAGATCTTTTTGTCTACGTGCTCCACTGCCACCACCAGCCTGGACGCGCCGCGTGCTCCGCTGCCGCCGCCAGCCGCGGGGCCGGGACGCGCCGCATGCTCCGCTGCCACCGCCAGCCAGGACGCACCACGTGCTCCGCTGCCGCCGCCGGCCGGGACGCACCGCGTGCTCCGCTGCCGCCGCCGGCCGGGACACGCCACGTGCTCCGCTGCCGCCGCCGGCCAGGGACGGCTCAGAGCTGGGGCCGGGACGCGCCACACCGCCACCCAGTTACAGGCGGCGAAACAAGGAGCCACCCACTGCCAGGCGGCGAAACGGTCTGTGGGGAGAGACCGGGTTGAGCGGGTCAGTTGGGGGGGGGGGGGAAGAGACCGGGTTGAGCGGGTCAGTTGGGGGGCGGTTGGAGGAAAGGAGGTTTTGGGGGGAGAGACCTGGCTGGGTGGGTCAGTTGGGGGTTGGAGGAAAGGAGGTTTGGGGGGGAGAGACCTGGCTGGGTGGGTCAGTTGGGGGTTGGAGGAAAGGAGGTTTTGGGGGGAGAGACCTGGCTGGGTGGGTCAGTTGGGGGGTTGATGTGTAGTGTTCATGTGTAGTGTTCATGTGTAGTGTTCATGTGTAGTGAACAGGTGTTCATGTGTAGTGTTCATGTGTAGTGAACAGGTGTTCATGTGTAGTGTTCATGTGTAGTGAACAGGTGTTCATGTGTAGTGTTCATGTGTAGTGAACAGGTGTTCATGTGTAGTGTATCAATGTGTTATTAAATAATAACTGAATAAAATAATATTAAATAAATAATTAAAAACAACATCCATGTTTTGATTCTTTTTTAGTTGGACCTCGAGTGTGTTGTCGGCCCCCGAACTGCTATTTGATAGTTAATGCGGCCCTCGGGCTGAAAAGTTTGGAGACCCCTGCCCTAAGTCAATGCTAGTAAAAGCATCATTAACTGTGGCATTGTTAACCTGCAACTCCTCGGGAAAGGGGATTGAGGGGTGTGCTTGCACATATACAAGTGTGGGATGCCTGAGAGGGAAGTATGCTGGAGGAGCTGCACAGACATCACCGTACATAAGTTCTGGCTATGGATCTCTTTATCTGTATATCCTGGGGATACATAAGTTTAGGAGGCTTTGTGGCATGCCTTCTTCACAGAGCTTCAAATCCTTCCCTCTAGGAGGAACAGTTTGGAGGAATTTTTTTGAGGTGAATTTCTCAGAGTTCCCTGGTTCCCTTTAATCCTCTCTCCTGTATAAATCTGCAGGAGGGTATAATTTAACATAGAATTTCAAAGTTTCATTGTCTGCCTCACTAAAGCAGATGTGCAAAAAATAAAAGATGTCAGACTGGAGAAGTATAGTTCTGTTATTCCATTGCTCAACACTGTGTTTTATGCTGGGGTGATCAGTTTGGAGCAAAGGATGCTGCCTTGTTTCACACTGCTATCCTTGTTGTTGGGTTAGGAGAAGTAGTCCTCCTATCTATTCCCATGGCCATAGCAACCACCCAATTGAACGCTCTCACTAAAAAATTGGTTGCATCATACTCTTATTAGTTCTGTATGTGGTGCATACTATAAACACAGAGATCCCATCTTCTGCATTGATGTGGGACTCAGCTGCTACTGCAGCACAGAGCCCCCAAGGTCTGTGGTGAGTGCTGAGGGAGGTTATGGAAACTGGGAGGGCTACAGTGAAGAGTTGACTTTTCTGTAATGGATGTAAGTCTCCCTCTTCTGTCCCATAACCATACCTGTGCTATTCTACCTTTCCTGTATTGCCCAACCAGGGCCACTACAGACGTGAAGATTATGTCTCAACATGGCTCCAATCGAGTCACACTGTGAGGGATCCATAGTGAGGGGAAAGATTCTCTGAACCAGAGTCATTGCGGAATTTCAAGGGGCAGTCATTGTGAAGATTTAAAAACAAACTAACTTCTCCACAATTTTTAATCCCGGCAGGGATGATTTAGTCCCAAACTATGAAAAAGTTTAAAATAAAACATAGAAACAAGAATTTGAGCAAAAACAAACAAAAAGGCAATGATATTTGGTGATAAATTATGCTTCAGGCACCAAAAATTCATATTGACTGATGGAGGGACCAGTCAACTGTCACATCAATATGCAAATGATTATCTTTTTCCAGTCTGATCTAGACAGGATAGAAAAACATTCTGCAGTACATGTCTCTAGATTAGCCAATGTATCATTGGTCAGCACAATCTTGTCACAGCCTCCATTTTGACTTATAAAATCTCTACACAGTTCCTGGGTATTAGCAGGCACTATCCACTGGAAAAGTTCATGGGTTGAAAATGGCACAGTTATTATTTGGAAGTTTGTTCCCATTTCGTGCACAGTTCCCATGATTTGCCTAGAACGAAGGATAGTTTGTGTGAAGCTTAGTCTTAACTCCTTTTTGGAAATGTTAACGATGTAGGTGTAATCGAAGTCTCCATGTGTACAAACCTTAGCTTTGCTCTAATCTGGATAATTTTCATCCAGCCTATATACACTAATCACATTGTAGTATTAAGTCCAGATCCTGACAGGCCTTTTGGGTGTTTCCAGAATACAAATAAAAATAATCAAAAGGGTGACAGGTAAGCAAACTTTATTTTATACTCTTAACAATTTAAGAAAGATCAAACACATTTTCTTGAAAAATAGTAAACAACAAATACTTGTGACTTTGAACTACTTGATTTGCAACCTTTGAATATGGTACAGATATTTACAGCTAGTTTATACCTCCTTGAAAACAAGGGATCCATGTTTACAGAAAACTGCATTATGAGCCCTATATTTCTAGAGATTTATAACCTAGCTGTAAATGTCTGCTCCAAACTGAAATGTAGTGAATTAATCAGTCTGAGGTCATCGGTATTTTTTATTTACTGATTTCAGGTTTTATTTAGTTGTTAGAGTATATAATGAAGTATGCTAGCCTATGAAACTTTAAATTATTACTAGTATTATTATTGTTTGTATTATGGTAATGTGCAAAACATAGAAATGAGCCAGGTTACAAGGTGGGCATGATGAGGAAAGCTTACATTTTGTGGATGTACATTTTAAATTCAAAGCAATAGTGTGAAATTTCAAATTGGTGGTTTAAGCAGAGAGTTTTCCTTTTAGAGATCTTATTTCTTCTGTCTTTTGAAATTTTTAATTTAAGAAAACATCTTACTAAATTTACAAAGTGTAGTCAGATGGAATATAAACTATAACAGAAGCTAGATCTTTGTGTAAAATTAGTACTGTTTTCATTCTTTCATGCTAATTTCAAATGGATGGATATTTGTGCTGAATCTAAAAAATCTCTATAGTAGAGGTAGACATATTTTATTACTTACCTTTATGATGAAAAGGGTAGGTTGTAGCTTTTATAGTTGTGGAGAAAATCTTCTGATGAAGTACTGTCGTAGAATCCTAAGAAGGTATATAAAAGCAAGTGCCTCATCAGTGCCCACTGGCTCTGAAGCCTAATGATAATTATATTGTGAGCATTGTTAACTGTTTCACTGATTATCATTTTAATACAAACATTCAATGATTATGGAAAGATTGTGGGCAGATCTCGGTTAGTTTTCTATCACCTTTTTCCAGTCCTTGATTAATCCAGCATTCTGTTTTGCTTATAAATTTACATTTTACAAGAGCTATGCAAACCTTTGCCACTGAAACCCCAAACAGGTGAACTCAATATAAAATTGAAACTAGAAGTTTTAGGAGGATAGCCTGAGATTTTCCTTTGTCTGAAAACCAGGTTGATGTGGGGCTGCTGCTCCTTAATGAAATTTCCCTCTGTATGCTTCAGGTGTCAGTTTAAATTTTGTCAGTAATCTGTTTATTTGGCTCCTAATTTCCATAGTCCTTCCTGACTGTATAGGGGAAAGCATCCAGGACCTTGTCTATTAGTAATTTCATGTTCCCAGCAGCCACCCAGTTCAATTCAACCAACTCATCTCAAAAGCACTGAAAATACATGTCACCCCCACCTGTGGTTTTAGGTAGCAATTTAAGGTAAATCTACACTGCACACCTCTGGTGGTGGCATGTAAAGTATGTGTAGTTACACTCCTCAGTGAAAAGTCAGCTGTGTCCACACTGAGATGTGCAGCTATAGAAATCAGCAAAGGATCCAGAAATGGCAAGGCAGAGGGGAAAGGCTCCAGCAACAGTGAGGCAGTGGACACTATGCTGGTAAAAAGAGCAGTGTAGATGGGAGAACCACTGCTTGGCATGTAGAGAGCTGTGTAGGGCAGTGGTTCTCAATCTTTTTCTTTCTGAGGCCCCCCTGAGATGCCATAAAAACTCCATGGTGCACCTCTGTCACAACAACAGCTGTTCTGCATATAAAAGCCAGTGGTGGCATTAGTCGATAGTAAGCAGGAAAATTGGCATGGGCCCCATGCCATGGGGGCACTGTGAAACTAAGTTGCTCAGGCTTCTGCTTCTGCCTGGGTGGCAGGGCCCCCTCCCCCGCCAGTTAGCCAGTTTTTAATCCATTTAATGTGTGTCATGTTAGTATTATGAGGTTCTAGTTTTTTAATCAAAATGTGTGGTCCTAAATCAAATGCCTTACAGAAGTTTAAGTATATTATATCAACAAAATTACCTTTATCAAACTTGTACTCTCATCCAGAAGAGATATCAAGTTAGTTTGACAGGATCTATTTTCCATGAAGCTATGTTGATTGACATTAATTATATTACCCTCCTTTAATTCTTTATTAGTGAAATCATGTATCAGCAGCTCCATCATCTTGCCTGGGATCAATGTCAAACTGTCAGGCCTATAATTACCAAGACCATTCTGTTTACTCTTTTAAAATATTGACACAATACATAAGCCATTGTTTTACCGGTCTGTGCTTAGTTCCTCTAACAATCTGTATGGTTTACCTCTGTAGACGTAACCGATCATAAGCACACACACAGAGGCATGCACCATACTCACAAAATAGATAAAGCAACATAAAGTTTCAATTTCTGTAAAACAGGGAATAGAAAATCTATAATTACTTAATTAATGGATCAGAGTTAGCATCACAAAATTGTGAACTCCAGATGTGAAATGAGCCTCAGATAGAGATTATTAAATTAGTTTGGTATTTTTAGCAACTCTATCTTCTGTGATTACTTATAGTTTTTAGAAGGTAAAATTTTAAATTATTTTGGATTTTCTTAATAAATACCAGTTCCTCCTCACAACTAGGCTGTCATAGCTAATAGTGATGTGATGCTATAGCAGAAAATAAAATACTAACTGAAAGCAGCTCTTATTGGCTCCCAGTTATTACCCTGGGGTACATTAAACAGGTTGTTCAGACTTTTAGTAGCTTTATAAGGGGGAAAATACTAGAATATTTTAGTCTGCTTTAGAGTCATAGAATATGCCCTCATAGCTCGTTTTGAAATATGGGTCCACTTGTGAGAAATGTGAAGTTTAGTTCCAGTTTATTGGGGATTTTTTTTTCTCACAAGATATATGAAGATCAGAATTTCAGGTGGTTGAAAGTGATATAGATGTAGCATGGCATGTTTTTCCTGGACTAGTAATAATACAGTTCAGAGTGAAA
The DNA here is from genome assembly GCA_032164245.1 of Sternotherus odoratus. Taxonomy (NCBI): domain Eukaryota; kingdom Metazoa; phylum Chordata; order Testudines; family Kinosternidae; genus Sternotherus; species Sternotherus odoratus. The sequence continues at coordinate 76,370,814 of JAVMKO010000005.1, forward strand.
ATTTCTACTGTATAAAAATGATATTTCATGACAGGCAGGATTTTCTTTCTTCTTTTCTTTGCCATTAACAGGTGTAATGTTTTCCACTGAAGGTATTGTTTTCCATTTAACTAGATTTGTCAACACCATAGGCAGATCTAATCCAACCATCCAACTAATCCAAAGTGCTGTATACTTTAAGATTTCACTGAATATGCAGACACAGAACAAAATTATGGAAATATATCAAGAAGTCATGTGAAAGTACTGTTGTAACATTTTTCAAAGCACAGGAGTTCACTGCTGCTAATACACACATGATCAAGTTTTTATTTTGTCTGTGAAGAGCTGATGTGCAGCTCTCCTCAGGATAGTGGGTTGTTGTTTTTTTCAAAACATGGCTGAAAATGGGGAAAAACAGAGAAATATAACAGGATTGATACCAATTGCTCTGTCACAGTGGCCAGACAGAAAAGATTCTGTTTTCTTGTGATGCATTGGTTTAGCAAGACCCAGCCAACTTCAAAATTCTGTGATGCAGGAATCCTTTCACTTCTTACAAATGTGCAGGCTCTCCATAAACTTCTCCAGAGTCAGCAAAAGTAAAATTATGCAATGGGTCAGAAATCTTTACTTTCTAAATAAAATCTGAGGAAATGTCTGGTCTCATGTACTCAGTCCATTTCCATCCTTAGGTGAATTATACTATCAGATCCTGATTAGACCAGTACAGTGACAGAAGCCAGACTGTTCAGATGGGGAAGCTATGTGACCTAGATGTCTGTGGAGGATAAGTGGTTCTACAGAAAGAATAACCTTCATAGTAAAATGGACCATTCAAACCGTAGATTTTTGCCAAATCCCATTCTAGTCCATTCAGCCAATGCTGCAACAGTGATTTACCTCAACATTAAGTGGGAGACAAGAATCCAGTGAATAGTAACTATTCTAAAATTAACCAAAAAAAAATCTGTAGGCCTTAAAGCAAATCAGCATAACCAGGGAATTCATGATGACAGCAGATCAGCTCAACTGTTCTACCATATATCATCAGAATAAATCTTCAGCCAACAAGTATTTATTCAGATTTGCAAAATACCCAAAAGACGACCCCCCACACCACCCCAATTCCCAACTTCAAAGTACCTCGTTTGTGAAGCAAGTAGAGGGATAGATATATTCTCTATTTTTTGGAATCACAATCTTTTGAAATACTCCATCTTTTCCTCCTTATTCCTCAGAAAATGAAGACTGATTTTTCTATAGTTTCTCCTTGATTGCAGAGGAACTGTTTTGTGGAATTTGTGGACTTTGACTGTAACTGGGCCTTGGCCCCTTCCTTGCACAGACTTCCTGTTATTTCAGAAATCAAGTCACTGTGACTATCACAGCAACTTGTCCCTGCCCCCTTTCACTCCAGCTTGGCCTGAGGTGCCAAAAATTACTTGACTCAGTCATCACCACTGTTTTCAAGTCATGAAATAGTTTTGATAATCTCCTTCTGATAGTGTCTAATTTTTGTCTCAAATTCTAATTTTCTTAAATGTATCCAGTGCATCATATAATAAAATTTGTCTTTTAGTATATTCAAGGGTGCAGCTACTGTATTTAGGCTCTCTCCATTTAGTAATGCAGTTTCTGAAAGCTGTCAAGCTAATAAAGGCCAATTTTCATCAATTCTGTTTCATCATAAAAGCTCATTAGAAGTTCCAAAGAATGTGCTTGCCTACTTTTGAACCCATAGCTACTATTCCTCTAGCTTTTCTCGTGTGCTGCTTGGTACTTTGTGGTTATCTCAGCCAGAAGGATAGGCAAAATCACAGACTTTGCTAGATCTTCAGCATGGCAAATTGGTTCTGTCAATTATCATAATACATTTCTGCCTTTTTAATAATCAAGAGGTATCCTTTCTTTCCTTCTGTCTCAACCAAAACTGAGATAAGGATAGTATCTTGTACTCATTTTAATTGATGTGGGCCTTCAGCTTTTATCTGAAAAGAAAAAAAATCCCAATAGCCATTTCCACTTTTGTTTTGGAGCAACAGAAGAAGGCTTCCAAAGCATCCATCTCTGACTTGATTTGCTCAGCTATCTTTGAAAGATACCGTGTTTCCCCGAAAATAAGACAGTGTCTTATATTAATTTTTGCTCCCAAAATTACATTACATTATATTACAGCGAGAGCCAAAACTGGAAGTACATCTTATTTTCGGGGGATGTCTTACTTTCGGGGAAACAGGGTACCTTCAGGAAGTGGTCCCTGATCCCTTGCAGTAAAGCCCATGATATAGGGGATGATTCCTGAACAGAAAATATTGTCAGAGTGGCTACACAAAAGTCCATTCACTGTTTTACATTAAAAGTTAGACACTGCCTCAGAGGGTGCAGCTTTTGGCAGATGTTGCCCATTGGCTATAATTCAGTAAACCATATTTTTGTTAAGTCAAGGGTATGTTTTTCATCTCCCTAATTTTATTCACTGGTACAGCTATTTAGATTGTATTATTGCACCAGAGAGTCATTTTCTGCTACTTGTAAAATGAGAGAGTAGCTCCAGTTATCCATTCACCCACCTATTTAGTCTTGTTCTATGTTATTGATATTTGATATTAACATGCTCGGTTAGTGTTAATCCTGTGGACACTAGTAGCAGTGACCTGCTTTGAGACAAAAGGTGGTTCTTCTACTTGTTGGATTGTCACCACCTATAGACAAAGGAGGATCTATTAATATGGACTAATGAAGCTACTTTTATAGAAACCCATTTTACAGAGAGTGAAGGAAGTCTGCACAGTCACTACAGCAGCTATTAATATCACATACTTTTATACCAGAAGAGCTTAACAGCTCTGGAACACTTAATTCCTGCACTCATTTTCTTGAGTGCCTCAATCTTAATCACAATAAAAACATATCACAAAATATAAATAAGATTCATGAACTATGATTAACTTCCTGAAGAGCATTGAAGCTGGGTAGTTAAGTGCCATTTGATCACTTTTGCCAATGGAGGACAGCCTCTCCCTGCCAGAAGAAACAAATCACATATTATTCCCATTTATAGGGACAACCTTACATTTCCTTCTCACATTGAACCAACATTGTGAGTGGGGGTTTGGCTAGAGGAAAGCTTGCAGGTCAGGCCCTTTCAGTTAGAACCATTAACACTTTGAACTGTTGGCTATTGTTTAGTTACTGGGAAATGAGAATATGTTTATTTTATTTTTATTTCCAAAAGCGTCAAAACAAAATGCAATGTGCTTCTAGCCAATGATAAATTCCACATTGCAGATTTTAATGTGTACTAGAAATAGAACTGCTGCAGCAAGTATGAAGCAGTGTAACAGTTGAAGTGTGTTTGTTTGCTCACTTTTCATTTGTTTAATAATGCTATGTCTTTGTTTTGTTTATTTAACCATTTCAAACATTTTTATTTTGTTTTCTTTGCTAATGAAAATGTTTTCTCATGAAATACTATGGTGAAATGATTTACCTACTTTTTTATCAGCTAAATTATAAGCGATTCTGACTACAGTCTCATCCTGCTGACATACGTTGCTGTCTTTAGCAGAGGGGCAGGCGGGAGATCATAGTTGAATTGCCACTTACATTTGATAGATAGCCCTTAGGGGGTTTTAACATCATTTTATAGTCCATACTGAAATTTACAGCTAAGTTAAACTCGGAAAATATGGATGTGTAATAGTAGCACAGACATAGGTTTTATAGTAGAGCAAGTTGTGCCACTGCAGTGTCAAATTCTGTCAACTTTCAGTGACCCATTATAAGGGAGCAAAATCACTCCATTATCCTTGATTTCACAAGAAGAAATGATGTCAGAATTCAGTTTGCATGGAAGATCTGAGGAATTAAAATACATGAGAATATCTGACAATGTTATAATAGCTAACCTTTCAGAAGTTACTTATGAAATTGTATTTTTCCCTTCTTTTCTTTGGTGGTATTCCTGACAAAAAGATCAAAGTCCCAAGTAATAATGTCAGCACTTAGCTTTGATTTAGAAATGTTGCTGGAATTACACAAATGCATTGTGCCTGATGACATAGAGTTCACCAGAATGAAGTTTGACATTTATCTTAAAAGATAATGGTCCAAGGCAATGGTTCCCTGTAACAATGCATAAACTCCCTTGTCATCTAGTTTAGAAATAAATACCATGAAAAAGGTCAAAACATTCTGAACTGATCTGAGAACTGAGGCAGAGTGAATGGCTGTTTATAGCAGAGAACACTTACCAAACAGACTTTGAATACAATATTTATGAAAAGAGACAGTTTTAATTGAGAAGAAAGTATTAATTTCAGGAAAAACCCTTTGGCTTTTTGGCAATCTCTTCAGACTCTCACAGTTGAGCTAATAGTGAACAGCAGCATTTGTGGGAGTCTGGCCTGAAAGGAGTGTGGTGTTTTTGTGTCCTAGCGGTACAATCTTGATTTTTCAGGGATTTGTTCCAGGTGTGCAGCTTGATTTGGTGCTTGCTGATATCCCTTAATGAGAGGATAGTGCTGATCTCACTTGGCTAGGTTTAAAAAACAGTCAGTAGTGAATGTTGGAGCAGTGAACACTTAGCAGTTAACAGCAGAATTTCTGTGGGAGTTCGTAGGTAGGAGTTTGTGGGGATTTATGTCATTTCTTTTTCTCTAGGAGTAGGAACTCAGAAGACAAGATAATGATGGCTACTAAGGCAGCACTAGAAGTGAACCAAGAAGGAGAGGAGGCAAAGAAGATGGTTGGATGCAGAAGCTGCAGGATGTGCATTATCCTTCAGTGGATATCTGATGGAAGCTACTTATGTATGAAATGTCACCTCACAGAATTCATGGCAAAGAAAATCCAAGGATTATAGCTGCAGCTAGAGATGGTGATGGAAATCAGATGAGGATCTGATGGTATAATGCAGGAGAAGAGGAGGAGGTGGTATAAACAACTCAATATTTGTAGCTACCTGCCAAACAAAATGCTCTGAGGGGAAAAGTACTGTAAGAGGAGGGTGATGCATGGAAGAACATGACCACAAGGACAGCTACTGGTGGTAAAACTGAGTTGAGTAACAAGTTTGCCATACTGGGAAATGAAGAGAAGAAATGAAACAAACAAATGATGTGGTGGCAAGGAGGAAAATAATGGAAACCAGCTCCTGAAGAAGACAGGAAAAGATGATGGTGATAGCCAGGGACTAGAACCCAAGGAAGAATGAGTCTGATGTACTGGAAGACCGAGAGAACATAAGACAGATTCATATTATCACCCAGAAAAGACAGATCTATGTGACTGGGAAATCCATACTAAGAAGAATCAACAGGCCTGGCACCAGACCAGATCCAGAGAACAGAAGAGTATTCTGTCTGCCGGGAGCAAGCATATGAGATGTGGACGTGAGGATCCTGATATGAATGGGGAAAAATCCACTGACTGTGCTGCGTGTTGGGATTAATGATACTGCTAGATTCCCACTAGAATGGATCAAGGATGATTGTGTGAGACTGGCTAAATTGTTTAAAAAAGAGGATGGAACATTTCTGGTCCTTGGAGAAGGAGGGGCCAAAGCATGACAATATAATGAAGATCAACAGATGACTTAAGGACTGGTGCTATAAGGAAGGTTTGGGGATACTAGACTATTGGGAGGTATTCACAGAAGGAAGCCTCTTCTCAATGGATGGACTCTATTTGCATATTAACCTTCTGGGATCAAGACTGGCATGATAGATAAAAAGGGCTTTAAATGAGGGGAGAAGACTAAGAGAGACTCATATAATCTCCACATTCTGCTTCAATACAAAGGAGGAGGAAGAACAGAGTCCAAGCAGATGGAATGAGTTCAGGCACAGGTCTCCTCTTCCTGGAGGCAGCGAGGAATGCAATTAACCAGGGACAGCGGGTCACACAGGATGGGGGAGGCTGTACCTCCCCAAACAGCCACGTTTGGCCCCGCCTCCTGATTAACACCGCTTCCTGTGTGCGGCTCCAAGTCCAATTCTCCAGCGCTCTGTCTGGGGTTGCAGAGGGGTGAGGGTGGGGAGGCAGCTCAGCCGTGCACTGTCTGTCTTCCTGGCACTCCAGGGCTGGAGGGTGCTGTGGCCTCCCATTCTCCGTAGCTGTGGAAGCTGGGGCCTTGTACCACCCACCCTCCCATGCTCCAGGGATGGGGGTGCAGAATGGGCAGGGCCAGTAGCAGGTCTGGGGGCTAGCATCCCCCAGCTCGCAATTCACAGGCCACCCATGCAATTAACAAAGTCTCTGTTCTTTGATGTCTCACAATGACTCATTTGGTCTCAAAGGCCTTCTCCTTTGGCAAAACCTAACATCTTCTGTAGGTAGCCAGCATTTGCATTAGAGAAGGCTTTTCTCCTGTTTAGGTTCCTCAGTTACAGAGGTTTACACTGTAAACACTTAACGTAACATTTGTAGCATGATGTAAAGTTACAAGTGAAATCATTGCCTGCAGCATCATACAAGCATTTCATCAGGTCTAAATACTACAGACATTTTTTACCAACTTACCATCTACTTTAGTAATACTAACACACAGGTAAACCAAACTATGTCCAGCTGTTTTGCTTGATTGTTGGTGTTCATTGAGGGTTAGGGGCCTTGCCATAAATTGGCACCTGAGCTGGCAGCATCACAAACTATATCATTGACCATACAATATCAGTGGGATTCCTCCACTTCCCTGCCAAAGGAAAGCCAATTAAATGGCTTTTAAGGTAGCTTTGTGCCATAGAGTGGCTGTAAGAGAGTATACTAACCCACACTAGCCAGGAAGGGTTAGTGAGCTACTGTGGGCACTATCAACTTTGCCCTGATAAACCCACAACAGGTACCAGACTTGGAAGGAGGCATTAAAAGGGGTGAGCACAGGTCAGTTGGGCTGACCAGGAAGGAGATCAGAATAGATCTTCATTTCTCTGTTCTACTGTACATTTTAGTCTTAAAAATAGAAAATAATGTATTTATCTCTAAAGATGGGGTATTATAACTGAAGTACAGGGCAAAGAACAGTACTTTATCAGCAGAGTTCTTCTGTCCTTTACCAATTCACTTATCTGTAGTTCAGCAAACGGTTCTTAAGGGACCCACTGTATGTTCTAATTGAACTGATGTATTGTTCTTTGCATCTGATTGCCTTAGTTAAATCAGGGAAATGAAATCAATGACGTGCAATTACTGGAAGGTTACAAAGAACGTACATTCTATCTCCAGTTCCTTTAAATTCTCTCATATTGAGCACAAAAGAAGCTTCCTAATTAGTATTGATTTGTCAATCAATTGAATTCAGCAATGTCAGAATGGAAGTTACAGGATTGTGTCTCTTTTGTTTTTTTCAGGGGGGAAGCGGTGAGGGGGTTAAAGTACTAAAACCAAGTTGGGATCAAGTACAGTAGAACCTCGATTTAACGGACTAATTCGGGCGAGGGGGTGTCCGTTAAATCAGAAAGTCCGTTATTTAATAATAATAAAAAAAACGAGCTGTCGGAGCAGCAGCCCGCCCGCCACAGGGCCGGGGCGGCAGCTCCGCAGCCTGCCCACTGCCAGGACCTGGGTGGCAGCCGGGAGCCATCAGCCAGCCCGCTGGCGGGACCCGGGCGGGAGCTGGCAGCCAGCCCGCCCGCTGGTGGGACCCGGGCGGGAGCCGGCAGCCAGCCCGCCCGCTGGCGGGAGCCGGCAGCCAGCCCGTCCGCTGGTGGGACCCGGGCGGGAGCCGGCAGCCAGCCCGCCTGCTGGCAGGACCCGGGCGGCAGCCGGGAGCCGGCAGCCAGCCCTCGACAAATGGATTTCGGATGCATCAGACTTGCTTAGAAATTTTGTCCGTTGCATCCGAAGTCCGTTAAATCGAGGTCCGTTGAATCGAGGGTTTACTGTATAGGTTTTTAGATGAGAATTTGTGTATTCTTCACAGACTTCAATTGTCTGCATTTTGAAGGAAGAGGGGCACCAAGGAGTCTAATGTAAGATAAAATAGATTTTAATTTAATTACTGAACTACATTTGATGAACACGTTAAATAAACCTGAATTTTAAACTGCATCAAAATTGTTTTGATTGTCTTTTTCCATGTCACGGAGAACAATCTAAAAATGCACATTCATAATAATTACGCAGATCTAGTTTTAGGGGTTTAGTAAAACAGACAGCTATAACGACTTTAAGTTCTATAGTTGATAGCACACTTCTGTAGGACTGGAACCATTCTGTGTGTGTATGTGTCTTTGTAATTCTGGCTAACATCCCATTTTATATGAAAAATGCATGCTGTAAGTCAGAAACCAAGGTCAAATTTTTGGTATCCTGGTATATAATTGTTAAGCAATGGTCAGGTTTCAATAGTTAAGGTTCCATTAAAGAAGGCAATTTTCAATCCCTCTATAACTTTGAATAGAAAACATGGTATGAGCTAAAACTTCTAAGATGATTCTGAAAAAAAAGGAGAATTTTCTGAAAAAATATAATCTGAAATTAGTGCTGGAGTAACTGTAGACCACAGCCGGAATTTTCAAACTTGGGTCCCTACAGTTAGGCTTCTAAATCCCAGTGAAATCCCATGCCCATTTTTATTTAGAAGCCTAACTTTAAATAGCCAAGTTAAAATTTTATTTGTCTATGTCACATAAGTATAATAAAAAGTGTGAGACTAGAAAGGAAAATAATTTTATTAAAGATCCAAATATCAAAACTTGTGGATGAATGCAAAAATCTGCTGCTGCCTGTTCTGTGGCCAGTAGCCCTTGAGGAAAGATCAGGGCCCAAATGACCCACGATGACCCTGTGCGGAATACCTGGGGGGGCAATCAGGTGCTCCAGGTTGCACCCTTTAGCTAATTAGAAATGGAGCAGCTGAGTTGAAAAGAAACAGCAAGAATAGTATAAAGAGGAAGTTGCCACAAGGAGGGGAGGAAGGAATCCCCAGATAGTTGTAAACTGGAGGAAACTACAGGCTGTGGAATAAGCCTCTGTGGGGATTAGCCCTGAATGAGGGTTTGGAATTGACAGTAAAAGCCCAAAAAGAATTTTCAGGGTCCCTGTAGAAGGGAGATAGTGGTGGAGTGGGGCAGAGGGGGCTCCTGTCAGTAAGGTACAGGAAGAGAGTTAGTGTCTTCCTCTAGGCTAGATAGGCCTACAGCTTGAGCCTGGTTCCTTAGAAGGGAGTAGGAAGATGAAGAGTGTTAACTTAATTTAATGGGGCCTTGAGGCTCTCAGCCCCACAGAGCTGACAGTTCATAAGCCCCATGTAACCACCCTACAACCCCCTAAGGGGTCACAACCCCCAGTTTGAGAACCCTTGGTAGCAGAACAGAAGACTGAATCCTAAAGTGGATGGGATGGAGCTGCTGAATCTGTGAGGCAGGAGGGGCTACCAGCAGTTTACTGATGAGAGGAGGCTAGAAGAGTACAACTCTGGTGAGGAGGAAGCTGAAGCCTGGGACTGTCTCTGTATTGGTTTATTGATTATTAATTAATAAAGTCTGTTGGTAACAAAAAATTAATGAGAAAGGAGTTATGGAAGGTAAAGTCTGTTTCAGGACTAATTTATATTCCCAGAAGGGGAAATTGAGGCACATGTCCTGAGGCCTGGGCTTGTGACACTGGCATATTATTTGCTTATATTCAGAGTGAATAGTACCTCATCTTTTGCTGTAAGAAACAGCTGAAAGTTGCTGTTGAGGTTACTTCTGGTATCTCACTAAATTTATTGAAAGGAAGCTGTTTAAATTACATTAGCACTGATTTCATAGTTGAAAGTGAAGGATAGCACTACTTCCTCCTTTACTTTTATTGGGGAAGGAAGCTCTGTGGCACATATCAGTTGTTCTCAAAATGTTCCTGTAATTCTTGTGATTGAGTGATCTCATCTAGATGCAATAAATAAATCTATCTCCGGTACATTGAGTGCTACCCGTTGATCCGGCGGGTAGTGTAACCGTACCCTAAAGGAATTGTTTGTGTGACTTGAGGTTAGTCAGTGGAGTAAAACCGAAGTCTTCTCTGGTTGGTTTGGTTTGCCTTAGAGGTGGAAAACCCCCAGCCTTGGGCTGTAACTTCCCTGCTTGAAGCAATATGTCCTGAATTGGCACTCTCAGTTGGGTCCTGCTAGAACCAGCATCATTACAAGTATATACTCACGTTGTTTTTCATAAAAGTATCACTCATCACTATAGATATAATGCACTAAATGTCTTAAAATTTGGACAGGGAGGTGTCTGAGGTTGGAAATTTATTTACTTTGTATCAGGAGACAGCTAGTTATTTACATAGAGTAAAATGAGCTGTCTGGATACAAGATATTTATTTCTAGATATTTCAAGGCCATAAGAACAAGGACAGGTGCTTTGTTGGTGGGATATCATTTACAAAACAAAAGAATAATTAAACTTACATACAGATGAATGCCCAGAGAGATGTTCAAAATGTAAGCTTCTCCTTTATTCTCAATGGCTAACTGATAGGTCTCAAAATGTAACTATAATAAGGGAATCATCATCAAGTGCGGATATTTTCACTAGGTTCCCACAGGGATCGATTATTCCCCTACACTATTTAACATTTTTTGTCAGTGACTGGAAAGAAAACATGACATCACCACCAATAAAGTTTGAACATGACAAATTAGGGGTATGGTAGATGATGAAGAGTACAGATCAATTATTCAGAGTGATGAGGATCACCTAGTAAACTGGGTGCAAAAAAAGATATGTTTTTAATATGCTAAATATAAATGTATATGCCTATGAACAAAGAATGTAGGTCATTCTTATAGGATTGTGGACTCTGTCTTGGGGAGCAGAGACTCTGAGAGAGATTTTTGGGGGCAGAGGGGAATTGTCAGCTAAATGTAAGCTCAAATGTGACATTGTGGCCAAAAGAAGTAATTTGATACTGGGATGCATAAACAGGGGAATTTTAAGTTGGAATAGAGAGGCTATTTTAGCTCTGTATTTGACAGTGGTCTGACTGCTGCTGGAATACTATGTCCAGATCTGGTGCCCTCAGTTCAAGAAGGATGTTGATAAATTGGGGAGGGTTCAGAGAAAAGCCACAAGAATGATTAAAGGATTAGAAATCATACCGTATAGTGATATATTAAATGAGATAAATCTATTTAGTTTAACAAAGATTATTTGATTATACTATATAAGTATCTATGTGAAGAACAAATATTTAGTTATGAGCTCTTCTATCTAGCAGAAAAAGGTGTAACACAATCCAATGGCTGGAAATTGAAACAAGACAAATTCAGAGAGAAAATAAAGCCTAAAATTTTAACTCTGAGGGTAATTAACCATTGGAATAACTTACTAAGGGATGATGTGGACTCTCCATCATTGGCAATTTTTAAATCAAGATAGGATATTTTTCTAAAAGAATTGCTCTAGTAATTATTTTGAGGAAGTTCTATGGCTTGTGTTATACAGGAGGTCAGATTATGTGATCACAATGGTCCCTTGGAATCTATGAATTTGTGAATTTGGATGGGGAGGTAGTTTCCAAACGTATAACTTTAACTATGTGATCTTTCCCACTGACTTCACTAGGATTACTCATGAGCGTATGCACATTCTTAAATGCTTTGCTGAATTGAAGTCTAAAAGCAGAAAGCAGTGAATTTCCTGAAAATCATCTTGATTTTTATAAAGTTACTAATGTAGGAACCTTTCCCCACATGCATTTCTAGCAGATGTCATTTTCATTTAGCAGAGCGTAGCTCTATAAACTGCCTTTTTTGCTGATAACTATTGCTTGCTTTCGTCCAGGTGGTGAGTAGTATTAGCTCCTGTTATCTTTATCCCCTATTTTGTTTTCTTTCTTATACCTTGAGGATCTTATTTCCTCAAATTGTCATATTTCATTTGTTAGCTACCTTAATTTCCAGTAGACAGTCAATATTGCTGCAAGGATTAAACTTGGCCATGTTAATCAGGTCCTCAATTGTCATCCTATTATGGCAACCTAATTGGTGAGGAGAAATGCTAATATAGATGATAAATGTGTTAATCTGATTCTGCAGACCCCCGCCAGTGAGTGAAGGTGCACCCAAAGGAACTCTGATTGCTGTTGTAACTGCTGCTGCCTTGAATCAGACTATTGTGTATTCAATTGTTTCAGGAAATGAAGATGGTAAGTAAGAGTATCACAATGAAGTTGCAGATTATGATGTATGAAGTATCCATTAAATATAAACAGTTTCAGAAAGTGGTGTATATATAAATATAACAGCAAGTGCTAAATCCTGCCTCACCACAGCCCAGCCCAAGTAGCAGCTCCTGCTGCCATTACCCTGCTTTGATAAACCCTGCCTATGCAACAGAACTGCTGTTGATGCCCTTTATGGCTGAGGAAAAGGAAGCAGAGTTTGTTCCTTAAAATGTAAGAGAGATTTTCCATAGCTCAGTAAGAGTACGTGTGTTCTAGCTAAAATGGTCTACCTTGTGTTATATAAATGTCAGTTGATATTAGATTCTTCAGTTATGTTGTTATATCTATATCTATATCGTGCTTTTGAGTGTGCTTTAAACGGAATCAGTCTAAATCTATTCTTTGTATAATTGGGGTGCTCACTGCCCCTGCAATGTGATTTTTATTGATTATCATATATCATGATCACTTGAAAAATATAATAGAGCCACATAATATCCCCCTTCATGAAGAAATCTCACTTGAAAAGTCTCCATGCAGTATTTTCAAGGCATCACCCCCCTAGATGAATGGGCTTGTGGCTGTTCAGAAGGTACAGGAAGGACCAGTGTAAGGACCCATATGTTTATTGGTGATCCTAAATTCACAACAAAATCCAGTTGCAACACTCTGTCTTTTGGTTGTCCAGGAAAACAATTAATTTACCAAACTGGTCCCTGCTGTATGCAGTGTAGTTGTAGCCATCACAGGATATTAGAGACACAGAATGGGTGGGGTGATATCTTTATATTACCTTGTCTCTCTAAACTGCTCTCTGGCACCCCTATTCATCCTTGCAATGTGTCTCACTGTTGGTCATTCTGCCACAGGTGAGCTAGTTGTGGCTTTACACTGTGCTTCCTTTTCTGGGAGCAGATGTAAGACACTGAATGGGATTAATATTAGTGGTCCTCAAGTATTCACATAGAGTGGATTTTCTTACAGGTGATCTTGAGGTTTGCCACATAGAACAGCTAGTCCTCAGAACCATCTTCTGGCCAGCTCTGCCAATAAAATGGCGCAGAACCCCAACTGCATGGTATTCCGATAGAATTGCTTCTGATCTGTCTCATGGTTAGGATGAAAGTGTTGTAGTGTAGTATTGTAGTTATGTCACAGTCATGGTTGGAATGAAATTGATGATGGGAGATTTACATGCCCCTGGTGAAGTTCAGCCCTCTTCTTTCACACTGATAAATCCTCTCTGTAAGGAATAACATATTCCTGCCTCTAGCATGCCACATCACCCAGCACCCCACTACTGAAAAATGAATATGCTTGAACAACTCAACCAGGATATATTTTCATATATGGAAATATTAGACTTGTGTTAGTTGATTGCAGTAGAGAAGCTTGCAAAAAGATTTGCCATAACTTGAGTCAGCTCCAGTTTGTTTCAGACTAGCCAGATGACAGCTTTACTCCTTGTTGTGGACAAAGGTGGATTAGGGGTTTGTAGGCAAAGTGAGAGACCCTCCCCACCATCTCTGTCTACAGTCCCTCCATCCTAGCCCTGCACTCCTGCCGAGGAAATGGAGTTGGAGCATGGAAGCTTGCACCACAAGCAGGGTCAGCTCACGGGGGCTTTGCCCACTCCCTGGCAGGACCTCCAGGTAGGCGGAGTGGGGCAACCCCCTGTGCCCTGACCTTGCTCCTTGGCATGAGCGCTTCATGGGCACCCACTTTTCCGAGGGCCCCCAAATTGCCCATGGCCCCTGGGCTCAAACCCCGTTGGCCCAGCAGCTAATCTGCCACTTGTGGACTTTTTCCTTGCCATGGCTGAATCCACTCCTTTTCTTCTGACTTGCAAGCGATCTACAAGCAACATTTACATGCTGACTTAAAGGCATGTTAAGATCTTTTCTATTTTCATACTGTGCCCTTGGCCTTCTAGAGTGACAGCTATGAATATCAAGTCTGCAAGTGATTCCTATCCGCAGGTTTGTAGGTTGAATTAGTGGTACTGGTACTGAACTACTTAGAGGGCAGTCTGATTTGTTTTAATACACTGTAGACTTCAGTCATGACAGAGCCTTATGTATTACTATGTAGCGTGATGGCTAAAGTCTGCTATTTAAAGAAAGGGGTAAAATGTTAGTCTCAAATTTACCTCATTCTCAGGGTCTCACTATGCTTGACCTTAAAAATTGCAAACAAAATTACACTGGGTTATTTGGGGGAGAATGGTGTTAAACTATTCCCACAGCTGGGAGAAGGTTATATATCCAGATAGTTTTTGCAGCTTGCCCTGACGTTTGTTGTTCCAGTACCCAATTTCAGTAACCAGGTCAGCAGTTGTGCCCTTTTCATGATAACAATCAAGAATGCAGCTGAGGAGAGGGACTATGGAGGCCTTAGGGTGGTGAAGACTTCAATCCCTCAACCCCCTGCAGTAGGAGGCAGGAATGAATAATGTCTCTGCAAAAATGAAACACTTAATCTTAAAGATTTTGAGGAAACATCCTATTAGTATCTATAGGGTTTACTTGGTTTTGTTTTTGCTGGATTCCAGATGTGTTTGACATCAATAACAGAACGGGTATTATCTTCATTAAAAAACCTCTTGACTATGAAAGTGTGAAAAGCTATGAACTTCGGGTGCAAGCAGACTCACTACAAGTGGTTCGATCCAATCTACGCGTCCCTTCTAAAAGTAAGTTATATTTCATGTATTTTCAAAAATATAAACATATTTAATTTAATAAAATTACTTTTTGAGAATAAATAATACGATGTAACTTTATTTTACAGGGTATTGATAACCATTTACTCTAACCCATTATATAATTTGTGTTGCTCTATTTTCACTATGTATATAGATAGTGATACCAAGTAAATCAAAATATGCATTAAAACCTCCCTAGTGGTGTCTGCTCCTAGGAAAGGGATTTGTGGAAGAGATAATACTGCCTAATTACTAATTATATCCATGATATACATTTGTAACTCATTATCTACAGGAAAACAGGACTTCAAGAGTTGTAATTATACTGAATATTAATTCAGTTACTTTTAATTGAAACATAAAACCCATCAAAACCTCTGTCATAAGCGTAAAGTAGCCTAGAATTCCTGCTTACCTAGAGACTAACAAATTTATTTGGGAATAAGCTTTTGTGGGCTAAAATTCACTTCATCAGATGCATGGATTGGAAAATACAGTAGGAAGATATATACACACACAGGATGCACACAGAGAACATGAAAAAATGGGGACTGCCTTACCAACTCTAATGAGACAAATCAATTATGGTGGGCTATCATCAGCAGGAGAAAAAATCACTTTTATAGTGGTAATCAGGATGGCCCATTGCAAACAGTTGACAAGAAGGTGTGAGTAACAGACAGAGGAATAATTAGCATGGGGAAATAGATTTCAGTTTGTGTAATGACCCATCCACTCCCAGTCTTTATTCATGCCTATTTTGATAGTGTCTCCAGTTTGCAAGTGACTGCTTGCATCCGACGAAGTGGGTATTAGCCCACGAAAGCTTATGCTTCAGTACTTTAGTTAGTCTTTAAGGTGCCACAGGACTCTTTGTTACCTCTGCAGTTTGCAAATTAATTCTAGTTCTGCAGTTTCTCATTGGAGTCTGTTTTTGAAGGTTTTTTGTTGAAGAATTGCCACTTTTAGGTCTGTAACTGAGTGTCCAGAGAGATTGACGTGTTTTTGACTGGTCTCTGACTGGTTTTTGAATGTTATAATTCTTGACATCTGATTTATGTCCATTTATTCTTTTGCATAAAGACTGTCCAGTTTGGCCAATGTACGTGGCAGAGGGGCATTTGCTGGCACATGATGGCATATAGCACATAGGTAGATGTGCAGGTGAACAAGCCCTTGATGGTGTGGCTGATGTGATTAGGTCCTCCAATAGTGTTCCTTGAATAGATTTGTGAACAGAGTTATCAACCTTCCTACTGTATTTTTCACTCCATGCGTTGGATGAAAGCGTATGCCAAAATACATTTGTTAGTCTCTAAGATGCCACAAGTACTCCTTGTTCTTTTTGTGGATACAGACTAGGACAGCTACCACTAGTAAATAGTGGTCATCCAGGCTTAGTCATTTGCTTCTGAGCACTCATATGTGTTCCATCAGTCTCTAGCGCCCTCTCTAGCTTATGCTAGGAGCAGTAGCAACTGATTCTGGAAGAAGCCAGGTCAGTTCTTGAATGTGGGATTGTTGCAGTGAGGAGCCTTTCTGAGGGAGAAACAAGAATAGACAAGAATTTATTTGAAGCCTATGAAATAGGTCTATTTCCCCATTCCAACGTTTGTGTACTTCAAGTCATGTTCATACAGAGAGATTCCAGTCTGTATTATTAACCCTTGTATGCAGAAAGCTCCCGTACAGTATATGCTGATTTGACGCCTGGATAGATTTTTAGTTGTTCAGTGAGGTCTACAAAACAAGCCAAGTAGCAGAAAACCACTTCATTTAGGCACTCATTTATCACTTTGGCTAGGTTGGTATCTTACAGTCTGGCCTGGGTAAGGGACAGCTTCTGTTCCAATGCCCTAGGAGCACAGCAGCAGCCAAATTGTGATTCGGTAAAATCCAATCTCTGCTTTTTCCTTGCTTTAGGGGGAAGTAAGTGGAACCAGCCCTTTTCTTGGTGTAGCTTCCCCTCTACCCCTCTTCACCAGCACAGCTTCTTTGGCTGGCACACTGGTGGAAAGCAGAGCAAAAGCTCTTCCCCTTTCCCACAGGTTTTTGCAGATGGAGAAATAGTTACCCCCTGCGGGCTGCTGTCTTCCCCACTGTGTGTTGTGATCCCGGATATAGGTAGTATGTGCAGTAGGAGTTAAGCTGCTTACTACTGAATCATTATAGTACACTGGGCTTGACTAACTCTGGGCAGATTCTGCTACCCCTATGCATATGGTGTAATATCTTGTTGTGTGAGTCTTCCCATTGTTACTAATTATTTTAGGGAAAACACAATAATTGACAATATTAGAGAGTACACCTTGAATTTATTTCTATGATAGTTCAATGCCTACCGTTACAATTATTCTATACTAATTGTGGAACTTTAATCAATTCATTTTTTTCAAAATATTTTTAAATAGTGTGCAAATATTTTTTTTTACTTTCTTTCAAAATACTCTGAAATATAGCAATAAATATATTCATGCAAAATATGTTTTGCTGTCCAGGATTTATGGATCAGCTACTTCACAAATTTGTCTGCTGTAAACAATCTAATATCTTTGCTAAGACAACGAAAAGTTCATAACAATTTCAGGTAGTTGGAGGGAACAAGAATAAATTTTCTGGAACATGCCATAGAACTAACTAATTACATGGAACCTCAGACATCGTACAGGTGATTGACCTAAAGAAGCAGTTGAAATTATTTCAACAAAGCTTTTAAAAATTATCCAACTTAACCTCAAGGAAAGAATTTGATAGTGAAGCACATATTGATTAAGCACAAATAATCATCCTATAAGTACATTTGTTAACAATTTTGTATATACATTTTAAACTCAATCAAATTGTATTGATAGTAGAAGAAAATGCATGCCATTGTGGTTGGGGGTGGTTATGAGACCTGGTGGAGCTAAAGGAGGCAAGTGGCTACATAGACAAGTTGTGATTTTGGACTCCATGTTTCAGTCCCACCTTTCCCACCTGTTAACTAGTATCCTGGATCTCCCTGAATGCCAACAGCAAGAATGATTGCAAGGTTTGGGGTCTGAAAAAGATTTTTACTGTATGATAAAATTGACAAATTGCCATATGGGTTTTCACCTTCTATCTGGCATACAGTAGGTCTGTTTTAATGACCGTTATCACAATGTTGGCCAGTTCCAGGGCAGTTGCTGGGTTAGAAAATGTTCACCTGAGGTCCTTATAACTCAGGGGGGCTTGCCTGTGTATTGGTTCTGGACACATACTGCTGCTCTGATGGCCCTGGGGTTGGCTGCTAATCAGCCGTTCAGCGGCTGGCCCTGCCCCCCCCCATCAGCTCTTCAGTGGCTGCCTCAGCTGTTGAGGTGGGTTGCCCCATCACTTGCTCCTCTCTGCCTGCTCCCCGCCATTGCCCTTAAGGCAGGGAGGGCAGAAGGCGAGCGGCGGGTGGGAAGCACTCAGGGGAGGTGGTTATGGGGAAAAGGATGGAGGGAGGCGGGAAGAAGTGGAATGGGGGTGGAACCTCAGGGGAGGGAATGGATCCAGTGTGGGGCACCCACCAGCAAAATCAAAATTTGATGCCTATGACTACAGTAGCCACTCTAGCTCGTCTGGGTCCTGTTTTCTTCCTCCACTCCCCTCCTCACCCCATGCACATTTGTGCAATTCACAGGGAATGATGCATGGGGAAAGAAATATAGATCAGCCCTCACAATATTGCATATCCCAGGTTATACCACCCCGCAGGCAGTGGCTCCTCCATACATTCGAGTCTGGCAGCATGCAGGGAGAGGACCTGGCTGCTGGCCCCAGTCCATGTGCAGCCTCCATGGGGTCCACCAGCTATCCCGCTCCAGCAATCAATGCTGGGCTTCCTTTCCCTTGTGGGAGGCTGAATTGGTGGCAAGGCTGACTCCCCCTGCCCTATGCCACTGGGGAGGGGAAGCCCCAGGGCCTATGATTCCTGGTGCTGAGCATCTCAGGCTTTGGTTGCTTGGGTGGTGGTGTGGGGACTGGTAGGCCCCTCAGCAGCAGACTCAGGACCTGGGCTTCTAGCTGACTCAGACCTGGGCTTCTAGCTGCTGCTTTGGCCTCTGCTGTCTCTGGCTTTGGGTGGTTGGATTTCCCTTCTCCTTGTTGCACCACAGCTTTAAATTGTTCTCCCAAATATTCAGAAATGCTGCTATGGATTTCAAAATGAAGTACAGAGACAATTTGATAACTACATGTAACAATTTCTGCATATATTGAAGGAGCTCCCCTTAACAAATTTATCTCACTCAACAGGAAAACCCGGGAATATTTTTGCCACCAAACAATTAGTTTCTTCATTGGCAATAAGTTTTCTAAACCCAAAGTTCATCAGATTCAATCAACATTGTACTGGTGACTTTTCCTGGGAATTGTGAAATTGTAAAATGAGCCTGAAAAGCTCTGAGTTCCTTAAAGTAACTTGTTATTTCCCCCCATTATATTAAGGAACTGTGTGATTTTTTTTCCAACGCTTTATAATTGAATATATTTAATAATGTTGTTTCTCCTGCTAACATGACTGTTCTTTTGCCATGGATAATATAGGAGTGTAGTATGCAAATTCAAAATGGCTTAACTAATAAACCTCTTGACTGAAATTCAAGGTCTGCACTTTCATGATCTTTGGTTCTGACCTAAAAAAGCTCTACTCTTCAAGATGTAGTAGGGCAGTACAGGTATCACAGCCTCTTATCAAAAAGCCACAGAGTGAAAGTTAAACTCAAAGTGAAGTTTTCAGTAGTGAACTAAATAGGGTAATAACTATTTTAAGGCTGCTGAACTAAGTTTCAATTTGTAACAAGCCATTTTCAAAGCATCATGCAGATAAACAGGGCTGGAGTACAGTGAAAAATAATTAAACACTACAGTGTCCATCCATCTGGGAAATGATTAGCACAGCTAGAATAGGGCATGAGTTTTTTTTCTACTTCTGCTTATTGAAAAAAGAAACCCCAGAAGGGAGAAATATTGAAGCAGATTGAATCCATTGTGATTATATCATATAATATCTTATTGAATCTCAATAAAATATTATGGAACAGTGAAGGTATCACACAGTCTATTTAAACTTCTAAATTTAATATCTATATCTAGAGGAAATTTTAGGTGCCATTAACTTTGAATATTAGCATGACCATGCAACAATATATTAATGTAAGTCACAAGTAATACATCTAATAGAAACTAATTCTATTACAATTAAGCAAAATACATATTTTTAAAAATCTTGTTATAATCTAATGTAGAAAGGATGGTCTACAAGATTACTTAAATTACTTAATCTTGTGACTTGGGTACTCATCTGTAAGATGAGGATAATACTTCCCTAATAGATAATAAATGTGTGGACAATAGGTTCTTTTTAAAATAAAGACCACTACATGTATGTATGTGTGCGTACAATGTTTTTATATATATATATATATAATATGAGAGAGAGAGGATGTGTATAAAAAGGTATAATACATACCATATAATATAGTTGTTGCATTCCATTCTTGATGGATAGGTAACTGTAGTGGAAAGTGCTGGATAGATAAATAATGTAGTGGATAGATACTTTCAGTACATGCTAAAAATATCAAGTTAATGATGCAGAAATAAGGTGCATACTTCCCCTTTAATAGAGAGTCCTTGACATCTAAATTTTATTTCTATACTTACCTATTGTATATCTTTCTATTTTCTGGTCATCATGTTCTTTCTTGATGAGTTTTGATTAGATTATATGCTACTCGAGAGTTCAAGGGCATTGAATTGATGAACCACTGGAAGTAGATGACACTGAAATGATGAACCACTTTGGAGATAGGTGACTTTGAATGAACCATTCTGTGATATGGAATTAATGTACCATTCTGGTATTAGATGATGCTGAATTGATGTAAGTTCTCTTGTTAGATAATACTAAATTGATTAACCATTTTGGAGTTTGGTGACAGTGAATTGATGAGCCACTCTGAAGCCAGAATGGCACAAGAAGAATGAACCATCCTGGAGTTAGCTAACACTAAAATGATGAACGGTTCTGCCACTAAATGATACTGAATTTTGAAAAATTAAAAAGTCAAATACTAAGTTCTCAACTGTGTAGTAATCTAGTTGTTGATTGAACTAGATGCAACAAGAGTGTGAATTTACATCAAAAATTACAGCAAAAATTTAAATGTAAACATAACTATGGGCAAATTTTAGTTATATTTACATGTTTAGAGTGAGTGGCACAAACTGATGGCCTAATAATCTTTAAACAACCAACCAACCCCAGCAATAAACTAATGATGAAAGAAAATAGGAAATGATATATGGCTTTGGAGTAAGGTAACATCATAAACAGTGACTTAAATTGAATTATTGTAAAAATATTAAATTAATTGATGTAAAAATCTTCTCTTGGGTTCAGTTCAATTGCAGTAACTCCTGTAACTAGAAGAGTCCAATGACATGACATTGCACATGATACATTTAAAATTAGAAGTCATTAAAGTGTCAGATGATAAGTGAATTTGAAAGTTTAGAGAGACTAGGCTGAAGAATTAGCAGATTGTGATGTTGAATCATGAATGATCTGAAGTTTTCATTTACCCAGATTGTAATCTCTTTGGGATAGGGTCTTTTTATTATGTGTTTGTACAATGTTTACCACAGTGGAATCCTGATCCTTGACTTGAGCCACCGCAGTATGAATAAATAAGAATAATTAATAGCTTCCTTATGGAGTCCTGTGAATTCTCCTTTATTGTTAGGGAGACAGAGGTAATGGCAGCTATGCAAAAACTATGTATGAGGGAATGTGCTGCAACTTGGGGATGAAAGTCTATAAATCCAGCACAAGATGGGGAACCTCTGTCCAAAAAAAAAGTTGACAACCAATGAGTTATTTCCTGATTCAAATGCACTCCTAGAAGAAGGAGTAAATTTAAAATTTTTTACCTCTTTTGAATGTGGACATTTAAAAGTTTCTTGCAATATCTCAACATCAAGAGTCCTGATATTGGGGAGAGCAGAAGTCAGAACAACAAACTAAAATGAGACAGGGACAGAAAAAAGATGATGATGAGGCACAGAAAGAAGAGTCATTTATGGAAAACTAGGTAGGGGAATAAAAAAGAGAGATTGCTGTGTAAGGGTGAAATGACAAAACAAAATTGAGAGAATTAAGGAGATGGAGACAAGAGTGATATACTATATCTCCAAATTAAACTGTCCCAGTTTTAAAAATCAAAGTATTTGTATGTCTGTCTCTTTCCCAATATGTGACTAATCTGTCCCCTACTGAGGAAACAATGGTATTTGTCACTTTGCTAAGGAGAGGCTAACAGAGCCAGAATTTATGGCTTTACTTTTTGATAGCATTTAATGCTATGGATTACAAGGACATTATGAATTCCATAGAGAACAGAGTTAGACTGAGGGATTAGTCTAATTTCTTCCAGTATTCACAGTCTCTAGCATTTGACATTAGGATTGGGTTTTTTTCCAACTCCGTTGACATGACCCCTGTAAGAGGGGGTACCCCCAGCCTCTATGCTTTGAGTACAAAGGCTGGGCCTCTTCTATGCCAGACCAACAAGTCCTCCACCCCAAGACACCTCCACCTTGCCAGTTGGGGTTCTTGGGGTTACCAATCGCTGCCACCAATCGGGTATACTTCCAAAACCTTGGAGGGGCCCCCGATCTTCCCCTAACCCTGACTTTATACCCCCTCCCTGGGTTTTAAAGTCAGAAACCGGAAAACTGCTTCTCTTCACCCTGACCAGCTGAAGGCAGACTTCCCCTAACCCTGTCTCTCTCAACCTGAGAGCCAGACCCTAACCTTGTACCCCTTTCTGGGTTTCCAAGTTAGATACCTGGAAGCTGCTTTTTGTCCTTCACCCTCCCCGGCTGAAGGCAGACTTCCCTTAACCCTGACTCTGTCTTCCTCCCTGGAAGACAAGTCAGATACCAGGGGCTATGCACTTCCCCCTACCTCCTCTCTTCCCTGTGAAGAGAGAAAAACCGACTGCTTCCTCCCTCCCCTATCTAACCTGACAGTAAGGAGACACAGTCTTCACACTCCAGCTAGGCCCCTAGCTGCCCTGGTTCCTATTCCCTTCCCTTCCCCCTTCCCAGACTGGAAGCAGAGAAAAACCCTAAGGGAAATAAACCAGACGGTTTTATAACTAGAAAATTTAATAAAGAAAAAGGTTACAACAGAAATACAGACACTTTACATTTGGGGTTTCCCACTTTGGTCTGAAAAGCAAGGAACATCCCAAAGGCACGGCTTATTAGAAGAATCAAATTTACTTACATCAGCTAAGTAGAAGTATCAGAAAAAGGTAGAGCCATCTTTATAGCCAAAGATGGTCTAGAACCCTTGCCAGCTACCTTGGCAAGCTTCCTGCCTCATGTGCAGCAAAGATGGAGCTCTCCTGGCCCTGGCCTCCTCCCTGGAGACCAGCCAAGATGGAGCTCTCTGGCCCTGGCCTCCTCCCTGGAAGCCAGCCAAGATGGAACTGACTGTTTTGCTCCTCCCTTCTTCATGGGCTCGAGGCTCCTCCCTCCCCCATGGCAGGGAAACTCCTATGTTACCTGTTTCAGATAACAAGCCCCACCCAGGCAAGGCACACTGTGTTAGATAACATAGTGCCACCCAGGCAAGACACCCTTCACACTTATAACAACTGCTCAAGTCACGCTGAAGACCTGCTTATTGTACAGCTGCTGACAATGGTTGTCATTCTTTACCTTATCTTGAGCTATCACTACTGTACATGTGGTGCCCAAGTTTAACAGTCCTCTGTGCCTGATTCAGTGGAGGTAGCCTTAAGGCTGTTCTGTTGTCTATCTTAAAATGGTCATGGATTCAAGCAAATGGTTTAAAAATAAAATCTTCATGGAGAGAGGTGTTAGAGTTGGCAGACAATGCCTAATGGAAGTTTCATCTTCATTAAATGTTAGATTTGATATGTCTCATTAACTCCTGTTTTGTCAGCTGTTGACAACTACCTACGTTATTTTTAGCTGTAGGTTGGTCTTATACAGAATATATTCTAACATATAATAGAAGTTATCACTTCAAAAAGCAATACTATGCCAATATCCTAGCTACTAAAGTGATGAGAATTGTGCAGAAACCAGTCTCTCTCTCTCTCTCTCCCCCTCCCCCCGAACATTGCTTCCACGTCCCAGCACAGGTGAATGCCCTAACCACCAGGCTATCAAATGAGTCTCCATTTGGCTAGCCCAATGACTATTCAAGTAAAAGTGAAGAGTGAAAAACACCAGCAGTAAGTGTTGGTAGGGGGACATCTATACTTGAGAGACTCACTGAAACAGGAACAAGGAAGCTTTGGGTGGGAGAGGGGAAGAGACAGACATACTTTCTTAGGAGGGGACTTCTGCTTAACTGTGGACCAGCTGAGCTCAGAGAAAACTAGTTGAGCTGGAAGGGCTCCATGTTTTGAAAGAGAAGTTGTGAGCTGCAGGGGAAAGACCTGTAGGGTATTCAGGAACTCTGCCCAAGCCAAAAAATTCTGCAGCTTGGCTAAGAGCCCAAGGCCATGAAGTGCAGATAGGTGCCTTTATTTTGTATAAACTCCGTGTTTCTCATGCTATTAAGTAAAGAATAGAGAGTTTTAGAATTCTGTTCAAAGTTGGTTTTCACTATCACATGCCCCTGTAAGCCAGAAGGCTCACGCTTCTGGTGGGATTCTGGGGAATGCACAAGAGCTGTTGGGAAGGCTTAGGGAAGATGGCAATTGGATTGGAGGGTTTCCACTGCCAGTGGAGTGTCAAATATGAGTTTGCATCTGAGCATGCGCCTCAAGGCCCAAAGCCAGGAACAGTGCCTAAACTGTGCCCATCCCCAGCAAGTTCAGTGCATGTGGAATTCAGAAGCTGGATCCCTCCCAGCAGTGTGGTGGGTGATTAACTAGGCCAGTGACAGGTGCCTAAAGAGGCAATTAGGCACCTGAGTTCCTGTGTGATTGTAGCCCATAGCAGTTTGCATCAAAGTGTCCTTGGAATATGCTCTGATTTTTATTTGGGTTTGCCAAATCTGTTAATACAAAGATTGAGCTCAGTTGTCGATATTTATTTAACTTGCCAAAGCACAAAGTCTTTTGAGAAGATTATTAAAATTACAGTAAAGCAAAGTATTATCGATGCCTGTCCAATTATAATTCTCATTCAGGTTGATTAAAAAGAAGAGCTTGCTGTTATGTGCTTCAGAGATGAACACGTTCTTAACCAAATTCTAGACTTCCAGTGTGGGAATTACTATTGTGTGAGGGACATAGTGTATTGTAAAAGACAAACATAATATAATCACTAGTAAAAACATGACATAAAAAGGGTCTTGTAATGCACAAGTTGTAACTTAATAACATCCTCCTAATATCACAATGCTCAGTAAACACTTCAACATCACTTTCGTTCAAATTCATTTTCCTTGTCAATCAAGAAGCTGCGGTGTTAGTATCGACCAAACACATTTGCAACATTTAGATAAGCATTTTAATGTGGATCAGCAAGGTAAATCAGAGATTACTGGAAGTAGGTTGGTCACTGGGGGGCAAAAAGATCATGAAAATGTCAGAAAACAGGCTCAAAAAGAGAGCACAAATGGGTGGATATTCCCATCAAATGTCAGGGAAATTTTATGGAGTTAGTATAATCTTTTCATATGGGCCTTCTGGGGTATTCTGAGAGACTATTATGCAAACACAGCCATTCAGACATTTAAACATGTTTAATCACTCCGTTCCATTGTATTGTATCTGAAGGAAAAAAAATATGAATCTGACTTATCATGATGTCTCCTAATGACAGCTACCTTTTACCTTACATTTTACCAACATCTACATGTCTTTCTGCAGAGCTTCTTTATTCCATAAAGCAGAAGCATTAATCATGCCCTTCTAAACTGTCACAGTTCGCAGTGGGAAAGGAGAAGTGTGCACAATTGTAATTCTTTTCTATTGCATTATATATTTCCAGTTTGATGGTGTTTTTGACAACACACATATTATGAATAAATGTACTCTAGCAGAGTTTACCTTTTCCTTGTTTAGGAGAGACTATAATCAAAGGACTTTCTATATTGAAAAGAAGTACTTGCTTTTTCACACAAGAAAGTGACAGTACACAGGTACCTAAGACTTCTCCAGGATAATTGAGAATTTAGAAATCAGTGCAAGTGAGGGAGAAGGGAGGTAAGTATGACTCCAAATCACCTCTTTGAGCTGTTTGGGGGCTGAACCAGCCTCCCTCAAGCTCTTACTTCCCAGGAAGAATCACTGCAATTTAGTATGCTCTGACTGGCCATTCTACTACACACATTTTTTTTTTTTGGGGGGGGGGGGGGCGCGGAACTTAATTAGAACTAATTATGCCAACTTTATGCCATCCAGAATTCACCTACATCAAGGAAATTTCCAGTTGTCCCTTGGAACAGCTTTCTAGATCCTTTTCACTGCCTGAGCAACTTCAGGGAATGCAATGGGGCTAAAAATCTGGCCCATAAGCTTGAGACTGAGATTGCTTTATTTGAGCCAATGCTATATGAATTGTGTCTTATATTTGACACTTTTGAATTGAAAATGAATTATGAGCCACTGCTCTCATTTTGCATGAACAGTCACTGTTATATGTTTCAGAGTAGCTGTAGAGTCTGGTACCCCAGCCTTTATGCTCTTGAGTACAAAGGCTGGGACTCTTCACTAGCCAAACCACTTAACCAAGCTGCTTCCCAGTCAAATTAAGTCCTACACCCCGAGACACCCCCCCTTTTTACCAGTGGGGTTCTTAGGGTCACCAATCGCTGCCACCAATCGAGTATACTTCCAAAACCTTGGAGGGGCCCCCAATCTTCCCCACCCCAACTTTGTCCCCCTCCCTGGGTTTCAAAGTCAGACACCTGAAGGCTGCTTTCCTTCACCCTCTGTCTCTCTGTACCTGAGAGCCAGACCCTAACTTTGTTCTTCTCCCTGAAAGCCAAAGTCAGACACCTGAAGACTGCTTTCCTTCACCCTGCACCGGCTGAAGGCAGACTTCCCTTTACCCTGACTCTGTCTTCCTCCCTGGATGCCAAAGTCAGATACCTGGGGGCTATGCACCTCCCCCTACCTCCTCTCTTCCCTGTGAAGAGAGAAAAACCTTAAGGAAAATAAACCAGACGGTTTTATAACTAACAAGATTTAATAAAGAAAAAGGTTAAAGCAGAGATACAGACACTTTACATTTGGGCTTCCTCACTTTCTTCTGAAAAGGAAAGAACACCTGAAAAGGCACGGCTTAATAAAGAATCAAATGGTTATACTCACATCAGCTAAGTAGAAGTTAAGAGAAGAAAAGCTGAGTTATCTCTACAGCCAGAGATAACTCCCCCCTCCTGGCCCTTGCCTCCTTCCTGGAGACCAGCCAAGATGGAACTGACTTTTTTGCTCCTCCCTTCTTCATAGGCTGGAGGCTTCTCCCTCACTCATGGGAGGGAAACTCCCACGTCACCTGTCTCAGACAACATAGCCCGCACCCAGGCAAGGCACACTGTATTAGATAACATAGCCCAACCCAGGCAAGGCACCCTCCATACTTATGACAGTAGCAGTCATGTTAGTCTGTATCCGCAAAAACAACAGGAGTACTTGTGGCACCTTAGAGACTAAGCCTTTGGTTACACTACAGGATTATAGCGCGTTTGGTTATAGCGCGTCTCATATAGTGCAATAGATATTGCTCTAGAACGTGTGCACACTCAGATCCGGCAGCGCTAAAGCATGGCCACATTTGTGGCGCTTCTGGTGGCATTGAGAGTAGCGCAATAGGGCAGGTATCCCACAGAGCACCTCTTCCCAATCTGGCACAAGGCCTTGTGGGAAGGGGGGCGTCACTTGTGCCATTCTGCATTCAGTTCCAACTCCCCATGATGCTTTATGTCATATCCCAGCAATCCCTGTGTTTCCGGCCACCTCGGGTGCCATCTCTCAACGGTTTCAGCAAGGCACGCGTGCTCCGCCGTCTGTTTTCCTGTGCCCTAATGGATCGCGAACTGCTGCGGAGCATGCTGGCGAGTGTCGCCAGCACAACTCTCTGCGTGGCGGAGTTCATTCTTGAAAGGGAACGTGACAGTAGTGATGAGTCTGGTGAAGAAGACGAGATCGAGCCGAGGAACAAATTGGACACTAAACTGATCATTGCTTTAACGGACATGCTCACGACCGTGGAACGCCGCTTCTGGGCACGGGAAATGAGCACTGACTGGTGGGATCGCATCGTCTTGCAAGTGTGGGATGATGAGCGTGGCTGCAAAACTTTTGCATGAGAAAAGCCACTTTCATGGGTCTGTGTCCTGAACTCACTCCCGTCCTGCAGCGCCAGGACACCAGACTGAGAACTGCCATCCCAGTGGAGAAGCGGGTGGCTATAGCACTCTGGAAGCTGGCCACCCCAAACAACTACCGATCGGTGGCCAACCACTTTGGGGTGGGGAAATCGACCGTTGGAGTCGTGTTGATGGAAGTGTGCAAGGCCGTTAATCGCCTCCTGCTACGAAAAATCGTGACTCTTGGTGACGTGCGTGACATCGTGGCTGGCTTTGAGCAGATGGGGTTCCCTAACTGTGGAGGGGCGATCGATGGGACCCATATTCCTATTCTGCCCCCGAACACCTAGCTGACCAGTACATTAACCGAAAGGGGTACTTCTCCATGGTTCTTCAGGCACTTGTGGATCACCGTGGGTAGTTCACTGACATTAATGCAGGCTGGTTGGGAAAGGTGCATGACGCACGCATCTTCCGCAACACCGGCCTGTTCAGGAAGCTGCAAGAAGGCACTTTTTTCCCAGACCAGAGGATCCCCGTGGGGGAAGTGGAAATGCCCATTGTGATTCTTGGTGACCCCGCTTACCCTCTAATGCCCTGGCTCATGAAACCCTACACGGGGAGCCTGGACACCAGCCAGGAAAGTTTCAACTACAGGCTGAGCTGCTGTCAAATGATTGTGCTTTTGGGCATCTTAAAGCCCGCTGGAGATGTCTTTATGGCAAGCTAGACTTGGCAGAGGGAAGTATCCCCGTGGTTATTTCTGCGTGCTGTGCCCTACATAATCTCTGTAAGCGGAAGGGCGAAGGCTTCACTATGGCATGGAGGTTCAACAGCTGGAGGCCATGTATGCACAGCCAGAGAGCAGGGCTATTAGAGGGACCCAGCGCGAGTGTACAAGGATCAGGGAAGCCTTGAGGGAGCATTTTGAGGCTGAAAGCGAGTTCTAATGGGAATTGCAGAGGGAGGGAGGGAGGGAGCAGTCTGTTAATAGGATAAGGCATTTGCTTTTCTGTACCTATTACATACATATGTGCACCGAATACAGAAATCCATTTATTAAAAAGAATTCATTTATTGAACAGCTTTCTCATAATTTGAAATAAAAGTTGAAAAACAGTAAAATGTGTGATGGAGGAGGGGGTATGCAATTGGGGTGGGAAGGGGTCAGTCAGAGATTGGCGTATGTCCTGGACTCATAACCTCCAATGCCCTCCGAATTGCTGTATTCCCCCAACCCCATTTGCGGAGGGCGATGATGATTGTTAGTAGGGGTTGAGTGCAGTGGATAAGGGTGCTGGGTCTGTGGGTTGGTCGGTGAAGAGAGGGGTGTTGGAGGCAGCTGTGGGTGGTAATAACCAGGCAGCTGTTGATAGTGGCCTGAAGGGGCCAGAGGGCCAGAAGGGGAAGGACTAGGGGGCAAGTGACAATGGGGGTGGCAAGCAGGGGGCTGCTGCTCCTGAATGGCAGCGATCCGCTGCAGAGTCTCTACTTGCAGCTCTAATATTCTAAGCAGCTTGTCAGCGCGCTTTTCACGAGCCATCTCCCTCAACTGCATCTGTTCCTCCCTCCGTTGTTCCCTACGCCTCCTCCTCCCTCCGGTCGCTCTCAACGCGGTTGTCCATTGATGCCTGTTCCATAACTTGCTTCAGAAGCTCTTCTTTGCTCTTCCTCGGTCTGTTTCGAATTCTCCTTAGTTTTTGAGCCACAGATAAGACTGGTGATGTTGATGTCAAGGACAAAGGTAGGGAAATTTACAAGTTCACAGTTAAAACACAAGATCCCATTGTTTGAAACAGACAGTATTAGGGAGTCCCATGCATTCCATGAATCTTTGTGCAGTTTCCCTGTCCGAATAAGCCATGTCACACACAGAGGTACCCACGGAGCCCCAGGCATGGTGAGTCGCTGGGACAAACACTGTTTCCCTGCCTTTCTGTACTATTGTTTTGCCGGAGCGGAGGGCATTTGTGGGAACTGAAGTCTAATAAGCAATCTCCCAACATTCTGTGTAGGTTTTTGTGCTGGAAGATATCTCGCTGCTGTGGGTGACAGAGCAAGACAGGGCGGGGATTTTAAGGAGATGTGGCTACCGCCCAGGGCCATACACGGCTTGCATCTGTGCAGCGATGCTCCCCCCCTCCCCACTCTTAGAACAGTGGCGTGGACTGGTGACCGTGGCCAGGACAGCGAACACGCTGGGTCTCCCAAGAAACCTCCGCAGGCACATTGCAAGAGCTCTTATTGAGACCTTTGTAGAAATCATGATGAGGATTACCGCGAGGTGATAGAGTACATAAACGCACTATTCCACATGTAGCCAAGCATGCAAGCATTCCTTTCCACCCTCGCCAAAGCTGCCTGCCTTCCCAACAGAAAAGTATCTGTACTTGCGCAAACCGGTGCTGCTGCCCTGGCCCCCGCAACCGCCGGACGCTGTGGCTGGCTCTGGCTGCACTCTGGGCTTGAGAAGAGTTCCTGGCTGCATGTCTCCAGTGACTCCTCCGTGCCCTGGCTTGCTGCCACGGCCGCCTCCTCCTCCGCCTCCTGCTCCTCTATGTCCTCCTCCTCCTCGCCGTCCTGCTCCTCTCCAGACTCCTCCCCTCCCCCCGCCCCCCTTCAGTGGTGGGCTGAGAAGAAGTGTCCTGGGTGGTCGGTGGAGTGCACATTGGATCACCACCAAGTATTGCATCCAGCTCCTTATAGAACTTGCAAAACACAGGGGCTGTCCCAGAGCGGCTGTTTGCGTCGCGGGCTTTGCGATAGGCAATCCTAAGCTCCTTTACTTTTGCCCGGCACTGAAGAGTGTCCCGTTCATGCCCTCTGTCCTTCATGGCCTGTGATATCAGGCCATACGTATCGTAATTCCGCTGGCTAGACCGCAGCTGAGACTGGACAGCCTCTTCCCCCCCCAATAACTGATGAGGTCCAGCAACTCATGATCGAACCACGGTGGAGATCGCTTATTGCGAGGAGGCATGGCACGTGGAGTCATGGCCAAGCAAAATGGTTACCTGAGGAGCACTCCACGCCTGGCTGGAGCAAACAGGAAGAAGATTTTCAAATTTCCCTGGGAATTTAAAGGATGGGTCTGACGTGTGGTCACCTGAGGATGCGACAGAAGAGTTTGAAACTGATGCCCAGAGTGGCTTGAACAGGAATTATGGGCCAGGCTGGAGGAGGCTGGAAGCTCATTAACAGGCAATGGGTGTCCACATTCGCGCCGTTGCGCTACAGCGGTAGTGCAAAAGCCCTTATTCTCCTGGAAAAGGTGGTTTACCAGTAGTGCGATAAGCCTGGACTTATTGCGCAATATGTGCCTTGCCAGTGTGTTCAGGGGCAGAGTTATAGCGCTCCTGGAGGCTTTATAGCGCTATAAAGTGCCAGTGTAACCAAGCCCTAAGAAATTTATTTCAGCATAAGCTTGTGTGGATTGGTCCAGGCTGAGGTTGATGGTGGGATGGAAATTATTGAAATCATGGTGGAATTCCTCAAGAGCTGCTTTTCCATGGGTCCAGATGATGATGATGTCATCAATGTAGCACAAGCAGAGTAGGGTCATTAGGGGCTGAGAGATAAGGAAGCGTTGTTCTAAGTCCGCCATAAAAATGTTGGCATACTGTGAGGCCATGTGGGTACCAACTACCATATAGGTAAGTCCCCCTTAGTTTTTCTGTCTTCAATGCAATTAAGCTGTCAGTTGAAAACAATTTCCTTTTCTGACTTTTCCTTGATCAGTGTGGCAACTTCATATTGTTTTATCCAGAGACCGATGTTTCCCTCCCTTAACTGACCTACTTATTAAGTCCTTTGATCCAGGGCAGCATCCTTCTATTTTCCAAAACAGTTGTCTGAAGGTAAACCCAGAATGGGCTGGGAAGCTGCATTCCTCACTGTTCAGGAGATGTAACAAAGTCCTGTGGCACCTTAAAGACTAACTATAAAGTTTTGAAGCATAAGCTTTCGTGGGCTAATACCCACTTCGTCGGATGCAAGCAGTGGAAGTGTCCAGAGGCAGGTATAGAAAAGTAGGCAAGAACCAGGTGGGAGGTAACAAGGTTAGTCCAATTAGGCTGAACCAGCTTGTTATCTCCAATCAGGGAGGGTGGGTTATTCTTCTAGCAGTTGAATGGTGGGTGTGAACATGGAGAGAGGAGAAGCTATGTTTGTAATTAGCAAGCCATTGTAGGTCTTTGTTCAATCCTAAATTGTTTGGTTCACTGAGGAGAAAATGGCCCTTTAACAGTGATTAATAGCCGTCCTTCAAATTCTTTACTACTACTTAACTGTACTCAAATATAGCCCTCCACATATCCTTTTGTCTAACTGGACACAGTTTATCCAGGTCTCCCTTTAAAACCTTGTGTCCCAATTTACCCTTCCTATGAAATAAATAAGTAGTTAAACTTTATGCACGTGTTATCTCATTCGGAGTAAGCACGTTAGTTTTAATTAACAAACTCATATCTAATATATATCATGCAAAATAATGTAAATGGAAAGGTGGATTCCAAACCTAGAATAATTAAGAATAAAGTTATTTCTGAGGCATTACACCTAGGGGAGCATGAAATATTTGCTTTCAAAAGAGGGCAGTAAATATTGTACCTTATAAGCATTTTAACTAAAAAAGAATATTCTATTTTGTGTACTGCATTCTAATATATATTATACTATGGACCAGACAGTACATGATTCTTCATTTGGTGTGCAAGAGCAGAGAGGCAACAAAGTGCCTTCCCCTGCCTTATGCAAACATCAGACACGGTTCCATTCTTTGTGTTTTCTGAGCATAGGGACAAGAAGAATCGGATGCTGTAATTAGACTCACCATAGGGGCTGGGGTATGCTGGGCCAAGGCCCCACCTCCCTTTATACCCAGGTCAGATCTAGGGAACCAGCAGAGGAAGCACATGCTTGGGGCGGCACATTATAAGGGGCAGCATTCCGGCCAATGTTGGAGCCGCACTTTCCGGGCTTTTCTTTTGCTTTGGTGGCATTTGGCTCTTGCTGCTTGGGGTGGCAAAAAATCTAGAGCTGGCCCTGTTTATACCAGCCCCCACCACAGTTGAGGTGCTGTAGGAGGAAAATGTACACCATGCATTCTCTTAAGAGTCCAGGAATTCTCACCTCCAGTGCAGACTATTGCTGAACAGCCAGGGTATAGATATCTGTGCAGTGAATACTACTGATGAAGAATTTTAAAGTGTGCTGCTTTAGGCTGTCTCTATTTTAGGACAAAGAAATGTGTGTACTTTGGTTGCACTCAGCTACAGATTGAAAATGGATAAAAAGGAAGAGGTAAATAATAAGCAATTCACAGATGCTGTGTTTTCCTAAGTCTGTCAGAGCCAATGAAATATAAGTTGTGTATAAAATGAGGCAATGCACTGACATGAAGGTGTTAGTGAAATTAAATGTGAGGGAAGCATAAAGCTGAAGCAACAGTATTTAATTATTGAAACATGTTAAGGTTCTAAGTAGCTGGATTTGGTAGTCACACTAATAATAGCACTTTCCTTTTATATAGTAACCTTTATTTGAAGTTTTCAGAGCCCTTTACTGATGTTGAATACATCAACATTCATGCAGCTCAGAGAACTAAAAAAAAAAAAGTTTTCTAGCAAGTACAGACCAAACTTTTCCAAATCATTGTTTGATTTATATGTGAATGGCAAGCATTACGGAAAAGATTGTTCATTTGCATTACAAATAACTCATATAGGTTACAGTACTGCAGTATTACTAGTAATGAGCTTGAAACAATTAGAGTTTTCCCTACAGCAATAGTCTACCAATGCCAGCCATTGATTAAACTGTTTATACTCAGTAGGTCAAGGTCACTTACACACATTATCTGTAATCTTGCTTAAATCTATCTTCCCTGAGGGGGAACTGCAATGAAGACACTGCCTGAGAATCTCATTATTCTTGACAGGGCTGCAGTTTCTGAGTAAACTACAGTAGGTAATACTAAAAGCCAAGAATGCTGTCAGTGTAACAAGAGGTATATTTTTATCCTTTATAGGCGGATGATATTGGCCCTTCATTTGTAATTTGATGTAATGAATAATGCAATAGTCAAAACAGGAAATACTCTAATACAATACAGATTTAGAACAGATACTTTCCATTGTTGTATGCAGTGCAGTTGTAGCCATGTTTGTCTCCGGATATTAGAGAGACAAGGTGGGCGAGGTAATATCTTTTATTGTCTGTCTCACCAACAGAAGTTGGCCCAGTAAAATATATTACCTCACCCACCTTCTCTATTTAGACACAGTTCCTATATATAACAAAGTTACCTGTCAAAGTATAGCTCCCTTTTTTATACATAGAAGGGCAATAGCTTCTTATGAATCATTTTTTCTATGGAATGACAGCTCCTACCGTTTGTTCATTTTTATCTGTACAGATCAATGTGGAAAGGGAATAACTGATTATTCTGTTGCAGGAGTGCCATTTCCTCATACATTTTAAATCTACTGTATTTTGAACATTTTTCTCTGACTTCAGTTGTTTTTATGAAGTTGTCATGTTTTCTAATGTCTAGGCCTTCAGTAAACATATCATCTCTGGTGTCTTTGCCAAAGCAGGAAGTGGTTTATTTTCTATTAAAGACACACTACTGCACGCTTTTCAATATGCCATTGTGTTTAAACCAGATTGACAAGGCAACTGCTATGAAGTAAGTGTGTTGCACAGCACTCAAAATAACCAGTGATTACTACCAAGTGGGAAAACCAACTTGAAATGAAGTGATTTGTCAATGGAAAATGCAGTCTTTCTTAACAAACTGGCTATCAGCATTTTCAACAGAGATTCCTTTCTGGATTCTGGAGTATAGAAAGAGGGAAAAATTACATTTGTGTAGATCACTGTACAAGTTAATCTTTGCTCCAGATAGGTTGGTACATTTTGCCAGGAGATTTTTGTTTTTCTTGTGGAGAAAGGAGATTATTTGTGGTAATTATTGTTCATTGTGATAACTGAGATGAGTTTGATAAAACATAATTTAAGGGCTAATCTTGCCCTCAGATGTGCCAGAAGGAATAGGAACAGAAATAGGGACCCCATTCACTATGTAAAGCAACCAGGTGGACTACATCCTTGATACATAAGTATGCACTTGTGCGCTCACTCATCTGACACAACAATTTAAATAGGCATTGAGCATTCTTAGCAACTTGCAGGGGTAAGTCCATCAGCTGTATATGCTGTATCTCAGCAAGCAGGTGTATTGGAGGATGTATAAAGAGCACCCCACGGTATATTGCATTGGCCTGCAATGTAGAATGTTGCTTTGAGCTGGCAGAATTCCTTATATAGAAAATGCTCCTGCCAGCACTGTTGCACATACTCCTTGTGCTGGTTTGCTGACCTGACATCAGAATTCAGTAATAAGTGTTTAATTAGTTACTAATAATTAAAAGTTTTAAATAAAGTTGTGTGCAAATTAGAAAAACAGTTGATAACAGTTATAATCAAGGCTTGACAACTAGTGTATGTAATATATTTTTGCTAAACCTCAAAAAATGTGTTTATTATCCCTTTAACATACAACTACTATGTAATTTATATTTTATCACTATTAAATGGACAATGTGAATAGTTGATAAGGGAGCAAGTTTTAGCTCCAAGCTTCCAAGAGTATATCATAAGTAGTGATAAAATACTGATTTTTAAAATAATGCAAAATATCACAACTGTATCTTTTTTAAATATATGGTAATGGCCCTGATTTATGTCCAAATTGTGCTTTTTTTACTCCCTATTTTCAATGTTAATTTAGTTTGAGTAAGAGGAGGATCAGGAAATTAAAAAATTACCTTTTAACATGCAAGAATAACATAAAAAAACCTAACTGTGCAATTATCTTAGCTAAGGGGGTTAGTTTGTTTTTTCAATTTTATCAGTGTATTTGTTTTGGTTGATCTGTTCTTTAATGGTAGAGCATGAGCCATTCCAAATGTATTCTCAAAAGACCTATATGTATTTCTTCTTCTTTTTTAAAAAGGTAACACAGCCAAGGTGTTTGTTGAAGTGCAGGATGAAAATGACCATGCTCCTGTCTTTACCAAAAAACTCTACATTGGAGGAGTGTCTGAAGATGCTAAAATGTTTTCTTCTGTGCTCAAAGTTAAGGTGGGAGTCAAGCTATTTAAGTACAGTTCACAAACTAAAGAAAAGTATATACTCACTGGATTGAATTTCCATAGGAGGTTACAGTAGATGCATCTACAAACTATATGAGCTCTTGCTTACATTAACAAAAATTTACACTTGACTTGTGCACATAAGCAAGTAAAATAGGTTCAGAACGGCTAATTATCTGTCTAAAAGCATGTTCATGCATACAAATTTGGAGTTTTGCAAGTATATTGGCCCCATAATTCAGTATTTCCTGAAGCAAAACTCCTTTTGATGTCAACAGAGTTTTGCCTTAGTAAGGGTACTGAATTAGTTTCTTTGTTTAGCTTTGGATATTTTTATTTAAAGATTTGTAGCCATTGTTTTTTGGAATATGTCAATATATGGCCATTTCCGACATGCCTTAAGAGCAGTTTCTGCCTAAAAGCCTTCTGAAGTATTCTTCTGCAGCATATGTTAATGCGTTGGTAATGAAATAACGGTCAGCCTCTGTTTTAGTTCAGGAAAGCAATTTCACATCTGTTTGCTGTATGTCATAAAATTGACTCTTACTCAAAAATTGTAAAGGTTAAATAATTTGTAATACATTCTATTTAGGAGAAAAATAACATTTACTTAATAAATTAGCTTTAAACAAAGAATGTTAAAACTGAAATTGTACAATTCCTATAAAATATTGTATGGCCATAATCTTTAGTTTTCTACAAGACTGTGTTTATTCATGCTTGTTGAAGTTAGCTTTTCTCCCCCTCTTTTCCTTCTGCATTTTGTATCACTTTAAACTGTTGTGGAAAAGCCTGAAAGTTGCTGATTCTAGTTTATTACAAAAGGTCATAGAAGCTTGGCCTGCCAGAAATTTCCCCTTTATCTTAACCTAGTGATTTGTTTGGAACACCAGAAATCTAATAGAAAATGACAGAAACTTATTAAAGCTGTCTGTTATTTACCTCAGGGTAGTCCTTCATCGAGTTAGCTCAGAGATATTAAAGAAAATACTGGAAGGCAGGTAAGCATTGGATATTAGGAAGCATCCCTTGGTCTTCAGATTTACTTACCTCACTACTGGCTCATAATATTATTGCTTCTTTTATTTATTTTTCCCCTTTTGATCTCATTCAGATCCTCAGCCCCCAGGAGACTGTTTCAGTGGCACACAGCCTCCTTAAATCTGTTCTAAGAGCGTAGCTGGGGATTTTCCTAAATGGTGTAGGGGAATCCGTTCATTGCATCAAGCTGACATAGCCTGCTCTATGCCATTCTTTCCTACCTTCCCTCCATCATAGGGGATGTGCTGAGGGCCATAGTGGATGTGGCCAAACTGTGTTTTCCTCCAGTTATATCCAGTTACTATAGCAGCTTTTAGGAGGCCATTGCAGGCTGCAATAAGTTAGCCCTGAGGACAGACTTGCTTCTAGTTGTCCCCAAAATTGAGGAAGCATAAAAATTACTTCTAGCTATCCCCCCTCCCTCCCCCCCCCCATGTGATGTTCTGGCACAGCTGAGAATGCAGATAATTAGGCATTTTTAAATGTTTGGTGGTATGAAGTCTGCTTTTGACATGTGGGATATGTCTAAGAATGGAATCGGATACAGTGATTGTAATGGAATGATAAACTACACTATGCTATTCAGCCATTAGTTGGTGAAGTATGTAATATTCCTTATTTAAGCGAACCTCAGCCATGCAGGGAGACCATTAAAGGGTCTTATACTGAACACATCTGGTGTGTCGCTTGCTCAGAAGGAAGTCCATATCTGGTACAGGAGCATGATAGCAATTGCTTTTAAATCAGTGCTTGCATATGCAAAATATGTAGTTAGATGTAATTGGATATCTGTATATCTGATTCATCTGATAAGTTCACTTTGGACTTATAAATTAAAGGTTTGGCATACTCAAATTGTAGACATGGAAAATTGTATTAAATATTTGAACTTTAGAAAAGCGTATGGTACCATTCTGCACAAGAGATAAGTAAGTTACTTGAGGAGATAAAGAAGTCTTAGCTATCAAAGCCATGAATATTTACGAGTATTTGTGAGTGGAAGAATATGAAACTTAAAGAATTACTATAAACTTGTATTATGGATTAGGTCAGTCAAAATTTTATGCACAGTGGAGTCTTTCTCCTATCTCTTCAAAGAGGCTCCTAGTTTTCTGTCATTGAGTTCCTGGCACAAACACCAACAATCATCAATGAGGTGGGTCAGAAATACATGAAATAGGAACAAACTTGTAAGGGAGGGTTAAGTGTGAAGTATTTGCCTTCACCCATGGCAAGGTATGTGAGATAATATTTTTTTATTGGACCAACTTCTGTTGGTGAAACTGGGAAGCTTTTGAGCTACCTTAGTTCTGTGTAGCTCAAAAGCTTGTCTCTTTCACCAACAGAAGTTGGTTCCATAAAAAAATATTATCTCAACCATCTTGTCTCTGTAATATTCTGGGACCAGCAAGGCTACAACAACACTTCACCCATGGCAATCAGTTGATATGATCTGAAGGAAAGCAGTGGATATCCAAGCAAAGCAAGAAGTGTGTACACTTTAGTGACTGTATACTTCTCCCATCAGAGTCAGTGGCAAAGCTCCTTTTGACTTCAATAAAAGCAGGCCCTTAGTGAAATGGAAACTCGACACTATGTTACAAGATATAAGAGAGTGAAAGTTGTTAGTTAAAAATAAAAAATACAGCCCATTACATTAAGGTTTCTTTATTTAAAATAAAACAGGAAAATAAACGGGCATGTTTCGTGTAGTAAAGCAAACCCACAAATTGGATCAGTGTGACTTATTGTTGGATTTAACCACTAAGTGCCAACTTTCTGAAAACTACTACTAATTAACTCATTTCACTGTGTCTTCACTTGTATCTATTTAGACAAAATGGAGTCCCTTCCCTCCCATTAAATATAATACTAAAATAATGCATTACTAAGCACTAATTAAATGAATTAGATAATACCATGTCTAATCTCAGTATGAATTACTTTCAGAATCATTGTGAGTGGAATTTAGTGAATGTTTCTTCCAATTTCAATTTTTAAGAACCTTAGAAAAGTACCCATATAGCTTGTGTTGAAGAAATTATTTAAATTTCAGTTCCACTGAAAAACTACTTTAAGATTTTTAGCATTTTCTTCCATTATTATTAATGATCATTATATTTCTTAGTGTCTGTGAAAAGAAACTGATAACAAATATTCAAATGTGCTGTTTCTCAAAATACTCCCATTCTTTTCCCTGCTGATAACTGCTGTTAGGGGTCTTAAAAACTTTTTTTGTGTATCAGAGAATTTTTTGTAAATAAAAGATATAAAGATCTTCGGTACTGAAATGAAAGTTACGGAAAACAAACAGGCCACAGCCCAAGAGTGCTCAATTCTGAAATTAGAATAATCTTCTTTGTCAGTCCAGTTCAGGGGTTGCCATTACACATCAGTATTTACTGCAGCTACACACATAGCAGGATTCGCTATTGCCACTGTTTCCCTCACCTCCCCCTTCCGCTCCATCCATCCACCTTAGAGCATAAGATAAAAATGATAGAGATGGCCCATAATTTGGGATTTCTGGTTCATGAGAAATTTCAGTACTTTGATATTTGATTTCATTTTGAAATGGAATGAAACCAAATATTTTGTAATTTCTTATGAGCCAGAAATCCAAGAAACTTTTCATTTCAGAAACACTGACACATGGTGTTTCCAAAATGCTATATATTCCCCAGGACCAGCAGCAGCTGACTAAAATTGACGTTTTTATAATTAGTAGTGGTAAAAGTGACAAGAAAAATGTCAGTTTTACTCAGCTGCTGCTCCTTCTCTGAGGATCTGCAAGTCTGGAGCAGCCTAGCCCTGGGAGCCCCCATAGTTTCCAGGCTCACAGCTCCATGGCAGGGAGACTGGCAAGCCTGAGAGCCCAGCCCTCACTTGACTCAAGGTTCTCAGGGCCTCTAGCTGCCTTTGTGTGGACCCAGCAGCACAGAACCTAAAAACCCTAGTTAAAGCCAGATATCTCAGAACTTTCTGGACTGACAGGTTCTAGATTCATTGCCTGGAAATCCT
This sequence comes from Sternotherus odoratus, assembly GCA_032164245.1. Classification (NCBI taxonomy): domain Eukaryota; kingdom Metazoa; phylum Chordata; order Testudines; family Kinosternidae; genus Sternotherus; species Sternotherus odoratus. The sequence goes on from JAVMKO010000005.1 coordinate 76,411,186, forward strand.
ATCCGCCTTGGCATGGTGGGGCTGGCCAGAGCCTGGAATTCTCTGAGTCCCCAGCCCTAGAATAGTATGCAAGTTGAGGCTTTTCCAGAGCCATGGACCTAGAAGACCAATCTATCCAGCAGCCAGCTAGGTGAGCTGGCAGAGAACCAGGCAGGTTTCTGTCTTCCCTATGATTGGACAAAAGTTGTTCAAATCTGAACTGTTTTCAAGAGACAGTCCAGGTTTGACAAACTGGCATTTTCCAGCTGAATAAAGTTTTGTATGAAAACTTCTGACCAACTCTAATCAATGGAAAATAGTTATTAAATGCATATAAGTGGTTGGAAAATGGTGATTTTTAGTGGCTTCTTTTGATATAACATTGCCTTCAGGAGGCCAATGAATTTATTTTTAATTTAAATATTATTTTTTGTCATCAAAGAAAATAATTATCAGTTGGCTGGTGATCAGTTATCTTTTTATGTTGAGCTGCTGAAAATCAGAAATTATGGAGGCACAGCGGTGACTCTGATTCTTAGGTAATAATGTGACTCACTTTATATTATTATCCCAATATGACCCTCTTTTCTAGCTTCCTCTTTCCTGCCTGCACTTTTAAATGTTGTGGTCTTTAGCCAGCATATAACTTTTGGTGTGCGGGTGGGAGAGTGGTGGTGGAGGGAGGTTTGAGGTTAATCAGATACAATTTTTCTGTGATACAGACTTTGAAGAATGAAATGTAATTTATTTCACTTTTTGAAAAGTCTTAAACATTTTTGCCTCTTTTGTGTGGCCATGTCTGAAAGCTTGATCTAGAAACTTCCATTTTATTTTATTCTGTATTACCAGATGAAATGTGACACACACAGCTTTTGTGAGAAGGTGGTGTACACATTTTCTAGTTACTCTGATTTTTGCACCTCTGAAAACTTCATCCAGTCCAGCTAGAAAATGCAATTTTCATCAAGGCTTTAGTGGAATTTAGAATCCGAATATATGATTGTGTCATTGTCAAGGTTTGCCTCCCCACTATGAACTCTAGGGTAAAGATGTGGGGACCCCACATGAGAAAAGAAATAACCCCCCAAGCTTATTTTACCAGCTTAAGTTAAAACTTTCCCCAAAACAGAAACTTCTCCAGTGTTTGGACTTGGAATAACGCTGCCACCACCAATTTAAGCCCCCAAAACCATGGGGTTGGGTAAATTGGTGTGACGGGTTGAGATCACAGAAACCCTTTAGGAGCTGCCACCTGATGTGCCAAGGCTACTCCTGCCTCTGTTTTCCTGCCCAAACAGCTTAGGACCTCAGTACCCTGCCAGGTCTGAGCCATGTGCCCTAACAGCTGTGGGCTTCCTGGAAACAGGCAGGAGGTATTCTTACCTCTGGCACTCAGATGCTCAACTCCCAATGGGGTTAAACCCTGAATAAAATTTGTTTTGCCCTGTATAAAGCTTATACAGGGCAAACTCATAGATTGTTCGCCCTCTATAACAATGATAGAGAGATATGCACAGCTGTTTGCCCCCCCCCCCCCCAGGTACCAACACGTACTCCAGGTTAATTAATAAGTAAAAAGTGATTTTAATAAAGATAGGAAATAGGATTTAAGTAGTTTAAAGTAGTAACAGACAGAATAAAGTGAATTACCAAACAAAATAAACAAAACACGCAAATCTAACACTATTACAGTAAAAAGCCTCACCCTCTGAATTCCTTCTTTCAGGCTAAACTCCCTGTTAGCCTGGGTCCAGCGCTCACTCCCCCCCCCCCCCCCCCCCCCAGCAGTCACAGTCCTCTGTTCCAGGAATCCTTGGGAGATGGAGAGCTGTTGCTTGAGCCAGCTGAGAACAAAATGGAGAGGTCTCTCCCAGGTTTATATAGACTTCCTCCTCTGGGTGGAGAGCCACTCCTCCTTCTATCCAGAGTCCACATGGCCTCTCAGAGCACATGGCTCAGTTGCAGGCCCAAACCAGACTCCACTCACCCCCAGCCAGGCTGCATTCCTCAGGGAGATTGGGTGTGGACGGGCCTCTACAAAGTTCATTGTTTGCTTGATTGGTTCTCAATTGGGCTTAACTGAAGAGTAGTTTTTCTCAGAGAGCTGTTCAGCTGCTTTCTAAAGTCCACATACAACCAACCAAGCACATAGTCAATATTCATAACTCTGAATACAACACAGACACATACATACAAATAGAATGAACAGATCCAGTGGTTCATTACTTTCACAGAGATATAACTTTTTAGCAAAACCATATTCCCGTAACGTCATACATATATTTACAGGCACACACCCCCATAAAGCCTTCACAATTGGAACCCCCTTCTTTAATCACCCCCAAATCTCCTCCCTTCACCTGGGAGAGGTTTGAGAAAAAAGAGATCCCTCACTTTCTGTGAGATGTGCCTGATCCAAACCAGGATCTATCCAATGGAAACAAACAGTCAGCATCTTAAAAGAAAGATTTTACTTAGAGATAAAAAGAAGCATATATCCCTTGTACAGAAATTAATAGAATAAGCAACCCACCAGCTTCACACAGTATCCTGACCCCCTCCCTAGGAATTCTTCCTCTGCTGAAGTTTAACAGTATAAGAAACACCGTGGAACAATTATCAAGTGATATTGTTCAAGCATACAATTCACTTACTACTGAACATGACTTGTTAGAAGATTATAGATAGATAGAGTAGAGACATAGGTGTAGTTCTTCCCATAGCCGGGCGAACAGCAGCACGAGAGAGAGCTAAACCGAAACTAAAACTCTCTTTGTTCCTGAGGTTGATTAGCATTTCCGGTATGTCATCCTCTCTCAGGTTACTTCAGGTTAACCCTTTACAGTAAAACAGTAATTCTAAGCTACTTTATACTTATGATAGTCATCAATGTCTATACACTTGGTCAGACTTCTTTTAAATTAAGCTTACACTCCTGTGATAGAGGGAGACATTCCAGATGTTCATTAAACCACTACAGTGAAGTCTAATGTGGGTGGGGAGGAGGCAAATGTTTGATCTGACAGGCCGGAGAAAAGCAACTCCTAGATTCTGAGAGGAGGGGAAGATGGAGGTGGGGTTAGCTTCTCGAGAAATTTCTCCCCCAGCCCTTCTCCAGAATGCACTGGAGGATGTGTGGAAGAAGGAGAAGAGAGACAGAGGAGGAGTGGAGAATTCACTGCCCCTTTACTGTAGACTGTGTCTGTGCATTTCACTTCCTGTATGTAAAGCCATCCTGATGCAGTTGTGGCCCTGCCCTATAATGGAGTTAAAGTTTAACTGTATTTCCTAGATGCTGTGGGCCTGTGATTTTGGAGTTAGGAAGGAATTTTTCCTTCAGAGCAGAATTGACAAAGGGATCCAGTGTGATTTTGCACCTTGCTTGCAGCATGCCGGACACTAGTTTTAAGTAAATAAAGCATAGGTGTCATTTAAAAGTTATACGTGAGTTTGTAATTCAGTTGAAATTTGTTGCTGGCATCCAGTACAGGTGAGAGCTTCAAAGAGACCAGCTCCCAGAGGTAAATATGAGACCAGGGAGAGAACTGGTAGACCTTGGGGTAAGGAGAGAGTGATTGAATTCTTCTCATGCTGAGGTGCCTGTCATGTGCATCCTCATTTCCCCTGTATGGGAGAAATAAGAGCATTCAGAGGTGGCCTGAATTGTAGGGTTTTGACTGAACAGGGTCAGTCCTGAATATTGGTTAGTTGACCTGAAGTAAGGATGGCTTGAAAACAAGAATTTCATTTTGGGGGAAAATTGAGGTTTCAACATTTGATCCCATTCTCATGCAGAACAAAACCAAGACCTTTTCCACCAAAAAATGAGAGAGTCCGACTACCCCAGAAATACTCAATAGGTGAGTGTTTAGTGCACTCGCCTAGGATGCGGGAGACCCAGATTCTAGACCCTGTTCTGCCTGATTCGGAATGTCCTAATCAGCTCTGTCTCTCTCTGTCCCTTCTGTTACAGCAGTTCTGCTTTGAATAAATAGTTAGATACTAATTGAGAGAGAGTAACTCTCTAGCCTGGTGGTCAGCGTACTCCCATAGGATGTGGAAGACCCAAACTCAAGTCCCCCTGCTCCAATCAGGCAGAATATCCCTCCCTTGAGAAGATTTCTCAATTCAAGCAGCAATTCCTGTCTGAAAACCAGAGAGACCCACCACAGAATTACTTAATAGCCAGATAGGGCCCATAGCCTGGCCTATGGAAGAGCCCACGTTCAAACAGTAATCTGAATTGACTAGGGACTTGAATCTACATCCCTTACATCATAGGTGAGTGCCATAGCCACTGGGCTGTTGGCTATTCTGAGGTGATCTCTCCCTCCTCCTCACTGAGAAATGTAATGGAAATCAATACAGTTATGTGACTATTTTGGTTTTCACAAATCTGCATTTTCTGACCAAAAAACAAAACAAAACAAAACAGAAAGTTCCCAACCAGCTCTAGCATGAAGATCCTTTACCACTGCACCAGACCCAAATAAGTGTTTCTGTGATTTGGAAAAGGTTTTGTTTATTCCCTGCACTCCTCACCACATATATACTTCTTTGTGCTGTGTTTGAATCTACCCTGCTTTGAGACTCCTAAACTTAGGGTGACCAGATAGCGAGTGTGAAAAATCGGGACACAGGGTTGGGAGTAATAGGAGCCTATATCAGAAAAAGACCCCAAAATTGGGACTGTCTCTATAAAATCGGGACATCTGGCCACTCCACCTAAACTCAGCAACAAATTTTTGAGCAAAGCTTCAGAGCACATAACTGTCGTTATACAATACTATCAAAATGTAAGAAAGGAATCTTGGACTTATTTGTGCTGAGTGTTTGGCATGTGCTGAAGTATGCCATTAATTTAAAACCAGGCAGACAAGCTTTTTTAGCCCTTTGCACAAGAAACACCAGTCAAGTCAGTAAGTACAATTTTCAGTACAATTAGTGTCACTTTAACAGTACTGAGCAATTTGTTATTGTAATCATTAATATTTAGTCCACGGTTTATGCATATCAGTTAGGGAAATTTATAGCAAATATGCCACTCCTAAATGTTTATAAATAGAACTCCAGTTGCTCTGGTCATTAATACCATTGTCTGTTACAAGTTCAAGAGAAAAAAAAACCCTTCTTATTCTATGGCTTGAATAAAAATTCTAATGCTTCTTATGAAAGCACAATTCATGTCCTTTGCTTGAGTACTCATTCGTGTCTTGCTAATAATTCTGAGTTATGGAGCCAAATGTGGAAAAAAGAGAGATGACACCCACTGCAGACCACCAGATGCCCTCTGTATATTATTCTTAAATTAATCTATTATTAAATTGAAAGAAGTTTTTTTGGAATACAAAATAAACTAAAAGCTGCCATGCAGACACATTAAAAAGGTGTGGGAAGAGGAAGAAAAATCTAGACTTGAGAATACATTAGCAATGGATCCACATTTAAATGGAAGAGACGGACAATAAAACTGATTGATAGTGGAAAATATTCCATTCAATAGAAGCCCATTTACAGCAGATAAAGCAATATCCTACTGCAGATTTTTTAGAAAGATGATTATTAGTAGATGAAAGGCAATAAAAGACCACTCTTTAAAATTCTTCCACCTTTTCTCAGGAAATGGAAACTGAAAGAGGGTGTTAAATATATGTTAGCATAGTAAAAGCCATTGTTAAGGCAGTTAAGTCCAGTGATTAGCTGACATAAAACATGGAGACCTTTGCTACAGCCATACCAATTATCTGACGTGTATAAGGTCAATACCCCATGGAATGAGAGACAAAAGGTCCAAAAAAAACCCAAAACCCCAGGCTTCAAAAGGTTCTGTAACTTGTTGCCTCTATTTAAAATATCTTAACTGAGATTCTTCTCCCATATACTAATTAACAAGTAGCATTAATATCAAAATTGGCTCTAGTATAAACTGAGATCACAACATCTGAAAAAAAGTGGCTAAAATAAAAAGGGTGATTTTACTACTCTTATAGTCAACCTTTGGTTCCTTTTAAATCTATATAGTATCAATTTCAGATGTTTATGAACTGGGAAAGATCTACAGGACCACTTTGTGTAACATAGGCTATGTGTACATTGCAGCTGGGAGCATGCTTCCCAGCTCAGGTAGAAAGATGTGGTAGCTCTACTCCATCTAGCACACTAAAAATATCAGTGTAACTGTGAGTCAAAACCACCCAGACTCCCTGATGCCAACTCAGGTGGCTAGCCTAAGCTACTGCCTGCAGTATTTTGGAAACATTGCACCTGGGACTGCAGTGGTAAGACAGCTGGAACAGCAGTCTGGGTAATTTATTTTATTACAATTCTAATTGTTTTTGTTACATTTGTGCCCAGAACAAAATTTTAAGGGTTAAAACAGAACTGGTCGCTCCTTGGAATTATAGAAACTTCTGCCTTCTTTCATTGCAACCCTTTTATGCAATTCCATATCTTGAGGAATTCTAACAATCATAGCTGTTGATTCTCTGCTGTCATTCCCATGGTCAAATGTTATCTCATGCTTTTTGTTATAACTGTGTGAATTAAAAATAAATATATACTAATCATAGCTATTAATCTATGCATTTTACATTCTGAGATTTGTTTCAAATTTCATTATAGATTATTGTAGTTATTTTGCATATAATTGGGTTTTTCATACACCTTATACTTTTCACCTCATTATTAGAGCCTGACTTCATTCTATACAATACACTCAACCTATTTTACAAAGACTAAGTGACACGCATTACCTTTGGGGGATTAAAGGAGGAAATTGACTTTTCACTGTAATGGTGTCTTATTGGCACATTTTCTCAAACATTTTGCTTTCCCAATTTTAATATTTCTAATTTTAAAATGACTTATTTTTCCTCAGTATTTTCTTTATTTTGATAATTTAATCTCTTAAGTGATGGGAAAATGAGAAGTTTAAATATGTACTTCAAATTACTCTTTTTCATGTCACTACAGCAATGTCCCAGTAGGTGGTAAGATACCACAGTGATGGGCATAGTATAAGAACTTGAATAGAACAGACAGGTGAACATTTCTTAAAGTTTTTTTTCATTAATCATTATCTGAGAAGGTTAAAAGTATAAGGTTCACTTTAGAACAGTTAAATAACTTTAGTGGACTGAGATAAAACTATGACTAAAATTATTCCAATTATTCTCTTTTCTTCATCCATTTGACTGATTTAGGCAGCAAGTGCCAAAAAAGGAAAGAAAGAAAGAAAAACATAATAATCCAGCTGTTAAAAAAATTAATAAGCTTCAACTATTCACCTATTCTCTAGACCAAATTATTTAATAGTTCACTTTTCTCTTAATACTTTTGCCCAAACTCTCTATTCCTAAGAAGTGATTTTAAAATAGAAACTGATATATATATATATATATGTCTTTTGTCTGGTGAAATTTTTTTTCCCTGAAACCTAACCCCATCATTTACATTAATTCTTAGGGAAATTGGATTCGCTTAACATAGTTTCACTTAGTCATATTTTCAGGAACATAACTACAACATTACATGAGGCGTTCCTGTACTGACCAGTTCATAACCAAACTCTTAGGGTATAATTATTTGCACAAGCTATTTGCTGAACAATTCTGAATAACAAACAAACAAATAAAATTTTTGGGGTGTGTGTGTGTGTGTGTGTGTGTGTGTGTGTGTGTGTGTATATCTATATCTATATATATAAAAGTCAAATGGTGTATGTATGTATGTATGTATGTAAGCTTACTCCTTCTGCACCGTTTGAGCTAGAGACTTGAAATTTGGTACAGTTAGAGGTCTTGGGGTCCTGATAGTTGGAAGGGTCGAAAATGTTTCGAATCTCAGCTCTGACGCCCCCCCAGGGGTGAAAGTCTTTAAAGGCCAATCACATCAGCTGGGCAGCTATGTGGTTATGATGTCATAATACCCCCTCCAACAGACACCGCACTCGCTCAGCTCTCTGCCCCTCCCCCCTCTAACGGAACCCCGGAATCCCTCAGCTCTGTGCCCCCTCCCCTCTCCCAACGGAACCCCGGAATCCCTCAGCTCTGTGCCCCCTGCCCACCTCCGATGGACCCAAGTTGGGTTTGTAGGAGGGTAAGTGAGGTAGGGGTGTCGGGTTTGGTCGGGGGGGGGTGAGGTGGGGGTATTGGGTTTGGTCGGGGGGGCGAGGTGGGGGTGTTGGGTTTGGTTGGGGGGTGAGGTGGGGGTGTTGGGTTTGGTCGGGGGGGTGAGGTGGTGGTGTCGGGTTTGGTCGGGGGGTAAGTGAGCCGGGGGTGTTGGGTTTGGTCTGGGGGGGTGGGAAGGTGTCTGGGTGGGTGAGGGGTGAGGTGTGGGTGTTGGGTTTGGTCAGGGGGTGTTGGGTTTGGTGGGGGGGTAAGGTGGGGGTGTTGTTTGGTTGGGGGGGTGAGGAGGGGGGTCGGGGTTGGTCGAGGGGTAAGTGAGGTGTGGGTGTCGGGTTTGTTTGTGGTGGTAGGTAGGGGTGTCGGGTTTGGTTGGTGGGGAAAGTGAGGTGGGTGTGTCAGGTTTGGTCTACGGAGGTGAGGTGTGGGTGTTGGTCAGGGGGTGTTGGTAGGGGGAGGCATGGGGGTGTTGGGCTTGGGTGGGGGGGTGAAAATGTGAGTCGGGGCTGGTCGAGGGGTAAGTGCAGTGGGGGTGTCGGGTTTGGTCAGGGGGGTTGAGGTGGGGGTGTCAGGTTTGCTCTCTGCCCCCTCCTCCCTCCAATGGACCCCACACTCGCTCAGCTCTCTGCCCCCTCCCCACCTCCGACTGACCCGAGCAACGCCGGGTATTTTCGCTAGTATCTATATATATAAAAGTCAAATGGTGTATGCGTGTATGTATGTATGTGTGTATGTATGCGTGCGTGTATGCGCGGATGTATGCTTACTCCTTCCACACCGTTTGAGCTAGAGACTTGAAATTTGGTACAGTTACAGGTCTTGGGGTCCTAATGACCGTAAGAGTCGAAAATTTTTCAAATCTCACCTCTGACGCCCCCCAGGGGTGAAATTCTTTAAAGGCCAATCACATCAGCTGGGCAGCTGCTGTTCTCTGTGACATAGTTATGATGTCATAATACCCCCTCCAACAGACCCCGCACTCGCTCAGCTCTCTGCCTCTCCCCCCTCCAATGGAACCCTGGAATCCCTCAGCTCTGTGCCCCCTCCCCCCTCCAATGGAACCCCGGAATCCCTCCGCTCTGTGCCCCCTCCCCCCTCCGACGGACCTGAGTTGGGTTTGGTCAGGGGGTGAGGTGGGGGTGTCGGGTTTGGTCGGGGGGATGAGGTGGGAGGGTCGGGTTTGGTCGGGGGGTGAGGTGGGGGTGTCGGGTTTGGTTGGGGGGTAAGTGAGCCGGGGGTGTTGGGTTTGGTCTGGGGGAGTGGGAAGGTGTCTGTGTGGGTGAGGGGTGAGGGGTGAGGTGTGGGTGTTGGGGTTGGTCAGGGGGTGTTGGGTTTGGTGGGGGGGGTAAGGTGGGGGTGTTGGGTTTGGTTGGGGGGGTGAGAAGAGTGGTCGGGGTTGGTCTACAGGGGGTAAGTGAGGTGTGGGTGTCGGGTTTGTTTGTGGTGGTAGGTAGGGGTGTTGGGTTTGGTCGGAGGGTAAGTGAGGTAGGGGTGTCGGATTTGGTCGGGGGTGAGGTGGGGGTGTCGGGTTTGGTCGGGGGGGTGAGGTGGGGGTGTCTGGTTTGGTCGGGGGGTAAGTGAGCCGGGGGTGTTGGGTTTGGTCTGGAGGGGTGGGAAGGTGTCTGGGTGGGTGAGGGGTGAGGTGTGGATGTTGGGGTTGGTCAGGGGGTGTTGGGTTGGGGGGTAAGGTGGGGGTGTAGGGTTTGGTTGGGGGGGTAAGGAGGGGGGTCGGGGTTGGTCGAGGGGTAAGTGAGATGTGGGTGTCGGGTTGGTTTGTGGTGGTAGGTAGGGGTGTTGGGTTTCGTTGGGGGGGAAAGTGAGGTGGGTGTGTCAGGTTTGGTCTACGGGGGGTGAGGTGTGGGTGTTGGTCAGGGGGTTTGGGGGTTGGTAGGGGGGAGATGTGGGGGTATTGTGTTTGGGTGGGGGGGGTGAAAATGTGAGTCGGGGTTGGTTGAGGGGTAATTGAGGTGGGGGTGTCAGGTTTGATCGGGGGGGTGAGGTGGGGGTGTCATATTTTCTCTCTGCCCCCTCCCCCCTCCAATGGACCCCGCACTCGCTCAGCTGTCTGCCCCCTCCCCACCTCTGACTGACCCGAGCAACGCCGGGTATTTTCGCTAGTATATCTATCTATCTATATATATAAAAGTCAAGTGGTGTATGTATGTATGTATGTTTGTATGACTGCGAACTCCTCCCGCACCGTTTGAGCCAGAGACTTGAAATTTGGTACAGTGAGGGGTCTTGGGGTCTAGATGCTGGTAAGGGTCGAAAAAATTTTGGATCTCACCTCTGACGCCCCCCAGGGGTGAAAGTCTTTCAGGGCCAATCACATCGGCTGGGCGGTTAGGTGGTGATGATGTCATAATACCCCCCTCCAACAGACACCTCACTCGCTCAGCTCACCCCTCCCTCCTCCAACGGAACCCCGGAGATCCCTCAGTTCTCTGCCCCTCCCCCCTCCCAACGGAACCCCGGAGATCCCTCAGTTCTCTGCCCCTCCCCCCTCCCAACGGAACCCAGGAGATCCCTCAGTTCTCTGCCCCTCCCCCCTCCCAACGGAACCCCGGAGATCCCTCAGTTCTCTGCCCCTCCCCCCTCCCAACGGAACCCCGGAGATCCCTCAGTTCTCTGCCCCTCCCCCCTCCCAACGGAACCCCGGAGATCCCTCAGTTCTCTGCCCCTCCCACCTCAACCCCGGACTCCATCAGCTCTGTGCCCCCCCCCTCCACCTGCGAAGGTTCCCGGAATCCCTCGGCTCTGGGCCCCCTCCCCGCCCGCGAAGGATCTGAGTTGGGTTTGGTGGGACAGTAAGTGAGGTGGGGGTGTCGGGTTCAGTCAGGGGGTGAGGTGGGGGTGTTGGGTTTGCTTGGGGGGGTGAGGTGGGGGTGTCGGGTTTGGTCGGGGGGTAAGTGAGCCGGGGGGTGTCGGGGTTGGTCTGGGGGGGTGGGAAGGTGTCGGGGGGGGGTGAGGGGTGAGGTTTGGGTGTTGGGTTTGGTCTGGGGGGGGGAGGTGTTGGGGTGGGTGCCCAGACCAAACCCTACACCCCCCCCGCTCACTTACCCCCCGACCAAACCCAACACCACCACCTCACCCCCCACCAACCGCAACACCCCCTGACCAACCCCAACACCCACACCTCACCCCTCACCCACCCCGACACCTTCCCACCCCCCCAAGCAAACCCGACACCGCCACCTCACCCACCCCGATATCTTCCCACCCCCCCAGACCAAACCCGACACCCCCTGGCTCACTTACCCCCGGACCGAACCTGACACCCCCACCTCACCCCCCCACCACCAATCGCAACATCCCCAGACCAAACCTGACACCCCCTGGCTCACTTACCCCCCCCCCCGACCGAACCCGACACTCCCACCTCACCCCCCCAAGCAAACCCGACACCCCCACCTCACCCCCCCACCAACCGCAACACCCCCTGACCAACCGCAACACCCACACCTCACACCTCACCCACCCCAACACCTTCCCACCCCCCCAGACCAAACCCGACACCCTCCCGGCTCACTTACCCCCGACCGAACCCGACACCCCTACCTCATCCCCCCACCAACCGCAACACCCCCTGACCAACCCCAACACCCACACCTCACCCCTCACCCACCCCGACACCTTCCCACCCCCCCAGACCAAACCCGACACACACACACTCCCGGCTCACGGTGCACTGTGTAGCACACAGATTATTAAATACACTGTTCGGTCGGGGGTGAGGTGGGGGTGTCGGGTTCGGTTGGGGGGTAAGGTGGGGGTGTTGGGTTTGCTTGGGGGGGTTCAGGTGGGGTTGGCGGGTTTGGTCGGGGGGTAAGTGAGCCGGGGGGTGTTGGGGTTGGTCGGGGGGGTGGGAAGGTGTCAGGGTGGGTGAGGGGTGGGTGTTGGGGTTGGTCAGGGGGTGTCAACTGTCTGCCCCCTCCCCACCTCCGACTGACCCGAGCAACGCCGGGCACTTATGCTAGTATATATATATAAAATATGTCTTTTGTCTGGTGGAAAAATATTCCCTGAAACCTAACCCCACATACACACACTGTAAGTTTTAAACAAACAATGTAATACTGGTACACAGTGATGATGACTGTGAAGCTTGGTTGAGGTGGAGGAGTTAGAGGGTGAGATATTTCCCGCAATTGGCGGAGCCCTCAAGGGTTGACTCTTACACTCTACAAGCCAGCAGGAAAGGGGGGGCGGGGAGACAGAGACACATGTGTGTGTGTGTGTGTGTGTGTGAGAGAGAGAGAGAGAGAGAGAGAGAGAGAGAGAGAGAGAGATTCCCTTTTAAGTATGTGGACTCTTAAGTATACTGCCTTGTTAATTAGATCAGCTTGCAGAGACTAGCTGCTGCCAGCCAGCTCCTTCCTTTGTGTGTCCCTCTTGCTCTATGGAAGATGGGGTAAGCATGGTGCAGGGGGAAGGGGTTGCCCTGACATTATTCCCTCTTCCCCTCCCACCCACACAGCAAGCAGGAGTCTTGGGGAGAAGCTCCGAGGCAGGAGCAGCACATGGCAGTGGGAGGAGGGACAGCTGAACTGCGGGCAATTGATAGCCTGCTGGGCAACTGCTGCACAGGGAACTTAGAGTAGTGGGGAGCTGATGGGGGCTGTTGGTCCACCCTGGTTCCAACCATCCACCAGCTAGCTGCAATGGGCTACTCTTCCTGCAAGCAATGGACAAAGCAAGCGGCTGCAAAACAACATTAGAAGGAAACACTGCAAAACTTTAAACAAGCATGTTCCCTAACTGACCAGCAATGTAACAACAAAACAACATTAACCAGGACGACTTTAAGTGAGGAGTTCCTGTGTTTGTTATTCACTACTTGTGATGTGTGTGTTGGTCACTTAAGTCATATTCATATTGTTTCTGTTCCTTGGTTTGACAACTTAACCTTTATGAACTTTATGAAAAATAATCTCTGTTTTATGTAGGCAGATTATCAACAGATATTCTTGTTTGATAAATCCATTCTATAAATAATAGAGCTTTTCAAAATGGCTGTGAAACTCTTCCAGTGTCAATTCTCTCCCAAATACATTTGTGCTGGTTTATGCAAGTGCTTTGATTTCTGCCACTCTTGTGTCTAACACTTTGCTTGCCCAAGTGCATTCAGATAAATAAATAAACTTCCAGCTAATTATATGGACAGGTTTTATGCTGAATTCACCAGAATTTATAAGGCTGTCTGGGTAAGAATTCAGAAGTTTGGGCCATAAAGGTGAAAACATGTTTCCAGAAAAGGTAGTTTGACAGGCTAAATATCAGTGAATGAACATCTCTGGAAATGGCTGGTCTACATTTGTTATTAATGACTCTATCATGAAGCCAACAGAACAGTTTGATGATGATAGACCTAATGGAGTCTGTAATGCATTTGTCTCTCCTCTAGTTAACCTTATTCTTACATTGTCACTGACAGAACTCTCATTTCAAACCATTTCTATTTTTTGTGTACGTGCTTAGTAATGTTAACTAATATTCCTTTGTTACTGTTTGATTATTTTTGAGTAAGGTGTGATGAAGTAAAGTATCATGCATTAATTCCAATAAAATCACCATGTCCTTTTTACAATATCATCATAATTTTACTCGCAGTTCAGGTATTTCCCTACGAATTAATCACATTTATATTTTTATAGAAAAATAATTGTTTTATGATATAGCTTGCCGTGTGATGAGGTGCAGGGGGCTGGGGATTATTTTTTTATTTTCATGTATTGCAAAGATTTGATTGATGTTAACTATCATGTAAAGTAGCCATTTCAATCCATCAGTAAATTCACGTATAAAGTCCTGTGCACAAGTGAGCAGTAAGTGTATTGCATACATATAGAAAACTGGCATTTTTTTATTTTTCTCTAAATTAAATTTCATTTTGTTATTTTCTGCCCAATTCCTAATTGTTTTAGGCCCTTTTGTATGCTTTCTCTTTCCTACAACTGAAAATGATAACCTGGGCATGAAATTGATGGAAGAGTGTCATTGATCCTGAATCACAGATGCTTAGAAAAATGTTTTCCTTTAGAAATTTAGTTTTATCTTTTCCATTTATACTTCTGTATTTAGAAGAGGACATACATGTTAGTGCAAGTGACAGCACTTTGCCCATCACAGTCTTTTATTAGTTAAATGCCATTTAAACTAATGACATTTCTCTAGGGAGAAAAGAACATGTTAAGCAGAGGTAGTGTGGAAATCCACTTTGAAAAGTATTAGCCATGACAGCAGGGTACATGCACATCTGCTATGACATTTGGCCTCTCACAGGAAGCTACTTGATATATTAAAAATAATACTTTGTTAACTTTAAGCTCAAAGCTAATTTCTTTCTAGGAACATCTCTCTAGATAATATGCCAGTGCTCTAAAACTTTCACTAAAGAACATAATATTTTTTTTTGTTTTTATTTAAAATTGTGGTGTGTAGAGTATAATAATAATTCATGTTAACATTTTCAAGCCTGGGTATCTAAAATAAGATTTCTCTACCAGTATTTAGACACCTGAACTGAAGTTCAGGCCTGATTTTAAAGGTGCTGAGCACCTGTATTTTCCATTGACTTCAGTAGAAGCTCAGATAGACTTGCAAAGATACAGATCAGCAATATTTCTACTAGACTTTAATCATTTTCTTTTAATAAGAACATCTGTAAGAACAATGTAAGAAACAAAGCCAGATTAATGTGGCCTTAATGAAAGGTGCTGTTTTGACATTTCTAAAGCTTGAATGCCTCTACAGAGAACAGCCACAGCTTGGGCAGTATCAGCATTGCAGGCTTCCCCGCACCATTCTATTAATGTACCTGTAACGTGACCTGGAGGAGAGCCCAGTCTACAACAAAATCTTGGACCTTTTTACTGAAACTACAAGTGAGGATGACAGTTATGTTGGTGGCTTGTTTGTGATGGTCACTACAGACTTCACTCAAACCATTAATTCATAAGCAACTAAACCAACCATCAGACGGTAACAACTTTTGTCACTACTGACGTGAGCTAGGTTCAAACTAACAACCTAGAGGTAGAAACCCATTATCAGTCCGATGTGCATTCCAGATTCCCTAGCAAGGTCAGCCTTAATCATGAATCAGAATATGCCAAAGGGGTTCATAAAATGAATGAACTCTTTCTTTTCTTTTCTTTTCTTGGTTAGTGGCACTAAGCAGATGGCATATTCACATGTTGTTGGCACATAAAATATCATTTTTGCCTGCAGTTTCATTTGTGCTTGCAGGAATGTACAGCTTGGTGAGTATTTGAAATTCTGAAAGCTAGCCCATGTCTGCTAGCCCACTGCTTTTGAAGCACCAGCATTTATGCCTTGTGTTTTGCTGTTTTTTATTGCAGTCAGTTTGTTCTAACCATTGGTTTCTTCTTTATTGTGTCCATTTTGTTGGTCTTTTCTCTTTGTCACTATGTTTCCTTACACTGTCACCTACCTCCAGGGCCCTGGGATTAGTGTTACTTTTCCAATGGACTGCTTTTTTACCCTAGACTCTCAGAATTCTCTGACTGCCCCCTATGCAGCATTCTAGCCATACATCTCGATTCTTCTGTGGATTCTTGGGCTTGCTTTGGGAGCAGCTGCAGTGTAAGATTAACACACACAGAGCCAGAGAGAAAAATATGCAAAATCATATTGCAACTTGCTATAGCTATAGAAATACAACCAGAAGGAGCTATGTTAATTAGTGCAATACCATATACTTCTCTCCTCATGCATCCATGTGCATCTTCTCTCCTACTCTGAACTCCTCTTTCATCTCCTGTCCTCCAAATCCCTCCTTGACTCAGCTATTGATCAACTGTGAGTCCCAGACATTTCGAGACTTTATCTTACATCTGTCTTCTCCATCAGTTCTCCTAAAAACTCTATCACTATTATAACAATTTATAATCAAAAAATTCAGAAAGTGAAATTTTGTTTCTGTGTTTTTAAGAAAAATATGAGGATCTGATTTGTATTATGTCAATGGCAGTATAGTCATTCTTTGTATCCTGCTGAGCTTGCAGTACTGGGCTTTAGAGTAGGGTACTGGATTTTGAATGTAGGAACAGGCAAAATTACAGCTTACCATTCCCTCTTGGAAGATAAAAGTAACCTTTTGGGAACCCAATGTTGGTTCTGTTTTAATTTCTAGTAGCCAATGAAATGTCAGGTATTTTAATTTTTCTAATGATTTGCTGTATGTTTGAACTAGCAATATTTATTTATCATCATTCCAAATTCTTATTTGTTGTTTCCAGAGAGAATTGCCAAAGAAGTTATGAAATGTAACATTAATGACAAAGTTATAAATACTCTTCATATTGAGGCCTAACATACATAACAATGTTTAACTATCATCAAAATGTGACTAGTTTATAAAAAGAGGTAACATGGTTCAAGCTAACTCTGGGTAGGAACCCCATTCATGCAAACAGAGTAATGCCCAGTTACATCATGATTAAATTTATCCCAATAATTCTAAGGACATAAATATTTATCAGTAATCATTTATAACAGAATTCAGGAGACATCAGCATATTTATTTCTGCCAGATAAGCAAAAGAAAGATATATTGCCATAATATTAAGATTAACTTGAGCTCTTTCTCTTCTTTGACAGTCATATCACAACCCTTGAAACATCATAAATCTCTCCCAATGAAGTGACAAAAATATTTACCTTCAGGACAAATTACAGTAATAGCAAACATACCTACCTTGTGTTAAACGGACTTTAGCATGTTATGTGAATGACAGCTCACAGACTCTCTCTGGTGATTCAGTAAAGTTGAACATGACCCTAAGTTTCCTTCTGTTTTAGCAAACTATAATTAAAGGTGCAAAGGAAAATTGGAAATTAAGGATATTTAAAATCAGAATATAAAGAATCTTCTGGCTTAGTAGGAATGATTTGCACTTGGCAATTTTCATTCAAGGAGTTCCATATGCTCTATATCCCTGGGATTTTGGGTATTTGGCATGTCTGAAAATGAATCCACTTTTATTTCAGTGGCTAAATATGGATTTAGAAGCTAAAATTTAGATACCCATTTTGGTCATAAGTTTTACAACCCACCTGTAGGTTAAGTTGTTATTGTCCCAGTTATACAGTTGGGTAAACCAAGATACAAATGGTAAAGTCCTTGCCCCACTGTTGTCAATGGCATGATATCATAAGAACATAAGAATGGCCGTACTGGGTCAGACCAAAGGTCCATCCAGTTTAGTATCTTGTCTACTGTCAGCAGCCAATGCCAAGTGAACCTAACAGGTAATGATGAAGTGATCTCTCTCCTGCTTTTCATCACTACCCTCTGACAGAGGTCAGGGACACTGTTTCATACCCATCCTGGCTAATAGCCATTAATGGACTTAACCTCCATGAATTTATCCAGTTCCCTTTTGAACTGTGTTATAGTCCAAGCTTTCATAATCTTCTCAGGGAAGGAGTTCCACAAGTTGACTGTGCGGTGTGTGAAGAACAACTTCCTTTTATTTGTTTTAAAGCTGCTGCCCATTAATTTCATTTGGTGGCCCCTAGTTCTTATATTATGGGAACAAGTAAATAACTTTTCCTTATTCACTTTCTCCACACCACTCATAATTTTATATACCTCTATCATATTCCCCCTTAGTCTCCTCTTTTCCAAACTTAAAAGTCCTACCCTTTTTAATCTCTCCTCATGACACCTGTTCCAAACCCCTAATCGTTTTAGTTGCCCTTCCCTGAACCTTTTCTAATGCCAGTATATCCGTTTTGAGATGAGAAGACCACATCTGTATACATTATTCAAGATGTGGGAGCACCATGGATTTATATAAGGGAAATAAGATATTTGCTGTCTTATTCTCTCTATATCTTTTTTAATGATTCCTAACATCCTGTTTGCTTTTTTGACTGCCTCTGCACACTGCGTGGATATCTTTAGAGAACTATCCATGATGACTCCAAGATCTTTTTCCTGATTAGTTGTAGCTAAATTAGCCTCCCATCATATTATATGTATAGTTGGGGCTATTTTTTCCAATGTGCATTACTTTATATTAATCCACTGTCAAGGACAGCATTTCACCCATAAAGACAAAGAACAAAATTTCAAATGCATAAATTATTTTTGGGAGGAAAGGTGGCTTAGTGCTGGGGCTTGAGTTTGGCACATTTGAGGATTAGGGCCAATGTTTTAAAAGTATGATGAACAATTCTTCTGTTCCTTGTTTTAACAATCAATTTGCATTTCACTTACTGTGTCAAGACCCTTTGATCTGGTGATGTATCTATCAGTGTAATGGATCATAATTCATTAGAGAATGTGCACCTAAGATCTGGAAATCTTTCTCTTGACACATTAAGTTCAGGTTCAACACCTACCACAATCCTAATCAATTGAACTCTTAATTTTAGAGATTTTAAATAAGTGCCTTGGAATTTGTCATGAATTTATGAAAACTATGCTATTTGATTGTTCAGTATCTGTAGCCTGGATGTCATGCAATTTTTCATCCATACTCTTCTTTAGAAAATGACTCAGTTTTTGTGAAGAATTCTCATTTCCCCTTAACACAAGTGGTTTGAATCAGAATCTGTAGTTTTTCCCCAGTGATACTCATAAAACACTCAGAGGAAACGTGGTTTGTGTTTGGCTTCAAAAACTATTTTAAGGCTATATCCTTCTATTGAATTTTACATAAAATTCTGATCTACTTCAGTGGAAATTATATATATGAAAAAATGCTAGGTTCTAGCCCCATCACACCTAAAACTTATACACAGGGATCCAGATACTATGGAACTTTTGAGTAAGCCAGTCTATTGAGTCAGGTTAATAATAATATTTGCCGTTTCTTGAAAGGGTTAAATTATGTCCCTTACAAGGCAAATCTTTATTGACGAGGGACACCATCAATATAAGGCCATTATTATTATATTTGTATTACTATAACACATAGGAGCCCTATTAATGGGGAAAAAAGGCCACTGTGCCCGATGTTATACAAATACAGGACAAAAAGATGGTCTGTGCCCCAGAAAGCCTGCAAAGTATAATTCAAGAGACAACAGACGGATAGAGATATACAGACAGGGAGGTCAAGGAAATGATGAGGCCGTATTCTTCAGCATGATAGGCAGTGGTCTTAGCACATCACCAGCCTAATCACTGTCAAGTTTTTTGTAGGCATCGCAGGAAAGGAGAGTTGTGAGGAGGGTTATATGATAATGAGCTAGTTTTGCAGATGTTTATGAAGAGCTCCTCCCAAGAATGAGGGCAGCATAGGAGAAAGCATGAAGTTGCTTGTTTGTTTCCATTGTCAGAAGGCATTGTGTCATTGTAAGACATCATTTCTTCTGGGTTCTAGAGGAATCATGCTGAGAAGTAGGACTTGGCATACCAAAAAAAACCTCTCTTCCTAGCACTTGCTGGTGTGCAAAGGTGGCACATCCATGGCCTTACCTCCCATTTTTCCAGACAAAATTTTCTGGAGCCATGAGAAATACAAACAGTGATGACCAGTACCCCTTTTGTGCTTCACAGTTCCAATGCCAAATTATAGGTGCCTTTTACATGTGCATTCTTGGTGGAAGAGGTTTCATGCCCTCCCTTATTCTAGAACACAGGGACAGTCCTAATTTATATAAAAGCTAACAAGGAACAAATAAACAAAGAGTGTGAATTGATCAAGTCATCTGGTGTAAATAGTTTGACAGCAAACTCTTGCTATATAAAATAAAGGGAATCTGTATGTTTTCAGTATAGAGATTACAGGGTGTCTGGATTGTACTGTCTGGAATTTAAATAAAATTTTGCTTGGGGTTATTTTTTAGCTTTAGAAAGTGCAAACAAATGTGTGGTTTTAAATGTCTTATTGGTGTTTGTCTACATCCTCACAAGTTGAAAACTGGGGTCTGTTACATGACAATTAATGGCCAGGATGTTGACAAGAGCACAGAGCTACTTCATTTGTTAAAAAATAGCTAAAATATTAAGGTTTAAAAGGGAGTTACTGTGCATGAACATGATTGTTTCCATAAACTAGTTCAGTCCTATTCATTGTACAGTAAATATGTAGTCTTCTGTGTGGATTATGCAGAGTGATATTTTTAAATATACAGGCTTCTATTGTTACTGTGGATGGAGGTTTTCTAATCTCATTTGTGAATACATCGAGGATTGAAAGGTCCCTGAGAACACATAGAGAAGATGGATCTTAATAGGACTGAAAGGAGCCTTTATAATCTGTCAACAATCCATAGATTATATGCTGCCATTGAGGTTTTATTTCTGTGTGTTATCAACCAGCATTCAATTTTTAAACAAGTATTATTACTACTAGAAAACATGTTAAATCTCATACTTGTAATTTTTTGGTTTGCACCTTGTACTCAATTTATTTCAGTACAGGGAGTAGAGTGTTTAACATAAATTAAGATCAAAACATAAAAGAATAAATTATGGTTTGAAGTGGGATCTTTATGAAAGGTCACTGAAATCAGTAGGGTTACCCTAAGGACAAATCTGACCCATTTTTGTGACTTGGACATTTATGTGCTGATTTTCAAAAGGGGCTCACTTGAACTCATTGTTGGGCTCATATTTTAGCCCCACAAATAACTGGGACTATTTTATAGGGGCTGGGGAAACACTAAAAAACTTGCCAGAAACAGACAGGAGAGGAGGAGTTTTTTGCTGCCCTAAATGCCAGCATAATGGGAACATGATGATGATGATGATTTTATAAGATTTACACATTTACCTAACTTGTAGACAGTCAGAAAGGTAGATGTATGAATTCTAAGAAATGCACTCACAATTAATTGTTCCTGCAACAATGTACTAATCCAAAATGCAAGCAGTGCTCTACTGTGTGATTGAGACCAATACCACTACCATCTCTCCTCTCCTCCTTAGTATTTTGTCATGTGTTTGTTTACCACAGCCTGATGGATACTTTGAGAACACCATTGTCTTTACCCTGGATGTAGACTGAGAAGGGGATGTAGGTTCTGTAACAGGGTCTTCCCGCTGCCCCACCTCCTGGGCGTCCCCATAAAACTCAGAGAGGCTTTAGATGTGCAGCTCCCGTGTCTTTATTTGCAGCATGTTGTACCACCACCAGTGTCCAGCTACATACAAAGTTTACCAGCATACAGACAGACTGACCTTACCTGGCCACTCCCCCGGCCTTCTGGCCCCCTCCCAGTCTTTATTGGCCAGCAGGTGCAGCCAATCCATAGGCCAGGCATCAGGCTTTTCCCAGCCCCAATCTATTTCCCCTGATTGTGGCTGGCTGAGCAGGGGCTAATTAGGTGCCTTTGCAGCAGCACCCTGCTATAGGTCCATGGTCCATGCAGCAATAATCTTAATAAAAACAACATTAAAATATATAGAAAATGGATTTATACATAAGAAATAGTTTGCTTAACATATCTAAATTTACACTTCTCACAACTACACTAGAGAGGCATTCTCTGCTTAGTTACAGAGAAGAAAAAAAGAAGTGAACTATTTACATCTCTTGAAAGCAATCCACTTCTCTTTGACCACTGGGTCACCAGTCAGCATTGTACTCCTGTCTAGAGAGAGACTCCTCTTCCCTGCATCCCCTCTACATGTGCTTATTAAATCCCCTTCCTAGTTTCCCCAGTTTTCTAAAGAGAAAGATACACAATAGGAGTTGGTAAAATGGTTTCATTCTTCACTTTCTAGGTCATGGATTATTGAGGAAGAGAAAATCCTTAATGATTAATGGCTGCCTTTCAAAGATACCTTGCTCGGTTATCGTCTTTCACGGTCCACGTGACTGGCTGTAGCCAGTTCACTTGGGCTTCTTGGTAGATACCCTCCCACCCCACCCCAAGCAGTTTTTTTTTAAATGATGAGCTATGAATTGTAGACAGAGATCCAAATCCTTTGTAACAATAATGTCAGTACCAGCAGCATTGGCCAACTTTGGCTGAAATTACAAACTGAAAAAAGGTTTCACCATGTCAGTACTTGGATGACAGGTTACCAATAAATTCTAGAATGTCGTAGGGACAATTTATTCAGTAGCTGGCACTCTTTAATGCCCAGTCTAATAGTTTGGTCATGTAAACACCAGTAGTGAGATCCTCAGCACCACTCCGAACCCTTTATATTGACAAAAATGCCAAAATGGTGTAAAGAACCCCTAAGAACCCTGTAATTGGCCGGGGTGTGTGTGTGTGTGTGGGGGAGAATACCTTCACAGGCACTGTGGAGCACAGCCCATGTGATGACATGGGAGGGGTGTGTGATAGAGGTGGAGTTGGGATGGGAGGGACATGTCAGGGGAATAGCAATAATATACAGTGCTGCAGATTCCAGGCACCACTGCAACCCCAAGAAGCTTCCTTCATTTAGGCCCCCAGAACTGTCTAAATTGTGCCAGGAGCTGCTCATGATTAGGAGGTACAAAGCTGGTTTAAAGCCACCTTTGTATCCCCTTCCCCCACTTGGGCTGTGGGATCTGTGCAGCAGAATCTCACTGAAGATTTATTTTCATATTATTATTAATCTGAAAATAATCTTGTTACATCAGGAAGGTAGCAGAATGTATGAAAGGAGACAGAAGAAATCCTTAGGTGGATATATGGTTGTTATGGGTAGATGCTAGGTATGTATGGTTTTCCTGCTGCTCCCTTTTACATTAATACTTGGAAAAATTACCTCTGCCACATTCTTTATATAATTAAAATGCAGTTACCTGTCCAATATGTTTTCAATCTCAAAAGTACATTTCTAGCTTTCATTTCTTTTGGAGCAGTTTGCCAACAAAGGAGAAAGAAATGGCTGGAAAAGCAAATACTGTTTTCAGCACAGTTAAATGGACCGTTTAATAATGATATCCACTGTCAGACCTACATCATACATTTGGGCATGGAAAAGGTCCACTAAACAAGTTTCCAGCTATATTTAAAGGACACCGCTAATGATTCTTTGCACACATATTTTACCTTATTCATTTCTTCTTCTTTTATGTTTCCTACTAGGCTGATGATAAAGACACTGGAAATTACAGTGCCATGCAGTACAGACTCATCATACCCCCAATCAAGGATGGCAAAGAAGGTTTTGTGATCGAAGCCTATGAAGGGCTTATTAAAACTGCCATGCTGT
Source organism: Sternotherus odoratus (assembly GCA_032164245.1). Lineage (NCBI taxonomy): Eukaryota > Metazoa > Chordata > Testudines > Kinosternidae > Sternotherus > Sternotherus odoratus. Next base: position 76,434,424 of record JAVMKO010000005.1, read on the forward strand.
TCAAAAATATGAGAAGGTCCTATTTCAAGTTTCAGGTCATTGCAACTGACAATTATGGGAAAGGACTGAGCAGCAAATCAGAAGTACTTGTAAGTATATGGATCAGCCAATATCTCCTTGAAATTAATCCTGAGACACTGGAGGAAATTCTAACCCTAAATAAAGTTTCAGTTCCAAACGCATGAACCTTGTGAATATGATCTTTTTGAAATTCTGAAGTTATGTTTCCCCAAAACAAAAGCTTTCTGAATCCCTGAAAAAACATTTGTATGTACTATAGCAATATGTCTATATGTCCTATTTAATCAAAGATACTAGAGCATGCTAGACATCCACAGAATATATCCCATCATACTCAATGTCTACCAGGATTTTAATTGTTTGTATTAAATTTAAAATGAAGAAGTCATATGCTGAGGGTTCGTGGAGCTTGTTCATAGCAAGAGAAATCCTCCAGGCAGGAAATAATCAGGGACTTCCTGTAGGCACTGAGAGCACAATATAGTGGTGTTTCATCAATTCAGATAAGTAAATAAATAAAATATAATGAAACCTCTGACAGTCGGCTGCTACACAGGCTACAGGGGAAAACACAGATGACCATATTGGGTGTTCCAGGGAATAAGGTGTATAATAGGCCCCATAGAGGAAAGCGGGTTTTTTCTGTTGAATCACCTATTATTCAGTGGATATGCTAAGAAGTGGATTTATTCAGCTCCAGCCAACGTATAAAGTAAGCTGCCCCTCTTTGAGCATGAAGCTAGGACAGAGAAGATGCTGGAAGGAGACTCTGGGACCTGCCAAACTCAGGGAGGAAGTTTTGGCTCAGGTTTCTATTTTATATGATTTAATCTTTTATTAAATGACCACAAGCTACTGTATTCTTTCCAGAGAACTCCTGCCTCCTTTAATTCACAGGATGGACAATGTTCAGGGAAATGAATCAGGGTTGTGTAGTGAATGAAAATGTTGTTTGCAGGATCCCACCTTGGTTGTTGCAAAAGTTGAATGCTGTGTAGGAAGTGAGTAGAGGACTGCAGGAAGAGAACTGTTGATTTCATGATTTAGGCAACTGAATGCTGCCCCAGAGACTTGGATTCTATCTCTGCCTCTCCCACAAAGTTCTTGTGTGATGCTAGTTAACTCATTTGAATGAAATATTCATAGGTGGCTGCTGTGTTCTCCTCATTTTCTGGGTACTCAGGTTCGGAAGCTTGATGACTGAGTTTACATCTGGAACTTAAGTCAATCAGATCTGTGCTTGGAACATATAGAGTACTATACAAATGCTAAGTACTATGGAAAAATATGGGTTTCTCAGTTTAAAAATTGTAAACAGGATGACCTGGGTAATTGTAGGCCTGTCAGTTTGACATTGATCCCAGGCAACATGGTATAATGGCTGATAAGGGATTCAATTTACAAACAGTTAAACCAGGGTGATATAATCAGCATAGGTTTATATAAAATAGAGCCTGTTAAACTGAGTTGATATCTTTTAGAGAAAATAGATTACAAATTTGGTTGACAAAGGTAATAGTGATGATATAATATACTTACACTTCTATAAGTCATTTGACTTGGTACAACATTTTGGTTAAAAACCTAGAATGATATAAAATCAACACAGTATGTATTAAAAAAGATTAAAATATGGCTAGCAGATAGGTCTCAACGTGTAATTGTAAATGGGGCATCATCACTGAGCAGGTATGTTTCTAGTGGAGTCCTGCAGGGATTGGTTCTTGGTCCTACACTATTTAACATTTTTATCAAAGATCAGGAAGAAAACATAAAATCATGACTAATAAAGTTTGCAGATGACACACAAACTGAGGAAATGGTAAATAATGAAGACAGGTCACTGGCATAGAGTGATCTGGATCACTTGGTAAAGTGAAAAGCACACACGGTGCATTTTAATTCCACTAAACATGAATATGAGCCCTACTTACCCAATGGTTGACTCTGTATTGGGAAGCAGTGACTCTGAAAAAACTTTGACCATTGTGGGGGGATGAACACAAGTTCCTAGTGTGACACTGTAACCAGAAGGGCTAATGCTATCCTTAGATGCATAAACAGGGGAATCTCAAATAGTAATGGAGAAGTTATTTTGCCTCTTTGGCATTGGTAAGACTGCTGCTGTAATACTGTGTTCAGTTCCGGTGTCCACAGTTCAAGGATTTGCTAAACTAGAGATGATTAAAAGCCACAAGAATGAATAAAGGCTTAGAAAACATGGCTTATAGACTCTGAGAGGTCAATCTATTGAACAAAGAGAAAATTAAGGGGTGATTTGATTACAGTCTATAGGTACCAAAATGGGGAACAAATATTTGATAAAGGGTTTTTCCATCTAATCAAGAAAGAGAGAAACTTATCCAAAGGCTGAAAGTTGAAGCCTGACAAATTCAAACAGGAAATCAGGTACACATTTTTAACAGTGAGAGTAATAGTCCATTTGAACAATTTATCAAAAGGTTTGGTAGTTTCTCCTTCATTGGCTATTTTAAAATCAAGATTGAATGTTTCTCAAAAAATAGTCTCTCAGAATTATTTTGGGGAATTTCCATGGATGATGATGTACAGAAGGTCAAAGTAGATGATCACAATGGTCCCTTCTGACATTAGAATCTATTAATCGAGTTGGACACCCAAAATTAGTGGACAATTGAGTGTTTTGGCTTTAATCACTTGGTGTCTCAGATCTCCATCTGTAAAATGGGGATATTTTCCTACCTTGCAGGGTTGTTGTGGAGATAATTCATTGTATGTGAACCAGTAATTGTGGAATGTAAATAGTATGCAGTAAGTAAGACATGAGAACATGTACTGAATGATGAAAATAAAAACGAATAGCTATCTTGTGGTTTAGGGTTTTGTGTTACTGCCCGTCACTATTGTATCAGAGCACCTTCCATGTACACTGGCAGTTACAAGGACTTTAGCGTACCTCAAAGGGCAAGCTATTCTGTAAGTATTATCCATTCTGTGCACTGAATAAGGCAGGAATATTTGATTGTGTATAATTAAAAACCTGTATTATAACGAAGAGGCACAAGAGGGTTGAAGTAAGTTTCAACAGACAGCTTTACTCCTGGCATCTCCTAGTCTTTGAGTGCTTGACTTTTCCATCTCAATGTTCTTTTAACATAGTTTAAAAAATAATGTAACTGTTAATACACTGCCCAAAAGTGGGTTAGGTGCTGTACAGGAAAAATATAAAGACAGGCTTCCTGTCCCCAAGGATCTTATAGTCTAAACGTGGCACAACAAGCAGGGCCGGCAACAGGAATTTGGGGGCCCCGTACGCAGATCGTGCGCTCCCCCCAGTCGGTCTCCCGCCGCCCGCGGGGGCCCCCCCCGCCGGTCTTCCGCGGGGCCCCCCCCGGGCGGTCTCCCGCCGCCCCGCGCCCCCCCCCGGCTGGCGACATACCGGGCCCGCCCCGGATTTAAGGGGGCCCCCCCTTAAGTCCGGGGCCCGGTACAGCTGTACCCGTTGTACCCCCCTGTCGCCGGCCCTGACAACAAGTGAGAATAAGTAACCACAGGGAAGAGAAGGATGAGGAAGCACAAAGGTTTCAATGATGAGATCACATTGTTACGGTGTGTATACACTGATGATTTTACTAAAGTAAAAATGTTTGTTTACATGATCTAATTATTTGGTGGCTTCTTCAGTGATTTCCACACTCTCCACTCCCTTTTCAGAAGATTTGCACTGAAAGTTCCTTTCAGGGTTGGGTTGAGAGGGAGGAAAAATGGTGCTTCAGTCCCCACTTATGGCGCTTGGTCCCTTGGAACACTGCCTAGGAAAGTCTTCTCCGAGTTGGGTGAAAAAGGACTAGTGCGTCCCTCCCGTTTTCCATGCATGCTTACCCTCGTCCCCTGCAAGTTTTCCCTCTCTTCTGTGGAAGTGGAGGCAATGATTTGTCCCAGTAGCATCTGCAAAGATGAGAATTGACCCATATGTACCTCCTGCCCATATTTAGGCCTAAATTTAATAATTTACTCTTGGAAATCTTGATATGCATGGGGGGCATGCTAATGTTACTGTGGGAATCTTAACTTTTTGGTCCCCAGATCTGGGTTTGGATATTTACATTTGTTACAGTACTATGGCCTGAATATCTTTTGTACAATTTATATACATAAATACAATAATCATAACTTATGACCCATAGAGAACTTATGGGAAGGTGGTTGCTTCGTTTTAAGAACTATATTTATGCAGTACTCATTAAATACTTAGTGAGTAACTGCTTTAACTGACTAATGCAATTAATTCTATTAAGCTGTTCATTGTTTTAGAGTTCTATTTACTTAACTGATCCTGAATTTTATGGTGAGTTCTTTAAATTTATTTTTTCTTATACAGGAGTTTGCATATGCAGATCAGTGCACCTGATGACATTTCAAGAACATTTAAACGTTTAAAGTTGAATTAAACTTCAAAGCTGGCAGATCATATTTGATGTGAAATGATATTCAAGCATGTCTGCCAAAGTGCTTACATAGCTCAAACTTCATTTGTGAAAATCAAGGTGTCTCTTTATTCTTTGAGAACAAAATTGGCTAAGTCTGATTTTTTAAATTACTTATGCATAATATTGTCCTACTTTTCAAATCTTGGCTGGCTACAGAATCCTTCACGGAGAGTTAATGGAGAGCACAGTAGTTGCTGTAATCTCCTTGTGGACATTCTCCAACTTTTAATAAAGATTTCAAAATTTACTTTCTCTTTAAGGACTGGGAGCAACTGCTCTTTTTATAAGCATATAGGGTAGTGCACTTTTAAAATGTCATTAAGATTCAAACTTCTTGTTTTGCCAGCTCAGTGGCTTAATGATGTGATGTATTATTCTGGGAGCTCCAGAGAACTTTCAATCTTGGTGGTTCTGGTTTGGCTAAAACTCTGTTTAATAGAAGAAAACTGATTTCCCAATCTCAATTTACCCTTATAAATTTCATTCTTCCTTCTTAGTGATGAGGAGGATGACTCTTCTTGAAATGAAAAGGATAGCGCTAATGCAGATAGAATGCAAAAGAGAGAAGAGAGCATGAAATCATGCTTCAAGAAATTTCAAACAGGGAGAGATATAATAGTCTTTTCTTCAATATCAGTCTGAAAAGAACTTGACAAAACTGGATCAGAATGCATGCAAAAAAAGTTAGTCTTTTTAGTTTGCTCAGTTGGTGCACATAGGTAGTACCGTGTAGGGATTGCTCTATAAAATAACACCTGGGTACCACAGGGTTATGTGTTGTTTTTTTACTGGATTTCAGTGTTATCTAGGGGAATTCATTCTGCGGGATAAGTAGTTTGGAAATGGAATCCTGGCCCCATTCAAGTCAATGAGGGGTTTGCCACTGGCATCAATACGGGGCCAGAATTTCACCCATATTTACTAATTTGTTATAAAGATTGATTTTAAAAGGTTGGCAGTACACATTATTTTCTGACCTGTGTATTAAGAGAGAGGAGGTCAGATATGGAAGATACGGGACTATAAGCTGTGTTTTACTTATATTTTTTGATCCCTTTGGAAGAAACTAACAAAATAGAAGTAAACATGAAAATAAAAACTTTTATTGGTGACTTTATCTACAATGATGCAATCAGAATTGTGACAAGCTGTTATAGTTTAGTAAAAAGTATTGTTAATTTATTTGAATTCATCTAAAATCTGAATTGCTATTAAAGAAATTTAAACAATATGGTAGTTGAGGTACCCATAATGCATTAAACTGGAAATTAAATCAGTTTAAAATCAACAAATCAGTTTAAAATCAACAATTCTCATACAGTGCTACATCTCACTTGTAGTTAAATCATTGCCTTACTGTTTTGTCTACTAAGCAAAGCAAGGCTTCCCAATTCACTTATTCTTGAATTGAAATGTGAAATCATTACAACAGGGCATGGCTTTGAAGACAGGAAAACAGTTATCCAGTTTTTTTTTGTATTGGTACAATGTTATGCATGAAAAGACCAACTGTATTTCATTCCTGTGTTTTCAGGTCTCTGTGGTCAATCAGTTGGATATGCAAGTCATCGTTTCTAATGTTCCTCCCACTCTTGTGGAACAAAACAAAGATCAACTTATAGGGTAATGAATTTATTTATTATATAAATACCATATGTGCAGTTCACTGTTTTTGTTTTTTGGTTCAGCAAGTGCTGGTCACCATACACTGAAGTTGCATAAAGCTTTTATTGAATGAGAGTAGGGAAAGAAGTATTTGGAAAGGTAATACAAACGATCTAACATTCAATATCTATGTAATTCCAAAAAATACAAGGTTAGAAAGAAAGAACTGTGTCTTATAATATTTTCCTCTCATTTATATCTGTGTAATCCTATTGACATCAAAACTAACTTCAGTCGGGTTGGATGGGTACAACTCACGGTAGAATTTAGGTCCAGAAATTTTTGTCATGTGGTCAATATTCGACTTGCATTATCACTAAAATTTTAATACAATGATAAAGACATTGTTAATGATACGTGATTTTTTATTTTATTTACAAGATATCATACAAACACATTAGCCAAATATAGTGGAAAAGATAATAATAATTGAAACTCTTAATGCTTTGTGACAAAACTGAAGATTTTTGCTATATTGGAAACTGTCCAAAATCATTTTGTAAGATATATGTTAATATTCTTCATATTCCAAACATACAGTAATCCCCAGAAGTGTCAGGATTTCATGGTTAGTTTCTCTTTTAAGAAGAGAAGAAATTGCTTCACTCTATCTCTTCAGCAATGCAATCATAAATTAATCTAAATAGGAGAGAAAATATTTGAACTTCCAATTTAATTTCTCTCATGAGATCAGGGAAGAGAGTTGTTTGGCTTATTTATGACAGAAATTGCTAACGGATATATTCACTTTTTTTAGCTTTTGCTTTTCTATCTGTTCTTTAAGGCGGTGAGGCAGGCTATTCAGCAGATTGCAGAACTTCCATTCTATCTTGGCTGTCAGTGTAATCTTACTCCCCTTGAAGAATGAGATGCATTAGGAGTAATGATGTGCTTATCCACAGAAAAGGAAGATCATCTTCCCCACAATACCTCTTGTCTCCTCTGTCCTGGAAAAAATTTTTATTTTTTTCTCCTTTCCCCCAGTCTATTTTGAACCAGGTATATGTCAGCTGCTAGATTCTGATGCCAAAAACACTACTTAAGTTGTCTAGGTGATGGTCTATACTCACAGTGACTCTATCTCCTAGACCTATGAATACCAGAAATAGACATCTACTTGCCTAATAGTAGGAACTTTCCTTCAAAAAAGTAGCAGTTTTTGTCATTGTCTGCAAAGATAAGAGATTATCCTTCAATGACACTTCAATTATAGATTTGGGTAATATTTGTCTCTCATTTGCTAAGGTTTCAAGTTGACTTTATCAGGGTGTGCCATGCAGTAACATCTTTTTACAAGATTCATAATGTGTAGACTCCATGGGCTCCAACTTTACTAAAATGGGATGGTGAAGATTTGTAGGATGAAGGGTGAGATTTTGTGCTGTCTTTCTAAGAAGCACATCACAGAACTTACAGTCTAAAGGGAGGGGAGGTCAAACTGGCTTTAAGCCATCTTTGAGCCCTCCCAATTCTGGACTGTTCCAAGCATCATGACAGTTATCCATATAATTTACAAAATTCTGGGTGGCTGCCTAAGTTATAGGAACCTTCCCACAGCTGTCTGTGGGTGGCAGCCATGCTTAAAACCTTAAGAATGCTATGTGCTTCAGCCCCTCTCCAAACATGCTCCTCCCAGTCCCAGGGGTACCCCAGTGTGCCTTTGCGATAAGGCTTGTGAGAAGGTCATGGGAAGAAAATTTTTGGCCATCTTCATCCGTTCTGAGGTAATTCTACCCTAGCCTGATTTGGGATATTCATAACTCCTTTATGTAGTTCAACTCCTTTTATGTGGCAGAAAGGGTTTGGAGCATACATGGGAATCTTACCCAAAGAGTCCAGATTGTACTGAGACTGATTATTTTGAATATATGTAATGATACAATATGGAGCCAGGTTCTGAATTCTTAAAATGAACTCAGATGAGATTTTAGTTACCTTCTGTAATAACATCTGCTGGAAAATGAGTATACTGCAAATGTAACAGGCCTGCCCTTAATGAAAAACATTATAAACTGCCTTCATTAAGACACATTGTCAGTTTATATTAGAATTGCATGAATTCTGGAAAAAGGATGTTATGAAAAATTTGGTTAAATAAAGCTGTTAATTTGTTTCAGCAGCATTCACAAGTAAACTCTTTTTATTCATTTTCTAAATATGTCTGTAGATTTTACTCTCTTTGTTAGGAAAAATATTTGCAGAAACTCGAAGTCTCAAGACTACTCATACAAATATATATTTGTCTGAAAGTTTCAGCCAGAAATATATTTACATGCTCTTCTTGAAATTACTTTAATTTTCCTCCTGCTGTTCATAAAAGCTTTAATCATTCAATCAGGGTGCAAAAGCTAAATGTGATTTATATGACCCATCAATTGCCACACATAACAAATAATGAATAATCAAAGAAATAGTGAATGCAAATACTTTGTGAACCACCCATAAGTAGAAATATTTTTGCCTGAAATGTTTTCTGAACAATTTCAATAATGAACACATTCATAAAAATAGAGCATTGACATATAATTCATGAACATAAAAATAGCTACATTCATCAAATAAATTATGTTCTACAGGGGATTTGCCCAGCTCTTGTTTGCACTAAAGTTACATTAAATAAAAATATTAAAACCAAAAATCCTAAAATCTAATCTCTGATGACAACTGTACCTATTTAGTGATTGGGAAAGCTGGATATTTAGTAACTTTGATAGTGTTAGAGATTGTCACAATAACGTAATATTTAAAGTGGCTACAACCTATTAAAAACTATATGTTGTTGTTCTTTCAAATGAGATCTGTAACCTCAGCCAAACTGAAGATGTATCTTGTATAGATTGTCAGTGGCTGGAATAAAAGAATATTCTATACATAGAATTAAAATTTATGTTCTATGTTCATTTTGCTTTAAAGTATTGGCTTCTTAGAAGGAGATAAGCAAAGTACCTCTAGCTGGCATTTCAGATAGTGCATGATCCTGTAAAGTCATTCAATAAACTCTACAGACTTCCCCGATGACTTCAATCTCATGAACCAGCTGTCAGTGTCCCCTTGTCTACACATCAATGTCAAACTCTCCATTTCATTCACCCACTTCAATTAAGTCTGTCTGGGGTAGGTCCAACTAGGTCTGTTACAGCTGCAGTAGTGCTGACAGAGAAAAAAATGGGTTTTGCCTTATTGGAGAAATTGATGTGTGCTCCCTTCTTCAGAATAAATCTCTTTTTGGAAGTAGGTAGCAGAATTAGGAACTGTTTTCATGTTTATTTAAAATATGCAATATGTCTCTTAATGAATAGAGTACAGTCTATAAAGGAATGTATGACTCATGCGGCTCTGCATTTCCTGGTTTTAGCTAAAAACACTTGAGGGCGGCTGATCTTGTGCTACTTGCAGCTTGGATGTACTAGAAATGTCATGTGAAAGCAAATTCTTATGAGACTTGCACCCCAATTTTACAGACCCTAAGTCATATTATCCAGAACAAAATAATGTGTGGCGTGGCTAAAAATTAAAACTTCTTGAAATATTTGTAACTATTTCTATTTGCCAAAATGTCCCTGCTTTGAACTCATCAAAAGTTTGCAAAAGTGGAGAACTATTTCAACTTTTTTAGAATTATGTGATGTTTTGAGTTACATTTTTATCATATACATTTGAGTTAGTTAAGTGCAACTCATTATGTAATATTTATTCTGGTTTCCTGTAATGGGATGTCCACCCCACACAAGGCCTGAGCAGGTTAAAGAGAGCCTGTTAACCTTGTAGGCTGCACCTGGAGGAGAGTCAGGGGTAGATAAAGCTCAACTGCAGATGAAGCCCAGCTGGGCAGGGATCGACTGGGCTTGTATACAGTCAAGAAGTTGAGAGCAAGAGGAGTCTTGGTTCATTGGGTTGGTGGCTTGGGGTGGCTGCTCTCCAGATTACAGGCTGGGAGAGACTGAGAGCTGCAGCTTGTAACTCAGAACTCAGGGGCGGCTTGGGTTGGTGGCTGGTTGGCTGACAGAAAAGAACAGAAAATGACGGAGAAAAAGCAAGAATGAAGAATGGCTTGAGATTAGGAAGAAGAAAACAAGAATTGAAATATCTGTATCTGAACAAAAGGTAGCTGACTTGGATGGAAAAAAGAGTAAGGAGAAGAAGTAACATCTAGATCACTAGATGAAGATAGGAGATGCTAATCCCTTGAACACGGTGGAATGGGTTAGACAAAGTATCAGAGCTACATTAAGAGCTAGAAGGATGCAAGATGGAGATGTATTAGTACAATGTACACATAAGCTAATAAATTTCTTAAAACTACAGTTTTAGGGGAAATAAAAGTGATTTTCCAGCTACCTAAATTTATGGGTAATATATGGAGTAAAGATGGGTAATGTATGGGGTTTCTCTAGGAAGAATGAGGGTGGAGTTAAAAGGGATATAAATGAAGACCAAGTGCTATTTGTTAAATCACTAAATAGCAGGGGAAGAGTAGAACACAAACCATTCACTGCACTCTAAGTAACGTTTAAAGGTACAATATTACGTGTTAGAGTAAATATAGAGTATCAACTCTTCTGGGTTATATCCAGGGGTGAAAGTAACTCAAGCGTCTTACTGGTACTGGGGCTGGGCTCAGCTCTGCTCCCAGAAGGGGTGTGGCTTCTGGAGGAAGGGGTGGGGCTAGGGGGGTCAGAGCCAGCCCCAGCCCAGCCCAGCACCCTGTACTGGTAAGAGGCCTCCCTCCCACTCCCCTCCTCAAGTCTAACCCCACCCTGCACCGGGGCCTCCGGCAGCAGTTTAAAGGACCCGGGCGACAGCGGCGACCCAGCCCCAGGCTCTTTAAATAGCAGCTGGAGCCCCGCCACCGCTTCCCTAGGGTTCCGGCAACAGGGCTCCCGTCCACGTGGAGCCCCACTGCCGGATTCCTGGGGAGGCTGCGGCGGGGCTCTGGCTAATATTTATAGAACCTGGGTCTGGTCCGCCGCTGTCGCCTAGGTCCTTTTAACTGCCGCTGGAGGTCGTAGTTGCGGGAGCCCAGGGGAGGCTGCGACAGGGCTCTTTAAATCGCTATCGGAGCCCCGCCGCAGCCTCCCCAGGAATCCGGCAGCGGGGCTCCGCGGGGCCGGGAGCCCTGTTACCAGAACCCTAGGGAAGCGGCGGCGGGGCTCCAGCTGCTATTTAAAGAGCCCGGTGAAATGTATAGCATTTATGACATGTTTTTTTTAATGCAGGTTGCCTGCTTTGAGGTTGGCTTAGTGTTCTCTTACTTGTAGTTTTCCTGTGTTAAGGCTAATTTTCAGTGTAGCTTCACACGTAATTTACCTGTGTTTATGCTGGGTTGCGAACGATCACATGCTCCCATTCAGCAGAAATAACTTGTTATTTTGTATCTGTTAGTACCTTCATCTTGACCATTCATCTATTCCTAACCAGCAGGTGAATGATCTTGGAATTAGAGTGCATACATTCCCTGGCTACTTTCTTCTCTATCTGATGTGCATGTGTATATTATATTATCTATATATATAAAAGTCAAATGGTGTATGTGTGCGTGTATGTATGTTCCCTTAGTCCTTCCACACCGTTTGAGCTAGAGACTTGAAATTTGGTACAGTTATAGGCTTTAGGGTCCTAATCAGGGTAAGAATCGAAAAATTTTCAAATCTCACCTCTTACACCCCCTAGGGGTGAAATTCTTTAAAGCCCATTAACATCAGCTGGGCAACAGGTTAACACCTGCTGTTCTCTGTGACATAGTTATGATGTAATAATACCCCCCTCCAACAGACCCCGCACTCGCTCAGCTCTCTGCCCCCTCCCCCCTCCAACAGCCCCCGCACTCGCTCAGCTCTTTCCCCCCTCCAACGGCCCCCGCACTCGCTCAGCTCTCTCCCCCCTCCCCCCCTCCAACGGCCCCTGCACTCGCTCAGCTCTCTCCCCCCTCAGGTAAGAATAGAAATTTTTTTAAATCTCACCCCTCTCCCCCCCTCCAATGGCCCCCGCACTCGCTCAGCTCTCTACCCCCTGCCCCCCACTCCAATGGACCCCGCACTCGCTCAGCTCTCTCCCCCTCCCCCCTCCAACGGACCCGAGCAACGCCGGATATTTGTGCTAGTATATTATAAATGTGTGTATGAGTCTCTATCTTCTCTTCTCAAACCAAAATTCACAAAGAGAGCTACCATGGTAATTCTAGGCAAAATTTTGAATGAACAGAATTTCAAAAATGCAAAACTATGGGCCAAAGTGAATTTCACAAATTAGTATGTGAAAACATTAAAGGCTATTGAAATTTAAAGAAAAGCTAAATTTTGAGGATAAAAAAAACTTTTTAAAAAGATATGTCTCCCATTTGCTGACATTACTTTCCCAATGCTAAGAATATATTAGAATGACTGACATTGTTAGGACAAAATCTTATATAGTGAAAGGTAGAGGCAGGTAAACTATTTACAGTTAACTTGTTGGATTTAGCCCTTTTGTCTGATCACAAATTACCTGAAATAAAGGGTCATAATTTTCACAGATTTGTTCTTTATTCATGGTTGTTCAACTAATAATTATAGAGACATCTTTTAGTCTATGGTATGTCATGGAATGGCTGGTGCATTGCTATTTGTGTTGTATTGTTGGTCTCCTAGGTCAAATGATCTTGCTTCTCTTCCCTATCTGGATATCCTAAGTTGTAGAAACAGCATGAATCCATTTTCTGGCCATAGATTATTCATAAACACTTAATTTTTTCCAAAAATCTTTTGTATGAATAATCAATACAGTTTGTGAAAATGGCTTCAAGAGAACTTGTGGTCAACATATTTTCATAAATGTGCTAGTATTCACAGTGTTTGTTTCCTGCAAATAAAACCTGTTCATCTGAATGGTTACAAATAAAAGATATTACAGATACCAGCTAACTAAACTGGAAGGTTGTGTTTGCAAAAATAAATAAATAAAACCTCAAAAACAGTCTATCAGTTCTTACCAAGCCATAATTTGGAAAATAATTTGTCATAGATATGTAGATGGTAACGACTGCAAATAACCCATGCATGAAAATGAGACTGACACAAATGAAAAGAGAGGCAAGGTGAATGAGTGAGGTGAACTGAGGCAGCTGCCCAGGTGCCAGATGTGGGGGAGGGAGGTGCCACTAGGACTAGAGTTTAGAAAATTGTGTCTGCTGCTGGTACATCTGTTTTCTCTGCTCTAGATGCACAGAGATGGTGGAGTGCTGTACTGGAGGAAGGAGGGCACAAGAGACCTTTCAAAGTTTTGGCCCATGCAAGGTGGCATTGGGGAGTCATTTGAGCTTCCCACCTCAGGTGCCAAAATCTTGTCGGCCAGCCCTGGTAATATCTTTTACTGGACCAACTTCTGTTGGTGAAAGAGACAAGTTTAGGCGCTCTATAGCTCGAAAGCTTGTCCAGTAAACACAAATGAAAAGAGGCTTTTAAGTGCTAATTCTATTTTCTGGACTGAAGGATCACAGTACTAAAATAAAATGTGCTAAATCAACAAGTGGGGGTTAGGTGTTATAAGCTATTACAGGATTAGAGCATGTAAGATTATGTCTGTCCTGTGGATGGAAGTGGTCAGAGCAATTCAGGGATTAGAAAATGTCAAACTTAAACTTCCAATGGAATATAAAAGTGAACAAGCACTTTTTATTATAAACTCCATGTCTATAAACATGTATCTGGTTCTCCAAAATATATTGAGCCTGCATTTAAGAACACAAAACGTCAGTATTTTAACCACTGTAGGCAGCATGACATTTAAAGTTGACTCCCACCTTTTCTCATAGGACTGTCTGTCCCGCTTTGTTGCACAGAAAATCTGATCCCCGTATAAGAAATGTCACATTCTCAGTGACATCTTTCCTTCTCAGTCATCCTGCAGCACACCATGGATATTAAAAAATATAGGTCAAATCTTTTCCCGCTTCAGACTTCTGTAAACAACTGCAACTTCCTCCTGAATGATACCTGAGCTATAAAACACTGTAGCTGTATCACTGAAATGTTTCAGAAATTAAATGTTTAATTGCTGGTCAAGATAGGGTAACCTTATTGTGGAGGTCACCAGGTATCATGTAATGGAACAACTGACAGTAATGCGTGGCAAACAAAACCGTAACAATGTTTGTGGCTTTTATTTTATCTGTGTCCCTGTGCATAACAATTCTTTCTTATAATGTCCATTTAATTTTTAATTGGAAAAGAGAGTTAATATCTTTGAGATCCTACTGCTTTATCAAAATGACAGACATACATTAGCTGCCATTGGGGTTCCAAAATCCTTGGTGGCTTGCTGAAAATCTTACAGCATATTCTGACATGCATTATTTTACTGAGCCTGATTAAAGACACTTATCAAGAAATACCAATTCTCATTGCCAAGAACACCTTTTAGCCCCCCAATGCAAGGCTTTTTCTTTTTTTTTCATGAATCAGTGGAAATTGGACTGTTTTTAATTGGTTTCATTTGTTGTGCAGGTGCTTTTTGTACAGCTCTCTAAATCATTTAAACTCATCTGTTTCTTAACAGGGATACTCTGCTGTCCTAGTTCTTGACAGATGATCATTTTCCATTATTACTAAATTAGGACTGTGATCCACTGGACTATCTGCAGAAATTATTCTTCCTGAGCCCACCATTAACCACTAGTATCAGTTAGCACAGCATTAACAACTACTCAACTTGACTTCTTTACCAGCGCTCCAGATCACCTGGTTGCTCAGTGGAACAACCAAATGGTTAGCTACCTCTACCTCTCCAGTTATTTTTTTCTCTATCAGGTAATTAACATTAATTCTGTGGTCTTCCACCTTTTCTCAGGTTTGGTGTCCCACCTCAAATACGCCTTCATTCATCAAACTTGTCACCTACGTACTGAGTAGTCTTTTGTAATATGCAACATAAACAGTTTGGCATATCCCCTATAGTTGAATAAGCTATCTATCAGCTGAGCCCACTAATTACCATATTCCTTTAATATCTGAACACCCTCAACAATCATATGAAGAGAAAGGAAAAAGAGAATCTTAATTTGCTGTACTCTTATTCCTTCCTTCTATCAGTTTTAAGAAGTACTTTATGTTGTCCTTACATCCTACTTTCCAAGCTGCCTTTTTCTTCCCTAGCTTTCATAAGAAACTCCAACCTGGATGGTAATGGTCTACCTGCGTTTTGTCTTCCACTAGTGGCTCCTAGATCTAAACATAATAGAGGGAGTCATTATGTGAATGTGTTTTCCCCTCAGTTCCTTGGGAAAAAATAGCATTATACAATGCAGTCCTGTTGTGCCTTTTCAGATAGAGCTATAAACTGCTTGAACTACATTTTTAAACTGCTTACAATAGCAGTAAAAGAAGGCTTTCCTGCTGAGGTCTAGGGTAGGCCTCTTTGGCTGAAGTAGAAATGTATGTGTACTGCTCTTTGGGTGAATCCAACATAAGTTATTTCTGAAGCCAAGGAAGAAGCATTATTACAATAAAAAAGTAGCAAAGACAGCATGATAGTGTACCTCCTAGAAAGCAGGAGCACAAAGAGAAGAAAAGAAACTTCCATCAGATATAAGGAAAACTAATGTACCTAATGTTATATAAACTGTCTCTGAATGATTGCAGTTCCCCTATATAAAGTATTATATTCTACCAGTTGGTCTTTAACAAAATCTCTATAAATATTTATAAATATGCATAGTAAATTGATTAATGCAACTTTTATTCATAGATACATTATTGTATGTGATATAACAATAATCTTTTGTACAGAACAATTATTTTTAGCGGAGGAATACCTCCCTTGGATAAGCAAAGCAAGATCATACACTATTGACATTTGATATAAGTAATTAATGTAGCCACTTTATGCTGTCCTACTTTCCTATATCAGACAGCTTCCCTGCAAAGTCAGATTACAAAAAAATATGTATTGTATCCTAAGAATGGAGCCTAACCCTGAGTCTGCCTTCTTTGCTATGTGTACGGTGCCCAAAGCAGGGAGAAAGCTGACTTCACTGACTGGCGAAGGATTTCCCTGGCATTGTAGGAACAACAAAAAGAGTTCTGTGCCATTTTGGAAAATCTCCACATGGCACAGAGCCGACATAACCAACTCTGTGCCTCTCTGTGCCTCTCATGCACCTCGATCCTGTAATAAGGAGCATGGTGTGGGAGTTGTGTGGTCAGAGTGCAGGAACAGTTGGTATAATTACGCCAGGTCTGTAACTAGTCAGTTCAACTTTTTTGGAACAGCTTTGATGCTACTCTAAGATACACTCGGCCTAGAATCAGAATGCAGAGAACAGCCATCTTTGCTGGCACAGCTGAGGATCTGTCTCCTGCTTTAATGGACATTTAGCAACATCATAAAACAGCCAGAGTTTGCCTGCTTAACCACAGTTGGCAAGGTTTTCTCAGGAATGTTGGTCAGAAAAGCAGGGAACTTTAAAATCAGGATGGAGATACATTCAAAGAGCTGCTTTGGAAATCTCAGATGATGTTTGGAAATGTCAGTTACTGCTGTTTGCTAATTTGAATAATCACCTAATTCATCCACAATTTTCTAAAATCAAGAGTCAACATTTTCAAAGTCGGGCACCTAAAGTTATGCATCTGCACAAATGCCCTGGTTTTCAGAGGTACTCAGCACCTGCAGCTCACATATAGGAATGTAGTTATTTCAAAGTGCTGTGAAATAAATGGCATTTCATAAATCACTTTCTGTGTGCTCCAGTGATTCCACATAGTAAGCTATAAAAACATTAGAGAAAGAAAAAAAAAACTTTTCCCTTCAGACTTTTTCATTTTGAAAGCTTTAAAGTCTTTAGATGTAGGTACTGGTCAAAACCAGAATGTTCTCTAGGCTGAACTGTGTTTACATTTTTCTTGTCAGTATCACCTATTCTTTGTACAGGTATTTTACACAGCAACAGAGAAAATAAATAAATTTTAGAAAATAGGAGATTGTGATTATAAAACCTCAAAATTGTCAAGAAGACTTAGTGATATTTATACTATCGGATGGTAATTTTAATTCATTTCATTTTTTCTTTTTAAACTGGCAAGCTTTCAAGTTGACAGCATCCCTTTAAAGTACAGGTTTAAGATTAGCAAAGTGCAGTTATTCTCTGATGAGTACAATTGTAAGAATGGCATCTCAGGGTTCTGTTATTCATTGTGTGTCAGTTCGTTATTCTTGTGACAAATATGCTCAGTGGCTGAGTCAAAATTAATTTTTCCCCTAATTGTCAGCCCTGAAAATTTACTCTGGTCTGTGAGATTTAAGGAGGGATCTTCCCTTTCTGCATACTATACCTATGATATTTTTTTCAGCCCAAATTATGTCCTCAATAGTACAGGTACAAATCTCTGATCTTCATTTCATTTGCACAAGTGAAATGGATTGGAATTTGGTAAACAATTCTTTTGAAGATGCACAAGAAGGAAGAGAATCCATCTCAGCGTTCTCTGTTGATTGTGTGGAGCTGTAAGAGTTAAGGTAGTAAACACTATTTTTTCACTTAATCAGCAAATATGAATCTAAACAAATGCAGGGGGCATATCTGTGGATAAGAAGGTGTTGATGCTGCATAGTCAATTATCAAATTAGAACTTCACTTGGATGTTGACTAATAAATTACCTCCAATTACAAACTTTTTTATTGTTTGCTAAATGTGCCTTTTAGTGTTTGTTTCTAAAATACTGTGATAGAAGATAGAAGGTCCTTTGTGCTGAAAATAAGCTGCCAAGTGGTAGTTTACTGCAGTGCTTTAGTACCAAATGTAAACTAGAATTACTTTTGAAGTTACTCTCCAGAGATTTGCACACCTTTCAATAGTATTTTCTTTAAATGCTACTTTGTAATCTTTACTGTGTGCTTTTTTGGTTTTCATTGAATCATCATAACGTTCCATTTTGTATTTATAATAAATTGCCTTTATCCTAAAAGTATAATTATTATTGTTATTCACATGTACTGTGTTTCTTGCAACATCAATCAAAGTCAGTTGTATGTAGTGTAAGTATTTGTCATAGTCAAACACTATTATGCGATTTATTCTTCGATTCAAGTAATGTTTTAAACAGCTACTCTGTAATGGAATTGAGAATCTGGGTAAATTTGAACAGCTACCATGAATTCTTGAGAATAATGCATAGTATTATCAAGTTCTGGTACTACTAACCATTGCAACCTTAACGGAGATGTCAAAAACAAAATCAATAGTTTTATTCACTCCTCTGTCTTCCTAGCTTGGCTAGGAAAATTAAATGTTGGTAAATGTAACTGCCTTTGAGAAACTGGTTTGATTTTTAGCACTGATGAGATCAGAATTCATGAGATCCTTAATGAAAATGTGTATGAACATTTCTAGATATTTTTGAGCTGGGTAAAATGACTGCTCCATGCAAGAAAGAAAACCTTTCGGCAATGTTTTAAAGAAAATTGGTGTTTCTTTAAGTCACTTGAAGTCATATAATATTTTGGATACTTTTATAGTTACCTATGGGTTTTAATCTTACACTGTCACAATCTTTGTCTGACCAAAATTATCCTAAAGGAGCATTAATTAGGTATGTGTGGCAGAGTTGCAGCTCCAGCTGCCAAGTAGTGTTTCATAAACAGGAACAAAGGAGACTTCATACGCACGATAGTCAGAGTGCTTTTTTATTTGAAAGTAATCAGTTTCCAGTGTTATTAACAGGAAGGTGCTTCAAATCCATACCTGCTATTTTTGGGTTGATTTTGGACTGTGCATTGTGTCTGGCCAGATTTGGCAGCTCAGAGCATACCCATGCTCCTAGATTAGAAACTATATCTTCCAGCAGGGCTTGTGACAGAAATTTTGGGCCCCCCCCACTCTGATCGTAGGGGTTCCCCGCAGCCCCCCCAGCCTATTCTCCTTCCCCCCCGCCTGACCCAGCCCACCCAACCTAATCTCCTCCCCCAGCCTAACCTCCTCCCCTCCCTACCCCCATTGGTTCCCCGCCGGCCCCTCGGCCGGCGCCGGCCGGGCTGCGTGCACCCGGGTCTCCCCAGCCCCGCTCGCTGGCCCCCGCCCCAGTGGAGCGACTCGCCCAGCCAGTCCTCTGCAGCCGCCGGGGCGGGGGAGGCGATGGAGCCGGCATCCTGTGGTGCTGGGGGGGGGGGCTCCCCCCCGCCAAGGGCTGGACCGGCTCTTGCTGCAGGTGGGCGGGGGAAGCGCTGCAGCGGGGAGTGCCTTGGGGCAGCTCCTGGGGCGCGGGATGAGCCACCGGATGAAGGGCTCGGGAGGCAGCCGGGAACTGACACCCGAACACAGCCCAGGAAAGAGCGGCCAGGGAGATGTGATGCCCAGGTGGGACGACTATGGGTACAGCTGTGTACCGGTCCCCGGACATAAGGGGGCCCCCCTTAAGTCCGGGGCCCGGTACAACTCTACCCGTAGTACCCCCCTGTCGCTGGCCCTGTCTTCCAGGGTTGTGTTTTTCAAAAATTTACAACAACACTATAGCTCAGGGGTATTTTGGAAGTCTTAGAAATTAATGGAAGTCAATTATCTTTTAAAATTGCGATTTAGCAGTATTGCTCTTTCAGTGTTAATTTTCTTTGCTGAATACAAGTGGTAATGATTTATCAGGGAAAAACAGGAGCAGAAGGTTTCCAGTTATTTGAACCAATGAAAGTGTCTATCTTGACACAGTTTTTATCAGTCCTAAATGCCCTAGTCAAGTTCTAGTACTATATTAGCAATTTTGTTTGGTGAACATTTTCTATGTTTGTATTTCCAGGCTATCTATTGCACACACCACACATTTTCCAGATGGTGTTTTTAAAGTGAAGGATTTCAGTCACTCATAGTCCACATTTTAATTTTTCTCTCATCAATGAATCCCTTAAAGTTATTGGGGCCTGTTCACTTTGTAGACCTGCTCCAAAATTCATCTGGAGAACACTTCCCATGTGCTATCACCTGGAAGGCCTAAAGAGAGCCAGGAGCCTACAAAGGAAGAAAATTATTTTTCTTAATGCATATATTAAGATTTCATAGAATCATAGAATATCAGGGTTGGAAGGGACCTCAGGAGATGTTCACATGGGAATAGAAGTATCATTTCCTAGCCCCACGTGAAGACCCTTCAGTGTTACTCTATGTATACATTATGGTTCACTCTTACATTCCTTTGAAGAATTAGCCTTATAGTATACTTCACTTGTATGGCTTTTGTAGCTATGTTGTGCCTCAGCTTTTTTTGTTTAGGCTATTTTACAACTCCATATATTGTTTCTTTATACTTCATTCCCATTAAAATGATTCTTTAAATAAAGTATAATGCACTAGCTATGTGAAATTAACATTTTTATATGTAGTATTTCCATTCAGTGTTAATGCAAATATCTTGGTTATGTAGCTAAGCATATAAACATAAGGAAATGCAAAGTTAAGACTGTAATTGTGTTATAGACTTGAGTTACATGATCAAATAGAATCATAGAATATCAGGGCTGGAAGGGACCTTAGAAGGTCGTCTAGTCCAACGCCCTGCTCAAAGCAGAGCCAGTCGCCAACTAAGTCATCCCAGTCGGGGCTTTGTCAAGCCTGAGCTTAAAAACCTCTAAGGAAGGAGATTCCACCACCTCCCTAGGTAACCCATTCCAGTGCTTCATCACCCTCCTAGTGAAAAAGTTTTTCCTAATATCCAAACTAACCCTTCCCAGTTCTCTCAGGCTCTCCTCATAAATCATATGCTCCAGCCCCCTAATCATTTTTGTACTATACTATATCATCACTTATTCAGATAAGATTGAGAGGGTTGCTCCTATTCCTGGAATTTGTGGACATTTTCATTCTTCCCTTACTAACACCATGAATGGAAGAAGAACTCTTATAACTCATCATTATGTTTAGTACTCCACCTGGGTTCCTGACCAGAGTATCTGTTCACTACATAGACATTATTTGCTGTAACTGCTCCTAATGCCTATTTTATCAGATGCACAGTACAACACACACCTGGAGAGATGCAGTTCTGACTACCTATACTGATAAGAAAAATTAATATGTGTTGTTTGTCAACTCCTCTAACAGGTCAGCAACTTTAATGGGCACCGGGAAAGGTACATACCGCATACTGGCCAAGCTGGAGCACAATATTTTCACTTCTATACTGATCTTACACTTTCTAAGGCTTTTTCTGTGCTTCTTGTAGGGATAGGATAAATCCATATAAATCCCTATAGCATGATACTCATGTCAACATTGTATATATTTGCTAATGTTACATTTGTGTTATTTTATTTTATTTTAATTTCTAGAAGAGGTTATGCTCTTCTACCTTCTTTTACTGTGTCCTATATCAATGACAGGTATTTCTGCTCAGGATAGGTATGAGCTCTTCTTTCCTGTTTCAGGGGAAACTCTACAAACCTTCATAAATAGGTTTTTCATGAGTATTTAGGAGTAACAAATATTTTAGGCCTTTTCCATAAATAAGTAATTTTATGTAGAAAACTTCAAAATAAAGTTGTTTGTTTTCTCTGTACATGATTCTAAAATGCTTGCTCACATCCAGAAATCCTTACTCATTCAAGTAGTCCCACGGCAGTCAGTTATTGATACTGCCAATGCACTTCTTGCATAAGTAAGTATTATTCTATGTGAGAACTTCTGCAAAAAATGATTTGCAACTTATCAAAACCTATATTCAAAAACACACCAAAATATAAATTTATTAAATATTAAAATTAGAGAGTCACCCTCAAGAATCAGTAAAATCTATATATATAAAAGTCAAATGGTGTATGCGTGTATGTATGCGTGTGTGCGTGCGTGTATGTACGTGCACTTACTCCTTCCACACCGTTTGAGCTAGAGACTTGAAATTTGGTACAGTTATAGGTCTTAGGGTCCTAATCAGGGTAAGAGTCGAAAATTTTTCAAATCTCACCTCTGACGCCCCCCAGGGGTGAAATTATTTAAAGGCCAATCACATCAGCTGGGCAGCTGCTGTTCTCTGTGACATAGTTATGATGTCATAATACCCCCTCCAACGGACCCTGCATTCGCTCAGCTCTCTGCCCCTCCCCCCTCCAACAGACCCCGCACTTGCTCAGCTCTCTGCCCCCTCCCCACCTCCGACGGACCTGAGTTGGGTTTGGTCGGAGGGTAAGTGAGGTCGGTTTTGGTCGGGGGGTGAGGTGGGGGTGTCGGGTTTGGTTGGGGGGTGAGGTGGGGGTGTCAGGTTTGGTCCTGGGGTGAGGTGGGGGTGTCAGGTTTGGTCGGGGGTAAGTGAGCCGGGGGTGTTGGGTTTTATCTGGGGGGGTGGGAAGGTGTCAGGGTGGGTGAGGGGTGAGGTGTGGGTGTTGGAGTTGGTCAGGGGGTGTTGGGTTTGGTGGGAGGGTAAGGTGGGGGTGTTGGGTTTGGTTGGGGGGGTGAGAAGGGGGGTCGGGGTTGATCGAGAGGTAAGTGAGGTGTGGGTGTTGGGTTTGTTTGTGGTGGTAGGTAGGGGTGTCAGGTTTGGTTGAGGGGAAAGTGAGGTGGGTGTGTCAGGTTTGGTCTACGGGGGGTGAGGTGTGGGTGTTGGTCAGGGGGTGTTGGTAGGGGGTGACGTGGGGGTGTTGGGTTTGGGCAGGGGGGTGAAAATGTGAGCCGGGGTTGGTCGAGGGGTAAGTGAGGTGGGGGTGTCGGGTTTGGTCGGGGGGTGTCAGGTTTGCTCTCTGCCCCCTCCCCACCTCTGATGGACCCGAGCAACGCCGGGTATTTTCGCTAGTGGTCAATAAATGTTATCTTCTGTAGTCAAGTGCATTTCTTAAAAAAATATTTTTCTTGCCTATTGACACATGGATATTCATGCTGATATTTCATTGAGTATACTACCATATACAGCAGTTTGAATTGATTGCTTCTGTTCTGGAATTTAAATAAAGTAGATCTGCTGTCATTTATTGTTATTATGCCCCTGATATCTCGGACTTAGGTTGAGTGATTTAGAGACCACTATCTGTCATCCT
Organism: Sternotherus odoratus; assembly: GCA_032164245.1. Lineage (NCBI taxonomy): Eukaryota > Metazoa > Chordata > Testudines > Kinosternidae > Sternotherus > Sternotherus odoratus. Next base: position 76,457,560 of record JAVMKO010000005.1, read on the forward strand.
TTGTCACTTTCTGTATAACTTTTGCAGTTTGTTTATAGATAATTTTTGTTTTCTGGTAGTAAACCTGTCAGACTACTACTCGAACCTCTCCCATGGTTATAAAGCTTATTTACGCCTTTTGGAGTTGCAGGTATACTGGTATCTGATATGCTATGTCATACTGTATGTCCAGATGATATACTCCACTGAAAATGGTTGAGGATATTATTTTTGTGTGAGAGAGAATTTACTACCCCTCAAGTGTAAAGGTGGAACTAAAGAGTTCTGAAACCATATAATTCCACAAAAGCTTGACAGTTTTATTTGTAAAATACAGTTGCAATTTCCCATGAGTCATTTAAAACTCAAACTATATCATAAATACATAGAGCTAGACTTAAGGAAACTGTGCGCAATGACCTCCTCTAACATTGCTAAGGTTTTCCTAGGAGCTGAGTATTTAAGAGGTTATGTTGGAATGGGGATTTTATGAAAAGGGCTCATAGGGTTAGCAACCTACAAAGCCGATGTTTTGATCTATTGAATTACAGTTCAGGTTTTTGTTAGTCATTGTTAAAATGAACAAATCACTGTAACTTTCTGACTCTTCCATTTTCAGGATTTTGGAACGCTATGTTCAAGATCAGATTCCCGGTGCAACAGTTGTAGTAGAGTCCATTGGTGCCCGCAGATTTGGAGATGGCTTTTCAGAAGAGGATTACTCCAAATCTGACTTGATGGTCTATGCAATTGACCCTCAAACAAATCGAGCTATAATGAGGAATGAACTTTTTAAGTAAGTATCTAAAATCATCTGTCACTGATGTCTGTTCTCTTGATGCCTGTTTTGCATCCCACTAACTTTATTTTCCTTCAGTGCCTTGGACTTCTGCTGATTTACAACCTTCAATTCCATTCTTCCCAAGATTCTTACACATCACTGGAAAAATGTGGTGTTTGTGGGTGCCTCCTGCTGCTCATTCCACAAAGACAAACCCTGTGCCTTCAATGGATTCATGGAGGAGCTTATTATGGAGTGGATTCTCATGGAGCTTTTCTACTCTAGTTCAGGGGTTCTCAAACTGGGGGTCGCGACCCCTTTGGGGGTCACCGACTGCTCCCAGGGGGGTCACGAGCTCCCGGCGCTGCTTAAAAGCCACCGAATGAATTAATTACTTCCGCATTAATTCATTCAGCGGCTTTTCGGTGGACACACAAGGGGTCGCGCCGCCGGGCTGATCAAGAAAAAAGGGGTTGCGGTAAAGGTATGTTTGAGACTCGCTGCTCTAGTTAAACCGGTGCTCACCGTTTTGGCCGGGGGGGGGGGGGGCGGAGGGGAGAGGGTAGGACAATCCAAGACTAGATAGATAGTGGTTGAAAGTCATTACCATATGACAGTTGTTCATTGCTATACGTTAAATGGCTAGACATTTATATGTGTAGTGAAAATATGCTCAGTCTAGGATAGGATCTACATAGGATTAAAACAAAATTATAGGGGTTAAACCTTCATGCTTCAGGGCTGAAGCCAACCACTAACTAATGGGGTTAGGAAAGAATTTCCCCCCTGAGTAGTTTGCGCCATTGCTCACTACAGGGTTGATGCACCTTCCTTTAAAGATGGTACTGGCTGCTGTAGTAGGAAGAATATGGCAGTAAATATACTAGTCTAATCCACTGTAATCATTCATTCACATTTCTAATTCAGTTCCAAGTGGGTGAACATTTGCCAGCATCACAAAATCCACCACAACTCTTGGCTTATCTTTGGGAGTCTCAGAAGCCAAAAACTAAATGGCATGGAAACTAAATTAGCTTCCCACTTCTAGACATGGTATCTCTAGGTAATGTCTGGAGTAATTTATGGGACTAAATGAGTACCTTAGTTTACAGAGATGTCAGTCTATCACCTTCTGTAAGCACAGTGTTCAATCAAAATGTACATATGAACAAATACATTCCTTCTCTGTGCACCTGCAGAAATCACCCTCTTAGACTTATTACTTTTAGTTTAGTTTCCAAATGTATTTCCATGAGCATTGTATTTGTATGAAAGCAAGGAAAAAGCTTTCAAGATCAAACTGTTGTCTGCTGTTCCAATGGTTATTTACCCTGACTGTTAAAATGTTTTCACTTATTTCTAGTCTAGTTTGCCGAGCTTCAGGTTCCAGCCATTGGATTTTGTAGATTGAAGAACTCTCTATTATCTAGTTTCTGTTCCACATGTAAATATGGAGGTGATCAAAGCACCCCTTAATCTTCTCTTTGATAAGTTCCTTGGATTTTAAAGGACTGGAAAACATGTCTTATAGTTAATCATTCTTCTCTGAACCCGCTCCAGTTTTTAAACATCAGACAACAGAACAGGGCACAGTATTCTGACAGTAGTCGTTACTATATCAATTCCAGAAGTAACATAATCTCTATAATCCTGCTTGATATTCCCTTGTGTAAACATCCAAGTATCTTGTTAGCCCTTTTAGAATCATACTGGGAGCTCATAGTCAGCTGATCTTTCATCACACCTCAAAAATCTCTTTCAGCATATGCATCCCAAGATTGTGCCTCGCATCATCAAAGCATAACCCTCTTACTTTCTTCCTAGGTTTATAACTTTACATTTATTCATACTGAAACTCATATTGTTTCCTTGCACCCAGTTAAGCAAGGAATCCAGTCTTCTTCAATACTCTTGTGATCAATAAGGGATAAATATATGATCTGTCTTGGCCTATGTGCTGTCTTGTGAGTGCACAGTAAGTTTATAAAATCTATTTGATGTATAGCAGCAACTGTATCAAAGTATTTCCTCCACAAATGACTAAAAAGCAATGAAACCATTTAAACTATTCAGACTGAAAATATCAGCATATTTTAATTACAAGGGTTTTTTTCCCATTTATTAGTGCACTAAAAGCATTGTAATCCATAGAAAATTCTCTTATAGCTATTTACCTTAAAAATATCCTGCATTTAAAAAAATCCACCCATCTGAGCCCTTGTGCAGTATGCCATGTAGTGAATGTGTATGGTTGAGTTATGAACCCCTTAAAATAAGGGTTTGTAAAGAAAATGTTAACAGAATCTCAACTGAGACGGTGTTAAAGTCTCCCAGTAATACTGGCACAGCTGAATACTTGCATATTCTTCATCAGCACAGAGGACATCTACCATACAGCAGTGACATCTAGTGTGCAAATGAAGACTTAAAGGTCTAGTCTCCATTATGCTTGCATTATCAACATGCAGGTTCTGTTGAGATAAGGGTAGATCATTTTTGCTAAATTACCAAAAATAAATACATTAACTGAAAACGGGCCAAAACATTTGTTATGAATGTTAGTAAAACATAGTAAAAAAAGGAAAATGTTATTCTAAAGACCTTTGGTGGAACTTTAGAAGGAGTTGATGGATCAATGAATGATTAATTTTTATTGCATTATCAAAGTAGTATTATGGAAGCGCTGCTCATGTTTCCAGGGTTCATGCGTAGCTGAACGTTGCACATAAGCAAGGATTCAACCACATTGTTGTATATGAAGAAAACAGCATATCCTCTCAAAATTTTAGCACATTTTAATTTTTTTAGAATGAACATTCTGAGACTTTGCAGGTAAAAGTTAACTAGTTTCAGTTCAAATTAATTTAAAAAATTGGTCCTGTAAGAAATTTAGCACTCAATATCAGATGATTTCTGTATCTCAAATGGTCTTAATAATGTAATAACACAGACACTTCAAACTCCCTTTAGAGTGCAAACCAAATGGGATTCATATGCATTGCAGATGAAGGTATTTTTGATTCATGGTACCATTTTGCATTACTGTTCATAACTTCAGCGTGACTCCTGAGGAATAATTTTCTTTTTTACACTGAAGACCATGTGGAACTGTCATTTATCAAAATGGCTGCCAATGCCCGTTGTTGTCAGTGAGAGTTTGGTCAGAACCAGCCCACAATTAGGTGACCATCATGGCCCAGAAAAAGAAATTCTGTCAGAATTTGAGTTTTAGGCCAAAATATTTTGATTTAAAAATGAGTTTTTTTCTGCGAAAAGCAGATACTCTTTGTGGAAATTTAAATTTGTAGTTTAATCAAAACCACATTTTTTCATTGAAAAACAATTAAGTTGTAAAAAATGTTAACAGCCCTATTCCTGTACAATAAGTGGAAAATAAATTAATTGTGACTCTCAATCACAATTAATTCCCTGGTGTGCTCCTAGAATAGCATAGCTATATGCTGCACCTTATTCTAATCAGGTTACAAAACTAGGACCTGGCCCCTAAACTAAGTAATAGTATTTCTAGTTTCAGCAACATTTATTTTGCTTTTTTCAGTGTATCAAAATACACCTGTTTGTTAATTTTGGTCCAAAATTATGCTCTCTTACACTATTATACCTCTGTATTTACTGTACATTTCGAGTAATGACAGTAGAATGTAGTCCCTGATAATTAAGTCTAAATCATAGTTATGTCTAAACCTATCCTGGCAAACTCCTTTGTCTATTTTTGTACCTCTGTTGTTATAGTTTTCTAATGGTCAGAAGCCAGCAGTCCAGAATTTATAATGTTAGTGTTGGTTGTGATCAAATTGTATTGTTATCTGATGGCTGACTTGATGACATATGTAATAAGAGCTAATAGGATATATCCAGTGTGTAGTGGACAAGGTTATTTCAATTGCTTTCTTGGTGAAAATCTCAGCAGAAAGAGACAGGCTTTTGAGCCACACAAAGCTCATCTTCAAAAGCTTTTCTCACTCATCAACAGAACTTCATTAAGTAAATGATACGTCATCCATGTTGTCTCTCTAACATGTTGGGTGGGACCAACACTGCTATAACTACACTGCATACATTATACTATAGTCGTATTACTGCTTCCAGAAGAGGGTTGGAAATATATGGTGGCATGATGTTGATTTAACACTGATTTTTGTATGGTACATTCTCTGAATAAATAGAAGACTCAGTTTACGTTGATGTCAGACTGGCAACTTTCATGAGTCCCAAACTACCTTTAAAAATATATGATAGTGCTCTACTTAATGTAGTTAACATATTATAAAGATTGTGGGCATTTTTTTCACCTGTTCCAGTCCTTTTGTATGCCACTCAGGAATCTGGATACAGCTGCTCAGCTAAGAATTCCATTGAGCACTATCAATTAACTTGAACAGGTTCCTGCATCAGCCATCCCCCACCTGGGCATACAGGGCATTTTCCTAGTTTTCTCTAATTTACAGTCAATGGAGCAGGTGTGGTTTGATAATTTTGGCTTGCTGATTTCCCCCCAGCACCAAGCAGATCTTGGGACAGGAAAGAATCTGGCCCAATACATAATATGCTTTCTTGGATAAATATCAAATACTCAGAGGCTAAATGATCAGCCTTCTTATGCAGAGAAGATGTAAGAATAAGATCAAAAGTTATTGAAAGGCAGTGTACAGGCATATTCCCCATGGAATGGAGAATTCCTTTTAAGGAGTTCCTTTTAATATGAGGGAAGTGAGGTCAGTCGGGGTATGTTTAAACATTTTGGAGTGAGCCTCCCAGCCCAGGTCAAAAGACTCAAATTAGTGGTTTGTGCTGTAAACATAGCTTTATAGCAGTACTTTGAAGTTTCAGCTGAAGGTGGAGCTTGGGCTCTGAAACCTAGAGTGTGTGCAGGGGGTATGGGACGTACTTCTGCTGTGATTTAATATTTACCTGGTGATTTGTTGTGGCTACTTTAAGTTTCACCAAAAAAATCAAGTTCTACCATCTTCCCTACAAAAGATGGGGCGGGAGTGGGGGGAGATTTCTTAACTGTAAGAACAATAGGACAATAAAACAGACTGTCTAGGGAGGTTGTGGAAGTTACTTTGCTGGAGGTTTTCAAAAGCAGGCTGGATAGCCATCTCTCTTGTGTGGTTTGACACAACAAATCCTGCATCTTGGCAGGAGGCTAAACTAGGTGACCCTTGCAGTCCCTTCTAGCCCTATGATTCTAGGATTATCAAAGTTTAATATTATTTCTGGTGAGACTCTGTTAAGGATGTCATGGGAAGTGTTCTATCCATCTTTTCATTTGCTGGTCCAGTTGAGGCCTAATCAGTGCAAAGTAGAGTGGAAGAATTATCTCTTGTGTCTTGCTTACACTGCTAATACAGCCTAGAATTAGGTTTGCTTTTTTTCAGTGTTACACACTTGACTCATATTTAGCTTGTTATCCACTATGACCTCCCAGATCCCTTTCCACAGTACTCTTTCCTAGGCAGTTATTTTGATTATATCTGCATCTGGCCACCTGCGTTCATTAATACGATGGATGTCTGTGTTCTAATTTTTCATTTATTTGATGATTTGGGCTGACTTTCTGATGGTAACATAGTCCTCACATTCCAAAACCCCACCCAAAGTTTGGAACGAGTCTGAAACAATCAGTTCTTCAGGACAACAATGTCCTTTCAGAGCTGTTTTTGGCTGATATCCATCATGTTGTCTATACGAGGGTTATCTAATGATCCAAGGAGCTGTATTTAACATTTTAAGTATTGTATGGGGTTAAGTCAATCTCATGCCCAACCAGGAGGACCAGAAAACTTTTTTTTTGGGGGGGGGGGGGGCGGCTGGTCTCTGTCCTTCAATCTGTCATGTTTTTTTAACCCTAAATCCCATTGAAGTAGTTCTTGGGGTCATGGAGACATACAGGTGACCCCAACACATCAGGGTATCAGTCTCTAGAGGAGATTAATAATATTAAATACATCAATGATAATGCTGAAAGGGGTTATGAAAGAACAGTAAGAGTCATAAGTACATAAAGATGAGGCATATACTATAGTAGTATATACAGAACATATAGTTATTAACTCATTGAACTAGTAGATAGAATTAACTAGGTCTGCTGTAATAGTTTTGTTTTGTAATATTGAAGGTTCTTGGATGGAAAACTGCTGGATATCAATAAAGAATTTCAGCCATATCTTGGACAAGGAGGACGTATTCTGGAAATCCGCACCCCAGACGTGGTGGCCAATGTTAAGAAGCAGGCACAAGCTGTAGGCTACACAGAAGGGGCATTGCTTGCTTTGGCTGTCATAATCATCCTTTGCTGCATGCCTGCTATTTTAATAGTTATGGTCAGCTACAGACAGTAAGTACTCCACATTTCTTTGTCATTGGAAATTCTTATCACTTATAAGAAAGTGTTTACAAAGAAAGTCTTACTTACACTTACTACAAGGGGAACTATGTTTGGTAGCCCTGAATACTGATCTGCATTGAAAGCTGTCCCACACGGACAAACTATAGTCTGGTTATTTTTAATGGTTTTAGATTAGCAGCCGTGTTAGTCTGTATCCGTAAATAAGATGAAGAACACTTGTGGCACCTTAGAGACTAACCAGTTTATTTCAGCATAAGCTTTTGTGAGCTAAAGTCCACTTCATCGGATGCATAGAATGGAACAGAAGTAAGAATGTCTGCCCCCTCCTTGTGCCTTTATGTATATATATATTTATATTTATTATAAAGAAATGATGGAGTAATTATTTCAGATTATAGATTAAATGAAACCAAAATCCTGAATCCAAATATCTAACATGTGAACACAGATTGCAGTCTGAATTTCATATCTAGATTTCCCTTTATCATGCTTCAGCCACAACTCTGGGTCCATATATGCCCAAACTATTAGTAGCTCAGTATATGAATCGAGATTCAACTTTTATATTGCAGGGAAAATGAGATGACCCAAAATTTTATTGTTACTCTAAAGTATGCGGCAATTGTTATTTTTGATTTTTTTCAGACCTGTGAACTACTTGGTTCCAGCTGGGACTGAAGTTCAAGCATCAAAACATACTGTAGAAAGGTTGCTCTTGTTGTATTCTAGCTCTTTTTGAATAGGCAGAAATCTCATGAGAACATAGTCTATAAGGTGCTACAAGACTCTTTGTCACTTTTGCGAATCCAGACTAACACGGCTACCCCTCTGATATTTGCTTTAGATTTCTCGCTACATTTAATGAATTCAAGCATTTTAAATAGTTTGGCTAACAAACGGATAAACATCTCAACTTTTGGGTGCTCATCTGACCCAACAGTCTGAAGTTCTCTCACTAATACATATGCTCAATTGGAAATTGAGATCATATTTAACATTTCCCTTTTCCTTTAAATAAAAAATAAATAAAAAGTGTCCCTATGCAATCTCTGAGCATCCTTCCAATTATTTAAAATTACAAAAACACAATTCAGTCAGCGCACATCTTCCACCAGACAGTAATTGATAATCAAATACTAACTTATAAAGAAACCAATGCATGTGTATTATAATAGATCACTGGAATGTGAATATTATTGCAGGTCTACAATATGGTGTAATTTACCAGGTGAGATTTTAGGCTTATCAGTCGTGCTGTTCCTTCCTACATGGTAACTGGGATAGAACATAGTACTGTTTATCAATGCCCTGTCATAAGCAACTGCAACACTATCATGAGTTGTACTTATGATAGGGCTAAATTTGGCTGTATCTCTGTCCGTATTCATTATACATTATACGTGGCTATCACTTTGGGCTCCAAATGATAAAATCAAAAGCAATCTTATGTTTTACAAGTGTAAGTTGAGTAACAATTCTCTTTAAACCTGTAGTTCTTGTAATTTGGCATTTTTAATAGCTGAGTTAGAATATTTCCTAGAGATAGGGACAATCTGCATTCTGGTGGTTTGTGTTATAAATCAAATTTGCTTAATCTTTTAAGGAGACATCACTGCATGAAAGAACACTAGTATGCCCGAAGACATGCTTAATAATCACATAAGAGGAGTAACTGAGTTTTATAGCTATTTTTAAATGGCTGATATTTGTTTGAGTAACATTTATATCTGAAAGTTATCAGGTTTTTGTCTTAAAGAATAAATCCTCCAAAAAGAGTCCATAGGTTTAATCAGCTCCTGCACTAGCCAGGGGCTCTACCTGGGGAGGATAACCCTAAAGCACCTCAGGCAGTCCAGACTGGAGCCCTTCTGTCAGGATTGAATAGGGAGTGTGTGCTGAATAAACGCAACTTCCAAGTTTCCTGTCCACACTCCTCTCCCCTACCAGTTTTTAACCATTTCCCGTCAGGGCAAAATATACCATTGAGAGCCCTGTACCTCAGAATATGCTTCCAGAAAATATATCCCTATGTTGGATCATGTTTCTTGAGTCATACTGTGGTTAAAATTTTCATGCAGTACATTTTTATTGAACAAAGTGTTAAGCTCTCATTAGTTTGCAATGTGACTTCTATGTGATTTTTTTTCCAGGAAGGAAAAGCAAATTGCAAAATTCCCCTTGACATCTATAGGAACAGAATCAGGTCCCAAATACATCAGGCTGTTTTAAGGAATCTATTTAACTGCCATCCATCTAAAGTCACAATTTTGTTGTCTACTGGTATCATGTACAGTTGGACTTTATATTGAACCACCACAAATACATTGTTAATATTATGAAAAGTAATTTTAAAAAATCATGTAGACTGAAGACAATATAAATTATTTCCATCTTAATATTAACCTTACATTCTATTGAATTGCTTAGAAAACAAGTTCATTTTTGTCTTACTTCTTAGCACCCCTTTTCCAAAGCTGTTTAATATAATCTCCCGATTAGCAATTCTGGGAAACTAGTTCAATTTTGCCACTTAGCGCAAAAATTATAGCTGTATAAATGTAACTGTCACACTCAGTGAACATATAATGGAAACATTAAGACTTGCTTGATATTAGAACTCTTTTGTGTGTAGTAGGTAGTTTTTCAATACTTTCCAGCTCAATGATCAACTAACATCCAAAGAATTAATTTTACTTATTACATTTTTAAAAAATAAGTTAAACTAAATGAGTTTTACATTGCTTACTTTTAATGTAAAATTATCACTGTTAAAGCACAGCTCACTGACTGCATGTATTGCTTGTAAATAATCTAATAAATTATCATTATTATTTTCTTTTAAGTGATGCTTTGAAATTCACTATCTAGGACGAACCAAAAAAACAATTATGAAAAATATAGTTTGAATTAATCATAGCAAGGATGGCATATTTCACATAGAAGCCAAAATGTAATTGTGCTTTACTATGAAGGACTGTTTCTTTAATATTCGCCATGTTAAAATGAGGAGGCAATTATAAAAATTACTTCATCTTTAATATTCCACTTTTAAACATCCTAATTCATAATTTGATATCCACATCTTTAATCAATGTTTTTTTCAGATTCTGTGTAGCCCATAACTGATTTGTTCCCCTTTAAATTCATGTTTATGGATGGTAGTTGTATAACAGTCTCGCAGTCACAAAAGGAACTAAATGATTTTCAGTTACTTAAACTTAATGGTTCTTAAATATGTCATTACTTTTGCAACTTAATATGTAAAATGACTGTCACTCTTAGTTTATTATTAATATAAGGTTCACTATTTCAGATAACTGTTGTAAATGGAACACTTCTAACATGCCTTTTTCTCTCTCTCTCTCTCTTTCTGTTGCATAACAACAGATTTAAAGAGTAAGTATTTACTTTTAGATTTGCTTCTTACACCTTGTTTAAGAATGATAATGACAAATCAATATCTACTTTTTATCATTCTACAGGAACAAAGGCCATTTGAAATTTAAGGGAAGTAAATTTATTGGCCGTGAAAGGAAATCCTTCATATAGTCAAACTGTAGAATGCATTGTGATACCTGAGATCTTTTTGTGGATGGATTTAAAAAGAAACTTGTTAATTTTCTGACCATTCAATAAAACATTCAGTTATGTGCTAAGCTTAGGTAATCAAATTTCATGTTGTTTGCCTGCAGACAAAAGAGGATTTTTTCTCCATTGTACAGCATTATGCAATTAACCTAGGTGCATAGGTTTAAAGATGGGATGCCGTCTTATAAAAGATCAGGTGTTGGCCAGTGTCATAGACAAGATAGCAGGTTTGGTAAACCAGTGGTATGCTCTGAGTTTCTGCTTCACTAAAGCACATGGAGGGGGTTTTAGGCCCATGCTGAAGGTGAAATAATGCTTCCACAACAACAATCTCTCTTTTTCTCTGTGAAGAATTTTCTCTTGGGTCTGTGTGGGATCTGGAGGCATGGAAACATCCCCTATTTCATTCATGACACTAGTGAAGGTTATTTCTGGTGAGAATCAATTCTATGGGTGCTCCTAAGAAGCCACAATATGTTTACCCCGGCTGTCCCTTCTACTCCAGGAACCAACTTGCCTAATCCAGAAGCCAAATTTGAACTTGGAACTGTGAACAGATATGCTGAAGAAAACACAATAAAATGGGAAGGCTCTGCTTGTGTAACCCACGTACTTCCTGGGCGTGGTGTTCTATACCAGTGGTGTGCAAGACCCCCCATGGGGGTGCATGAGACCCCTCCCAGGGGGCCACGGTGTCCTGGCACTGCAGCGGGATCGGCCCAGGGAGACCACTGAAATCTCAAGCGGTCTATTTTTGTCCCACGGAAATGCCACTCAAAGTGGAAGCTTTCTATTCGACGGCATTTTGGCGGACATACCCCAGGGCCGCAGACGAAAAACTTTGAAGAACGCTGTTCTATCCCATCTAGTGGATTAATGAGTCTGCTGTAAAGCCTTAGCCAAGGGGCCTATGGCTTTTAACTCATGCAGTAAAGGCGCATGCATTTAACTCCAGAGGTCCCAGGTTCGATCCCTCCAGTCAATAACCGGGGATCCGTCAGTCTTACACTTATATAGAGCACAGGATAGAGCAGGCGGATCTTATCCTTTGTGCTGTTTACATTTCTGTATCGTATCTTTGTGTAATTTTGTAATCATTGGGTGATTGTTCTTAACCAAGATTTTAAAGTGGTAAACCTTAAAATAGGATTATAGTACAGTACCGATGGGTTCCATGGCTTTGTGTGGCCTTTTAATGTTTATGCGATGTCATCAGCAGATATTGATTTCCGTTGAGGTGAACATCATGATTTATTGATCCAATAGATAAATGTTCATTGAAACATGAAGTCAGTTAGCCAAATTCATCCCTGGAGTAACTCAAATTAAATAGAATTGCATCAGGGCTAATTTAGTTATATAATTATATACTATAAATAGTTATTGATATTATTATTTAAAACTAGAGTTCTAAAGGATAAATGAACTCAGTTATTCAAAAGAAACAATTATTGGGTAATGCCAGAGCAGTTCAGGGTCTGAGAATTTCACACTTGAGTATTGTTAATTTGGAGGGGTAAAGGGAGGAAGGTTAGAGTAAGAGCTTGGTAACTAGTTACCATCCAAATCTTTTCAGCCAAATATCAGAGGATTTTTTTAATGTAATAATGCTGAATATATATATATATATGATTTTAGAACTTCATTAAATGACAGCTTAGCTCCAGGCACAACCGTAATATAAATGTGAATAATAATAATCATGATTTATTTTGAAAAATCAAGGTAGTCTGTTGTACTCTATTCCGAACTAAATTTCTCTCAGTCCTGTTACCAGTCACATGGTAATTATTTGCTCTTTCTCACCCTTACAAATGAGCTAGAGGGCTTGAATTTATGGTCTACATGTTGACTAGAGCTGGCCAAAAAAAAGAAGTCCCTTCCCATCAAAAATTTCATGTTTTTTCCCTAAATAATGCAAATATTTCTGCAGAAAGAGATTCCCTGAAAAAATTGGTTTCAGGATATCCAAAATTGAATTTTCAGGCTTGTCAGGTGCCCATCTAGAAAACTCTTGTGAATTTAATTTTCTGCCCTGGTTCTCTGCCTCAGTGGAGCTCAGCCTCCTTGCCTTACCTCCAAACCAGAACCAGGGCATTCAGCCTCTTGTTACTTTCACTTACTGCCTGCAGACAGAAGGTGAAATTAACTAGAGCTTTCCGGGTGGCCATCATTTCGATTTTCTTGATAGATCATCAACATTTTTCAACAAAACTGAAATTTTCATGCATAAAATTTCGATTTTACAAAAAGGGCATTTGGAAAAATCATTCAAATGGGAAATTGTTGACCAGTTCTTATGCTGATAAAGGTGTTACAAGTCATAAAAATTACATTTTATAAATGTTTAAATTAAAATGTGATATTAATCAACGTCAATAAATGAGGGGCTTTGCCAAACCAACCAGTTCACCACAGACCACCTGATGAAAACCAGTATTGTTAAAGCTTAATTGACCTCTTAGTCAATTAAATGTAATTGCTAATGAATGTCTTATTATTTCATGATGACCAAGTGGTTTGGCAATTATATAAAAGTGGATGATAGTATTTAGATACCATTTGGAGCTCTGGCATTCCATAATGAAAGAGCAAGCGATAGAGTGATATACAGCCAAAACAAATTGCTCACAGGATTACCTTTCTTTGAATACAAAACCAGTAATGTTTGAGGAACTACCATCTGACTAGTATGTCAGCCCATGTATGCTACAGAATATTTCTAACACCCTTTCTTTCCCTCCCTGCACAACCTACCAAAGGAGGCAAGCAGAATGTGCAAAGACAGCAAGAATCCAGATGGCCTTGCCAGCCGGCAAACCCTCAAGTAGTGCTGCCAATAATCTCTATGAAGAACTTGGTGACAGCACCATGTAAGTATTCATTGGGATTCATCACTAAAATTGTTAATGAACTAAGGCATAAGTCACATTTCTGAAATGTCTTTTATTACAACATATTTGAATAGACTTTTCTTGATGAGGGTATATTCCACAAATGACTGGAGCTTCTTAAAAATCAAGAAAATAAATAAGCGGGCTGGAGACTCAGCTGTGCTACAGTCGCACAAAAGAGACAGAATAGTCAGCTGGGATTTCTCCAGAGGATGTGAAAGCTCTCTAAGTATAGAGTGGAAAGCTGTTCATTAGACATTGCTAGAGCACACTGCACTTCAGTGTTTTGGGGCCAGCACAACAGCCCATATGTGCTATAGCAAGTTAAAACAGTCCAGTGGCTGCTCTAGTTTGCATCAAGGTTAGGGAGCTTGAAAGGTGGCAGAAAGAATTTACTTCTCAGATGTACTGAATGCAGCTCTGGCACACTTGAGAACTTGGCCCAAAATGGTGTTTCTTCCAAGCTGCCTGATGAATATCTATATATATAAAAGTCAAATGGTTTATGCGTGTATGTATGCGTGCGTGTATGCGCGGATGTATGCTTACTCCTTCCACACCGTTTGAGCTAGAGACTTGAAATTTGGTACAGTTAGAGGTCTTGGGGTCCTAATGACCGTAAGACTTGAAAATTTTTCAAATCTCACCTCTGACGCCCCCCAGGGGTGAAATTATTTAAAGGCCAATCACATCAGCTGGGCAGCTGCTGTTCTCTGTGACATAGTCCTGATGTCATAATACCCCTTCCAACAGACCCCGCACTCGCTCAGCTCTCTGCCCCTCCCCCCTCCAACGGAACCCCGGAATCCCTCAGCTCTCTGCCCCCTCCCCACCTCCGATGGACCCCGGAATCCCTCAGCTCTCTGCCCCCTCCCCACCTCCGACGGACCCGAGTTGGGTTTGGTCGGAGGGTAAATGAGGTAGGGGTATTGGGTTTGGTCAGGGGGTGAGGTGGGGGTGTCGGGTTTGGTCAGGGGGGTGAGGTGGGGGTGTCGGGTTTGGTCGGGGGGTAAGTGAACCGGGGGTGTTGGGTTTGGTCTGGGGGGGTGGGAAGGTGTCTGGGTGGGTGAGGGGTGAGGTGTGGGTGTTGGGGTTGGTCAGGGGGTGTTGGGGCTGGTAGGGGGTGACGTGGGGGTGTTGGGTTTGGGTGGGGGGTGAAAATGTGAGTCGGGGTTGGTCGAGGAGTAAGTGAGGTGGGGGTGTCGGGTTTGGTCAGGGGGGTGAGGTGGGGGTGTCAGGTTTGCTCTCTGCCCCCATCCAAAGGACCCCGCACTTGCTCAGCTGTCTGCCCCCTCCCCACCTCCGACTGAGCCGAGCAACGCTGGGTATTTTCGCTAGTACTTTATAAATCTCAATCAGAAACCCCATTTGATAGACTTCTAGGTATAAAATATTCCATTGGCTAACGTTTTTTTCTTTGTAAATCTGAAGTAATTTAAATGTTGAAATTAAACATAATGGAGCAATGAAATAAATTGTAAAAAAAATAGTAGTTAAAGGAAAGAATCTTTTTATCATTATATGTTGGCAACATATTTGTAGCTGGAATGTGTCTTGAGTCTTCTTTTCTAAACAGGATGATATAACCAAAGTCATTGGTCTTAATTTTCTTACTAAGAAAAGGTGAACTGTACTCAGGCACTGATGTAACTTAATTGTAGTCAAGGGACTCCATGCAGAAATCAACATAGTATGAACAGATCATAATAGCACGGTACAGGGAAATGTTTACACATACAATATTTTTGCTTATATGCTAATGTCAGAAAATATATATCACTTTTGTATTATTTTAAAAGACTAACATTAAGATGACAACACTCAAAGAATAGACTCCATAAAGTATTTGTGCATAAGGGAATGTTGGTGCTATCTAGTATTGGCTGATTTTTCTTCTATTTTGAAGTCACTTTTTTTTCCTTAATCAGAGAGTTCATGTGTGATTATTTAAACACAGTGTCTGATTTTAAATTTGTGAACAGAGACCCTGTACATTACTCACTGAAGGAGGAGTAGCTTCTCTTCCAAAAATTAACCACTGATTTCCCCCCTCCCCCTTGGCATTTTGTGCCTGTGAATTGTTACTGTTTGGGTAGCTGAACGAAAGAAGTATGTTTCACAGAAATACAACACCCACTGAATTTAAAATGTCGTTGTATGTGAGTTCTAGGTCTTGATCTAGGTGGGACTACTCATGTCTTTATAATTACACCCATAATTACACTGATGTACTTTGCTGGATCAAGACCCTGGTTCCTTAAAGTGTAACCCAATTCCTGTGAAAGTAAAAGGAAGACTGCAATTCACTTTACTAGAAGTAAGATTGGACTGGTTACAAATGGGCACTGAAAGCCTTATGAGTCTGAATTCTCCAATCTAAGTGATGTGCTCTCAGCCAGGCGAAGACTAGGCCTTAAAATTTGTGGAAAAAATTGCACTTGCAAAGTTTTGCATAATCAAAATGAATTCCAGATGCAAATCTGAATCCTTGCGCCTCTGATTTAGACACATTTACTCAGATTTGTAACAGCACTGCAACTAAAAGTATACCTTTAGCAAATACAGATTTTTCCCTGTGAAAGGGACCACCATCTGTGGAATATATATATATCCCATTGGAAAAATGACAAGAAAATATTTCCACAACATTGAGATATTGATCCAGGAATCTCTAATAGAAGATAGAGATATAGAAAAATAATGTAAATCAGTGCACTTAATTTTAAAAAGAAAATGTTTTCAATAAAATTTAAATAAAAGTTTTTTCAAAAATCTGTGAAGTTTAACTGAATCCAGTCTTAGATCTAAAGGCAACAATCTACCTCAGAAAAGCAATCTTCAGGGAAAAAAATTACAGTAGAATATTGTAAACTCATTTTCAACTTAAAAGTGAATTATAATACAGTCGGACCCTGCAATACCGCGACGATCGGGATCCAAAAATACACAATCGCAGTAAACGTGGGATCATGGTATTGTGGGGTCACGCAACATCAAAGTGTTGCACCACGCCGCCATCGGGAGCCCTGCACACCCCAGATTATAAGTGGATTCACACTATAGCGGGGTGCAGTATTGCGGGGTTCCACTGTACTACATTTAAATTGCTAAAGTATATTATAATTTCATGCATCACTTTATTTTTTCTTCTCAATTATTTCTTGAATTTCCAAAAATTTTCTTAAATACCAAATAATAGAAATTTAAGAAAATTGAAAAGCTTGTCTTTATTTTTCATGCCCTTCAGTAATTGTCCTTTGTCAAACATTTTCTTTCTGTCGTGTGGTCTTATGTCTTATTTTCTTAATTTGTTTGGAGGGGGCTGGGGGATTTTTTTGTGGGTTTTTTTTTTTTTTTTTTGGAAAGTTAAGTTGAACTAAAAACTTTTTTTTTGTTTAAAATCTGTCTTATGTCTCTTGACTTCCATTCTTTCTCCATCTCTGGATATATAGGCATCAGTAAGTAAACTTACTTCATCATGCATAATGTTTGTAGTCAATAGAAACTGTAGTTGATTCTTCTATGCTTAGCTGATGTTAAAACCGTAATTAATTGCTGTTGATTATCAGCCTTTATTTTACAATGGTGTACTACATGGAAGACATTTACTTTTAAGTGGAAAGATTTGTGCCTCTCCTTTAATTTTTCTTAATCATTTTGTACTAAGTAGCGATTAAATACAGAACTGTAATCGCTGAACTTGAATAGTATTATTTCTAAGGATCTCTAGTCTCAGCACCTACACTCTCTGGTGATTGGTGCTCTCCAGATACCTAAAACAGACTGATAGATAAGCAGGTTTCTCAAGTTCACATTCAATCAGAACCTTTTCATCCTTTACCCATAATTTCTTTTTAGGCAGCCATCACTGCTCTAGTTTGCAGAAATATGACTTCAAACCAATCTGATGCAGTTCCTGTTGGAACAAAGAGACAAAAGATTGTTTTACAAATATTATGGTTTCATCATAAAATCACTCTCTAGAGTTTTCATATAAAAATAGTCTCGCAATCAAGCAGCTTTTCAAATAATCTGTTCTCACACATATCAATAGTATATCAGTTTGTATGTACTTTGTATTTGGAAGCAAAGTGGATCTTCAGTTAACTTCAGGAATCATTGATTTTTCCAGTCTCTACATTTGAGAATCCATATGATCACTAAGATAGCTGAGGAAGCTTGTCCAATATGTGTAAAGGCATATTGTTTAAATATAAGATAATGATGTAAAATAACATATCAAATCCCCATAATCAAATACTTATTAAGTTCTAACACTACTGGGAATGTAGACCTCCTCTGTAAGCGATAGTTTCTGAGATGCATTCTGTTTATCAGTGTTCTTCCCTGCACTGGGGAGACTATCCTCTCTGCTGTAGCCCTTTTTAGGGTGCCACATACTCCCCACTGTTCGTCAGCCCCATTTAATGCCCCAGGTCCTTTTGGAAAAAAGTATGCTCCCAAGTGTGTGTGATGGGAATAGTCCTTATATCCCATGAAATGATTCCTATCTGCCACTCCTGCATCTCTACAGATAGATTTTGAGAGTATAGATTTTCTGTGTACATCAGCTTCCAGACAATTCAAGAAATAAAATAATTGTATTATAACTTTCCCTTATTTCCTAAATGTATATATTTTTGAGCTTTTATGCCCACATATTTGCAGGTGCATCTGTGTGGCTTCTTATTTTACTCTCATTCAGTACTGTTTAAATGTCTTTTCCTCTGTCTTGAGTGATTTCTCACCTTGGAATGTTTAACCATGCCATGGTAAATTTCCCTTAGACTAATTTTCATGAAATTTCTTGTTTTTGAAGGGGAGAAAGACATTCCAGAACACAGAACTATTTAACTAAGCACTCCTAGCACTGTGTCCTGCCATTTGCATTAAACATTGTACAATACTGGGGCTTATCTAAACAAATAGTGTGCTTCAAGCTGGGGGTTGAAGCTACAGCACACTGGCAATCTGTGCACTAATTTTCTGTGTAGACTCTACAATCACATGCTAGAAGATTTGGTGGGGGTTTTTTTTAACAATTATTTTTGATTAAAAACACCTGACCCAGTTTTTCTTAAACTTTTTTTTTTTAAATCAACTTTGTGTAGCAACCAAGCCTGGAAAATTTCAACTGGAAAGCTGAAAATATTAGACATTTATGAGTTACTGAAAATGGAGAATAGAAAGGAACTCATAGGCAGCTTTATTTTACAATGTAGTTGTCATTACTATTCTAGCTGTACTATAGCTGTAATTGATATGCATATAGGACTATAAGGTGATAGAATAATAAGTTGCATAAATATTGTGTAGCATAAACTGTTACTAATGGGGTGATCAGATAGCAAGTGTGAAAAATCGGGACATAGGGTGGGGGGAACTTATGTAAGAAAAAGTCCCAAATATCTGGACTGTCCCTATAAAATTGGGACATCTGGTCACCCTAGACAAAATATATGGAAAAATGTGATCAAGTGTTTGTTTAGATCACTGTATAAGAGGAATTAATAATTGAAAGGGAAAGTGTAATTGTCCAGGAGAGAGAGGCCATGTGATTAAAGTTAAAACTCATTTATGTAGGTCAAAGCTGGTTTTCTTCCTCTTTTCTTCATATTCTTTTTCTCTAGAGAAGATGTAAAAGTAAATGTCTTACCTCAGTAGACTTTTATAAATATTTATTTTGGATGATATGTTAGAAGTAATGCTATGGCATTCATTTACATCATAAATTCATTTTTTTTCTCATGAAAATCTATGTACATGCATGTTTCCTTACATGTGATTATCTTCTTTTCTTTCAAGTCTTTTTCTTCTCTACCATTTCCAACAAAGCAGGGGAAAAAAGTCAGTTTTAGAAGAAGGAGACCGTCAAAGAGTAATAAGCAGCTTTGCTTCACGTGCTATTGAAGCTCACAAGCAGTCTAATATAAATGGATCGTTGAACAATAATCTTCCCAAATCAGCAAGTAACATTACATTTTTATCTGATGAGAACCCACTAACAACTCAGAATCCTTTGTATATGGAAGGTGGAGTTCAAGGTTCACCCAGCTCTTCATTGCTACAGAAGAGGAAAGATGGTTTAGACAGTCTTTCACCTAGAAGATTAGCCTTGAAAGATGCCCTTTTGGGGTGCCCTTTGGGAGGCATTCACCGTGCATGGACATTACCAATTCGTATTACTAGGAGACATGTGTCTGATGCTCTAAGTAGGCCAATTATCATGGATCCAGTTCAGTGGCAACAGGAAAGACTCAAAGCAGAAAATGAAAGAACTGACAATCAGAACAGCAGGGTTGATATTAGCAGTCCAATATTTAAAAAAATTATTGGCACCAAGTTAACTGTAAAAGAGAAAGCAAGACAGTTTGAGCAACAGGCTTTGCAGGAAATGAAACAAGTGAAATCCTATGATATGAAATGTTCACATTCACCAGCACACAGCAGTTACCATGAAGAAGGAGAAAACACTCGAGAGCTGTCTCCTGAATGTCTGCTTGCTTCTCCATGCCATCTCTCTCCTTCTTTCTCTTCTTTGACACCTTCCACTGAAGTAGTTGAATTTCAGTCTCTTGCAGTTCCTTCAGTAATCATCACTCATCATGACGGTCCTGAAGAACTTTCTCCTCCACCAACTCACAAACCACCAACTCCTTCTTCTAGGATAAAGAGACCAGTTTGCCAAAGTTTTCTGGCTGCTCAAACCAAAGTGGAAGTAACAGAAAGCATTCCAGATCCACCCAAAACTCCCCCTCCTCTACCACCCCTGCTGCCACCTCCTCCTCCAACTCCTCCTCCATTGCCACCACAACCTCCATCTCTTCCTACCATTTCTCTAGCCCTCTCCTCCTCATCTAGTCTAAGTACCCAGCACCTTTCCCCTATAAAGCATACTAAGTCCCCGGCCAAACAGCTACCAGTATCCTTACAGGCCACAGCACCTGAGCCACCACCTCACAGGGAGCTGAAAGGGATTCTCAAAAATATTCACAACTTGGCAGATATTGAAAAATCTGTGGCCAACATGTACAGTCAAATAGACAAAAACCACATTCTACCCAAGCATATATGCAAGCTTAAACCAATTGCAGTATCCGAACTGCCAACTACAGAAACTGTTGCTGAGCACAGCCAGCAGAATGGGAACTTGAGCTGTTTAGTTGAGGAACTTGAAAAGCGATTTCCATCCCAGTCCACTGCATTATAAAATAACAGATTTTTTTTTCTTGTGTTCTATTTTGCATGACATGGCTACCACAGTACATGTTATCTCCCTCATATGTTCCATAGCTAAAGTACTTCCACACTGATGAAAGAATTCAGACTTTTTTCCTCTTTGCTGTATATTGCTTTTTGTTTGTTTGTTTTGTTTGTTCCTGATGCTAAACCTACAGTCCATTTTCTTTGCCTGATCACTCATAATTTTGTAATGTATAATATTTTAAAGGCAGTTCTGTCCACTCTGCATTTTACTGTTTTATTATGCTGATCTATGTTCTTTGTCTGCTTGCAAAAGATTCATGGGGGAAAGTGTCCCTTTAAAACCAATGAACTATAAGTAGCAGGCATATGTTGACATTGCTTTATTCTAAACACTCTGCATTGTTTTGTCACAAGGGTACTCTAGTGTTGTAGGTTATGTCAATAAGCAAGGCAATTATCCTGAAATACTGAAGGCATCTCTTGCTTTACCCATAAAGTGTATATCATGGGAGAACTCTTACTTTTACTGTAAAATGTTGGATGTCACAGAATGCAAATGATGCTAGAAAACAAACAGCAATATCAAGACAAGGTTGTGACAATAATGTATCATGTCCTTCTATAGGAAATTGTATAGCATTCTTCTCTGGTGATGTGCTATCATCTCACTGTTGTCTTTGTAGGTTTAATAATGGTTTTTCTAGTTATTTGTCAGTCAACCTTATTGTCCTCTTTTTTGTTATCTACATTAGGCCGCCCATTGCTTTCTTTATTCTGAAACTTCATATTGTAGGTCTTCACTTTTGTAAACCATTTAATGTAAAAAGTGCTTGTTAATTTTGCTTGTTCATATTAATTAGATATCTCTTTAATCATATTTCATGCTAACTTGCTAAATATTGGTGGTTATTTCCACCAATAACATTTTTGCATATCTTTTAATGCAATAATCATTCTGATCAGTGTCATAAAGAAAAGGTTTAACAAGTGTCTGTAAAATATGTGTATATTTATATATGGGTAGCATTAATTTAAATTAAACCTACACTTAAATATTTTGATTATATTAAATTAGCTTGTCCTTTGAAACAAATAGTAAGTAAAAAGAGGTTTGGGATAAAACATTATTGTAAGTTTAGCTTAGTGCTCAGTTTTATTTTTTTCTCTTTTGCCAAAATCCTAGATAATCATGTTAAAACTGACACTTTAGAGAATTAAATGCAGTGGGGTGAGGAGCCAGTATTTAAAGGAAGCGATGATAAAAACTTAAAACCTGTCCATGAGAAAATGTTATCTGTTCTAAGCAGAAAGGTAATTATAAGGGTACTTAGCTAACTGCCCAGCTTTTCCACAGTACGTGGTTTTCTTTTCTTTTCACTACAATTGGGACAAGTATGGATGTTTCAATCAGAAATTGCTGAAGGTAGTTTTTCTTTTTTTGTCCCAGAGCCAAATGCTGTGAACTTCATCACATAAATTCTGCTGATATAGACGAAATACTCTATGCCTAATGTAGCCTCCTTGCACAGTGGGTGAGATTTTAGGTCCAATGCATGTAATGAATAGCAATAATAGCCAAATGTGTAGAGAACATGATAATCAAATTTTTGCTGTAACATAGGTTTAATATTTTATAGGATTCAAGTGTTTATAGTAATTGCCAATGGTGCTAAATTCTCAGTGAGTAGTACAACTGCAGCACCAGCAGTGAGTTTCCACTCACAGCCAATCAGACAGCAAGCAAGAAGTCTGTAAGGTTTAAATCTAAACTAGATGTATACCATTAATTCAGAATATGTTGCTGGAATAATCCACAACACTAAGGTGGCACTGATATGCCTCCAGAATACCAGACATTCCCAGTACTACTGGGAATGGCAGGGGACCACCCTTACCTGTGCAACCCTGCCCTGACAGTGTGTGCAAGGTCACACCAGTAGGGGTGGAGCGGTGCGTTCTTCAGAATGGCATCTACCATGCATGATACTGGATGAAACCACATTTGTACAGGATGGGACAAACCAAAAAAAACCCAGGACTGTTCGGCTTAAAACTGGCCTGCCTGTACAACATTACAACGCTTTGCATTCGGTCAAATGTGTATGCTGTATTGCAGTAATTTACTGAGTAGATTTTTATATGCCCTGATTCAGCAAAGACTTATTCAAGTGCTTAAGTTTATACAGTGAACAGTGCAAGCGAATTCAATGGAACTAGTCGCAGTACACAAGGTTACGCACATGTGTAAGTCTTTGCAGGATCAGGGCTAGAATTCACTTAAGTGAAATATATTATATAGATAAACATGGCCTGATTTGCAGAAGTTGCATTTAGTACGCAGAGGTCTCAACTCAGACTGGGGCTCCGTTGCACTACTATAATACACATAATAATAATAAATTACCGAAAAGTTTCCAAAATGAATTTCAAAGACCTTGAAAATCAAGGTTGTTATTGTTAATCCCATGAATTTAATTGTCATGCTCCCTGGGATTAGTTCCTTGGGCTCGACTGTAGACTGGAGATGTGGTCTGTATTTTCTGTTTTTTGTACCAGTTTACCTGTCTTTAGGATCAATTGAACAAGTGAATTGATTACATAAGTGAATACCATTTCCTGAACCACCAGATAAAAGAGGGTCCACAGTTCTTCCCATACTCAAAGTTGGTTTCTGGCTTCATCATCCCCTTAACTCTCAACGTTTTTTCTTACTTAAAACAAAATCTTAAAACAGAATCATAGTTGTTGTTTTTTAATTTTCAGGTTCTAAGGTACGTAAATAATCAACAGTATGCAGTTGGTACGAGATCTATGTGATGGCCATGCGGAGCAAAAATGGCTATTTTTTATATGTTTAGAAAAATTATTTCTTACTAGCTTTGAACTGAGTGAAATTTTTTCTCTCAAAAGACAAAAAGTAGATAAAACAATCCCTAATTCTAATTTGTATTTATGGTGTTTTGCTTTTGCTTTTTTTTTTTTTTTTTTTTTTTTTTTTTGCTTTTAATACAAGCATAAATAATCTTAAACAAAATAAAACACTCAGAAGGATTAAAGTGGATAGATAACTGCTGGGAAAGACGATTCAAAATTCCTTCAAATTACATTAGCAATATAGAGCAGTGGAAGGTTAGAGCATTTGTGCAAATAACTTCATTTTCTCAATAATCTTAACGATAAACACTAGTTATAGAAAATAAGTATTGTGTATGTTTTGGCATTAGCATACATCATCATTCATACTGTTTCCCTTGTTTTACTTTTTTTACTAAATCAAGGGCATCTATCAGATTGAAAGCCATGGAAAACAGATGGTACTTTTTATTCAGACATTATTACAGATCCTTTGGGGGAGATTTTTAAAATTATTTAATAGGAATGAAATATGTAGTTTCACCTTGGACTTTCCTTTTATAATGGAAGCTTATGGTGTAGAGTGAAATACCAAGAGAAATGAAAGCTAGTAGAAAGCTTTTCCTTCTTTTTTGAAAGTGTCAAACCATTAATAGTAGAGAAACATTATGAGCAGTTCTCAAAAAGCTTGATTATGCAATGTGGGTGTATTCTCAGCAAATTGAATTAAAAAAGTAAATAAGTATTAACTTACTTTTATTACTTGCACTTTTAATCTATAGTGTGTTGACCATGTAAGAGCAATTAAGTTTTAATAGGCTTGCTTATCCTTCTTGCAACTCAAGACCTTTAATTTCTAGAGATGGTTGTAGGCTACAAGGAAACCAAATACAGTATTGCTCAAGTAGGCATTGGAGAGTTGAAGATCCTATTTTGGTGATGAATCCTCACTTTATTACTTTCTTATCGTAGGGACAATTGCAATATTTTATACTGATAATCAATAATGTTCTGAATATTAATAAAAATCTTTAGTGATATTAAAAATTGAGAGTTTCATTCGGTTCTTTAGTTTTCTCTGAACTGTAATTAAATGATTTTCCTGGGCTGCTGCCTATGTACTAGTTTAAGCTCAACACAATTTTGAGTATTCGCCTTCTCTATCTCAAAATATCTTAAACTTTCCTTTTATAGCAACACTGAGATATAAATGCTGTTCAATATTTTTGCCTAAATCATTCAAGGTTCCTGGAACGAAATGTGAAAGCCTGAGAATTGACAGACATAAGAGCATTTTTCCAGTATACGAGTGGTTCACTGAATATGAATTAAAACCAGAAAATATTCCAATAATGCCTGTGGAAAAATAACCATAGATAGCTGAAAGAATATAATGTCCATGTAAATACATTGAGGAAATGTTAGGAGATGTATAATTTTAATAATAATGTTATTAGCAAAAATTAACAATAGAAGCTCAGGGCCAAATTCTAGCAAGTCCTGCATGGGTGCAGAAAGCCCAAAAACAAAATAAAAACTAAGTGTCTATCAGCTGCAAGAGGGAGCAAAACAGAAAATTCTGCACCTGCTCTGTGCCACAAGGAGGATCTCTGGCAGGACTCCACCCTCACTGTTGAAAAAAAAAAGAATGGATGGGCCAGGGATATGACCAGTGGCACCATGCACAGTGTGTGTGCTGCCTGTCCCCATCCATATCCTATTCTACCCATTCACTGACTCTGAGTTACTGGGACTCTGTACGCAGCTCTAACCAGCACACCGATGCAATACTCTTCCTCAAAGATAGTTGTGTAAGTCCAGGAATTTATTTTGACTCTAAAGACACACTGATTTTGTACTCGTAGATGAATATTTATTACCACGTCAGTAACATTTCCAAGGACATTGTTTTTCAACCTCATTTCCATGAAAATAGTGAATAAGAACTACATCTTTATATATGTTTAGTGATGTGTACTAATGATATGTTTTTCTTTTTCTGAATTTAGGCGAGGATATACACAGCAAGAGGTAAGGCTATTCCCCAACTATATTATTAAACCAGTGTGATAACAGAGAATGCATAAACTCCTATTTGCAGCGCTTTTTCATCAGCTGTTTAAAACACAGAGACTTTCTTTTCAAATATGTTAGTTTAATTGAAATCTTAACAATAAATTGAAAAATTGCATTAGTATACATTAATTTTCTTAAAAGGGGAAGATTGATGGGGAAAGCTGGGTCAAACCCATTAATGTCAGGGCCTGCAAGAGCAGTGTATCCAGCTTCATATTCTCAGTACCCTCTTTGGCATCTGCAAAATCATTACCTTGCTATGATTTGCTCCTTCTGCAGAGCTATATTCATGTGTCCTCTCTGATGGGGTGAATATAGCAAGTAGCAGGACTTCCTGTTTTTTCCAGAAAGGCTTTATTTTGCCAAATAAACTCCAGAATAGCACCTTACTGTACAAATAATCCAGTTGAATTCAGTGGGACTATTTGCCTAGTGAGATGCTACCATCCTTCCTCAAGAAGAGTAATATCTGTCCCTAAAGTACAATGCCTTATGTGATGTGCCTTGTAAATTACAACACTCAAAGTAAGTTATAAATAAGACCTTCATTTTTCCTGGGGTTTATTTAAAAAAATTAAAAGGGAAAAAACAGTAAAAGCTGAAAATAAAGGGCAGTGGGTAGGCAGGAGGGGTGCTCAGTACTCACAGCAGCTGGGGCAGCCTTCTGCAGCAGTCAAGAGGATCTCAGCTGCCAGGACCCAGCTCTCTGTGGTCTTGCTCCCACAGTTCTCTGAGGAAGTAAACGGGGCCATGCTGAAGGGCTGGAGTCAGGAGGGAAGTGGAAGGTTACAACCTGTGAGTACTGCCCTCCCTACCCACAGGCATAGTTCATTTCTGACCCGGGTCCTTGAGCGTGGCCCCATCTGCTTCCTCTGAAAAAAAATTCCTGGATCCCAAAAATGTGGAAATCAACCAAACCTGAATACTGACAATTTCAAAAATCCAGCAATTACTGGGGGGAAATCAGTAAATATTGATAAGGAAGGATCTTCGTTCAAATAATTTGAGCCATATAGTAGTCAGTAGTGTAATTGCCACAAATGGGCTGTGTTTAGCTGTGAGGTAGAGCAGGATAATCATACATCATTGTCCTCTATGCAGCTTTCAGTTGCTCTCCCTCTGATATTAACATGGTTTTGTTATCTTATACACCATGCAGCAAAACAGAGAATATACTTTTTAGCAATTATGTGGTTCCACCAATTACATAAAACTATTTGTCTTCCTCAGATGATGCAGTGAATAGGGTACTAGAGTGGAACTCCGGAGATCTAGGTTCAAACCCAAGGGTAACCACAGACTTGGTGTGAATTTTTTAAATCTACTTTATTCCTAAATTCCCTAATTGAAAAACGAGAATGATACTTCTCTACTTCAGAGAGCTATTGTGATGATTAAATATATTAATGGTTGTGAGATGCTCAGATACTATGGCAATAAGTACCCGAATACATAGAAGACAGCAACCACAGAGGAAAATAAAGAGGAAGTGATGATCTTGTGATTAAAACACAGGACAGACAATAAAGATACCTGAGCTTTCTTATTAGTTCTATCATAGGCCTAGCCTAGACTAGAGAAGGGGATCAATCTAAGATATGTAATTTCAGCTACAAGAATAACGTAGCTGAAGTCGACATACTTAGATCCACTTACCACGGCGTCTTCACTGTGGTAAGTCAACTTCTGCCACTCACCCATCAACTCTGCCTGCGCCTCTCACGGTGGTGGAGTACAGAAGTCGATGGGAGAGCACTCAGGGATTGATTTATCACATCTAGACTAGACACAATAAATCGACCCCCAATGAATTGATCGCTACCCACTGATCTGGCGGATAGTGTAAACATATCCATAGACTTCCTATGTGACCATGAAAGAGCCTGTGGAAGCCATGTGAGAGGAGTTCCGAGGAGTAATGTATAATCTCCTATACAAAGGCCAGAGGCCATTGCGGGAACCTCAAGATGCCTATAGATTTGCCTTCCACCTATTCTGAAGTTTTTTAACTTGCACAGTGAATTATCTGCTTTTACTTAAGATTAGAAAATAATTCAGAAAATAATTATCACATGACTGGAAATTAGATTGTACAGTAGATGAAAGAAATAACAGACTGTAAATTGATTTTACTGCAATCTGTACTTATACGGTGCTCTATATACAATGTATCCAAAAATTATTCAATGAGTATTGAAGTATTTGGCCATTCTGAAATTAAAAATACGGTTAGAACAGTGTTTGGAGGCTCTCCTTCAGACCTTTCAATTTCAACATGAATTACCTCTCTACTAGCTAGCACTGTCTGATTAATCTTTCTGTTTCTAATTATTTCTGTCAGCAACAGCAATTACTGAGACCCTCTCTTCTCAGACCAGAGGTACTATTTTTCCCCTGTCTTTCTATTCTGTAACTTTAAAAGCAGCCTTTACAGTATTTTCAGATCTAAATTTCTATTTTCCAGGTAGATTTTTCTTCACCACTGAAAAAAATGTTTATTTTATAGAAGAACAAAACCCTGATATTTTTTAATTCCATTTATTTGGTTTGATTAAATATGAGATTTTCTGCCTCATGATATTTTTCCTTGGAGTGAACTCCCACATCTTTCAGTCATTACTGTTGACTTCAGCCCCACCAACTGCAAAGCTTACTAGCAATTTTTTTTCAGATTAATAAACAGAATAATTGTATTGCTATCACATTTTTATCTAGTTTCTCAGATGCCAGTCAGTTGATCATTATTACTTCTAGAGATGAGGTGAGAAGATTCCTTCCCAAAAATAATAAAAGTATATTGAAGGATCTGGATTATATCTTTGATGCTTTAAATTAAAATCACTTGGACATGATATTGCTTCCAGTGTAATCCACAGAACAACTCCCATTAACTTCAGTAGGAGCAGGAGCAGGTCCTTTGGGTTAGACGCTTGGTCCTGATAAACATGCTCCTCACTATATTAGTGATGCAATGCTGACTTCAAGCTGGCCAGTATGGCTAGCCGAAGATTCCTGTGGAATATGGGAACCACCAGTGAAATAAAGCTGATATAGTTGACGTAGATGCTAGGTTGGGAAAGGAGCTGGCATGACTTGCCATAGAATTCCAACAATCCCTGGAAATCAGACCAACTCCCAGGAGCCACTGGAAAAGAAAAAGGAATCTAGAACAGCTCTGAGGCTGCTCTAATTTATGTAGTGCCGGACTTGCCCCCAGGATCCCTGGTGATCAGGGGAGTACAAAAGTAGCAGATAGTCACCTTCCCCCCCCTCACTCCAAGTTTTGACCCCTTTGATTTCAAAAAGACTTTATTGTCTACCTTGCAAGACAATAATTTTCTCTGTAACATCGCAAGGATTGTGAAGATTTTTAAAAGGTAAAATGGTATTTTTGTATGACATAAACAAAATCATGCCATCTGATCCAGTACTGCCAATAATAATTGTTAACAAATAATGCAGATTGTATCAACAGGAGACATGTTCTGAAGTACAAATACTGTAAAGAAAATAGTCTCCATCTTAGGCTAGGAGTGCTTTTTAACAGTCCTATGGAAAGATATGGGGCATGAAGGCAAGAAATGAAAATTCTTGAGAAAAGTGACAGTATATTTGTGATGAGTCAGTTATGCTGAGTAAAGCTATTGTAAATTACATCTGAAAAATATTTTTCCCCCACAGAAGGATGTGCAACTTTTACACACTTGAGTCTTTGCTAATTGTGATAATTCTAGTGCTATATCATTAAAATAAAGCATTTATTGTGCCTCGTGGCCTTAGATTACTGATGTGTCGACTGTAGTTTCTGACAGTTTTTTTCGGCCCCACAGAATCCTTTTGAATTATGATTCACTAACATCTCAGCTCGGGCATGAGAAAAAAATAACATGGCCACCTGAGAATGGATTATTGAAATGACAAGTGGTAGTAATCAAAGGCACTGACTGTAGTTCTTGTCTTTTTTTCCCTTTTTTGTACACAATTTGTAATACTCTTTTCTGCATTCCTTATCACCATCACTGTGTGTTTAAGTATTTCCTTCAGTCAGTTTTCTTTTTTGGTTTACAGGAGTTGTCTATGGAATCCGGCATTGATCCAGGCCAAGAATACTATGGGCAAGATTACTACAGTTATGAACATGGGTATGGTCTCAGTTTTTCTAAGTAACTTTGCAAATACAGCTTTTCAGGCTTAGCATTTTTATGATTTCAGCATTCAGTTTGGAAAATTTCATTTTCTTCAGGATTCTAGAAAAAAATGAGGATTACGTTTATACTCTATCTGCAAGAATGTATACACCATTGCAACATATGGCTTAACCACTTTTCTGCTCAACATAATAGGTCCTCCCTGAACCTACTGTTGGGAAGGTTGGGAAAAAAAACATGCTACCTAGGCCACTATAGTGATGAGGGAAAAATTTGTTCCCAGCCCCCATAAAAAGGTGTGACTAGCACAATGCCTCCTACAGCTCCTAACGCAACTGGATATTAGCATCTCGAGGGGACGGGAGGTGGGTGCTGCTGAATGGAGAAAGAGTTCCAAAACCTTTCGCCCTCCCATTCCCAGGAGGTGAGTCACTGCAAAGCTGACCACTACCCACCTTTTTGCAGCGGATTGTGACCTCCTTCTACCCCTCCCCCCTTCACTCTCCCAATAAAAACAGGAAACGGAAGCAGGTACCTGGAAGGAGCTGCCCAAACTTGGGAGCTCTATGATTAATCCAGGATACCCAATAACTTTGGCCTGATCCAAAACCTGCTGAAATCTATGAGAGTCTTTCTGTTGACTGCAGTGGGTTTTCAATTATATTCTTAATATCAGCAATGTCTCAGGGAGACTCTTTCACTTTAGGGTAAGTGTGTGTGTGTGTGCAAGAGAGAGAATACAGATAAACATTGACACACACATACTAAACACACAGAATAACTGAAGTCAACGGTCTCTTTTCCAGGTATGAATTGCCTCAATATGGGAGTCGTCGCCGATTGTTATCTCCAACTGGAATGTATGACGAGTATGGTGAAGTGGTTGTGGAAAATGATGGCAGCTACTATTACAGTCCACATGGATCAACAGCTGAAGGAGAAGTAAGTGTAATATGCTCAGTTGATTCCATTTTGTAATAAGGGAGTATCTTTTAACATTTCCAGGTTTTCTTTGCATAATTAATTAGTGCATTATTTTTTGCACACACTAGCTAAACAAATTTGGACTCTTCCGAGCATTAGGGATCCAATAAAACCCGGTTGAGATTTTCAATTGTGGTGATTGGTGATATATCAAGAAGAAAATTTCTTTTCCAAATAGAAAGAAGGTTTTAAGATCATGGTTTTCATGTCATCATCTCCTTTCCTTTTTTAAGAATTACAAAGCTGCTTTTAATCTACATAGAGCTATTTTCCATTAAATCATGGATTTCTTGTACAATATGAAAAATATATAACCTCATATATGATTATATTCCTAAAAAATGGTTTATTATATTACTTATATCTGCACTGATTATACTGAATATAACTGGCTATAACTGATTATCTGCAGATGAACACAATAGTTACTACAATAATTTATCATAATGCTTGGCAATGGAGTGTAAGGAAAATAAATAAAAATGTCCAGTAAATTCTAGAAAAAAATCATATGAAGTTGTATGTTTAAATTTAATGTTCAGAAATAGTAGTCTGTAGATAGAAAAAAATGATAAAAATTAGTAAATAAGTTGTAATGGTTAAGTCAGTCTTTTGTACCATAACTGAGTAAAATCACTGGGAACTAATTGCCCAATCTAGAAGTTAATTTTCTTCTATCAGTCCCGGAAACTTTGGCAAAAAAAGCTATATGATAACAGGTAAGCTGGTTTTGATTCCAGGAAAAATGTTTCATGGTGATATTAACTCTTCATTCTCTTCCTGCTGAACTATTTTAGGATAGCAAGTTTTCATAATACCTATCTTTTAAATTGTAATTAATTCCATTTTCATAATTGCAGGGGATGAGTCGAGGCAAAGGTCCTACAGGCAGAGGTATAAGCCAAAGAGCAGGGCATCAAATTGAAGGTAGCATTTTAGGTGGTGGGATGGATCTAAGAGATGGCTCTGAAAGAGAACATAGGACCAGCCAGGGGAAAAGGAAACTAAAAGCAGTGATGCAATTGAGTCGAATAGCCGTAAAAGCCCACAAACGAGAAGGAACAACTGAGTCTGCTCCTTCTCCATGGAAGAAAGCAAAGATATTTCCAATGATTCTGCAGAAAGTAAAAGGCAGTAGCAAAGATTCCAGTTATGCCAAGCTGATGTCAGCTCGCCCAATGGATAGTGAAGACAGCATGATTATCAAAGGAAGTTATTTCCAGAAATCAGCAGATGACAAACCTTCAACAACCAGAAAACTAAGTCATGTGCTAAAACACATTAGTGCTTCCAAAAAATTTCAAAAGCATAGCAAATCTCAGAGCTCTGTTAGCAAAAGTTCAGTATCTGCAAGTGAAAAAGGAGGGGAAGACTCTGACAGTCAGAGGGTGAGTGAATCTGAAAGAGATGAAACAAAATCAGGAATTTCAATTAATATCACAGAAAGTGAGCCAGAGGCTAGTGATGTTTCTGATGACTATGATAAGAAAAAAAGAAAATCTTCGGCGTCAGATGTTGATGAATCATCACCAAGGAGTAGTATCTCTGCCTCTCAGGCAGATGATAAAGACTATTTGAAAGTGACACTGGACCAAGATGAAACCAATGAAAGTACTGTGGACTCTGATGAAGAGAAGGAGGAAGATTTACAGGATTCAGTAGATGATCATTCTGTATCCAAATCAGATAATGAACAGGATGAATCACAAGATGACATATCTGAGCATTCTGAAGAGGAAGAAGATGAGGAAGAGTCAAAAAGTGTCCTTTCTCAAGTCTCTGGTTCTCAGAATAAATGTTCTGACAGTGATGAAGATGACTTCCAGTCAAAGGTATCCTCAAGCAGATCTGAGTATAGTGATTCCAATAGCAGAAGAGTTAGTGAAAGAACTAGCAGGTCAAGTAAGGGAAGTAAATCTAGTGGAGGAACAAGGGGTTCCAGTAACAGGTCAGAAGTGATTAATTCTGACAGTGAAGTTAGCTGTAAGGGATCAGTCAGTGACAGAAACAAGAGTTCTGGCAAGAGTTCTGGATCCAGCTACAAGGAAAAAATGTCCACAATTGGCAGCGAAATGGAAGACACAATAGAGGAGATATCAGAGGAAGATGAAAAATCAGATTTGGAGAAAGATGATACAAGCCCTGATGAGGCAGGTGACAATATAAGTGATAGGACTATGTCTGAAACATCTTCCATCAGTCAAAAAACAACTTCCAGTAAACAGAGCAAGATAAGAAAATCAGATATTAGTGTTGAAGGTAGCATGGCTGAAAGCACAGAAGAGATTGGTACAGATGCTAAGGATATGGAAGAAACTCTCAGTAGGAGTGAATCAAAAAGCCTTGAAAGTGAAAATAGTGTTACTTCCAAAGGCAGCAGAGGAACAAAGAGCTCAGTGAGTGCCACTTTTTCTATTAAAATGGATGCTTCCCAAGAATCAGATTTTCAAAGTTCTGATTCCAATATGAAAAGAAAGAATCTAAGAAAAAAGATTTCCTCAAAACACAGCGAACTTCAGTCAGATGAGACTCCTGATACTGCTGCATCAGAGTCAGAGACTGCTGCTGACTCCACATCCTTTTAAAAAGAGAGAACAGTAGGTGTACATTTTGCAGTAAGGAATGGTCTTGTTTGCTGTGCTCTCTGCATGAACACTACCGATTTGATTAAAGCATTAGAAACAAAATATCATCCAGTCTAGATACTTCAATTACACTGATGTCCATCAGGTTAAGATTAGTAAGACAGAAAGTTATGCAGATATCATTCTCAAGTGAAAATACTCAAATGTAATTCCAAGTGTGTATACATTGAAATAATTTTAATTCAAAAAGTACTAACTGGAAGGAATGCACTTTTTCCCTCTGTAAAAGCTTTAACCCTATAAGAAAAAGGTATTTTATTAGTAGTCCTTTAATTTACCCTTTTTGCACTGTGCAAGTCATGGTGCAAAGTATTATTGCATATTACATTTGCAGTAATGGCTAGCTTGCATATAATAGCTTGCATATAATAGGCAATTCATATTATAATATAATTTATATTTTATTTATGGCATTCAGCCAGCTGCCATAATGAGGAATAGAAATTATCATATCAATAATCAACATTTAGCACTCATATAGCACTTCACTACATGTTCAATTCTGTACAAATATTTACTAATCTTCATAATAATCCCTTGACTGTAGCTATTATCATCTCCATTTTACAGATAGGAAAACTAAGTCAGAGGAAAAGTGTCTTACTCTCTTGAAAACTGACACTGTTGCCATTGACAGTAAAAGCTCATGTCCCTATATTTGTAATGTTGAATGCACATTGAATCAGTTATCCCTTTCCTCTTAGTCAGTTCTTGATCCCCTAGATGTAGCTGCACATATATCATAGATCTTTCCTGAAGACTTTCCCACTGACCAAAAGATACATACCAGTATTAAAAAATGATACATATGTGTAAGGATAAAAAGGTAGAATAGAGCCCTGTAAGTAACTTGTGCAAAGTTTAGTTTTTTAAAAAGCATGTTAAGTACCATCTATTTGTACCCTGCATGATTTGCTGTTTTTTAAAAATATCCTTTCCTCTGGAGTGTGTGTGTGTGCATGCATGAGTGTGTTGTAGAAGTCCACTCCAGTATTCTAACAGTAGAACTCCGTGAATAAACATAGAGCTTTCACTATTAGCTCAAGAGCAATAATAGCTGGGTGCATTTTATATTAAGGAAGCAGCTTTCTAATGAGATTCATGGTATAAATTAAAATAATGTGAACGGGTTTTATGTAAACCACAATCAAAACGAAGTCACAACTCTGAAATTCAGCTTGTGTGATCGCTATGGAAAATATTGCATGTAGTGTAAAATCTGCAGGCCAGGTGTACTTCATTTTTACAGCAATGTAATTCTGTTGATTTCAGTGAAGTTACTCCAGTTTTGTACCAGTGTAATGGACTGGTGCATCAGGTTCTACGGAAA
Organism: Sternotherus odoratus; assembly: GCA_032164245.1. NCBI lineage: Eukaryota > Metazoa > Chordata > Testudines > Kinosternidae > Sternotherus > Sternotherus odoratus. Next base: position 76,492,417 of record JAVMKO010000005.1, read on the forward strand.
GGAATAATGTGGCATTTTTTTCTAATTAATCCTGTCAACATTTATCTTTGCCTGAGAAATTAGGACAATTTTGTTCCTGAAATGCCACTGTCATTGTTACTTTATTGTGAAATAGAAATGTCAAATGCTATCCCTAAGCTGACATTACAGTGTAGTATTCAGTATATTTACATTCTCGAAGAAAACTTCCACTGATTTTCAGAGTATTTACCACTTATTTCTGCAAAATTTTACATGAATAAATTCCAATTTCTGTTATAAATGGTAAAACATGTGTTTTATATTCCTATGTATGACCAACTGACAAATTGTTGCTTTGTCAGAATATGATTTTGGCTTACCTATAACATGATTTGCACAACACACTTGTTAAGCAAGTTTCTGGAAGGGGAAATCTCTATTGTCCAGCCATATTGGAAGAAGGACAGAAGACACTGGATGTTGTTTAATTAGGCTGAAACTGTATTATTACTAACTGAGAGTAACCAGCAGATAAGTGTCCAATGCAGGTAAATCCATGATTGATGCAATATTTATCTGGAGGGGCTTCTGTCAGCCCTCCCCCTTTTTCCATTCTGATCCCCAACCAATCCACTGTTGGTACCCTAATATCTACTCCTCCCTCTCCCCCCTTGAATGAGGATTAAGGTGGTCTTTAAAGGGAGGCTCCCTGCCGTGCCATTCATGGGCGCCCTGAATCCCTCCTCATTTCCATTCCTTTAACAAACACTTCCTTTAAATCCTTTACCAATACATTTATCTGACCACTGTATCCCTTTTATCCCTTTCCTATGAGGTCTCCACCGCACACTTACATAATAAGCTGCAACATCATAGTGTAACTTCCATTTCATGCTCACCCCAACTATACCCCCCAAATCCATTCTGAAGATGGGGGGGGGGAGAACCCTCTGCCTTGGCCAATCTGGCAGTGAGGGAAAAATTCCTTCCCAGCCCCCTGGAGAAAGGAGCAGCTAGCACAGTGCCCACCATGGATCCTAATATCTCACCACTTCCAAGGGTGTTGCTTGCTTGGTTTGAGCTTTTCCTGCCCAGCTTATCCCTTTATACTCTCTCCTCCCTTCCAGTCTGGTCATCTTGAGGGATGAATTGTTGTCCCCAGACTAACCCACCATAGTTCTCTACCTCTTAAAAAGGTAAACCCCTTTACCTAGCAAGCCAGATAACACCTTCCCCCTTTCGCTATCCCCCTCCCTCAACCTCCTGCTTAAGGTGTGGTGCAGTCAAGCCATGAAATCTCCAGAGAATCACCTTATTTTCATGGGCACACAGACTCTTTTATGATGGCTGGATGTGAATTTAGCAAAAACATCAAAATGGTTTTCTAATCTTGGAAGCTCTCTCGGAAATATGTCAGATTTTGCTACCTTTACCTGGTATCTACCTAAAATGTTGTTAAACAAGGGGTATGCAGATTTCTCAGTATTTTTACATCCATTGAGTAGGGGAAATTGTTTAATGTTGCAACATTCAACAGTAATAGCACAGTTAAATGGAAATGATCGATGTACAAATTACAATGAAAAGTTATAAAATAACAATAAAATATGTTAGGTATTTGTCTGAAACACTAGGTAGAAATACAAGATGAAAAAAATGTAATAAATTATGCTGTGAATTAATAATCTCTCCTTTGTTGTCAAACAGTGGGCCAGAAAGAAAAGGATCAAGTTAGTAGTTGATCCAGAATATGAGACCAGCTCAACTGGAGAAGACAGTGCTCCAGAATGCCAGAGGAATCGTCTTAACAACCCCAATATTCAAAACAATGTAAATGGCAACATCTATATTGCGCAGAATGGGTCAGTTGTGAGAACCCGTCGCATTTGTCTCTCCAATAATTTAAAAGTCACATCCCCTGTTAGACTGGGGAAACACTTCAAGAAATTGGACAAGCTAGCAGTGACACATGAGGAGAATGTCCCATTGAACACATTGTCAAAGGGACCATCTTCTAGTGACAAACTGAACACAAGACCGTCTAGTGTCTCATTTGCCTCCACTGCTAGAGGGGCTGACAACATAGCAACAAAGTCTGGGGGCCACAAAATGAAAAGCACAGAAGAACAAGAGTCTGTTGTTGATAATGAGGATATCAGAGAGCCCTTGGAATCACACAGCGATCACACACACTCAGAGGAAGAGGAGCTCTGGATGGGCCCTTGGAATAACGTTCACATACCAATGACAAAACTGTGACCTTTTTTTTAATTTTAATTTTTACTTCAGTTTATAATAAACTATGCTTTTTAATGTCACTGAGGAAAATGTATGGAATTTGTATTGTGCACATAAATTGTACACTTTGAACGACATGCTTTAAAGTTGAGAGACTTTGCACTCACATTCGCATCAATTAATTGTTCTTCCCAACAACACTTTTGACAGGCTCTCAGTTCACTAAACAATACTCAGTTAAAATTATCTTTTTTTGTTGGATCTTGATTTATTGTTTAATAAACAGTGAATTACTAAATGCACAGAAAACTTTGTCGACTTTTCAAAAAGTTCTATATGTGCCTAGCTTATTTCACTGTGTAGCACATGTGGTTAGATTATTTACATTTGAAAATTGCATTTTTATGATTGAGGGTTTGATTCGCATCTCACACTATAATAAATCAGAAATAAAGCCTTTGATGTCAATAGACCAGATCCTCACTTGATGTACATTGGCACAGCAGTATTGAAGTCAATGAAGCTCTGACAATTTACACTTCTTGAGGATCTAGCCCAATAGAATTATGATAGAACTATAAAGTGGATGTGAGACTAAAATTAGGTCTGCCGTATCTCTAAATATATTGGTTATATGACAGATTAACATTATTATATGGAAGATTAGTAGATTCCAAAGCCAGAAGGGATGTGTGATCATTTGGTCTGCCCTCCTGTATAACACAGCCCAGAACTTCCCCAAAATAATTCCCAGAGCATATCTTTTAGAAAAAGCATCCAATCTTGATTTTAAAATTGTCAGCAATAGACAGTCCAGTCATGGTGAGTTACTCTGACTGTTACTACCAGTTTGAATTTGTCTAGCTTCAGTGTCCAAGCATTGGGTTGTTATACCTTTCTCTACTAGGTTGAAGAACCCACTATTAAATATTTATTTTGATGTATATATTTACTGACTATAATCAAGTTACCCTTTAACCTTCTCTTTGTTAAATATATTGAGATTTTTGCATCTATCGCTATAAGGTATGTTTTCTAAGACTTTAATCTTTCTCATGGCTCTTCTCTGAACCGTCTCCAATTTATAAATATCCTGCTTGAATTGTGAACACCAGAACTGGACATACAATTCCAGCAGCAGTTGCACCAATGCCAAATATTGAGGTGAAATAACTTCTCTCTTTCTACTTGAGATTTCCCTATTTATGCATTCCAGAGTGGTGTGGAGAAAGTGAATAAGGAAGCATTATTTACTTCACATATCACAAAAAACAGGGGTCACCCAATCAAATTAATAGGCATCCAGTTATAACAAACAGAAGGAAGTACTTCATACATCATATAGTGACCTGTGGAACTCGTTGCCACCGGGGGTGTTGTGATGGCCAAAAGCATAACAGGGTTAAAAATAATAATTAGATTGGTGTATGGAGGATAGGTCCATTAATGGTTTTTAGCCAAGATCATCAGGGATACAACCTCATACTCTGATATCCCTAAGCCTTTGACTTCACAACAGGAGATGGATCACTCAGTAATTGCCCTGTTTTGTTCATTCCTTCTGAAGCATCTGGCATTGGCAACTGTTGGAAGACATTGGTCTGACCTAGTATGAAACACTGAGACCTATCAGTATGTTTTTAATCCATTTAATGTGTGCCATGTTAATTTTAATCTCATTCTAGTTTTTTAATCAAAACGTTGTGTGGTAACAAGTCAAACGCCTTGTGGAAGTATAGGTATATTAGAAAAGTGGAAAAGAAAATTAAATATAATAAAAATTGCAGAGGAGGGATGCTCTTGTTTCAATTTACCTGCCCTTAGTCCATTCATTTTTGTTATAAATTAGTTCATTTCCATCTTCTCTAGTCATTATGTCATTATTTCTTGCTTTAATTTTGTTTTCTTCCTTATATAGTCTATCTTCAGTTTTTATGTTGCATCAGTAATTGTTATCTTAGGGCTATATTCACCTAAATTAAAATAGGGATGACACAGAAGCCTGCATGAAAGAAATAGGCATACAAGGTAATTAAGTAGGGAAGGAGTTTGGGTTAAATAGAACAGTACAGTAAGGATTCCCCACCATACTACAGAACATAAAGCTGTGGTAAAGACAAATGAATCATACTGAAGCAAATGAATAGTGAAACTTTCTGAACTGTGCATGAAAGAATCTGTCAAGGGCCAAGGGATTGGGAAAACAGGAAACTTGTATTGGGTCAAAAAGTTGTAGTAGATGTATTGCTTCTAAAATTTATTATATGAAATATTGGCACCCACTTTTTTCTTCATTCTTAAACAGTACTCTATCATTTTAGTACAATATCTATGCAACTTAAACATGCAGCAGAGAGGTGTCACCCTCTGTATTCAGTAACTAATGCTTGGAAGGGGAGCCATTATCACTATTAAGAAAAAAATCCAATGTTACATTAGAAACAGAAAAAATGCTCACTGATAAACCATGTCTCGCCACACATTAATTTTTTTAGGGAATAGGATCAAACTGCATTTAGTTAAGAGACTAATATGGAAACTTTATTGAACAGTATACTGACTCAACATCAGCTTAAATTCTAAACCATGACATGCTGTAAGAAAAAAATGCAGCAGCACAAAATTTTATTCCATATTGATGTAGTAAAAATTCATTACAAAGTTTTGCATATTTATAAACTCATATTTTAGCTGTGCTAGTAAATGCATAGCTGCTGCTGTTTTGTCTTCCCTCCTTACACGTGTACGTTCTTTTCCAGGAGATCTCACTTACCTGCCTTTACAAACTCTTAGCATGTAAAGAGAGGCTGTATGTTCTAAAAATTCTGTTGTACTAGAGAAGGATTGCATCATTTTCAACCTGAGATTCAGATGTCCCTATTTAAGACAACATATTCTGAAAGACAAAAGTTGTCCTTGGCAATGTAAAATGCAGCATAAACTGTCAAACAGAAAAATAACTGCAGTGGATTTTTTTCCCTAGCCCTTTTATTTGATCAAATATGCAGTTAGCAGCTATTTGAACCTAACTTTTGCAGTTTAGCTATAGCCTTATGCATACAGGCAAGACTCATGGAAGAAAAGGATTTATTCTTTGAAATAATTAGTAAAAAATATGTTTTAATCCTGTGCAAAATATTATCTCACTATACCATTTTGCTTGTGAGGACAGTCCAACAGTTCACTTCATACTGATTCTACCTCTCTGCTGTGTCTCCCCATGTTCATGTATGTTATGGTTCCCTTCTCTCCATCACCTCAGACACTAGTATAGGGTGACTAGACAGCAAAAAACTGGGACGGGGTGGGGAGTAATAGGAGCCTATATAACAAAAAGACCCACAAATTGGGATCGTCTCTATAAAATGGTCATTCTACACTAATATGTCACACTTCTAGAAGTTTAACCCAGACCTACTACATCACCTAATAGCCTAACTCTGCAAGGGGCAAGGTCAGGCCCTAATGCTGAAAGGCAGCAATGCGATTGTAAGCTTCCTACAGTAGAAGCCTATCACTACCTGCTTCACAGTTTAGCACAATGGAGATCATTATAACACATTAGATATATAGTTTGACTGTTTATCAATGGACAGCAATAATATAAAACATACTTGCCTTGGGCAAAATGACTGTTGGTTCAGAGTTTGAGAGTGCTTTTGAAAACTGAATATTTTCCAGTTATTTGATCTCTTTGGAAGTACCAAATCTTATTATGAAATAAAAATGTAAACATATAGACAATTTCAGAACACTAGCAATAAGTAGTACAAGTATATAAATGAACAAATGATGGCCAAAAAAACCCTCTGTTTTCTTTTTTAATAGACTTCCCATATTTGATCCTTATCCTTTGCAGAGGAATTCTGAATGTGCCCCTAGAGGATGTAGGAAATGGAAAAGATAGCAAATATCTGGATTTTAGTAAATCATTTAATAGTGTTTAATCAATGCCACTTACAAAAATCACTAAAACTGGGTTTGGTATAAGCACTGAGAAGTAGATTGTGAACTGAGTGAGGGATAGCTAACAAGGGTAATAATCCAGCAGTGTATTTGGTTGGTGGGGTATGAAAGGTGAATCTTTGATAGGTCTGATCTTATTTAATAATACAGAGGATGCTGTTAGCAATGTGGTAATGAATGGCCACCCCCAAAGTAGGATGAGCTACAAATTCATATGAGGACAGGGACATATTGGGCCTGAACCAAAGCCCAATTAAATTGAAGTAAAGACTCCTCCCTTGACTTTTGTGGGTTTTAGATCAGCCCCCTTTGTGAAAATACAGAGAGAAAAGTAGAACTGTCAACAAGAAATGCTATTATATTTTCCAGTAGATATTGTGGAAATAATCTAAAATACAGGTATTCAGTAGAAGGAAATAACCTGGAAAACAATAGTGCCAAAGAGACCAGTTGTATGGTTGGTAAGCAGTTATTCTTCCATACTGCTTTGACTCTTAGAACACCTGCCTCAAACAAGTTTCCCAATCCACATTCCTCAGCACTTTCAAATTCCTCCTTATAACATCTTGTCTGGAAGAACAAGCAGAAAGGAAATAATCATGAAAAGGTAAGTGAATCATCAAAGATGTGTGTCTTCCTTTGTCAGTAACTGCACTATACTATTATTTTCACCCCCACTTTCCTTCCTTCCTTTTCTATGATGCTCATTTGTCATGTCATGATTAATTTAGCATGTACACGCCTTGAGGCAGGAGCTGCATGTCTGGTGGTTTTGTAAGGCACCAATCACAGTATTCAAAAAATAACAATGATGCTGACAAATGAAAATGTGCGATAGGCAGCACAAAAAAGAAAAAAGGCCAATGTGATTTGACATGCATATAGAGCAGCATCATTGGAAAATGAAGACAATTGCCTTTGTCTATCTGATCCTGGTGAGCCCATGTAGTATTTATTTTTTAGACGCTTGACTACTAGAAGGATATTGACAAATGGATAATTTCAGAGAAGAGCAACAAAAAATAACTAGGGACCTGGAATGACATTTTAAAACAGATTAAGAGTATAACCCTGCAGTCCTTTCAAACAATGGAAGATTAGCCTGAAAAAGGACCACACATGTCTTTTAGGTGTTATGGCGTACAGGGTACTGAGCATGCTCCACCATCATTTATTTTACTCATGGAATCAAGTTCCATAAAAGTTAAATATGTACAGCTAGATAGCTTTTGTGATCACTACAAGGCAAAAGGGATTTAATCATAATTTACTTTCTTAACAATATGCAATACCTTTTAAAATTCAATAATAGTTTTTCATTCAGCTAGGTGAAGTATATAATCGATAGTATCACAACAAAGTGAGATATGGCTGATTCAGTATTGTACTAACTTGGTTTTCCGACTACATGCGATTCTAACAAAACTCTGCCAAATCTGGTGTCTTGTAATTTCCTACTTCAGAGAGTTAAATCAATATTAAATCAGTGCTTGGAGTAGAGGGAAAGTGCTGCAAAACATGCTTGAAAAACTTTCCCAAAGCCTGTGACTCTAATCCACTTCAATATTCCTCCACCTGCTTGCCAAAGCTGGTTTATATTGGACTTCCTACTCCTTTCCTTCACCTCTTTTCTAGAAGGGAAGATTAGCCTGAAAAGGGGAAATACAGTAACATGGATTGTAAACAAAAAGGAAATTAATCAAAATGCTAATATCAAAGGTGTGTGTATTCTCACATTTCTTTTTCTCTCCAGGCTTTTTATTTCTTCTTTCATTCCCTTTTTATTTATCCCCTATGCTTTTACTCCTTCCTACTCGCATCTAAATCTCCATTCCATCTTTTTTGTTATATAAATTTTTAATTATTTGGCTTCATTTTTTTTCTTTCTCCATTCCCCTGCATCTGTTCCCCATCTAATTATGTCTCTCTTCCCTGCTCCAGTTTTCCGCACTACATGTCTCTTAATGTTGCACTTCCAATCTCTACCTTGTCATATTCTAGGGTTAGCCAATTTCCCACCTAGTTTACTCACACCAATACAGCCAGCCTCACAAGCAACTTTTATTTCCACCAGCACCTTCCTCTCCCACAACACAAAAGTGTCCTGTTAACTCAAACTGTACCAGTGACTAGACCGCTTGGATTCCCAGCTCTGCCACTGACCTGCTGTGTGATGTTAGGCAAGATCCTTTGCTTCTCTGTGTCTTCACTTCTGCAGCTGTAAAGTTAGGATACTGATTCTTGCCCTCCTTCATTCAAAGCTTTGTGACCTGCAGTTTAAAACCATTATATAATAGCTAAGTACAATTATACATGACTAATTGGATGCTTTATAGATGGGGTAGACCCCTGTCCCTCCGCAAGCCTTCTGTAGACATGACAGGTAAGTACTGCACTGTACAGCAGTTAGCTGCAAAGGACAAAACTGGTCTTAGCTACAATGGGAAATTTGCTTAAATGGGGCTCTTTATCTTGCCACCATAGGCATCCCATCAGTAAGGCTATGCACTTCTGAGAGAAAATATTTCTCTTGAATGGATCTTTTTATGGTTGTAGATTATAAGGATGACTCTCCATGGGCTTCCTTTATAAGAAGACCTGACCATTTGTGAAGATTGCTTCTTCCCTTTATGCCTTTCATCTTGCCCCATAACTTAGAAATACCAATGGAAATTCAAACCGTTCAAAATAAACACATTTTGTAGTTGGCAGATGGTGACAAATTCTTCTTATCTTGGAATCTTTTAAGATCAAATTTTCAAAAAGCGTATGCACAAAACTTCGTTTATGGGTTTCAAGCACTAATCCCTGGATGTACAAAGATAACTAGCTAGACCTAACATGCCAGGATATTGCTTGAGCTTAGCATTCTGTCACTGAATGTTGCATAGATGTTTGCCCACGCATGCAGGATCTGGGAATTGGTGCATGCTAGAGTCATAGAATTTAGCCAGAAGGGACCACCAAATAATCTATTCCAACCTCCTGCATATCACAGGCAACCAACACCACACCCCCACACACCCAACAGCTGATATTAAACCAAAGAATTATAGCCCACAGGTGCTAGACTATTATAACCACAGGCAGAAAATAGGAGGGAACAAGGTGGTCCAATGTCTATGGTTCCCTCCCTTCCTTTCATCAAGAGAGCCTTCGTTCTTGTGTTATGTGAAGGGTTAAATAACGTTTGCTCTTCAACATTCAAGATTTTATAGACCTCTGTCATATTCCCCCTTAGACATTTCATTTACAAACTCAACAGGCCCAGTCTTGTTAATCTTCTCTCATATGTAAGGTGTTCAATACTCCTACTCATTTTTGTTTCCCTTCTATGTGCCTTTTCTAATATACCTTTTTTTGTGATGATGTGGCCCCAACCTTCATGCAGTGTGCAGGGTCTGAGTATCCCATGGATTTACATAGTGGCATTGTGATGGTTTCTGTTTTATTAGCTATTCCTTTCCTAATGAGACCTAAAAGTCAGTTAGCTTTGTTGTCTGCTGCTGCACATTGAGCAGATGTTTCCAGAGAACTATCCATGATGAATCCATGATTTCTATCTTGACTGGTAATGACTAATTGAGAGTTTGTCAAATTATCTACTTATTTGGGATGATTTGTTTCCTATGTGCATTACTTTTCACTTATCAACACTGCATTTTGTTGCCCAGTAATCCAATTTTGTGATATCTCTTTGTAGCCAGCTTTGGACTTAATGCTCTTGATTAATTTATTATTGTCTGCAGGGGTGGCTCTAGGCACCAGCATGGGAAGCACATGCCTGGGGTGGCACATTTGAAGGGGCTTTATTATTATTATTATCATTATTTTTTTGCTTACACGGCACACACCGGCAGCTCCCTGTGGACCTCCCCCCCCACCCCAGCTCACTTCCGCATCCACTTCCCTGAGTGCACAACCGCTAGTCCACTTCTCCCCTCTCCTTCCCAGGCTTGCCACAAAACAGCTGATTCATGCAGCAAGCCTGGGAGGGAGGGAGGAAAAGCAGAACGGGGGCACACTCAGAGGAGCAGGCAGTGGTGGAATGGAGGTGAGCTGGGGGGGCGCAGAAGTAATCCGGGGGGAAGTAGAGGAACTGGTCCTCACCTTAGCTCACCTCCGCTCCATCACCACCTCCTCCCCAGAGCGTGCGCCGCTCTGCTTCTCTCCCCTCCCTCCTAGCCTGCGAGGGAGGGGTAGGGGGGAAATGTGGGGCACCTGGGGGAGGAGGCGAGGCCATGACAGTCACTGTCAGGGCAACAGTCAGGCAGCCTTCAGCGGCGGGTACACTGGTCCCACGGATTCAGTGGCGGCATTTTGGTGGCGAGTACACTGAAGCAAAGGAACCCATGGATCTCCTGCAGAAACGCTGCCGAATTTGCGGAACCACTCTGGACCCCTGTAGCTGTGCCGCCAAAGCCCACCTCAGTGCCGCGTTTGGGGCGGCTGAAAACGTAGAGCCACCCCCTGCTCTTCCCCAACCTATTATGTTCATCAGTGTGCCTGATAATGATGTTCTTTACATTTCAGCCAGTTTGCCTTGTGCTGAAGTTTGGCTTACTGGCCTGTAACTGCCAGGATCTGCTCTAGAGCCTTTTTTAAAAATGGTGTTACATTAGTCATCCTCTGGTCTTCTGAGTCAGAGTTTTTGTATTTTTTGCTAGTTGCTCTTCAAATTATTTTTTGGCCTGCTTAATTACAGTTTCTTCGCTTGACTTGCCAAAGTTAATGCTTTTCTCTATTTTCATCAGTAGGATTTGACTTAAAGGATGTCTTTTTACCTCTAGCTGCCTGTTTTACTCTGCTGGTTAGCCAGCGTGGATTTTTTAAATATTTTTTTTCATCCTCTTACTGGTTTTTTTTATTATTTGGGATATGTATTTAGTTTGAGTTTCCACTTCTACTAAGTGTTTTTAAATAGTCTCCTTGTCATTTGCAGGCATTTCACCCATGTGATTGTTTCTTTTAATTTTCATTTAGCTAGAAGTCAAATGCTACTGTGTGAGTTTCTTTGGCGGTCCCCCTCCCTCTACAAGGATGTTAAATTTAATTACATTATGGTAGCAGTTCAACTCCAGTTACCTCTTGGACCAGTTCCTGTGTTCCACTTAGGCCTAACTCAAGAATGGCATCGCTTCTTGTGAGTTCTAGGACTAGCTGCTCCGAAAAGCCGTCATTTATTGTGTCTAGAATTTGTATCTCTGCATCATGTCCTGAGGTGACTTTTACCCAGTCAATATTGAGGATAGTTGAAATCCCCGTTTTTATTGTGTTTTCTGCCTTTGTAACCTCTTTAGCCTCCCTGTACATTTCAAAATCACTGTCACCACCCTTGTCAGTAGTAATTTCCTGAGGCTGTACTCTCATTGTTCAAGCATGGAATTTCTGTCCACAGAGATTCTATGGTACAATTTCATTCATTTAAAAAGTTTACTTTGTTTGACTCAATGCTGTCTTTCACATACAGTGTCATTCCCCTACCAATGTGTGACCTATTTTGTCATTCTTATAAATTTTTTACTCTGGTATTGCCATGTTCCATTGATTATCCTTATTCCACCAATTTCTATGATGCCTATTTTGCCAATATCCTCATTTTAATGCCAGGAATTTTAGTTCATACATCTTAGTATTTAGATTTCTAGCATTTGCCTCTCAGCACTTGTAAAGTTTGTCACTATTCAGTTGCTTTCCTGCATGTGTTATGTATAAATGGGACTCTTACGTTTAGCTGTTCCTCAGTGGCTTTTACATGTAATATATCAACTGTTTTCATATAATCTATACTAGGATACAGTTCTCCCTTTAATAAATTCATCCCTAAAAGATGTCTCCTCCTGAAACATGTGCTCCTCCATACCTGTTGGCTCCCGCCCTCCCCTCATCCACCTCCCCCAGCCCTTTGTTTAAAAAATCCTCTACAATCTTTTTAAGTTTACATGCCAGAAGGCTGGTTCCATTTTGAATTATGTGGAACTCATCTAGGGTTACCAGCTAGCAAATTTAAAAATCAGGATGGGGTGGGAGGTAATAGGAGCCTATATAAGAAAAAGCACTCAAAATATGTCTCTATAAAAATCAAAATACACTTTGGGATTATGTATGAAATATACACACATAATCCCAAGGGCAATAGAGGAAGACCAAAAAAAAACCCCCTCACCTGTAAGAAATTTCCTTACTGACCCCACCTATGACAATCAGTTAGACCTTGATCCTATGAGGAAGAACCAGCCAGCCAAGAACCTGAGAAAGAGAATTCTCACTACCTCCTCAAAGCTCTATCTTCATTCACCATTCAAGGGGACAGTTTTTAGGTAAACAAAGGAACACTTAGAAACTAATTTAGTATGTGGCCTGAATTTTTTCCCCTAAAGCAAATAGGACCTGCATTATTTAGAAAATATTGATAAAGGCCTTTTTTTGTTGTTGATATTAACTGGAAACGGATGCAATTTAACAAATGGATCATGATATTCCCTATTTATTAAAAGAACAGTTGATGAATTAAAGATACATTTTCCTTTATTATTGCAAGACAGTTTTAGTGGTTTAATCCTGTGAACTTGTAGTGGTGATGCAGTTCATTAAATGATAAATAAGTGTTGATCAATATGTCTAACTGCCTTAGAACTAGAATCAGCTAATTCATTTCTATGACATGAGCAAAACTTCCTTGATTGCTCACTTTCTGACAACTGTAACATAACACATTTTTTCTGACACTGATTAATGATTGTACTTTTCTAACATAAGCTACAAATAATTATAATGTTTGTTTTTCTGACCCCAGAAATGAGTAGCATATGCCTTATGGGACATTTGCAGGCTGTGCAAATGGATATCCATTGTCTCACAATGCCAGATTGGCTCGCAGCATAAACTGTAGCAGCTGAAGGTTTGCTCTAATTTACGCACAGGTATCTTGGTGCATCCCCTAAGAGTCATTCCAGCAGCCAAATTACACACAAACTGCAGCCATTCCCTGAAACAAAATAAGCAGACAGAGCACAACACTATAATTGCCACTCAAGGGATGTATCATATCTTATTTTGCAGAGACCAATAGGAAAGTTCCTCGGTAATGCCTAATCTAGTTACACTAGTCAATGGTAGTTTTACTGTGGTAGCTTTAGTGGAAGCAGGATGGGGCACTGGGGAAGATTCATGCCAGGCATTTAGCAAGCCCCAAGAGGAGCAAGGCATAAAGAGCAAAAGTAATCTTCAAAGGCTAACACAAAAGGGAAAAGCCCCTGGAGGGTCACCCAGCTAATCCAGGGCTAAAATAGGCTCAATTCAGGAGATGCATTTTAATAGTAAAAGATATAGTTTTACAAGTACCTGATCAATAATCCTCACAGCTAGGGTAGCATTGCATCTGAGAAATGGAAGCAGTGCACAGAGCTGATGAGCAGCACCGCTAGGCTATTTGTTTATCCTACTTTGTACTGCCTGTTGGGAGGGAAACACAAGTTGCTTAGTGAACATCTGCTCTACAGTCATGAATTTTTACCAGTACTTGTCTGTTTAAATTATTTTAAGGGGGCTACCTCATAACAGTAGTGGCCGCCAGTGAGGAATCCTTTGATTTGTTCCTAACTGTAGCAAATTTTGAAGTGCATCTGAAAATTTGTGTTTCAGTGGGAGGGCATTGCTGCTACAGGTTGGGTCTTGCCCCACTTGCAAAAGTCAAAATGGCAATCAACTTTCTTAAAGAGAAAGGGCACACTTCCATTTCGGCAAGTCAAATTGCTCCTTCATGCTCTAAGTGTCCACTGACTTGCTAAAGGAACAAAAAAATAATTATCGTCCAATATGTCAAAGCAAGCAGATAAACTTAGCCCTGTGCAGCATAACCAAACCAAGGCCTGCTCTCTCCACCAGCAGAGAATATAGGTTTGCCATATGTCACATTCAGATTATCAGGACACATGAAAAAAACCAAGCTGAGGAGTTGACGCTGTTTGTAACACTAATCAGAAACCTGGTACGTACCTGTTCCAGCAAATTTAGCATCCATAAGACTCAACCACCAGTTCAGGTATTAGAGGGGTTTAGACAGAGGTTTTAAAAGGATTTTTCAAGCACTGGAGAATGAGGCTAAAAATATATATGCACGGGGCAACTTGCAGCTATTAATTTGCAGTCCTAGTCCCCTGGACAGAACAGAACTTTCTGTCCCTTGTTAATGGCTGTTGTTAAATGGGTTGCACAGTACCAGCAGTATCTATTGGCACTGTTGTCTGCATGTATTGAGAAATCTTTATATGTGTGCGCCTGTGTGTAAGTAAATAAATATAACAAAAGGAAAGTAATCCTATTTTATAATAGCATCCACTCATTATGTGTAGTACCAAGTGTGTACTACTTTTTAATATCACATCCGTTAACTCTAGCTTTGCTCTCCTTGATTAGTTAGATTAGAGGTGTGTTTGTGTGTATAGTTTCAACTTGCTATTTCTTACTCCTTTATTAACATTAGTTGTGACAGATTCCTTAGATATTGTAGCTGGGGCACTTAATACTAAGACAAGTATAAGAACAATACATAAAATAGTTAACTGAGGATAATTAAAAAACAAACCAAACAGAAATTATACTTGAAAAAATATTCTAAGTTTACCATAGAAGAGATAATGGCTCCCCTCAGAGGCATGGACTAAGCATTGAAAGGCCTGGAATGCTTGTTAGCCATTGAGTAAAATATATTCTCGATATATAATGCTATTGGGAGCTTTGTGCATCCAAAGTAGAGATCTGGCCCTTCAAAAATATTTTGATACTGTAATAACTATGGCTCTCATTCTACCACGCTAACTCACTGAGTAGTACTGTAGCAAAGGACAGATTGTGATGCACTTAGTCACATTAAACAGTACCCTACTAGACACACTTTCCCATTGAAACCTATGGAACTACTCAGGAGAGTAACACACTACTCAGTGTAAATAATAGTATTACACTCAAACCCCATATGAGCAGCTCTGTTGACTTCAGTGTGATGACTTGTGTAGTAAGGTACTTTTCATGGTGAATAAGGGTGGCAGAATCAGTTCCTATGTGTTTAGCTCTTTCATGGTTAATCTCACTTTATCCAATGCATATTAAATTAATGTTTTGGGTTTTATTTAATCTCTGTGCTGAAAGCCAACAGGAAAGTTCAGAGAAACTAGACTTTGGCAAGATTATTTTTAATATCTAAGTGAAAATCTACTATACTCGGTGATAAAAGCCACCTTGGGCAATTTTATTAAATTCATTATTTAATCGGATTAGTTTTTCACAGGTAAGAATAATACTTTTTATATATTACATTTTAGAAATTAGACCAAGACAATCTTTCAAAGCCGCTGTAGCCAAGCAGAACTGTTGCTTAATTCTAACTTTTTATTTAACAAATCCTGATAAACTAAAGGGCTTTCTTAATTAGAAAGTAGTGTACATTTTAAAAAGTTATTAAATATTAAACTCTCCGGTGTTCCTTGTACTGATTCAATATGATAGGACATCAGAAACACAGTATGCTATTGGCACAGAGAAGGTTAATAAAGTGTTGGATAATATAATTTGATTAATCTCTGCAGTTCAGATTTGTTTTTAAATCATAAGCATTCTGCAATAAGAATCCTCTCATTGTGTTCTTTGCACGCTTTACGGACTCCGCAGTTGTTGGCCTCCACGCATTCAGCTGAGCCCTATCAGTGCGGGAGGACTGCATAAACTCTGCAAACGTGTCATTCCGAGTGCGTTTTCTCTGTTTTCTAATCTGGGCCAGCCTCTAGGATAGAGTTGATAGGTGCACGTTGAAGCATTTGCACCTGCAGGAGGAGAAAAAGGCAGGGTAGAATTTTCAAAGATACATTTTAGAGAACAAAGGGGAGACTCTCAGTGAAACAGACAATTCATAGTACACAGCCCTTGTTATTTCTTTAAAAGGTTGCATTTTGCCTTTTATACTGAAGTGCCTGCCAGTTTGGTGTGACCAAGGCATCACATGCAGCTGCACAACAGAATTCAGCTTGCTGGCAGCCATGGTAAGGCCTGGGGCACGCAGGGATCTGCTTCTTCCACATTAATTTCAATGCTTTTGGACTGCGGTGCCCCCCTTTCCCATACCAACCAATGCATGGTGGGTTTCTCATTTAAAAGGAGGGCCTGGCCTGCGATCTCTCTGGGATGATCGCTTCACACAGCACGCACACACACACACACACACACACACACTGCCCTTTAGGCCCAATGCTGACACCCCTGCGTGAAAAGATTACACCACCCCCATCACATGGCTCCGATCAGGCTCTGATCAGGGCTGAGCTCTTTAAACGCGAAGAGCCCCACGTGGTTCGGTTTCCTCCCACTGTGTGGCTCTGATCAGGCCTCAGCCAAACGTGGACACCCCAGCATGAACAGACACTTCTGATTGGTGCCTTAAACAAATTCCCCTCTTTCAATTAGGTGCCCATGAATGATGTCACTCTTGTGAGGCTAACACAGAAAGATAAGAACGAATGTTGCTTGAACGCGCCCCAAATCCAGGACCTTTCGCTGCCCTGCTCTGTGAAGTAATGATTCCTGATTACTTGCAACTGGTCTGGTGGGGTAAAGTGTCCTACCACGGAGGACAGAGTAAGGCAGACCTATCCAGAAACCTACTGCAAAGACTTGTAGAGTACCTCCATGAGAGCTTCATGGAGATGTCCCTGGAGGATTCACGCTCCATCCCCAGATGTGTTAAGACTTTTCCAGTAGCTGTATTGGAGGCGAATGCATCACAAGTCTTTAGGGCAAATGAATCATTAAAAGGTACACTCATCAGAAATGCCTTCTCTGGTGTCAAGGTCCAGGAGCCCGCCTTGGGATGGGGTAGAGGGTATTGACTCAAGGGTGATGAACAATTCCTGGCTGCTGGGAAGAACGGATTCACCACTTGCCACCTGTGCACTGTCCTTCTCCTTCTCCTCCTCCTCTTTGTCCTCCAAAAACTCAGCCTCCTTGCTCCATGTGATTTCTCCCCGTGCAGGTGTCCACAAACAGTGGTGAGGTAGTGGTGGCGTCACCCCTCCCCCCTCCATAATTGCATGCAGCTCATGGTAGAAGTGGCATGCATGGGGCTGTGACCTAGGGCACCAGTTTGCCTCCTGGTTTTTTAGTAGGCTTGTCTGAGCTATTTGATTTTTACACTACAATGCTCTGTGACCCTGGAGTAGCCTCTTTACGTCATGCCCCCTGGAAATTTTTCATTTTTTTAAACATAGTTCTGCCATATCAAATTCTTCTCCCCATAATGCGATGAGATCCACTACTTCCCGTTCGGACCATACTGGCGCTCGTCTGCGAATCTGGGACCACGTGGTCTCCTGTGCTGGTGGACTCTGCATGGTCGCCTATGATGGTGGGCACTGCACAGTCACCTGTGCTGATGCGCTCACCACGCTGGCCAAACAGGAAATGCAATTCAAACGTTCCCAGGGCTTTTCCTGCCTACCTGGCTTGTGCATCAGAGTTGAAAGTGTTGTCCAGAGCAGTCACAATGGAGCATTCTGGGCTAGCTCCCGGAGGCCACTAATGTCAAATTGCATCCACAGTACCTCTAATCCAGAACTACGACGTTGATTTTCACACTACTCCCCATGCCAAGGGGGAGTAGGGAAACTGGCTTTAAGAGCACTTTTAATTGACACAACTAGTTTGGCCTTCTGGATGGAATCCATTTTAATTCAAATTAACTCTGCTAATTCCAAAATAATCACATACTGTAGACCAGGCCTTTGTTAACCTTCTGGCATTGAAGTCGGTATTAGCCCACGAAAGCTTATGCTTCAATACTTTAGTTAGTCTTTAAGGTGCCACAGGACTCTTTGTTACCTCTGCTATTCCAGACTAACAAGGCTACCTCTCTGACTTCTGGCATTGATTTCCACTCCCGACAGCTTTGTTTCCTCAAACTAACTAGAATATATTAACTCAAAAAATGAAAAAGTACTTTGTCTAAAAAACAATTTAATAGAAGAAATAAGATATGGATGTACCTACTGAGCTGTCTCCATTCCAGCAGCCCTTATCCTGCTAATATCCATGGAATACCTATCTTGTCAGCCCCCTATTGTGTTAGGTTCAATGTAAACTGTAAACTCCTTTGAGAAAGGATTTGCCTTTTATATCTGCAATGCACCACATGCTTCTGGTACTATAGAATAATAAAGTCATATATGCTTTCATAATTATGTTTTTTTTTAGCCTTCTGAGCAAAAATGTAGTAAAAAATAGTAACAGACCTATAATTAATTTGAAATTAATTGGAATTTATTAATCTATACTGTATATTTAAATTACAATATTTATCAAAGTACACTATTAGCAAAAACACGCTTGTTAATTAAGCACACCGCAGTAAGATCTCTACCATACCATAATCAGAGGGCTATTTAATTAGCACAATTTATGACCTAGTTAAAAAGCTAGTTAATTGATTTTTTTCCCTGTCCTGTACTGTATGCACTATTCAGATACTATGTTTATCCATTTGCATAGCTGATTATCATTTCTATTCCTTGTCTTGGAAAATCCATTTAAAAATTCTGAATTCTTTCTTACAAAATGTGCACAATAATGGATGATGTGTCTGCTTTCTTCTTCAACGGTATTGTTGTCATTATACCTATTTATAAAATGCCCATCATAATCTGTTCCTTCTACAGTATATGAACTAGGAGCAAATAGCATTGTCCAAATATAGGCCTTCATCATGCAAACATTTATGCACAGGAGTAACTTGACATGCATGAGTAGTCCCAATGAATTCAATGGGACTACACAAGTATGTAAAGCTATTCCTGTGTATAAAGATTTGTGGGACTGGACCATAAGGAGCTAGATCATGCTCGGATTAGATGTCTATTAAAATTTCTACTAACTTTGAAATTGTGGACTATTTTTTTCTTAGCAAACAAATAAAACAAGAAGTAAAAAGCCAAATTAGAATAACTTCTTGTCCGCATCCATTTCCTATATTTTGACACTTGTACAAAATGACAGACGTAGCCTAAATCTAAAGGGACAGACACATACAGCCAGATTTTAAAAGGCGATTTACGCACATAAAAATGCAGGATTTTCAAAAGTGCCTAACCAGTTTAGGCACCAAACGCCAATTGATTTCAGTGGAACTTTCAGTGAGATTTAGGGTCTGTCTATACTTCAAGCTGAGGGTGCTTAAGGAGACACTGGCACTCATCAAGCTAGTTCATTGGAACTAGCGTGTAGCTGCAGCAACACAAGCAGTGGGAAGGACTAGCTGCCCTAGTACTCACCTGGTGTCTCTGACAAGGTATTTACTGGGATAGCTTGTCCCTCCCACTGCTGCAGCTACACGCTATTTTAGAGTTAGCTCAATCAGATCTAGCACAGGTATATCTTCTTGATTTGGGAATTACACCCCAGTATAGAATGCAGACATACCCTTAGACTCCTAAATCAAAAATCTGGCTGTAACAAATAACAAGACGTATAATGAAGTACAGTTGAAAAGGGCTCTCAGATATTACATTGACGATTGCAGTATAAGAACATATCTAGAATATTGATCCTTGAAGTAACCTATTTATATCTCTATGTACTATATTGGCAATGCTATTCTGTTCTCTGTAATTTTATGTAGCCCTTTGTTACTTGAATAAAAGAGACAATGAAAAGACGCAATACATAAAATCGACATCTGGTTGCATCTGACAAAGTGGGTATCCACCTATGAAAGCTTATGCTTCAATATGTCTGTTAATCTATAAGGTGCCACAGGAATCTTTGTCACTTTTGCAGATCCAGACTAACACGGCTACCCCTCAGATACTTGATACATAAAATGACACTTTCCTATAACCATAACCCTCTTCATTTATTATTAAATCCTGTAAAATATATATTGGGAATAATATCTGAAATGATAATTTCATATGAGCAAATGGCCTTACCACAAGAGAGGCTCTGTTCTTTTCTGCAATAGGTGAAGGATGCAGGCTCTGCCATTTGTTTACTTACAAATCTGCAGTTTTGGCACCAATAAAAAAAATCCATAGCTTAAGAATGATGATATTTTATTTCATTCAATTCTAAATTGATCCACTTTTTAGAAAAATGTGTTCTGCTTGTAACCTGATATTTCTCATTAAACAGAAGTCAAGTTAGAAAAAGAACAGTTCAACTATATAAAGATACAGGGAGTGAAATCTATTACAGGGAGTGAAATCTATAAAAAACTAAACTCCCTCCCTCTCATGTGGCAGGGAAGCTCTTACGTCACTTGTTCTCGGGTAACCGTAACCCTCTCCAGCACTTTACACTTATGACAGTGCTGCATCCCAATTCCTATATATGCTGCCATTTAGATTTGGCCAGGAGAGAATCTGAATCAATAGAATAAATAAATAAAAAAGAAGGATCTTGGACACTCCCCTTTCCAGAATGCCCTAGTGTTTTAGAAAACTTTACACACAAACTATACATCAGTTATCTGTCCTTCACGCCTTTTCCCCAGAGCGGTGAAGGAGCTGACTGTAAGAGGAAGCCAGTTGTCTTCCTTTAGAAAATAGGGTGGGCCACATCATCACCCTGAAACAGGAGCTGCACTTCATGGGGGAAATGCTGGGAGAAACAGTAACTCCTCTACCAGATACCACCTTCTGCTTCTTGAGATTTCCCTGCCTGGTGAATCCTCAGCATAACAGAAAAAGGGCCTTGTCTTCACTGCAGTGGGGAGGGATTGATCTTTTGGCTCCAGCTCGCCAAAAGGCACAAGTTGGAGTCGACGGGGGAGCGTGCCGCCGACCACCACCGACGTGAGGACGGCAGGTAAGTCGGCTGTAGATACGCCGACTTCAGCTACATTATTAACGTATCTACAGCTGATCTCCCCCCCTAGTGAAGACCAGCCCAAGGAGTAGTGGTGAATAACTTTCCCCCCAAGCCAGGGAGAGGAGAAGGTCCGGTCTCCCTCTGCTTTTAGGAGCTGCATGTCCTGTACTCCTCTTACTTTAATCCTTGAGGAAGACAATTTAAAATAATGGGGGGAGGGGTGTGGAAGATGTCATTTAAGACCCAGACCTACCTGATTAGTGTATAAAATTACTGGCTCATGATAAACTCACCATTACCAGCCAATTGTACAGCACACCTGTTGGAAAGTTATAATGTTATTGTATTACTAGACTCCATGAATGAGATATCTTGGAGCCACATTATATCTTTAAGTATCAGAAATAAAATGAGTGACTGATTCCACTAATTCAAAAATGAGGTCATAGAAGAGAAAGCGGATTAAACTCAACTAAAATAAATAGTCGTGTCTTTATTGCTTCTCTTTGCTACTGTATATGTTAGGCTCAATGCTAGGGAGCCCTAAACACTTTAAATGGTCTAGATGTACAGTACTGAGTCTCTCAATAGCAAAGTCATACAACTTATTAGTGTCATAGGCCCAGCTCTTCTGAACGTGCAGAGTACTGTGATAAGTGAGATTTCACTGAGCTGGTACTGTTAACTGATTTCTTTATTTTCACTTCCCTTGTCTCTTCTTCCTCTCATGAAATATTAGTTAAAAAGCTGAAGTCTAAGTCTTCAGGACCCATGTTTATGTCTATCTGTAGTGGGGCAGTTGCCCCACTCCATGTAAAAAGGGGTTAAAACAGCCCTGCAAAGGGCTGTGGCTAGGAGCAAGCAAACTCCCAGGCTGATTGGAAAGGCAGCCCAGCAGAGGGCTGCAACAGAAAGCAGTTGGGGCGGAGCAGCCACAGCTGTGGCTGGGTCAATTAGGGCCCAGCTGGCCCTGATAAAAAGGCCCAGAGTTTGGTGTGCAGAGATAGAGTGCCTCCTCTGGCTACGGAGGCAGACAGGCCTGGCTGCTGAGGAGCTTGGCAGGGTACCTAGAGTGGAGCAGGGCTGGGACAAGGCAAGAGGAGCTGGGGGAGCTCCAGCCTGGAAACTCCCAGGCTGCAGGGCCTAGGGGACGGCCCTACAAAGGCTACTGGGATTGCAGGGGGAAGCCCATGGCTACAGAGGCAGCCGGCCAAACCCTCCTTGCTGGTGATGAGTGGCAATTACGGTAGACTCTCGATTATCCAGGATGATAGGGAAAAAAATAATCCTGGATAATCACCTCCATAGGAAATATTGGGAGGGGAGGTTGGTTCACTAGCCACCCTGCGCCGGGGGGATAGGGTGTTGTTTCACTGGCTGCCCTGCACCCTGATGGGAGGTTTTTTTGGTGTGTGCTTGGGGCAGCAACAAAACCAGAGCCGGCCCTGTGCATTACGCATAATTTTTTTGATATTCTGGTTAATCCACATCCTGGATAACCCAATTCTGGATAATCGAGACTCTACTGTATACTGCATTCTGCCCCAGAGAATGGGGGCAAGTGGTGACTGGCAGTTGCCTAGACTGAGGCAAGGTGGGGCTAGGGAGTGGGGGTTTCCCAGGGAGGGGAGACCCTGAGACTGTGCAGGGGTGCAGCACCCTAGGGAAGAGGGCACTGGGGTCCAGGGAGGGACACGGGGCCAGTGCAAGTGGGACTATAGCATGCAAAGGGCTCTCTGAATGCTGGACAGAACTAATTCCCTGGATGACCAGCAGGAGGTGCCACAGGGTGAGTCACCACTTTGATACACTATCCCTATTCAAGACACTATGTATGCATGTGCCATACGGTAAACATGTGCTTAAGTACTGTCCTGGATAGGGCTCATTTCCTGACTCTCAGCCTCAATGTGATGCTCAGTCTTGCACTCCTGATTCAGGCACAATTCTAGCCATTTTAGCCTCATGGGTTGAATAGCATTCTTTGGTCAGATATACTGATACCAGGAACAGTGAAGTTGTACTTTTATCTATGGCTCCTGTGTATGGCTAATAGGGTACAAAAAGACTCCTTTAATGACAGATGGTCCATATTAGGTAGGGCTTTATTTTAGGGGCATGTTTATAAATCCAGGGTTATTTTAATAAAAGGTTTTTTTCAGAGTGGGGTCTCTTTGACAAGGAAGGAAGATCTTTTTCAGAGTGGGGTCTCTTTGACAAGGAAGGAAGATCTTTCCTACAAATAGTAAGACATTGGGGATGAAATGGCTGGCTGGATGTGGGGGTCTGGTAATAACCTGTGAGAAGCCCAAAAGTATTGACATTTGAGAGAGACACTGAAAAGGTTGCAAAAGAATTCAATTTTCTTCTATTAGGATTAGCTACAGGTAGGTTCTCCTCTCACTTCAGAATAATGGATAGGCCCTAAAACATACACATGTGCAATCATTAAAATGATGCTTTTTCCAACACAAGTGTTAATAGAGTGTGTGTGTGTGTCCTGTTATGGACTATTAATGGAAACTTTAGACTATGCATGTGCTCTGATGGTTCTGCTTTTGTAAAGATCACAGGGGTAAGATCCCTGGGTTTAGATTTTAGTTTGATTGGTTTGATTGGGAACTGATTCCTTCCATTTCATTCTCAATACTGCAAGTGCTATAGACTTGATTTATCTTTTCAAAAACATCTGAGAAGGAACAGAGATGGCTTCTATGCTTTGCAGAGTCTTGTTTAAGAGAATATTTCCAAAATCTTTTTATATAAAACCAAAGGTAGTATTAATTCATTTCATTAAATATTGATCAAATAAATTTGGAGGGAAAATAAAAAAGTACCTCTAACAGTGACCCATCCCATTCAACTTGAATTGCAATGAAAGCTGGAGAAATCTCTTGTATCAGGATCTGCTGTGTATTCTTTGGCACCAAAACCACTTTTTATATTCTCCTCATAAAATGTTAAAACATTTGCTTTTTTTTATATTCTCCTCATAAAATGTTAAGACATTTGTTTGTTTGTTTTTTTGTAGCATTATCTGTATTAACTTCCTGAATCACCAGCCCTAAAGTCAACAATGGATATACTAGAGCTTCAGAAGGATTCTACCATAGGAAATGGGGTTATATGGTGTTTCCATTTCTGTGCTGCATTATACATCAGCTTTCTGTTCATAAACTTGCTCAAGTGTATAAAAGTGATGTGATATATACTATTTAATATTATCTTATACAGGTTGTTTTTACTACTACTACTTTCAGGATCTTTGGCTTTTCTCCAAATGGCTGCACTTTATAAAGATTTGAAGATGTCTTTGTCAAACATACAGTCCTCACAAAGTCAAATTGTGGTCCTTGACTGGCTGCACTGTCAATGCTCAGAACATATCTGATTCATTTTTTAACATTACAGTTTACTATAAAGGGAAAGAATGATTCAAGCTGACTTGCCATCATTGGCCCAAAAGCAAAAGAAAAGAAGTGATTTGATGGTATTGATTATCAGTTTTGTTTATTATGACAAAAGAGTTGTAATTTGGCACTGGTTAAGATGTTTGCGTCCCGCCAGAAATCACAGGTATCCACCTGCAAGTGGTATGCACATAGTTACATAACATCTGTGTTATAACATCATTAATTACAATCTCAAAGTAATTTATTACAAAATCCTTGCATTCATTTTGGTCTTGATCATTTTTAGGCATCAGTGAGGAGCTGAAGGGTACCGACTAATAGCTGAATCTTTGGACCTGGTTAAACACAATGCTCAGTGGCACCTTACATGCTATAAGAAGTGCACCATAAACTGAATTTGGCAAGGTTGTAGAGAGAATGCATCAGAAAAAAAAATAAGATGCTGGGATATGTGCTAGCTTGGGGTGAGAAGCACATTATATCAGGTCCCATGGCATGCATTTTGAGAAGAACACTTGCTTCTTCTGACGTAAGCCTAAGAGTATCCCAAGAGAGAGATGTGGCATAATGAAGTTGATGCCTCACACAGTTCAATGGAGTATGAGGAGGCAGATGCTAAAATTATCTTGCATGCAGTAGAGAGGCGCTACTAAATAAGACACTGCTGTTCTAGTGCTCTTGCTGATGCAACCCAACCGCTGTGCATAGTTCTGTTTTTGTGCCTGCTGCTGGGGAACAGAATCACTGTATATCCCTCAGAGATGGGGTTCCTCTCACTGGGACTGTCATAAGTATGAAGTGCCTTAGACTTACTGTTTTATCTATAAGGGGTTAACCTGAACAGGAGAGGGGGTGACGTCAAAGCTAGCATTCCTAAAGACAAAGAAGTTAGTTTCACTTCTTCCTGGGCTATCGGTCCCTCTCCATCTTCTCTCTCCGGCTTTGGAGAATTGAATCACCTTCCTACTCCTCTCTTTGTATAAATTTCTAAATTAGACTAACAGTAAGTAAAGTTGTTGGTTGTATAAGCTTGTAATTGATCTGTGGTGTCCTTAATCTCTTCAGGGGGAGAAATCCTAGGGAGCAGAGGTTAAGGAGGAGTTAAGACTAGAATTGAGTATCTGGAAAGTCTGTTTAAGTTGTATGCTTTTTTCTCTTTTCTTTATTAAACTTTTTTTGTTATAAGAAGGGTCTGGTTATTTCCCTTGGAGTTGTCCTAGCTTTGGATCTGGCACAGTTTACGGCTAGTTAGGGTCTGTGTGCTTAAATCTCTCCTAGGTGGCAAGGAGGGAGGGAGTGTTACTCTAGGGGGTTTTAATGTGCCCCACTCCATGGTTTTGGAATAATCACATTAATGGTGGCAGCGGGTCTCAAGCCCCACTTGGAGAAGTTTGGGTTTTGGGGGGAAAAGATTTAACCTAAGCTGGTAGATAAGCTTGGGGTTTGATTGTCTTGCATGAGAGACCCCCACATTTTTACCCTAGAGTTTAGAGTGGGGGAAGAAAGATCTCTCACATGGGACAATGAAAAGTCACTGCACTGTCAGATTTCCATGCCATGTCAGGATGTGACACTACTGGCAAGTTGGCTGGAAAACCCAAATTATTTTACTTGAAGGCATTTGATTCAGCCTCAGACACTCTGCTCACTCAGAAGGTGCTCAGAATGCACGTGACAGTCAGCTGAAGAGGTCATAAATGCAGAGGAGATGTTCATATGTCAAGCTTATCATTTCAAAATTGACATTTGCAGAAGCTATGTTGATGGGTGGCTTCAAAGAAGTGGACAAATGGAGAATAACTGCCATTGGCAAGGTTTGCACTTATACCTGCTATCCAGGGGAAATTATCAAGCAATGGAATGACTATGGAATAATAAAGTACATATAAAACTGCTTTCTCCAATTGGGCATGAATGGGTCTTTGGAGGTTGGATTGACCACACCACTGGTGGTATTTGTCCCTCTACCTAGTTTTTCTAGCCTTCCTCAAAACATCCTTCCATGCTGTTGTTGCCTGAGCCCTAGACAAATTGTGTTTTTCATTGCTGGGAATACACACTCAAATCCTGTTCCTCTTGCATAGTTAAAACACACTGTTTAGCAGCATCAGAGATAGGAGAAATCACAATTTGCTTGTAAAAACTGTTTAGTCCTTTGAGCATAAACCCCAATATAAATGCAAAGTACTATTTTCACAAAAACAAGGTAAGTTAAGAATTAATAGCTTTTGTTAAAAGCAGAGCTGTGTTTCAGGCCTAATGATTCAACAAGGCCCCAGAGTACCTCAAATCCACAAGTTAGGAAAAATGGCAAAGAATTTGCAGTAGACAGCCAGGAGCTGCACAGAGACAAATCAGTGAACATAATCTGCAAACTGGGACATACACTTTGATTAGTTCTTGGAGTTTATCATCTCTCCTAGTCCAAAGAACCTTAAAGGGTTTACATTAAAACCTCACATTGAATTCTGTATATTCAGCTGGAAGACTGGTTTCATCGCACTCTGTTTTTTTTTTCCCCTTGAAAATATCCTCACCGGTAGAAGAGTCCCCCTTGTGGCCTTATGGCACATAAACACTGTATGTAATTCTGCCTGTTTTTGGTTTTTAGCCCTTCAGACTATGCATTAAGTATATATACTGTTCTGTGGGCTCTGTATCCTTAGCATATCAGTGTGCCCTTTTTTAACTTCAATTTACACCTATTAAGTATAACAGTTATTAGATGTTAGTGAATTAAAACCTTAATCATACCTTCCTGTAGGAGATATTTCTGAGAGGGGAGGAAAACTATGTAAGGATTGGCTAGCAGAGTTTTCCTCAAGTCATTCCTTTGGAAATGAGGGAGGGGAAAACGGCAGTGGGGTTTCTGGTCCATGGAAAATCCAGCCGTTCTGGAGATCCACAACGTGTCCGAGCCATTCACGGTGAGTCTTAGTCCCCCTGTCTTCCTATCTGTCTGGCAACAGAGCTCCAGTGAAACTGCATGGCAGGGACTTGCACAGACAGCAATGACCACAGAACTGCTTCTGGAGCGGGCCATAGAAAAGTTAATACTGCCTTTTTTTTTGGTTGTCCTAATTTTTCCCGCAGGAACTAGTGCATGGTCTCTTGGCTTTGGCTCTATCACTCTCCCTCCCACGCTATTCCCATCCACTAAAACACTGCTTATCCTGGAGGATCTTTAAGAGACCATGTGGCTAAGCTTCAGACCTCTAGGTATGGGAAAGATTACCACTCTCCTTGTAACTTGGGAGGTCTACTGTTTTTTTCCTTGTATTCCACGGGCCTGAACTTTACTCCAAATATACTATTCTGAGACAGGTAAAAGATTTAAAATATACATCAGTCCCCCATCTCTTTATAAAGAACACAACAATCCCTGTTGGCTGAACAATGTGAAAGAGAAAATAGTCCCTGTGGAGAGAGGTTATTACAGCTTGGAAGGGTCAGGGCTGGCGACAGAAATTTGGGGGCCCCCTACTTTGATAGTTTGGGCCCCCCCAGCCCAGCCGGGCCCCCCCCCCCAGCCCAGCCAACAGCGGCTGCCCCCCCCCCAGCCCAGCCCGAGCTCCCCCCTCCCCCGGGCAGCGAGAGCTGCGTGAGCAGCCCCCCCTCCCCCCAGCGCTGCTGCTGCTGCTGCTGCTGCCGGCCGGGCTCACAGCTGCTGCTAAAGCCAGGCTCGCTTGTCGGGGGAGAGCCGTGCCGCCTCTTCCCCGCTCTCCAGGTCCGGCGAAAAGGGGGGACACAGGGTACAGCGGTGTACCGGGGCCCCCCTAAAGTCAGGGGGGCCGGTACAGCTGTACCCGTAGTACCCCCCTGTCGCCGGCCCTGGGAAGGGTTATTTGACTTTATCTGCTAAAGATTTACAAATGATTCAATCACCTATCATCAATCTCTGCCTAAGACTCTAAACCCTAAAATTTGGCTCTAGTTTGTGGGGTGTGTGTGAATATTTGCCAAACTCTAATGTCTTTTCTTGTCTAAAAATGTTTGTTTGTATCTGTCTTTTCAGAGGTTTAAGAGGGTGTCTTTATAATTCTTTTAAATGTATTCTTATTAAAGCATCTTGGATGTTGGCTTCTAAATTTTAGTTATTTATGAATGATCATATTGAAATATCATGTCTTCTGTTTTGCTTTTCTCTTCTCATTAAAGAGCTATGTTGTAGCCATGTTAACAAAAATCTTTCTCCAGTAACTATGGGGGACTTATTACAACTGTTGTGCTAATGAGATATTCTTGGCTTCTGTTTAAGGAGGTTGTGCCCTCTGTAGTGGGGTGCAACCCGCTCCCCCCCCCCTAAAGTGGGGCTGGGGTAGCCCGGCTAGGGGCTTGTAACAGCCCAGGACAGGGGGGGTTGTGGCAAGGGCCTGTTAATTCCCCAGGTTAATTGGGAGTTTGGCTCAGCTGGGCGGCCACGCCCCAAACACTGCCCAGCCAGGATATAAGGACTGGGAGGCTGACAGAGATAGGAAGTCTCCCTCTGTGGACGCACGCACGCACGCACGCACGCACACAAACAAACAAACAAACAAACAAACAAGGTACCCGAATTGGGGCTGGGGCAAGGCACCTGGGAGCTGGGAAGCTCTAGAAAGAGGGCCTCAGGCTGCTGAGCCCAGGGCAGCCTGGGGGGGCAAGGAGGCAACCCTGGGCTGGGAGGAAGCAGCAAGCCAAACCCCTATGGCCTGTGATGAATGGCCGTGAGACTGCAGTCGGCCTCAGTGAGTAGAGGCAGTTGTGACTAGCAGTGGCCAGGTCTGAGGCCAGGTGGGGGATAGTGGGTGGAGGGTTCCCCGGGGAGGGGACCCCTAGACTTGAGGGGGGTGCTGCAGGGGTGCAGCACCCTCAGGTAGAGGGCACCGTGGTCCAGGAGGGACACGGGCCAGAGTGCAGAAGCGGACATCGGCCGGCAGAGGGCGCTCTGGACGCAAAAGAGCTGATTCCCCAGATGACCAGACGGGGGTGCCGCCGGGTGAGTGACAGAATCCGTTACACCCTTCTAAGATTCATATTCTCCCTTCCTAGGTACTTCAACTGAGTGATTTTATCACACATGTCTGATTATGACAGCAGCAGTGACTCAGAAATCAAACAGTCACTAGGTTAATGTAAAAGAAGGGAAGTCAAAGTAAGCTTTTTTTTTTTCTCTCCAGTGTGTGTGTGTGTGTGTGAGTGATTCATTTTGTGATTTGGATACCACACTTGCAGTAAAAGAGCACTCTCCTTTCTTTTCTGTTTGCCCTCCCATGGTTCCTTTGCTACCTCCCATAGTGTCCATTTCTCCTCTCTAGACCGTGATGAAGGAATTCAACACCACCTTCCTCTGCTTTTAGAAAATTGATGCATTCCATGTGACTGCCACACAGCAGACTTTCTTCATATTTCACCTGGCCATCCATGTTTCTGTGTGCTTGCAATCAAAGAATTTAATTTTCAATTGAGAGTCCAGTTATGTGGATGGATTTCATTGTGTTGGGAAGGAATGGCCCAATCTTCTATTTAGATTCTTACTTGCCCTCTGTATGGCAATATCTGACCACCTCACAAAGAATAACAGATCTTATCTGGGCAATACCCTCCTGAGGTAGGGAAGTATTATCCCCATTTCTCAGTTGGGAGAGAGGACTGAGAGACAAGGTAGGTTCTATGTGACCAGTGTAAAAGCCCGTGTACACGGGCCAATGGTAACAGCTCACGGCCCCCCCCACTCGCTCAGCTCTCTCCCCCCTCCAATGCCCCCCCACTCACTCAGCTCTCTCCCCCCTCCAACGCCCCCCCACTCCAACGGCCCCTCAACCCCTCTTCATGTGCCCAACAGCCCAGCCCACTCCCTCCCATCCCACCATCAGCATTCCCTCCCCCCCTCCGTTTGCTGACACCCCAAGTCCCCGTGACATACCAGCCGGGACCCTGCCCCCCCAACTCTCCTCTCCCCCCACAATGAAACCCTACCCCCCCATCTGGACCCTGGCCCCACGCAACGGGATCCTGCAATGAGACCCTGCAGCTCCCCCCACCCTAAAACCCTCATCCAGACCCTGCTTCCCTCGCGGCGGCCATTGTGTGCCACCAAACTACACCTTCCAGCATGCTGTGCGTCCGGGCCGTCTCTACTGCGCATGACGGCTTTGGACAAACATCCCCTAGCCTTTTATTATATAGGATGTTGGCAAGTTATTTAGGGTATATCTAAATGGTGCGAGTCCCAGGTCGGATAGACTTGTCCTAAATCTGCTATTTTTAGTACATTGGGTTGAGCAATGTGGATGGTGTAGTCCTGATGGCATTTTGGGCTAGCCACCTCAACCTGGACACAAGCATTTGGCTGTAGGTTTGGACTGAGGTGGTTTGGGCCCATAGGTAGTTTTCAAGGCTAGTCCACATTATTCAAACAATGCCCCCCTTGAAATCCAAATATTTTTGGTTAATTTTATAAATCTCTGTTGAAATGTTTGAAAAAAAATTCTGATAAATACATTTTTAAAGTTTTTGTAAAACAAGTTTAGACCTGCATTCCACTATTCAAGCAGTTTAGCAGTGTCATAAGTGTGAAGTGCCTGGGAGGGTTGTTTTACCTGTTAGGGGTTAGCTGAGAGAGGGTGGGGTGATGGCAGAGCAGCCCACCTCGAGGAAGAACCAGGAAGTCAGGTTCAGTTCTGTCTGGAGCTTGGACTGAGTCCATCTTTTTCATCTCTGAAAATTTTTTCTCCTCTCTCCCAGCTTTGGAAGGGATGTGCACCTTTCTATTTCCAAGATTATTCTGACTGAGTACATATTGATTTCATAAGCTTTTGTACCTGATCTAGGGTGTCACTAGCCTTTCAGAGGGAGGGGTTCGAGAGCTCTATTTCTGTGAAGTTGTATTGTAATTGTATGCCTGTTCTTTTCTTTATTAAACTTTTTATACCTATAAGAATTGTCTGGTAATTCTAGTAAAGTGATCTAACCGTTGGATCTGGCAGGCTCACAGGGAGTGAGTCTGGTGGTCTTTGCTTTGCCTAAGGCTAATCAGGGAAGAGTGAAGCAGTGTTAAGTGTCCCGATCTCTCAGGCAGAGGGAAAGGGAGTTGGGGAGTTCAGGTGCCCCCCTCCAGGGTCTTGGAGATTCACTTGAATGGTGGCAGCATGGTCCCCAATACCTAACTGGTAACGTGGGGGTGTTGCTGGGGGGGGGGGGAGAATAACTTAGGCTGGGAAAGCAGCTTGCAGTTATTTGGTCTTGTATGAGAGACCCTTCTCTTTACCCTAGGTAGAGAGTGAAGGGAAGATCTCTCTACCACAGTGTGCAAGGTTACCTAAAAAAATTGTGATTTATAAAGGAATTTGTATGTATACTGCAGTACTTAATGCCACTTTGAAAATTATCATTGACTTTCTTAGCAAACAGGATGTTAGGAATCATTAAAAAGGGATAGAGAATAAGTCAGAGAATATCTTATTGCCCTTATACAAATCCATGGTGCGCCCACATCTTGAATACTGCGTACAAATGTGGTCTCCTCATCTCAAAAAGGATATACTGGCACTAGAAAAGGTTCAGAGAAGGGCAACTAAAATGATTAGGGGTTTGGAACGGGTCCCATATGAAGAGAGATTAAGGAGGCTAGGACTTTTTAGCTTGGAAAAGAGGAGACTAAGGGGGGATATGATAGAGGTATATAAAATTATGAGTGGAGTGGAGGAAGTGAATAAGGAAAAGTTATTTACTTGTTCCCAAAATAGAAGAACTAGGGGCCATTCAATGAAATTGGCGTGCAGCAGGTTTAAAACAAATAAAAGGAAGTTCTTCTTCACACAGCGCACAGTCAACCTGTGGAACTCCTTACCTGAGGAGGCTGTGAAGGCTAGGACTATAACAGGGTTTAAAAGAGAGCTGGATAAATTCATGGAGGCTAAGTCCATAAATGGCTATTAGCCGGGATGGGTAATGAATGGTGTCCCTAGCCTCGGTCTGTCAGAGGGGGGTGATGGATGGCAGGAGAGAGATCGCTCGATCATACCTGTTAGGTTCACTCACTCCGGGGCACCTGGCATTGGCCACTGTCGGTAGACAGGATGCTGGGCTAGATGGACCTTTGGTCTGACCCAGTATGGCCGTTCTTATGTTCTTATGTACCATCAAGTCTATCTCCCAGAGTGTGCATATAGGTTTATTTAATTGACTGAAAAAACTGCTAAAGTATTGTTTGCTTGTTAAGCCCAATGCACACTTTACCTCAGTGTTTGTATTGTTGCAGTTCATTATCCATATTGCTGCGATAGACTAGAGATGAGCATAATTAGTAGCAAAGGCTAGATTCTCAGTTGCATCAGTTACTCTTGTTAGAATTCTCAAAATACCCACTTGAGCTGAGAGACAAGTAAAAAGGGATCATAGTGTGGGCCAAAATCTTATTTTTATTTATTTATGTATTTTATTTATTGCGCCTCTTCCTATTCACAAATTGTCCATAAGTTTCTGGGTTCTCAACTTTGTTCAAAATGAATGATGCATCGAGTATTGCATATCCAATTTTTGTACTCAGTTAGTTTTGTTTGGATACAGATCACATTTTAGTTTCTGAATAAATGTGTGTTCAAAATCAGCTTTCCACAAATGTTCTGTAATAGAGCAAATTTTAGGTGACTTTCTGCAACCACTGTCAGTGGAATGTAGGCCTGGAAGGGGACCTCCTGGTCAATGAGTCCAGGCTTCTGCTATCACCGGGAATGCTGTGCTATAATCCTGTTCACAAGTTTATCAAGATCTTAAAACTTCAATCTCTGACAATTCCTCAGTTTTGTCATCTACAAAAATGGCTCAGGTTTGGGAATTTCCCTAATGTCCTCCGCTATGAAGAGTGAAGCAAAGAATTCATTTAGTTTCTCCACAATGACTTTATCATCTTTAAGTGCTCCTTTTGTATCTCTATTGTCCAGGGGCCCCACTGGTTGTTTAGCAGGTTTCCTGCTTCTGATGTATTTAAAACACATTTTTGTTATTACCTTTTGCATTTTTGGCTAGCTGTTCTGACTGAGAATAACTTTTTAAATAAATGCTATTGAATAGCTGGGGTTAGGTGGGCTGACTGAAGTTGAGCTAGCCATGCTTGTTGTGGGAATGTCTAGGGGAAGTTCTGAGGGCAGGAGTCAATCAGAATGGAGGGATTTATAGCAGTCAGAATAGAGATCTGCATAATCCCTGTGTAATAAGGCAGCCTCTCTCACGCACCCACCCATGGTAGGCCAGATAGAGTGACCAGATGTCTCGCTTTTATAGGGACAGTCCCAATTTTGGGGTCTTTTTTTATATAGGCTCCTATTGCCTCCCTCCCCCACCCTGTCCTGATTTTTCACATTTGCTGTCTAGTCATCCTAAGACCAGAGCATAACTGGTACACTTAGCCTCAGTTTTTCTTTTTGTCCCTCCATGAAAGGAACACCAATACCTCTGGCCAGAGAAAGGGAGCCTAGCTAGAACTGCCCTGTGCCTAGTACACGACAGCTGCTTGTAATGGCCACTTGGGGATGTTGACAATCCTAAATTAGACTGTCCTAATTTATGTTGAGAGACCAGCCTCGTCCACAAGATTGGGGAGTAAAAAGGTGGCATAGACCATCTTTACAAATACCCCATTGCCAAAGTGTGCTGTGTGCACCTTTTGCTATAGTCAAAGATCTAACACTGGTTGTGTTCAAATATTTCAGTTCTTGGGTGCTGAGACTTGTGTTATTTTGGCCAAACAGGCAATTCCCCCTGGTGTGTGTGTGTGTGTTTTCATTCAGGGATTTTTGTGTAAGTGGTTTCAGTTAAACAAAATTTCAGGTTTCAGCAGAACTCTTATGTGGAAGTGATCTCTGTGAGTACCACAAAACATGGAGTTTGCTCTCCCAGTTTCTCCCAGAAGGTGTCACCATAGGACAACAAAAAACTCAATCTAAGACAGGCTATGTAAGTACTTTAAAAATAAATGTTATGTGACCATGTACAGAGAATAACCATAAACAACCTCTGTTGCTATTCTTAGTTTTATATTTAGTAACACAAGTCTTCAGTTATTAGACTATTTTATTTATGGTGAAACAAAAACAAAGAGAACACAGAACCCGTTGCAATGTTTGCTGTCTGGGATTGTTTTTCAGTAGTGAATTGACTTCTGGAATAGATTTTTAATAACTGACTTATTAAACAAAACCTGAAGAATGTTTGGTTTTTTTGTTCAGCACTAAAAACAGTCACAGGAAAAGCATGATTTTTGTCCATAAAAGGACTAGTCAGCTGGTCAACTGGATAGAATTTATCAAAACAATATCATTTTTTTGGCATTACCATTTGTATGTTCCCCGATGCAGTCCAAGTGTAACCAATACTTCATTTTGATTAGAAGGTAAAAGGTCAGCAGCTTATTTACATAAGTATTACACAGATAAACTAGTGTTAATGGTTTTTCTTCTCTAAAATCAGCATATTAAAATGATGCAGATAACCTCATCCATGTTGGTGTTAAAGCACTCAATTTGGGAATAAATGAAGTATCCAAGTAAAGTTAACCAAGATCTGCAGCTGTGCATGACAGATGAATTTCAAGTATGTGTACTCACCTTTTGAGTTCCCTCTCAATAAGTAGTGACCTCAGACCCGAATACATGTTCTAGGCCAAATGTTTGTGGTAATTGCCCTTTATGGAGTTTGTAGCTTATACTAGCTATTGGCCACCCTTTGTGTATGCACATTCCCTATATCCTCAATATTTTATAACACGTTACATCTCTCAACCCAAACACTTGAGGATGAAATTTCAAATGTAGTTATAAACTTTCACAGATTTCGTAGAACTAAGTATCTTAGAAAAAATGTGTAATGTATAAGCATCCTATTTCCCTTTCTTTTTGTTTGTACCGTGCCTAACACAATGAGATCCTTTTCAATGCCTGGGGCTCCTGTGTTACTGCAGTACATATGATGTATATTAATTATATGATATAAAACCTTGTACTAAAATCATTACAATAATATTATAGCTATGGTAGAAGAGGCTTAATCAGGGGTAGTTAAAGATGTTTCTGGGCCTAGATCCATCAGAACTTTGTCCCCCTCTTTCCCATACCTTCCAGATGGTCAGTAAAACAATGTATGTTGTATATACTGTCTGGACTCTCAACTCCCAGCTGATGCCTGTTTTTCCCCATCCCATTTCCTTGAGTTACCTCCTTCCCCTGAATACATTGTGACGTGGCCTCAGTTCCATGCATTCTCTTTGATCATGTTATTGTAGGGTAAATATGCCCCCAATGGACAA
The DNA here is from genome assembly GCA_032164245.1 of Sternotherus odoratus. NCBI lineage: Eukaryota > Metazoa > Chordata > Testudines > Kinosternidae > Sternotherus > Sternotherus odoratus. The sequence goes on from JAVMKO010000005.1 coordinate 76,528,129, forward strand.
TAGTCTCTGTAAGACTGCTCAGAAATGACTTTCTCTGACAAATACAAAATCTGCATGCATCACATTGTCCTTCAGGTTCCAATTTCACAGAGGGTAGGAGGAGAGGACAGTTGTTAATGACTTCTCTCACTCTGTTGAGGGAGATCTGATTTTTAGGTCATCTGACACTTCCCATCATAAAAAGTGCTCTCAATATTTTTTGAGGCTACATCATCACCATTGTTTACAACAGGTTTTGAAATCTGGCTGGGAGAAATCCCTAGGGGCAGAAAGTTCTTCATTATTTCCATGGAATTGTGTTCTAGGTTTAGCTGAAATATAAACCTTGAAAATAACTATTTCCATTCTGTCACTTGCATTGTCAGCTAAGTTTTGAGAACATGCCAAATAATTGACTGTGCATTTATTAACTAGAATGTTCATGCCACCTCCAAAGCAACTACACTAGGAACTCTGGGAGCAGGCAGCTTCTCCAGGAGAGTAGAAACAGAACCTGACCCGGCTGCCCCAGTAGCCCCACTCTGGACTCGATATGCTGCCCCAGTGGCTGTTCTTCCATGTCGAGGATACCACATGGAGAGGTAGCTACCTTTTTAGGATTGGGGGTGGGGGGAGGGCAAGAAAGAACAAGCTGGCTGGACTCCCTCCAGTTACTCTACCAGAGCTAGCAAGGGACCTCAGAAGCCTATTCTCTTTTATCTTCTCCCCCTGATCTGGATAATAGCCACATCATATCGCTAGCTTAAGGTATATCTTCTAGTAGCTCATGCTGTGCTGAAGATTCAGGGTTCAAACCCTCTCAGTTTTTGCATTCTGTAGGGATTGTTGCAAATGCACATCATATGATTTCTTTATATTCTTTCCCTTCTAACAAAGTCTAATAAATTACATTACAAAACTAAATTAACATAATGTTATTTAGGTTTCAAAAGTCCAGAACTTGAAAGTAGGAAATACCAGAATCTGTGTTTTTCCCCATACAACCTAGGTGCTGCCTCTTGCGCCTTAAGCATTATGCTTCAGTCATTAATTCCATGGTCATATCCTATTTTTTTTTCCCACAAGACCCCTGCCTCATTCAGTGCACAGGATGGATCTGCTAAAAGGGTATACGGAGAAAAGTGAAAGAATGATAGAATAGAGGTTGTGGTATGTGGTGATTTATGATTGTTGTAAGGGTCAAGTGTGTTTCTGTGGGTGGAAAAAGTTTGGTGGCTGAACTTTTAATTACCGTATTTTTCGGCGTATAAGACGCCTTTTTAGCCCCCAAAAATACTTTCAATATTAGGGGGGGTGTCTTATACGCCGAATATCGGCCGGACCAAAAAAAAAAAAAAAAAAAGCACCGCTTTTTTCGCGCCGCTCTCCCAGCAGCCCGCCCGCACGGCGGGGACTGGAGAGCGGCGCGCTCCCAGCAGCCCGCCACGCGGCGGGGACGGGAGAGCGGCGCGAAAAAAGCAGCGCTTTTTTTTTTTTTTTTTTGGTCCGAAAACGCGGGGGCGTCTTATACGCCGGAGCGTCCTATGGGACGAAAAATACGGTAGGTGTATTTGTGTCAGGTATGTAGAGTGTGTAGGAGCCCTAAAACATATTAGACACAAATATTGTCTGGGACCTGGTTTGCTAGTGGGTTTTCTTAGTGCTTAATGGCAGGTTGAAGATTCTATGTGGGCAAGAAGTAGAGAACCTATGAGAAGGCTAAAATGCAGCTGCTGACAGAAAATGTTTTATTCATTAGCAGCTGTGCATAAACTATTTTCTAACAGCTGCAAATGAACCTATATGTATCAGCAGTTGCATATGAACCATTTTTTGTTGTAGGATAAAATCTGCCAGAAAAACATAGCTCCCGATGGAGAAGGTTTTATGGTACCTGGCTTACATCCATCTGACCTGCATGTGCCTGGTTTCAGGTTTGTGTGAAAAGCTCATACTTACTTCCACTTATTATGAGGACAACAACTAACAATTGACCTTAACCTCAATATTAAAAAAGCTTGCCCCAGATGGATGGACCTTTCTGTTTGTTTGTTTTTATATATATATATTTTAAAAAATGGGGAATGTTTTTAAGAAATATCAGTCAACAATGAAATAGGACTGCCAAGGAAAAATTTCAGCAGGAGTCCCCATTCAGAGTTCCTATTAAAAATGTACTAAGCAAAACAAAAATACACAAAAAATTAACAGGCATGATGACTTTCATTATGTAAAATTTCATACTTTTAGTGAAAAGCAGGCATTTTAGGCCCCCCCTTTAAGCACAACCCAAACTGTGGAGTCACTACTCTGTATGATAGGAAAACAAAACAAAAAGTGTTACAAGAATGTTAAGATTGCAAAGTCAACTGGTCAAAAGTTAGAAAATATCCGAGATAAGATTCTGTCCAACCTGAACTTAATCACTGTGTGCATATGCATTATGATACAATCTTTAACTACCTGATCACATTATTTGAAAAACTCATTCTTCTCTTTCTTACTCTCTCTTAGCTGTAGAACTGGATGACATTTTTCAGTGAAAAATGCAGATTTGGCAAAACTAAAATGTTTTAAAATTCATATTAGCTTCACCAGATTATCTTGGCAGAGAGAAATTTTTTTTTTAAACATTCAGGGTGTCTGCACCCCAGTGATTTTTCTAGGTGCCGAAGTCAGAGTCCCTTTGTAAATCTACCCCAGGGGTTGGCAACCTTTCAGAAGAGGTGTGCTGAATCTTCATTTATTCACTCTAATTTAAAATACATTTTAACATTTTTAGGTCTAATTATATATATATATATATATATATATATATATATATATATATATATATATATATATATATATATATATATATATATATATATATATATATATATATATATATATATATATATATATATAACTATTGTTGTATATAAAATAAACTAACATTTTTAAAATGCTTAAGAAGCTTCATTTAAAAATTAATTAAAATGCAGAGCCCCCCAGACCAGTGGCTAGTGTGAGTGCCACTGAAAATCAGCTTGCATGCCGCCTTTGGCACCCATCCCATAGGTTGCCTACCCCTGATCTAGTCCATGGTATATAGAACATGAAGACTTTCTTTCTTCCTCCTCTCCCTCCCCCCCTCCTCCCATACCCATTCCTATATATCCAGATTGACATCTACAGCATCTGATGAATAGTTCAAGTGTATACTGTGTATGCCAGGACAGATAATATGTATTTAAGGCAGAATTCAAAGGACTGTATTAGGATTACAAAAGCAGTCAGATAAAGGAAGTGACTTTTCAATTTCACCTCATTGTTTCAGACTGCAAACCTTTGGATCTGAGTATTCATCCAGGATGCAGTTCCTCTGGTCCAGTGATGCTTTAGTTATTTCTCCAAAGTGGACCTGCTTCAACAGGACAAGTTGGGGGAGCCCCACTTCAGAATATCCATAACGCAGTGAATAGGGCACTCACCTGAGAGGTAGCAGATCCCTGTTCAAAGCCCTTCTCCTTCTCAGATAGAAGGTGTGGACTTAAACTGGGAGTTTCCCACGTCACAGGTGAGTATCCTAAACTGTTGGGCTAAAAGTTGAGGAAGATGGTCATCCCACACACTATCCCCTCTCCCCAGCTTCTTGCAAGAAACAGTTTAAGCACCTAGAGAGAGTTCACGGCTCAGAATTCCACACAGAGAGAGGCGCCTCTCTCCAGCCCGGAGTTATGGGCTGAACTGCCTGGGAGGGGTGACACTTAGTACCCATTCCTCTTCTTGGCATCTTCAGTTAGCTAGTTTAAGCAGGGAGCCACCTACTGTGACTTTTGTGATCCCAGTCAAAAATGGCTATCACACTCCATCTGGTGAAAAAGCCTGAACTCAGGCTTTGTGGATCCCAGTGGTTTTCCAGGTGCCTAAGTCTCTTTGTGAATCTGGCCCTATATCTGCATTCCCTTTGTTTGTCAGACCCTTATGATATTGCTGCCATTCAATTAAAGGCTTTCTTGGAAGTCTTAAAATGTTTAACTTGTAGTGTGTGAATATACTGCCAGATAGATGCATTTCTTCATAGAGGGCAGGTATATGTTGCTGTCTGCAAGCCTGATATATAGGCAGCAAGTACCACTTCAATTATCTTTTGTCAATGTTTTCCTTTTGTTTTGCATCCAGGATTCTTCTGCTCCAAGAAATGGATTATTGTTTATTTTACTTTGCATAAATACACTCACTATATTTTTGGCGGGGGCGGAGGGGGGGAGAAGCGGGAAATCATTGGCCAGTATTGTAATTTGTACTGTAGTGTAAACACTACATATATTGGCACCGTTCCATTGATTGAAGGCTTCCATTTTTTTAATGGAGAGATTTTCCTAGTACACTTCCCCTTCCATTCACAATTGCATAACATTATTGTGACAACTATAGCAATTTTTACAGTACAAAGTAGTAATTGAATATAATTTTAGCCATCTGTTAGTGAAATTCAGCAGCTGGAAACAGAGAGGTGATCATGGGTCTGGTTATCTCGCCAGGGAAGCTGGCAAGGCAAGTGTTTTGTGGGGCAAAAGTTGTGGAGTGTATTGAATTTATCCTTGAGTCTGAGGGTTCTGAACCTAATCAGGATCAGGGTGATTAGGCTCAGAACCTTCAGATTCAGGGATGACTCATCAGGCTCAGAACACTCATCACATAGAACACAATTTGAAAATCACTGCCATTGGTCATGAGTACATGACATTCTATATAGCTAAACAAAACAGAACTATATCTTTTCTGTTAGCAGACACCATCTAATTATAATTTAAAGACCATATATGCTGATCTCAGTCCAGGGTAAAATTTTCTTACATATCTGTGGTAGTTCCATACATAAAAAGGGGAGTTTGCGGTCCTAAATTAAATGATTTTAAGCTACTGAAATGTTTAGCTTGAGATCTGTTCAGACATCTGTGGGAAAGGAATTTGGATTTAAGTAAAAAGAACTGAGAGATCTTTCATCTTGTTTGCTAAAGAGACTGTATGGTACACTTGAAAATGTTAATATATTTGAAAAACTTTGTTTTCCTATAATTCCTAATATGTAGTTCTGTGATCAATTTGCTGAACACATACCTTTCCTTTTGGCTTGTGTGCAAATTTATAATTTAAGTAGCCTTTTCCATAGTCCTGGGAGCTAGGGTGTATAGGGGAAAGTCTTGCCTAAAATCTCTACAAATACATTGAAGTCATAAGGGGTTTAATTTAAAAAGAAAACAAAAGAAATCTTATGCTATATTTAAGTATCTTGACTGTATAATTCTTAAATATTTATTATGTATATGTGTATATATGTATATATAAAAAATAAACAAATCACAATCCTTCTATCAAAGGGATACTTACCTTATTATTCTGTAGACATTATTCCAAAGAGACACAAACAGCCAGATTCTGAACTCTGATTTTGCATTAGTGTAATGAAGATCTACATCTGGTACAGAGTCTGCTTTTGAGCTCAATGGCAAAATGCTTATTGACTAGAGTGTGGAAAAGTGTGAGGCCTTAGATCTCTCTTTCTAAATATTCTTTTCATTTTAATCTGAGGTACAAATAGCGGTGGGTGAACCTTAATATGTTTGTAGGTTTTCCTTTGGGACCATATACAAAAGGTCCAATGCTCCTCTGGGACTTATCCAAGGCCTGAACATTTTGGGCACAACCTTCCTGTGACCATCTGGATTTTCTCTCTTGGTGTAGTTTCTCAATACCAAAGGCTTAATTTTCCCTGGTAGCATGTCCTCTTTGGAGCCCATAGGATTTTAGATGAGCATGGGTACTCTAGGCTGTGCTTGCTGGGAAATCCCCTTATTGTTTCTCATACAGGAATATAGCAGCAGGAGCTGGTGTTAAGGAAACTGGATCATACTGCATGCCTAGTGCCATTAAAGAGGGATAGAAGACTTCCCTTCCATGTCTTGCTGCTGTGGAAGGAGGAGAGGGGGATGAGCTTCCATGCCACCCCGTAAAGATCCAGGCAAATGTACTGCAGTAGTGGGTATGGTCAGTAAGTGAGAGGAATTGGGGGTTGAGATGAATGAATATTCAGGACTGTTCTTATTTTATCTGAAATGTTTCTGCCACTGATGTAATTAGCCCTGCCAGTGCATAATCCTCCTTTGTAAACCATAATCTTATGCCTTTGGGATAAGAGTTTGCATAGCTGGAGATATGTTTATAGACGTGGTGAATGCGTTCTGGGTGCATGCTTCTACTTAGTAGTTTGTGGTTCTTTCTTCTCGTGGTCTATATAGACACACATTATTTTGTTAGTAAGAGTGATCCTTCTTAATCTCAGTATAATTGCCAGGTTTGGTGTATAGTGCATATAAACTACAGAAATGTTATAAACTTCTCTCAACAATTAATAATTCCAGATACTGTATGTACACTGAAGCAATTCCCAAAGACACTGACCCATATAGCCCATTATTACCTATGGGTATTGCATAATGTGTTGAATGCCATGTAGTTTGTTTTACAGCACTTGAGTAACCTAGTCATGACCTTTCATGAGACAAGCTTGGCAGTTATAAGACCCAGATGCCAAGCCTGGGAATTCATTTTCTCACTAGTAGCAATTGGGTGTTTGCTAGTCTGGCTCCACTGCTAGCTATTGTGATTTCTGTGAGTCTGGGAGGATCAGCCTATGCTGGGACTGTGGTTGCTAATCTGAACCGTATTTTCCAAAGATAGGTTTCCACATGTGAGGAATGTTCTCACTCTTTGTTTGGAAATAACATTTTCTTGAAATGAGATCCTTACGTGTGTGTGTGTGTGTGTAGACTAGTTGTTTCCTCTTAGATAAGGTTGAAGTGAATTTCCTGTTATACTTAAGATTTTTGGTCCCTCCTCTAACTTCACCATTCTTTAAAGCAAACCATTTTAAATTGTACATAGCATGTCTATCAATGTTAGATTTGTTCATTTGTTTTAAAGTTTTAGTTGAAATTGGACAAGCATTTTGAAGACATGGGGACTCAAGGCTTTCAGTTTAAAATATCCTACTAACTTTTTTAAAGGCTCAACAAAGTCTTGATCTGAAGCCTAATGAAGTCTCTATATTGATTTCAGATGAACTTTTGATTCTGCCCCAGATTTTTCAGTTTGATTATCTAGAAACTACAGATTTATTCTGCTTTGTTGTTGTCCTTGAGGAGAGGTGCCCCTTTTTAATTTTATTTTATGTTTTGCTTCATGTCAGAATTAAAGATGCATAGAGCTATTAGTTTTACAATCAGAAATATATTTATCTTAATATTTGCTATATGATCTGCCCTGTGTTTGGCTCCAGGCTTTGCTTCTGCTACTGTTGGCCTGAACTAAATTTTTTACTTTCCCATGTTCACTAATTTTAAAATGATCCAACCACAATTTAACACAGTATGCCTTATCCGCTTTTCATAGCACTTTTTGGAAACATTGGTACAAATTGGAGAACAATCTTTTAGATAAGTGTTCAAAAGTAGGTTTGCAATTTGTAAAACTCTTGTCTCCCAACTATGTTTTATCTTGTACCCAAAAGTATTAAAATTGTTTGAGGAACAATCTGAACCATTAATGTTTGTTTAACAAATCTTCGAACATTACAGAAGTTCCAGAGAACTGTCAAAAAGCTAATACAGTAGACTCTCAATTATCCAGGATTGGGTTAACCAGGATGTCAAAAAAAATGTGTAACTCGCAGGGGCGGCTCTGGCTTTGTTGCCGCCACAAGCACACACACACCAAAAAAAACCCCACCAGGGCACAGGGCAGCCAGTGAACCAACACCCCCTTCCCCTGGCACAGGGTGGCTGGTGAACCAACCCCTTCCCCCCATATTTCCTATAGATGGTGATTATCCGGGATTTTATTAACCAGGATTAATTTTTCCCTATCATCTTGGATAATCGAGAGTCTACTGTATTTAAAAATATTTGTCAGAGTAAATATAAGCCAGTGAAATGAATACTGATCTGGAGAAAAATCATGCAAAGGTTGATATATGATGCAATCTGTATAAAAATAATAAAGGATTAATGTCTATCAAGATAGTTTTGGAAAAGTGAAAAACAGGTCTTGTGAAATCACCTAGTCTGGTTCATAAAAACTAACTTTTGGCATAAAACACCTTAACTTCTGTAAGGCATTTGTCTTAGTCCCACATGAGATGGTAATAAATTATCGTGATCTAAATGGATTAATATTGTTAAATCTCAAAAAGTAATTGTAAATGGGGAATACTAGTAGATGACACGTTCATCAGCAGAAGGCATAACAAAATTTAATGGTTGGAAGCTAAAGATATATATATATATAAAGACTATATATATATAGTCTGAATTTGTCTATGAGGTGCATGGTTTTTAACAGTGAGTATAATTAACTATTAGAATAACTTAATTCAGGCTGTGGTGGACTCTCCATCACTTGAGGTCTTTCAGTCAAGAATTGGTGCCATTCTAAAATCTATGCTAAACCTTGGATAGGAGGTAGTATTGATGCAGAAATTACTGAGTGAAGTCCTATGGCCTACATTATGTGGGATGTCAGACTAGAATAGATAATCACAATGGTCTCTTCTGTCCTTAAAATCTGTGAATCTTGTTGGAGAGCAGCATCTGAGGTTTTTGGGGGGGTTTTTGTTCGTGTTAGCTGGGAATTTGAAATGTAGCAATGGTGGTATCTCTACATATTCAAAAATCAGGAGTCAGGTTCCAAACAATTTGAGAGTTTTAAAAATAACAAATGGTGAGCTTGCCTTCTGATTTTTGAACCTTCCGTGTTCATATATTCAAGTTTTTCTCCACAGCCAAAAGGGCTAGAAACTTACTTTTTTGTTTTAATTAAATATGAAATTCTCCTATGGAGGGCAGGTTTGATACGTTTGTGGTAACCTGTTTGGCTGAGGACATACACTGAAGTGTTCTGAATTAGTTGGGAGTTTCTGCTGAAGGCTTCTGACGTGGATTTATTGTATTGCTGAAATCTAGCCAGCAAGTAGGGTCACCAGATGTCCCAATTTTATAGGGACAGTCCCTGATTTTTATATATAGGCTCCTATTTCCCCTCTACCCCCATCCTGATTTTTCACATTTGCTGTCTGGTCACCTTAGCCAAAAGCGATTGTGGGTGTCTCTTTTCAACCAGCAGAGAGTGCAACAGTGATTGCATGCTCCTCAAAATATTTTCCTCTGGATTGTTGTAAGTTCAGCAAAGATACTAATAGTATCTACTAATAAAGCAATGCTGCTTGTGTGTGCTGGAATTCATTTCAGTATGTGTACAGCTTGTCCCTAGGGAAGTACAAGAGTGCCCCTATTAAGTTGGAGAGGGGTATATTTTCACACAGTGGGGAGTAGGTTTTAACCTTGAGCAAAATATAGTAATTATTAAGCTTTACTAGATGCTACTGCAAATCAGATTTATCACAATTCTACAAGATGCTCATTCCCTTGAATAAGCATGATGGTTTGGCCTTCTCACATGAGCATCCTGTCATATTAAGCTGAATTTCATTATGTTGTATGTTCCCACTGAGGCATGCTCAGAACACTACAACTGTAATTAAAGTCACAGCTGCAGCATGTGACTTGGTCCCCAGGGCTCTGAGAAAGCAGGGATCTTTCCTAGCTAGCTAGCAACAATGTAACCTCATACTATGCAAGTGGTGTTGGTCCTAATAGTGTCAAAAAAGCATTTGGGATGGTGAGGGGGGACATTAATTGCAAGGTTATTTAGCTGATTAACTGCCACACTGCAGGCGGCATTAATTTAATTGGAAAATTAACCTAGATTTTCAGTAATAGGAAAAAGATAATTGTTCGAGATGAATGTTATCTCTCCACTCTAGAAACTTGGGACTCAGTTGTAACATTACACTGTGGTTTCTACTGTGATGGTTGTGTACTGGGGCATATGATAAAAACATGCTGTCTGTATGTTCTGCATCATCTTAATTTATTATTGTAAGTGTGTGTTATTATTGTAAGTGTATGTTTAATGATTTTGATGAGACTAGCATCATAACATCATGCTGCGCAAGAGACTTGTGACGTAGAATATAATGTGGATTTATAGGGAATCACCAGAGAATTAACTGTTCTATATTTCTTTCCTAGTTCATACTCTTAGGACCTCCACTGAGCTGCATAGTACAGTAATTAGCAATATAGTAATGCTCACTGTTGTCTTGCTGTCAATTTGTATAATCTGTAGATGGGGCAACTGTGATGGGACATCTACCTCACATGGGACAGGAAGGGGATAGGGTGGCCAGGTAAGCCTGTTAAGTCCACAGACTGCACCTGGAGGAAGAGCCAGGGAGCAGGGAACTGATTGCAAGCTGGTTCAGCTGTGCAGGAATCAATGTAGTTTATAAAACCAGGAAACTGGCAGCAAGCTGAGGAGCAGTCACTCTCTAGAAAGAGAGAGGAGTGTTTAGGGCTAGTACTCCCAGAGCCAGAGGAAAGAACAAGGAGTGGTAAGAAGCAGTCCAGGAAAAGACTAGTGAGGGCTGAGAGAGTAAAGCCCACAACTGCTGTGTTGAGGGTCCTTGGACTGGAACTTGGAGTAGAGGGTGAGTTTGAGTTCCCCTACCAGCCACTGAAGGAGTGTCACCTGAGCAGTGAATGGGAAGTCTGTCTGGGATTGCGGAAGGATATACCCAGGAAAGGGGGGGGGAACACTGAGTGACCTAGCTAGAGGGCTGAGTCCTAGAGGATGCTGTGGTTCCTGGGTTGAGAGAGTAATGGCATGGGAACATGGGGAAGAGCATTGGCCTCAAGAACTAATCCCCAGAATGACCAGGCAGAGGAACCACACAAGTAGTGATTGGAGCACCCCATCACAACAACCTTAGATTAGCAGCTACTCTGATAAATAGTTGAAGATTTGTCATAGTTTACACCACAAGATAAAACTCAGTCCCAGCATAAAGAAACAAATAAGAATAACATTCATAATGACTATAAATCATATAGATGAATTGCCAATTAAAATACATTTGGAAGGAACAGATGTAACCAAGCCACAGTTGCTTCTCCTTCCAGGAAGACTGTCACTATGGCTGATATAATGTGGAAAGTGACCAAACATGAGGAATGGGATAAATTTGGCACCATTGACAGAATTAGATTTATAATTTATAAATATCACAGTGACTGGCAAAAAATGCTTATCAAGGACTACATATTTTTCAGAAGTATTTTGAGTAATTTTATTCTGGCAGAACATTTTGTATTTCAATTAGAGATGGACAAATCCAGGATTGATTTAGATTTTGCAAAAATTCCTCTAAGAATAGCTCAAATCAAGGTCCTGTTGAATTTGAATCAAAAAAGTTCCAGTGATAACTGGATCTGGTTCTGGCTCATCTCTGATTTCAAATGTGGGAAGTAGAATAAGTGCTTTCCCCAAAAATATCTTAATTAACAAAATAAAAAGGAGTCTGTTGTATTAAAATAGCTGGAATATATGGGCCAAAGGTGTTAACAGAAGGCAGTCACTGTCCAATAAGATTCAGTGTTTAGTTTTGAGACCTTGGCTTGTTTAATCCCATGCTCATATAATAGTACACTTGATCTGAACAGAGAAGCTCAGGCTGATACTTCCTAGATCTAAAAGAGAGAGGATTGCTGGTCGTGTTCTCTACCCCCAATACCTTGAACGTGTGCAAATTCCATCTCAGCTTTTTGGGAGAGAGAGATGCATAAAAGTTGGTGTTACTGGAGTGCAGAATATTTTATGATATATTTTAATGGCTTTTTTGTTTAGGTTTTTGATTATGTATGTGTGGATTAGTAGCTGGAGTTCATTGTTACTTGGTTTTATGTGTTTGAAGTTTGTTAAAAGCATTTACACTTTAAGTAGGCATTATCTACATCTAAATATTGATCTAATGCTTGGAATTCTATACACTACTACTAAACATATATTGGCTACTAGTAACTATACCTAGAATGCATATTTTGAATGTTGTGCCAGAGAAGGTAAAGATATGCAAGTTATTGGCCTGATCCTGCAATTAGATCCATGTGGGTGGATCCCTGCACCTGTGCTGAGCCACAATGAGATCCGTGTGAATTCTCACACAAGAGTGGATCCACAATATTTAGGGAACATATGTGAAATGCTGCAATGTGGGCAATTCTCATGTCTCAAGAAAATAAACTCTCTGCCCTTTCAGCAAAACATCCCAACGTGGAATGTAATATGAGCTGTTTAGGGCAGTGTGTGCCGGTTTATTATACAAAAAATATTTTAAATTTTTTAGGACACTTTCTCTGTTAGGGACAAAATTGTTGTCTCTAGTATACTGGTACTATTAGCTAAAATAGTTGTCATATAAGGTGGGGGGGGGCTATGCTGCACTGCATTGGTGTAACTGAGAACAAGCTTTGTCCTAGTGCTTGAAATTAGAGGTGGAAAAGTAGTTAATTCCAATCACAAACCAAAATTTACGAACTAGTAGTTCTAAAAGCATGTGCATTTTCTGAGGAACTGAAACACTGTTTTAAGCTCATAGATCCATGAAGACTACCTTTAACTGGAGAGGAACACTTGGTTTGGTTTAGCATTGTACAGAATCACTTAAAATTATCTGTAAAACAATATGAAAATTGCAAGACTTTCAGTACTAACAAGCATTTTCAAAGATTCCCCCCTTTCTTGCATAATTTGAGATGTGTGCAGAATCGCCCTCAAATAGTATAAAGCTAAAAATAATCAAAGTTAAATTTATTTCATAAACTCAAACAATGCTAACTAGAGCCAACATCTACTTCATGCAAATGTAGTTACCCTGTAATGCTATAATACACGGAAACATTTATATGTCTATACATGACAATTCTGATGTAGTTCAAATGGTCTGCTTCACTGACACCTGCTAAAGATCTTACTTAAGTCTTGGAAACTCCTATTTCTAGCCCTTTTATGGGCTTTGTAAAACTGCTTTATTAGATGCCAAGTGTCTGTGGCTATCAAGTCATTTGCCCATTGTGTAAATGAAGGTGGTAGAGTAACAATTTTGGCTTTGCTAAATTAATACAAACCCTAGAAGAGAATCTTTGAGAAAAGCTTGAAATAACATGAAGGGGAGGGTTAAGAGTTACCAGTCTGGTACTCATCTGAGTTCAGTAGTGGATCCAAAGAATCCGAGCTGGCATTAGCAAGGTCAAAAAAGGCAGGGCACCCTGATGAGAGGTCTTGGTAAATTTCAATTAACCGATAGTAAAACAAGAATTATTGCAACTACTGACTTCTCCATTCTGTCTGCAATTGTAGACTAAATCTTGCATTATATGAACCTTTGTGAGATGAAGGAATACTTTATTTTTGCAGTCATGTGCAGTTTATTAGACCTGAACACTGTAAAGGGGAATGCATAAAGTCCATGATCGCTTAAAGAAAAATGAAACATTTTAACATGACTTGAACAGCTGGAATAACCTTTAATGCAAAACTTGTGCCCTTGGAGCCAAGGTTCCTTGCATAGTCTGTATGATATTCTCATGTTGCTATTTGGAAGATGGAAAAGTAAGGAAATGTAACCTCTAGACCTAGTTCTGATTTTTTGTTTTGTTTTGCCAGAATGTTCTATTTTAGTTGACATCCCTGTAATACAACCTGCTAGCGCCCATCTCTGTGCTAATGCTGAGTTGATTTAATAGAATCTAGGGCTAGAAGGAACCATTATGATCCAGTCTAACCTCATAGCACAAGTCATACAACTTCCCCCCCCTCCAAATAATTCCTAGTGCAGCTTTTAGAAAAACATCCAATTTTGACTTTAAAATGGTCAGTGACGGAGAATCCATCAAGATCCTTTGTGAATTTAGCTATTGGAACAACATTAAAAATGTGTTCTATTTCCAGTGTGAATTTGTCCAGCTTCAACTTCCAACCATTTCAGTGGAACTGTGCACAGGTGCATTCCAGCATATCACATTATAGATTTGGGACCAAGATTAATGAAGCCAAAGAAAATCCAATACCAAATGCAAAAGAAACAGATTTTTTTTCAAAGTGAGACACAATATCTACTACCGTATGGGTGTGGTTATATCTAGCATACTATATATTTGAACGTCTACATATAGATTATTCTCCCATTTAAATTGCACCTCTGAGATGCCTTAAAAATATGCTTCAGCAAATATGATTCTTTCAGGATTGTTCAGCATACATTCTTCCTTCACAAACAAGTTTAAAGATGGATGTGCATTTCTTGACCTAATTTAAAATCTGCTTTAGTTACCGTTCATACAAGATAGTTGTACTTTCCAAATATGTGCAATTTATTGAAGAAACACTTAAACATATTATTGCAGAATCAGAATGGTCATGTATAAAATTGTTGTATCTAGTCTTGTAGCTGTGGTTGGTCCCAGGATATTAGAGGCAAGATGGGTGAGGTAGTATCTTTTAGTGGACCAGTTTCTGTTGGTGACACAAGCTTTCAAGTTTACACAGAGCTCTTTTGCAGATTATTCAATGGATCTGATTTTCATCTCATCATTTAACAATGTTGGGAAGTTCACTAAACTTCCCAACCTAAAGCCATTGCCCCAGACACACAGGAAGAAAGATAAGATGAAAGAAATATGATTTAACTAAACTGAAATTAACTTAGTTCCCATATGAGTTATTTGGCCATTTTACAGTGCAGGTCATCCTTCCTTACCAGTTCACCTGTAAAAGGGGTGCCATCAGTTCCCCCCCCCCCCACACACACACCTATTGTAAGCTATTGATGGGACCCAACTTCCTTCCCCTTGAATGAGGGTTAGGAGCAAGGGAAAGGAGGAGTGTCTCTTGGTTTGAGAATTTAGGAGCCTCATCCCATTCCTCAGCTGCTTAGGAGATGCCTTCCCTAAGGTCCGTTTCTAATACCAATTAGAAGGAGCCAGGCCTCCTATGGAAGGACTACCTGGACCTGCCACCAGGAGGCACCAACAAGTAGCTTGGCTGCAAAGGTTTGTATGTACTCAGGTGGTTAGGAGAAAATGGACTTCCACTGCGTGCTTCTGACCAGAAGATGCCTTCCAACCACCCTCTGCAGCTGAAGAGAAAGCTCTACTCCTGTGAGGAAGGGTAACTTCTTAAAGGGCCCACTGCCCTCTTTCCTCTACTGGTCTAGTCAAAGTTCCTCTGTCTAAGGCAACATTTTGTGCATTTTGACAGATTTACCATTCCTCGTGACTTGGTAAATGTTGTTGTTCTTGAAGTGGCTTTTTAACTACCTTAGCATCAATCTTTAAAATATGTACACAGCTGAAGCTTATGGGAATAATGTCAGTGAATTAAGATGATGCAAAGACTTACATATTTGCCTAAAAGAGCCTTAGTTTTGTCAGGATCAAATTAAGATTTTCATATTCTCCAAGGAGATAAACTTTGGAGAAAAGTTTCCAATCTAAAAGATAATTTCAAGCAGATTTCCCCCAGAAATTGTAAAAGGCTCCTTACTCATTCAGAGTAGTAAAAATATGAATGGGAGTTTGGTTATTAGGAGTAATTATATTTCCCTCATCCACAGTGGCACTTTTAAAAGTAGGCAGGAGAGGGTGCTCATGAAGTTTCTATGAGTTGTTAGTATTTCTGTTCAAATAAGTGGGATCTTTTTAGGGGACTTTTTAGGATTTTTGGTGGGGGTCAGGGAGGGGAGATTAATTTTAAACATTCTTTTGTTTATTTTTTTCTCCCCCTGATCCCATTCTGCTGTTTTTATTAGAAGCATAACAATATACATTAAGGTGCAAGTTTAGACTTGATCCAGCAAAACACTGAAATATAAATAATCCCATTAATTTCACTAAAGAGACTACTTGCATTCATAAATTGATCCACATGCCTAAGTGCTTTGCTGAATTGGGGCCTTAGTAACTTGTCTTCCTTTGAACTTAATATAAGGGTTAACCATAGCAGGAGTTGGTGGGAAATAAGACCTTTATACAGCACTACCTCAATACTGATTCTAAACAATTCACATCTATGAATTAATCTACTTCTATTTATCTGGTCAATGAGGGCTCTTCTTTCTGACAATACTCTAACTGTGAGTGAACAAAGACTATGCGTAGGACCACAGAACAATTGTGGCAAAACATACTGGCCCTCCAAGCCACATATGACAATCTTCAGAAGCTCAAGAACCAGAGCACATCTGCCAGGAGTCGGGACTCACAGCATCAGCCTCACTCTTTCTGGAGCCCTGGCTGCTGCGCCCCACAGGGAGGAAGCCCCAAGACCATTCTCCTTGCTGGGCACAAGCACCTATTGCACCACCCTGCTGCAAGGCAGAGGTCCTGAGCTCTCCCCTCCCCACCCAGTCTGGTAGGCAGAAATGGAGGTTGGAGGGAGTTGTGAGCTGCACTTTAATGGTAAAAGAACAGCATATGGCTCTCGAGAGCCACCCCTGCCAAAGGCGAGATGAAATAACAAAGGCTATGTCAATAAGATAATGTAATTACTAGTGAATAGTGTGATGGAACAAAGAACTGTGTTTTTAACAGCTTTTTTTCTGTTGGGAGTGGGGGGAATCCTGGTTTAAAAAAAATTATGATTGTGTGTTGGGAATATTTTTCTTCTGCAATCCTCTGAACTTAATGCCACAATAAAATACACTTATTAACAAAAATGGTGATTTGCTTATGATAAATGGACTGCAATCCTGTTCATGTACACATTAGAACTTAAACCTGCAGTATGAAACCAAAGAAAATAATTTTCAGTGCTACTTAGTCTGACTACATTTTACTACTTTCTCATTCTATATTTGAAATACGGCTGGGGTAAATTCATAAAGGTTACAAATTGCATTATCTCAAACAGTGTGTACATCACCTATTATAGGATTATCATCTTATTCAGAACCAATGTACTTTTGAAACAGAAAGATATTGTAAACAAGAGCACTCAGGCAATTACCCACCAAAATGAACATGTCTGTAAATGTTTCCTTAATGCTTTCATTGTGCTATTACAAAACTGACTGGGAAGTTGAACAGATTTTTAAACAAGCTTCCATCAAGATTTTTTTCCCCCATTCAGTTCACCAAATTATGAAATGACTTAAGAATGCTTACCAGGAACAATCCTTCTGATTGGTTGTCAGTGGTGTCGTACAGAACTTGAGTCAATACTCATTTGCAGAACCATGACTATGACCTGTATGCTTTGCTTTTTGTGAAATGGAAATTGGGAAATAATAACATAATAACCGATGCTTTCCTAGAGCTTTATTGCATTTTTTTCAGATAATTAAACTTGTGGCTATAGAATGAGGTGAAACTCTATACAATGTGTGCAAATATACCCCAGAATATTCAGAAATGAGAGAGAACTTACTCAGAATAGACTCTATCATACTTTGATTTGTACATAAATATCTGCTAAATGTAAAATAGAACTTTTGTAATGGCCTTTCAAAGACTTGTAGCCTCAGCAGTAGAGCAGGAATCCAAGCTAACTTGGAATCTCTATTTGGAAGGAACTTTCAACCTTTTGCCATTTTGGTTTCATTCCAGTGCAAACCCAAAGCTATCTCTTCTCAAAATTTCCCATGAAACAAATTCTGTAAATTTTGTTTCAGAATCACCAAAAGCTGGTATTTCTAAAACCAAATATTCTCACCGTGGTCCCAACAGCTCCTGATTGAAATTGGCATGGTTCTTATTGGTTTCACTGCTGCCCACCACTGAAGAGCGTGGTAATGCTACCCTGGCAGCCCGGGCTTGCTGGCTGACAGGAGACCATGAAAGAATCTGACAGAGATTCATCAAACCTGATACATTTCTCCAAAACGTATTGGATTTGATTAATGAACATTTTTTAGTTTTGTCATAAGATTCCCCACCAGTTCAATCAAGTCTCTCTTTTTCTCTCTCCAAAACATTGCTATCTCTGTGTATATACTGCTAGCAAACAAGCATAAAGTTTCCCAAAGAATGTGAAAATACATAAATTTAACAAAATGCTTATGGTTTTTATCTGGTTCACCATGACCTATTTTGCTCAGGAAGCTAGTTGCCTTTTCAGGATGCTAATCAGTGAAACAATATTTTTTTAGGGATAAAGGAATTTAATTGCATAGAACGTTCACAGAGTGCTGTAAAACAAAAGAGCAATTTGCAAAACCTTTGACAAAGCTTAACCTGGTCATGAAAAAAGCCTTTTATAGTTGAGAGAGACATGTGTGCGGGCATGGGCCCAGTCCTGTAAATGTTCCTCACTCTGTGTCGAGATTTAAATCACCTGGGACAACATGTAGAAGTGACACCACACACTCTTGGTTTTTAGTTGAGCTTCTCCTTCTGCTGTTTCCCCTCTGTCTCCTCTTCCCAACTTTGCTACCAACTTGTTTAATTATGGGCTTTCCACTTTGGTGTATATTGTGATTTACAAATTCCCAGTAGTTCTATAACAAGTATGTAGTTCTGGATGGATATTATGAATTATCCTGTTTTTTGTAATATTTTTAAATTAGAGCCCTTAACCTTTAACAAGTTCACCTAGTTTAAGAAATAGAAATCTGAATACAGTGTCCTATGTTTTTAAATACATCCTGCTTAGTAAAGCATACTTTCGAGGGGGTTTAAACATATGAAGGATACTTGCCATACAAATTCTAAGAACCGGAGCTAGCTGATTAAGAGAAAAAGGTAGACCTAGTGCAATCCCCAAAGAAAACCACTTGTAGCTGCTTTCTAGTTAAAGTATTGCTAAGACTTCAAAAAACTTCTGTTATCAGTAGTCTGTTCAATAACTCTGTGTAATACTTCAGTACAAGATAATGCATCTGCTTTGTATTAAAATAGTTATGCTGCTGAGGTCAGTTAAAGCAAATGACAATTAAGCTATAGTGTACACTTTGAAATTAGGTCCACTGAAGAATTTCAGCATCCCAAAGAGGGGGTATCAGCAGTATCTCTTAATGACATAGGAAAAAAACTAATTTGCACAACATAGTCTGGTTTAGTGGTTCATCTGTCAGTGCACAGCTTCTGGATATTAGAGACTAGGATACAAGAGCAACTTAACTCCTTTTGAGCCTACCATCTTTCCTTCATACTTCTGTGGAAAGAGCTACCATGGAGCCATTGCTGTGTGGTACAGAGAAGGTACAAATCCTCCTGTATGGTCACTCCCCTAATCTACCCATTCTGTGCAATAGAATTCTAGCAGTACTGCTATGTTTAGAGACTTCCGCACCTCCAAATCCTATTGGAATTGGTCAGTGGCTCTCAACCTTTCCAGACTATTACCGTATTTTTCGTCTTATACGACGCTCCGTCCTATAAGACGCCCCCTCATTTTTAAATAAAAAATCCGGGAAAAAAAAAAAAAAAAAAAAAAAAGCGCCTCGCTCTCCCGTCCCCGCCGCGCGGGCGGGCTGCCGAGGTTCCCCCCTCCCCGCCGCGGGCGGGCTGCCGGGGTTCCCCCCTCCCCGCCG
The DNA here is from genome assembly GCA_032164245.1 of Sternotherus odoratus. Classification (NCBI taxonomy): domain Eukaryota; kingdom Metazoa; phylum Chordata; order Testudines; family Kinosternidae; genus Sternotherus; species Sternotherus odoratus. Next base: position 76,547,576 of record JAVMKO010000005.1, read on the forward strand.
GACCAAAAAAAAAAAAAAAAAAAAGCGCCTCGCTCTCCCGTCCCCGAGCGTCCCGGTTCCCCCCTCCCCGCCGCTTTTTTTTTTTTTTTTTTGTCCGGCGGGGAGGGGGGAACCCCGGCAGCCCGCCCGCGGCGGGGAGGGGGGAACCTCGGCAGCCCGCCCGCGCTGCAGGGACGGGAGAGCGAGGCGCTTTTTTTTTTTTTTTTTTTTTGCATTCGCCCTATAAGACGCACCAACTTTCCCCCCCCCGTTTTGGGGAAGAAAAAGTGCGTCTTATAGGGCGAAAAATACGGTATAACCCGAAGTTTAAAATCTCTTAAACTTACAAAATTAGGCATCAAAATACAAAGGTGGCATAGCAAACTATTAATGCAAAGCTGCTTACGTTCTCATCTTCACCATTCCATAAAAATAAATGAACTGGAATAGCAGAAGTGATAATCCTGTGGCACCTTAAAGACTAACTAAAGTATTGAAGCATAAGCTTTCGTGGGCTAATACCCACTTTGTTGGATGCAAGTAAACTGCTTGCATCTGACTAAGTGGGTATTAGCCCATGAAAGCTTATGCTTCAATACTTTAGTTAGTCTTTAAGGTGCCACAGGACTCTTTGTCACTTCTGCTATTCCAGACTAACACGGCTAGCTCTCTGATTCTTGGAATATAAAAAGTGTACTTACCTTTCATTGTATAGTAAATAGAGCACTATAAAATCACTGTCTATGAAATTTTAGTTTATACTGACTTCACTAATGCTTTTTATGTAGCCTGTTGTAAAACCAGGCAAATATCTAGATGAGCTGATATCAGTGATACTTTTTTCCATAGAGGTATGGCAAGTTCTAAGTTATGCCATTAAGGTCCATGGTATTTGAGTGGCCTTGTTTTTGTGAAGGTGGCATTAATTTTATTTGAGTGTGCATTCCAGACTTTCTCTTTGGACTGTATTCTGTGGTATCTGAGTTCCTGGCTGTAGATAATGGACTTGATGGTGCATCTTGAGTTGTTGCTGCATCTGTGGAAGGTGTGGTGATCTGTGAGCTTCTTGTATCTCCTTGTTTTTAGGGTTTCATTGTTCAAGCTGATTGTGGTGTTCCAGATGTTGATGTAGGAGTATTCTAGAGAGAATTTGGATGGATAGTGTTACGGTAGAAATCTGAGGGAGTTCAGGATATGTCTCCAGAGTATGAAAATGTCATTGGTCTATCTTCGGTATATTGTGTTTTGTTTCATTTTGCCAGAAATTCTTCTTTGAGGTGACCCATGAAGAGGTTGGCATATTGGGGAACCATCTTAGGCAAAGTCTACACTAGTGGGGAGGGTCCACCTAAGATACAAAACTTCAGCTACGTGAATAGCATAGCTGAAGTAGGTGCATCTTAGATCAACTTACCTGCCATCCTTACGGCTACAGCAGGCGACATCAGGCTCCCCCGTCAACTCTGCCTTACATATTTTGGTGAGCTGGAGTTACGGAGTCGACTTTGGGGATCGATTTAGCGCGTCTTGACCAGACGCAATAAATCAATCGATCGCTACCTGCCGATACAGCCAGTAGTGTAGACCTGGCCTTAACAGTGGCTGTACCCATGGTTTGGACAAAGTGTTTCTAAATGTGAAATTGTTGTAGGTAAGGGTAAAATTAATGAATTTGGTAATGTGCTTGATGTGGATATCCCAACATAGTACATTTCACACGGGCACAAATATTAATTTTATTAAATGTAAAATTACACAGCATTGCTAAAGGTGAAGAGTGCACAAGAGATAATTTTCTGTTTGAGTAAACAGAATGTAAAATCCAACTGTGTAAACCCCAAGAAAACAAAGGCTCACCTATGAAACCTGGAACAAAATAGTTAACTTCCTTCACTGCCTGCTATGATGTAGTGTGTTTTATAGGCCAGCATTTATTTCCACCCTCACGGTCTTGAGGAATTTAGAGTAAAATTAACTCTTTATGGAAGACTGTTTCTTAGCATCTTGGTTGAGTATGATGGTACATGAGGGCCAGATCCCATACAAATTAGCCACAGCCTTCCAAGCTACTGAAAGCCAAAGATTCTGACTCAAGGACAAGCTGATTTACAGGAAAAAGGTCAGTCTGACAAGGACTTAAAAAACCTGAAGATCTTCAGTGGGGAGCTACAGAGCTATTTGGATGAGATCTCTGCTTCCTTTTGCCATACGTATTCTGAGTCAGACATATTGAGGTTCTCAGTAACATTTTATGGGGATTTTTAAAATAGTTATTGCTGCTGTTTTTCATGTCTCTGCCTACAAAGGCAGGCTGCCATATTTATCATAAATCCAGATATCTAGGCCTCTGAGTTGGAGGAAAATTCTAACAAAAATAGGTTTTCTATATAAAATAGAGATACTTTTAGGGTCTGATATCTTAGGGTCTATCAGGAGTAGGAACAAGTGCTGGGAATCTCCCCTTTCCAGTGGTTTAAAACTACTGCTTTGGATCTCAAGCTGACAGACTTTAATATCACTGAATAGTGTCCACATTGAACCTCAGAACAGAGTATTTGGGGGAAAAAGGAAAGTTAAATATTTTAAGTTTTACCAACAAAATAAAAGCAGAGAAGCCAAGTTGTGGTGCCCCTTCTGCCCCAAAAATTAGTTCCCAGAGCAACCATCCTTATCTACTGTCCCTAATGCCAGTTCTGCCCAAAACCAACAGTTACAATTACATAATGATGCTCAGGGGGTTGGACTGCTGGAAATGATTAGTGGAGATGGATTTGTGGCAGAGCACAGATTGGGGTAATCAGTTGCCTGATAAATGAAATTTAGTTCATGGATATCACTACTAAGTTTGATTTATGTGTTCGTAATCTCTTTCATATGAACCACTAGGAACAAGTGAGTACTGCAATCCTTTGAGGTCTGTTCTTCAATTTGAGGTACTGGGAATTGTACAAGTGAATCAAGAGTGATGATAAAGTTGGGTAAATCTTTTGCCAAATTCCCACTTTTCTCGTTATCTTTAGGAGTTTGCATACTTTGTCTCAAATTTCCCCTCCAAACCTCAGTTGCTTATATACGACCAAATAATTTTAAACTTAGTCCTTGGCATCTATTTCCCCTGTGTAAACAATGCAAAACCTAATTTTCATATCCACTGTAACATGTCTTTGAGTCATTCCTTTCCTAAGGTGATGCAAGGGCATTCTTGTATTGTTAATTATAAAGCATCTAGAATTATTAAACAATTCTGAGGAATCAAGATATGAACTTCATCATGTAAATGTATTAATATTTTAATGTTCTGTTCTACATCGAGACTTCTGCATTTGCATTCAACACAGCTGTCTCTTTGAGGCAGTATGTTACCTGAAATTCTCTTGTGCCCAGATGGGCATGCTGACTTCCTGTTAACATTAATAGAAATTACTTCCACATCAAGTGAAGAGTAGACTTCTATGAGCACAACAGAAGTGTCCAAATTGCAGTCCAAAGACCAACATTCTGTTGTTGTTTTTTGTTTTTTTTTTTGACTGCTGCTGCACATTGAGTGGATGATTTCAGAGAACTATCCACTCAGATTCCAATATCTTTCTTGAGTGGTAACAGCTAACTTAGACCCCACCATTTTAGATGTATAGTTGGAATTATATTTTCCAATGTGCATTACTTTGCATTTATCAACATTGAATTTCATCTGCCATTTTGTTTTCCAGTCACCCAGTTTTGAGAGATCCTTTTATAGCTTTTCACAGTCTGCTTGGGACTTAACTATCTTGAGTACAGTAGACTCTTGATTATCCAGGATGATAGGGAAAAAATTAATCCTGGTTAATAAAATCCTGGATAATCACCATCCATAGGAAATATGGTGATGGGAAGGTTGGTTCACCAGCCACTCTGCGCCAGAGGGTGGGGATGTTGGTTCACTGGCTGCCCTGTGCCCTGGTGGGGTTTTTTTGGTGTGTGCTTGGGGCGGCAACAAAGCCAGAGCGGGCCCTGCGAGTTAGGTGTATTTTTTTTTGACATCCTGGTTAATCCACATCCTGGTTAACCCAATCCTGGATAATCGAGAGTCTACTGTAGTTCTGTATCATCTGAAAATTTTGTCACCTCACTGTTTCCCCCTTTTTCCAGATTATTTATGAATGTTAAATCAGACTGGGCCAAGTATAGACATCTGGGTAATACCATTATTTACATCTCAATAATGAAAACTGACCATTTATTCCTACCCTTTTTCCCTATCATTTAGCCAGTTGTCAGTCCAAAAGAGGACCTTCCCCGTTACTGCATGACCGCTTACTTGGCTTAAGAGCCCTTGGTAAGGGACCTGTGAAAGGATTTCTGAAAATCAAAGTACACTATATCCACTGGATCCCCTTTGTCCACATGCTTTGACCCTCTCAAAGAATTCTAGTAGATTGGTGAGATGTGATTTCCCTTTACTAAAACTATGTTGACTCTTCCCAAACAAATTATGTTCATCTATGTGTCTAACAATTTTTTTCTTTACTATAGTTTCAACCAGTTTGCCAAGTACTGAAGTCAGGCTTCTTAGAAATAGAAGAATCTGTTGTTTGCTTTCTAACTGATTCTAAACCTGCTGCTGAGCATTCAGTAGACTTGGCATTGGATTCATGAACTTGTAGCTTATTTACTTTACTAGCTAATTTCATATGAAGGTTGAGTTTCTTTGTTTTCTGCTGGATAATTTGATATACAAGTCTAATTTTTAGTCTAAGGAAGAACAATAAACATCTTGCTGTACTGAAAAGTTCAAAATTAATTTTCTTTTTGTGTTCCCCTATTTTTTTTCTTTTGTAGTTTTAAACATATCTTTTTATCCTTGGCCAGTCATCATTTGAGTATGTATTCTCATTTAGCGGATCATTATATTTGGGATTGGGAAGGAATTTTCCTCCAGGGCAGATTGGCACAGGTCCTGGGAAATTTTTACCTTCCTTTGCAACATGGGACATGGCTCACTAGCTGGAGGGGTCTTTGCACCGTGAAGTCTTTAAACCATGACTTGAAGACTTCAATAGCTCAGACACAGGCTGGGGGTTTATTACAGGAGTTGATGGGTGAGATTCTGTGGCCTGCATTGTGCAGAAGGTCAGACTAGATTATCATAATGGTCCCTTCTGACCTTAAAGTCTATGAATCTGAGTCCAGTTCTGTTCAGATATAAGATTATTCTTGACTGAACAAATTACATGATCTTATGGTTCTAAACTTTCTTCATTTTATTATTTTAACTTAAGATGTAGAATATAGATTTTTAATACACATTTCTCAGTCTCTTCAGTTGCTTCCTCACACCATTTCTCAAGTGTACAACCTTTCCTAAGAAAAAACAAGACAGGTTAATGTAATAGACTGGACAGTGACAGAAAGTGTTTCCCGTGAGTTAAACAGTTCTTCAGGTACACTGTTCCAGTATTACAATTGCCTGTGAACAAATTCAGTGTTTATATGTATTCACCTTTCAAAGCCTCTAAGTGTTAGTTGTTCTTTCTTATGTCTGCTTAAAAGTTTAAACATTAGTACTTTGTGCTTTAAAATCTACAAACTAGATTGAGGTTTGCCCATCGCTAATATTAGCTCTTCATAAATGTATATTTTCAATGGATAAAGAATTTTGATTTCAGATATACTCATATCAATAGTCTGCCCGAAGGATTGCTGCCAAATTTGCTCCTATGATTCAGTGCTCCAGACAGTAACCTGAAAGTAGCTTAACAGTAGGTTCTCCTTCAAGTGCCACTTAATTGTTGGTACAGGCATTCTATACCTTTTACAATGTTTTTTATCTTTTTTCCTAGTTGACAGATTCAACATATCTGTAGTGCAACAGGATATTTTAGGCAGAATTTTTCTTATACCCTTCTTAACAATGTAAGAATGGATCTACTGGGTCAAACCAATCATCAATCCAGCCTTGTATCCTATCTTCTGATGGTGACCATTGCCAGATGCTTCAAATGGAATGAATAGGACAATCAGATGATCCATTCCCTGTCATCCAGTCCAAGCATCTGTCACTCAGAGGCTAAGGGGGACACAGAGCATGGGGTTGAATACCTGACCATCTTCGCAAATAGCCATCAATAGGCCTATCTACCATGAACTCAATTCTTTTTGGAACCCAGTTATACTTTTGGCCTCCACAATATCCCCTGGCAGCAAGTTCCACAGGTTGATTGTGTTGTGTGAAGTACTTCCTTCTGATTGTATTAAACTTGCTGCCTATTTTCATTAGGTGATTCCTGATTAGTGTGTTGTGAAGAGGTAAATAGAATCATAGAATAAATTCTATGATTCTATGAGAATCTATGATTCTATAAATAGCACTTTTTCTCCATGTCATTAATGATTTTATAGACCCATATCATGTTCCCTCTTAACGGTCTCTTTTCCAAGCTGAACAATCCCAGCCTCTTTAATCTCTCCTCATATGGAAGCAGTTCCATAGGCTTAATTTTTGTTGCCCTTCTCTGTACCTTTTCCATTTCTAATACACCTTTTTTTGAGATGAGGTGACCAGAACTGCATACAGTTCTTGTTGAATAATAAAGTTAGCTAAACACAAACTTGTTTACCATCTGCACATTTAGCAAGCCCACACTTGCCATGTTTTTAGCATTTCAGTCACTTTGGGAGGCTTTCAAAATTTGCTAGTTTCCTTGTTCACATACCAGGGCAGGGCAGAGAAATGGTTGATGGAGCTTACTCTGAAACATCATTAATATATGATTTGTCAATCAGTGAAGTATTCAACTGTGGTCCATAAATTTAAAAGGTGCATCCTTTTTTGGTACTTTATACTGTAATACTTGTGTTCTTGCAAATTGTTTGCATGAAACCTTTAAAATCATCTGTACATTCAGTGTTTAGAAATATGAATACAGTGAAACCTCCATTTAACGGACTAATTCGGGCGAGGGGGTGTCCGTTAAATCAAAAAGTCCGTTATTTAATAAAAAACAAACAAGCGAGCTGTCGGAGCAGCAGCCTGCCTGCCACAGGGTCGGGGCGGCAGCTCCGCAGCCAGCCCGCTGCCGGGACCCGGGCAGCAGCCGGGAGCCGGCAGCCAGCCCACCCATTGCCTGGACCCGGGCGGCAGCCGGGAGCCGGCAGCCAGCCCGCCCGCTGCCTGAACCCGGGCGGCAGCCGGGAGCCGGCAGCCAGCCCGCTCGCTGCCTGGACCCTGGCGGGAGCCGGCAACCAGCCCGCCCGCTGTCTGGACCCGGGCGGGAGCCGGGAGCCGGCAGCCAGCCCGCGAGAAATGGATTTTCGGATGCATCAGACTTGCTCAGAAATTTTGTCCGTTGCATCCGAAGTCCGTTAAATCGAGGTCCGTTAAATCGAGGGTTTACTGTAGTGCATTTTCTAAGAGCAAAACTGTAGCATTTAAGTGCACACTGGTGATGAATATGGCCCACTTTGTTTTATAGTCCTGCAATAGGTAATTTGATGTGGTATTACAGAAAATACATTGGCTGCCATTCAAAGAAAAAATGTAGAGCCTTTATAGCTAGGATATGTGGGATTAATAAAGTATAAGGTAACGTGTAGTTAAAATTGCCACTACTTAGTGCTACTTCTGCTGAAGTCAGCGATAAACACCAATTGACTTTAATTTGCTAGTAAAAGTGGAAATGTTACAGTATCCCCAAATAGAAGCAGTAATACTGTAATAGAACCAGTAGTTGCCCTCTATTCTTTTTTTTTTTAATAGTGTGGATAACCATTGGTTAAAAATATATCCTCAGTTTAGTGCAGTATTAGTAATTTAAAATTCAATGCAAACCACAAAAGTCTATTACAACTGTAGCTTTTAATAACTGTACCTAAGAGGAAGGAAGGACCATATAAGCATACTTTTTTATATAAATATAAGTCTGCCAAGGACACTTTAAAGATCTTTTAGTTTATTTGTTTTTGCTTCAAGCAGGAACTTATTTTCTTCCATTGGTCCTCAACTGTAATAGCAGGATGTGGTTTGTACAACTTTATGACCTCATTTTTCTTAATCACGAGAATGGTATTTTCAGTAACCAGGCTCTTCCAGGAGGCAGTATTAATAAGTTATCTGATCTAGCATTTGCAGTCATGCCAGAATGGAAATGTTGACATGTCCGACCAGGATGCCAACAATAAGTTTATAGAATGGTATAGCAACAGAAAGAAAGCTGTTAATTTTGGAGAAACGTTTTAAAAATAAGATGATTGATCATACAATTGTCTTGTTCATAGATATTCAAAGGTTGAGTGATGATGATTATTATTTTTTTTGGAAGTGATGGAGACCTGTGATAATTTGTAAAACCATATATATAATAGTTTGTGAGGACTTACTGGAAAAGAAGCAGCACAATTCTACCTTTAAATTGCAAACCAAGAATCCTGGTCCTGCCAGTGCTGTACATGTAAATCTAAATGACTTGCATGAAGGTTCCTCATGCAGCATGAAGTCAGGATCTGGCCTTTGTATTACTCTTCCAGGTTTAAATCTATTACTTTAATTACACCATGGCTGTGATTTTCATGAACATCTCAGTCTGTGTTTCCCAAAATGTAGGACATGCCCTGCTGGAAGAGGGGTGAGAACAGATTTTTCATTTATTCTCCAAGATGTCTGCTTTCTTTCTCTTAAAAAAATTAAGAAGAATAAAAGAGAGAATTTCAAGTTCTTATGGCTAAGAACCTTTTAAATGTGTCTAATATAACCTGATGCAGTGATGTCTGCTTTTGTAGAAAGCCTGAAACAATAGATCTGAGGTGAGAACTGGTACTTGTAAAGGGCAACATTGTGAACTACTTCACTGCTCCTGAAAGAATGTAAGAAAGCAGAAGTGTCTGTGATGGTACACCCCATAAGGCTTCATGGAAATGTGCTTATCAATGTGTATATGTAACATAACTGGAATTTTTTATGCTATGTATGCCATGTAACATATCCCTATAAAGGTTATGATCTACTGAATCTATTCCTCCTATTGGTATGCATGTATCATTTTTGTGTTCAAAGTTATGAATATTGTCTGTGTACTTGCTTGATTTCTAAGTAGCCTTAGTAAAGCATTTGGTCAGCTTCTTGAGAAAGGAATGGGCAAGTTAAGTGCCCAATCAATAAGCACTTAAGGGACAATAGATCTTGGGAGGTTCCAATCCACATAAGTCTACCTAAGGACATTCAAGGTAGCATGTGAACAATGGCTGCTACCTATTTCTGAGTCATGCATGGACATGTGACTCCAAATCTCCATTTTATACCTGGATTCTACACCAGTGGAGGGGGGGTCCACCCACAAGAGAGTGTCTATTTAAACACTTGGGAGACCCCTCCATTTTGTCTTCAGCTGGCTCAAAAGATAGCATCTCCACCCCCAAGGATACCTGAAAGAGACTAGAATAAAGGACCGTAACTACAGGAGGTATGAGTGATTGTGGGAGACTAGTCTGTAAAAGAAAGCTTACTGGAATATCACTGAGGGTGAGGTTTTATCTGTATTCAGTTGTATTACTGCATTAGACATAGACTTGAATGTTTTATTTTATTTTACTTGGTAATTCACTTCTGTCTGTTACTACTTGGAACCGCTTAAATCCTACTTTCTGTATGTAATAAAATCACTTTTTACTTATTAACTAACCTGGAATATGTATTAATGAGTGGGCGGGGGGAAGAAAAAGCTCTGTATTACAGACGGCAAACAATTTGAGTTTACCATGTATAAATCTTATACAGATTTTAATGAATTTATTTGTGGTTTGGACCCCACTGGGAGTTGAGCGTTTGCACATTAGTCTTCTTAACCTGTTTTCATAGAATATCCGAGTTGGAGGGGACCTCAGGAGGTTATCTAATGAATCTAATTCAACCCCCTGCTCAAAGCAGGACTAATCCCCAATTAAATCCTCCATCAGAGTTTTGCCCCATATCCCTAAATGGCCCCCTTTAGGATTGAGCTCACAACCCTGGATTTAGCAGGCCAATGCTCAAACCACTGAGTTCCCCCTCCTCCCCCTCAATTGAGCCTACAGCTATTACGGGTTGTGGTTCAGACTTGGGTCTGGGTTTGCAGCAGGCTAGAGGGTCTGACTCCAACCAGGCAGGGCTCTGAAGTTAAATTGCCATGGAAGGAAAGCAGGAGCAGAAGTAGTCTTGGCACATTAATTGGGAATCCAGAGGGGTTTTCTGTGATCCAACCTGTCACCATGTCACAATATGAAGATCTACATTGATGTTTCCCAAAATGAAGGGGGTAAAGAGATCTAGCTTTGGGTGGCATGGAAGATGTGTAAACCTTTCATAAAATATGGTGGGCTTGCAGGTGTGAGCATGAAGATGTAATTTGCCTGAAGTGAGAGCTTTCAAAAGTTGGCGAAACACTGACCTAGACACAGTATATTGGCAGTGGAAACTCCACTTCATATGTCTGAATGTCTCCTCAAACATTATAATGAAAACTCTAAGGAATGAATGTCATCTTAGAAAACGGACAGGACTGAGAGATCTCAAGCCATGTAACTGTAGGAGAACAACCACACTACTCATATCTTTTTATACTTCATTAAAAAAAGTCTGTTACTTTTCTAAATGCAGTTACTCCACACATCATTGTTTGAGAGAATTACACCTCTGTCATTGGAGGCACTTGACCTGCAGTTTTGTGTGTCACTATTCACCCGGAGAGTTTAGTTACCTTGTGGCAGCTACACATCCTGTCATATTCTCCCAGATCCAATTTATGGCTGGACAATTCTTCAGGAGGCACTGATGGAGAATAGAATGAAGTTTGAATAGAAGACTTTCTATTTTTTCTGTAGTGGGATGGTATACTGTCTTACAGGGACAAAATATTGAGTCACTTGAGTAACAAGCCCTGCAAGATGCTCTGATGCAGTGGCCAATTACTTTTTCTTGTTATGCTACCTCTGATCTTCTCTGTATTCTGGTGCTTTTCTTTCATGCGGTACCTCACTGTATACAAAACACTGTAGTGAAGAAAAGAGCAGCCCCATCAGCAAAATAAATCTGTGGATGACCCAGGGCATCAGAAGAACTCCCCCTGACACACATGCTGATGTTACCATTTTCAACAGAGGAAGGAGGACAGAGCCAGACACACAATGGCTAGCAGAAGTGAGACATGTATACACTCCTAGCACTGGCCAGTTGATTTTTCTGCTAGGTCATTTGGCTTTATGCTGTGAAGTGTGCTAAGACATTGACTCTAGATCAGGGGTAGGCAACCTATGGCACGCATGCCTAAGGCGCAGCATGAGGTAATTTTCAGTGGCACTCATGCTGCCCAGGTCCCGGCCTCTGTTCTGGGGGGCTCTGCATTTTAATTTAATTTAAATGAAGCTTCTTAGACATTTAAAAACCTTATTTACTTTACATACAACAATAGGTCAGTTATGAATTATAGACTTATAGAAAGAGCCCTTCTAAAAATGTTAACATGTATTACTGGCATGCAGAACCTTAAATTAGAGTGAATAAAAGACGACTTGGCACACCACTTCTGAAAGATTGCTGCTCTAGATTTACAGTTAGGTAATGTAACTCAGTATGATTCTTCCTGGGGGGCTCCCCAGGGTTGTGAGGTACCTTGCTACTATGTGGCCTTATCAGAAGGAAACCTGGTCTGTGCCTGCCAGTGGTCAGTTCCCAAACCCCACAAACAAGCAAAACACGTGCTCCTCTCTGGGCCTTACAGAGCCTGCGGTTAATCTACAGGTTAGCAAGCAGCACGCTGCAACTCTCGAAGCATCTCCCTGGAGTGCTTAGCCTCTGCTCCATTGGACACACATGATATTCACAATGGTTAGCAGCAGCTGTTGTGATATGACCATTCCCTAATGTGCTGACCAGTGTTGTCTCATTGATTCCTTGTGCTCCCTGCTGATTGTATGTATTGACTTGTTTTCTCATGTGTTATCCAGACTGTAAATTCTTTGGAGGGATCGTGGTTTGGTTTTGGTTAGTGCCTAACACAATAGTGTCCTGATCCATGACTGGGCCTCTTAGATGCTACTGCATCTAATTATTTACATGCATAATTATTAATAATTATAAAAACAGTAATGCAACAGTAGCATAGCAGCTCTCTCAAATCTTGTCTGGGAGTACACAGGTGCCTGTCTATTGACTTTGGAGCAACCACTACATCAGGGCTTCTGTAGCCTCCTGCAGTTGCCGAATTCTTCTCTATGTGTAATAGATGCTATCAGAGGTGAAAGTAAACTGGTACGCCCCGGTACGGTGTACCGGCAAGACTCGGTGCGCCGTACTGGGGCAGCTCGGCTTCCCCAGGCGCAAGTTAAAGGACCTGGGGCTCCCAGCAGCAACTAGAGCCCCAGGCCCTTTCAATTGCTGCGGGAGCCCGGGGGAGGCTGCAGCGTGGCTGCGGCGGCAGGGCCCGGGGCGCTAGCGGTGTCCCAGCCCCGGGCTCTTTAAATAGCTACCAGAGCCCCACCGCCGCTTCCCCAGGGCTCCGCGGGGCCGGGAGCCCTGCTGACAGAGCCCTGGAGAGGCTGTGGCCGGGCTCCTTTAGCTACTTAAAGAGCCCGGGGCTAGGACACCGCTACTGCCCCAGGCCCTTTAAACTCCCGCCGCAGCCTCCTCCGGGCTCCTGCAGCGGGGGTTCCAGCGGAATTTTAAAGGGCCCGGGGCAGTAGCGGTGTCCCAGCTCCGGGCTCTTTAAATAGCTACCGGAGCCCCGCCACAGCCTCCCCTGGGCTCCGCGGGGACGGGAGCCCCACTGCCGGAGCCCTGGGCAAGCTATTTAAAGAGCCTGCAGCTGGGACACCGCTACCGCCCCAAGCCCTTTAAAATTCTGCCACAGCGGGGGGGAGAGGGGGAGGGTTGGGCTGAGGAGGGGTGTGGGAGGGTCGGGGGAGGCCCCTTACCGGTACGGGGGCGGGATGCCCCTTCCAGCAGAGGCTCTGCCCCTTCCAGGGGCCAGAGCTGGGCCAGCCCCGTACCGGTAAGAAGTTTCTGTTACTTTCACCCCTGGATGCTATATAGTGAAAAATCTAGTCACTCCTCCACCTGTACAAACATCCCTGCACATTCCTGGGTGTTGTGTTTGTGTGTGTGTATGGTGAAGCAAGTATTAACATCCCAGGCCTGATTAAAAGCCCATCGAAGGCAACTGAAACATTGCCATTGAAACCTGGTTCCTTTCGTGGTGAGAAAAGTGTCTGTCTCTGTTTCTCTTTCTCTGGCTGTTTCAGACTCTCCTATCCAGCTTCCTACGAGCTTCAGTCACACAGGCTGAATGCTAGCTCTGCTGTTGCTGCTTCATGCAAAGCCACAATGTAACTCCCATTGTGAAAGCCCCACAGCTGCACCCAGAGAGCATGGTGGGCATTCTACCCTCAACACAGGCTATAGCAGGGATCTCAAACTCAAATCACCAGGAGGGCCATATGAGGACTAGTACATTGGCCTGAGGGCCATGTCACTGAAACACACACATCCCTGCTGCCCCTGCCCCAAATCCCCACCGCTGCCCCGCCTCTCCTCCACCTCCTTCCCTGAGCACACAGCTCCCCACTCCTCCCCCACCCCACCCCTCACTCCTAGAAAGTGCTAAGCACCTGGAGGTAAGCAGAGGAGCTGGAGCACAGCACTCTGAAGAGAGAGGGAGCAGGGGGAAGGGGACCTTGGCAGGCTGCAGGGATCTTGGCGGGACACAGGAAATAACCCCACAGGCTGCGTGTTTGAGACCCCTGTGCTATAAACTCTACACCCTGAGATCCAAAAGGAAATGATGGTGAAATTATGGGGAGGGTCTCAGCTAGGTTGCTCCATAGAGAATATAAAAACTGCATGTTTGTGGGTAGAGTATTTCACCCCACTTCTGGTTTAAATCTTCTTGTTCCCTCAGAAGACTCAGCAACTACAGGGTTCCTGCGGAGTCTAACAGACCAGCATGGAGTCTGTATAAGGAGGAGCTGCTTATAGAAGTCTTAGCATTACTAGATGTGTTTTATATTCAGCATTGTCATTTAAATAAAGTACCTTCAGCCATTTCAAATGTGCAATATGAGGCTTAGGTTTTGACCTAAGCAAAATTTCAACCTGGGTTTCATCTAGGGTTCTAGGCTGTTGTACGCTTTAAAAACCCTTTTGCAGAATATAATTACCTTTTGACCAGTTTAGATAAGAGTGGGGTGTGACTGTTTGTTCTGTTGGTGCCAACGGTCATTGTTAGATCTATTGATCACAATGTTTGATCACCTTGAAAGGTCTTTGGTAATGTGGAAGCTTAAAGACCTTATCTCAGTGAACACTTCTTTCATTTGGTTAGTTCTGGTACATATTATTAAGCATAGGTCACAAGTTTTGTCCTTTTGTTGTTATACCATAAACATAATCTGGGTTTTCAGTATTATTATAGCACATCTTGTAATCTTTCTTATTATAGGTTGAAAAATCATACATTTTCCCAAGAATAAATGTCTTTCCCTCTAACACCTTGCTATTAAAAATGAAAAAAAGTAAATATCTTATTAACTTTTCATCAGTATTACTGGTTTTGCATTTCATCTGATGAATCAGGGTTTCATTTCTGTTTATAGTTTGTTTCAAGCCATTTTTCCTTTCTGATTTCATGCCCTAGCACATTATTACAGTGTTCGGACTGCCAACACTTCAATGGAAAACCTGTAAAATCCAACAAAAAAACCTTCTTTGGGTTAAAAAAAAAATTCTTAGGAATTGATCTCTTTAAAAATACATTATCAGATGAAATACTTGATATTCAACAAAAAAATTACTGGTTACATTAAAAACTAAGCAAAATCATTGCCTTGAATTGCAACTAGAAAGCTCATTGCATCAAATTTCTTTATGAAGTTTTAGATGCTCGTCTCCATAGAGAACTGGGAGTTATTTCAGGCTTGGCAATTTCACATATCTTTTTCCCTGTGTGTTTCTTAGGATGGATTACATGTCAGTAAGTATTGTATCCTGTTGACTATATAAAATAATTTGTTCAGTGTTGCCTGGTCTCTCTTTAAGTGCAAGGTTTTGACTTGTGCCTTTTGAGACTTCTTTTAATTGTACATTATGCATAATTTAACCTTGTAAAGTAGAATTCTGACTTGTTGCTTAATTAGTGTCATAATCTACTTTAAAAGAGCACAACTCAGACTGCTTCCCCTCACTATAGTTACAAAATAATCATCTTCTATACGTTTTATATTTCCTGAGACTTGTTTTCTTCCTCTTGCTTTTTCCTGAATGAGGAAGTGATTATAAGCTCACCTCTTAAATTACATTTTTAAGGCCTTCCAGACTGTAGTAAAGGAAGAGACAGAGTCAGCACTCATTTCATAAAGTATCAGTAAAGGAATTAATAGTACCCTGATTTTATTTTTCTCTTAGTAAGAAGCTGAAATGAGGAGGAGGAATAATTTAGGAGGAGGCATAAATTCATTCTAGAGAACATGGTTTTAAAATGTTAAAATAAGATGAATTAAAGTCAAATTAAATTGTCTGCAGTCTAGAACAATAGTTTATTGTGGAAACTCTGGGGTAGAGAGAAATATTCCTGGGATTGG
The DNA here is from genome assembly GCA_032164245.1 of Sternotherus odoratus. Taxonomy (NCBI): domain Eukaryota; kingdom Metazoa; phylum Chordata; order Testudines; family Kinosternidae; genus Sternotherus; species Sternotherus odoratus. The sequence goes on from JAVMKO010000005.1 coordinate 76,563,137, forward strand.
AGTGATTAACTTTTTGGGTACTTTTCATGGAATTTGGGAGCTTTGAAAGGGAATTATCATTATTTTTCGTTCTTTAATTTTTTTAAAATACTGTGTGATGTGAGATACCTGGTCCTTCATGGCCCCCTGCTGGAGGCCCTATAGTCCTGCTACATGCTGACCCAGGAAGGAACAGTGGAGGTGAGGCCTCCAGGCCTGCCTAGAAAGATCTCATGGAAGCAGCCAATCGAAGCCCAGCATATACAGATAAAAGGACCTAGAGAGGCTTATCAGGGCAGTCAGAGTGGGGTAAGGAAGGGTGCTTTTGTCTGACCAAAGGAGCTTGACTGGCTGGATTTCCTGGATGTGGGGGAGAGAGGACCTGAAAACTTTAATCCCAAGGAAATGGTCAAAGATAAAAGGATCACACAGGAAATGGCCCAAGGAAGCAGCATGTGGCTGCTGTTTTATAATGGCCTGGGGTTGGAACCTGGAGTAGTGGGTGGGCTGGGTTCCCCCACCTGCCACTGGAAAAGTGGCCTAAATACTGAGAAGGTGACATGGCTCTTTTAATTGCAGTCTTTTGCTTTGGCTTCGAAAGGTGCTCAGATAGGGGCTTCAGCCTAGCCTGATGAGGGCAGACAGTTTGGTGAACTTTGTTATCCTGGAGGGGGTCCATTTTAGTCTGTGTGACTTGTCAGAGTGGAGCCACTGAGGACCTGCCTAGCAAGGTCAGCAAGTTACAGGCAAAGCCAGGAGTGGGGAGAAAAGGTTGCAATACACCCAGCTGCTAGGAGGCACTTGAGATGAGTGTCTCCCATCACATGCATACCAGGAGTGTTCCTCACATACCCTCTTAGTATCCCTTCCAATATTTAAAATTTATGATAGGATTATATCATACCACAACGAATGCTCAACCCTGCAACATTCTAAGCACTGTTACTACATTGGCACTATTCTCAAAGTTAAGCACATGATTAAGTGCTTTGCAAGATTAAGAATGGAGTGTTCAACCTGCCATAGGACTGAGCCTTGAGCAACCTCTGCTCTCACCTCTCTCTTATTCCATCATCCCTCCACATATCTGCCTCTTGCAATGTGTCCAGAATATTTAGACATTCACATTAGGATGGACTGGGAAAGAGGGTGAGTACTTGATGTTGAAATACAGCATCTAGAATCAAATAATAAATTTACTATTTAGTATTAATAATCTTGTGCTAAATATTTTTAAATAATTTTTTAATCTCCTGTGTGGTTGCATTACATTGAACAACATAACCACATTATTTATGGCAAGAATAGTATGTGTGACAGAATTACTAGAATTGAACCTGAGCACTGTGGTGTTACTCTCACTTCTGGAAGTACTCCCTGCAAGGGGTATATTTTAGGAAAGGTTCACAGCCTCTCTCTCCAGCAGCACTTATGAGGTGACAGCATGCAGCAGGAGCAGAAATTATAATCAAACATAGCTGTTTCAAAAGCTCAGGTTTATCAGAAATGCCATTCGTCTGCATTGGGTGAGGAACCTGATGGGGCCAGTCCCAATAGGAAGGGGAGAGACATTTGCCAAGGGACAATAAGCTTCTCCTGAGAATTTCTGGCACCCATTGGCCAGCTCAGGGAGAGGGCTGCTGATTGGCCAGGATTCCCCATCTCTCAGGATTTAGCCCACCACAGGAGCCCCATGGAGTTTCTATTGGTTTGTTTCAGCAGTTCACCTGAACTAGGAATGGACACCCAGCCTGACAGACGCTGCCGGTCTCTCATGGGCCAATTGGACCAAGGAGGTTTCAGGGTTTTTTTTAACTTGGGTGCTTTCAAGCCACAGTGGGTTAAATAGGAATGTGCTTAGTACCAAATTGATGGGTTGGGGGTGTTGGTTGCAACTTGTAGCCAGTTTACGGTGTCTATCTATCTATCTATCTATCTATCTATCTATATATATAAAAGTCAAGTGGTGTATGTATGTATGTGTGTATGTATGTATGTATGTACGTATGACTGCGAACTCCTTCCACACCGTTTGAGCCAGAGACTTGAAATTTGGTACAGTGAGGGGTCTTGGGGTCTAGATGCTGGTAAGGGTCGAAAAATTTTCGGATCTCACCTCTGACGCCCCCCAGGGGTGAAAGTCTTTCAGGGCCAATCACATCGGCTGGGCGGTTAGGTGGTGATGATGTCATAATACCCCCCTCCAACAGACACCTCACTCGCTCAGCTCACCCCTCCCTCCTCCAACGGAACCCGGGAGATCCCTCAGTTCTCTGCCCCTCCCCCCTCCCAACGGAACCCCGGAGATCCCTCCATTCTCTGCCCCTCCCCCCTCCCAACGGAACCCCGGAGATCCCTCAGTTCTCTGCCCCTCCCACCTCAACCCCGGACTCCATCAGCTCTGTGCCCCCCCCTCCACCTGCGAAGGTTCCCGGAATCCCTCGGCTCTGGGCCCCCTCCCCGCCCGCGAAGGATCTGAGTTGGGTTTGGTGGGACAGTAAGTGAGGTGGGGGTGTCGGGTTCGGTCAGGGGGTGAGGTGGGGGTGTTGGGTTTGCTTGGGGGGGGTGAGGTGGGGGTGTCAGGTTTGGTCGGGGGGTAAGTGAGCCGGGGGGTGTCGGGGTTGGTCTGGGGGGGTGGGAAGGTGTCGGGGGGGGGGGTGAGGGGTGAGGTTTGGGTGTTGGGTTTGGTCTGGGGGGGGGAAGGTGTTGGGGTGGGTGCCCAGACCAAACCCGACACCCCCCCGGCTCACTTACCCCCCGACCAAACCCAACACCACCACCTCACCCCCCCACCAACCACAACACCCCCTGACCAACCCCAACACCCCCACCTCACTCCTCACCCACCCCGACACCTTCCCACCCCCCGAAGCAAACCCGACACCGCCACCTCACCCACCCCGATACCTTCCCACCCCCCCAGACCAAACCCGACACCCCCTGGCTCACTTACCCCCCGACGAACCTGACACCCCCACCTCACCCCCCCAACCGCAACACCCCCTGACCAACCCCAACACCCACACCTCACCCCTCACCCACCCCGACACCTTCCCACCCCCCCAGACCAAACCCGACACACCCCCCCCGGTTCACGGTGCACTGTGTAGCACACAGATTATTAAATACACTGTTCGGTCGGGGGGTGAGGTGGGGGTGTCGGGTTCGGTCGGAGGGTAAGGTGGGGGTGTTGGGTTTGCTTGGGGGGGGTCAGGTGGGGTTGTCGGGTTTGGTCGGGGGGTAAGTGAGCCGGGGGGTGTTGGGGTTGGTCAGGGGGGGGGTGGGAAGGTGTCAGGGTGGGTGAGGGGTGGGTGTTGGGGTTGGTCAGGGGGTGTCAACTGTCTGCCCCCTCCCCACCTCCGACTGACCCGAGCAACGCCGGGCACTTATGCTAGTAATAGAATAAAACGTATGGTTCCGGGAGGCAGAAGACCTGGGCTTGGGATGATGGGGCTTAGGCTCATGTGATAGGATCAGATCTTGTAGCCTCTGCAGGCTGAGGTCAGACCTTATAGCCCGCATGAGCTGAGGTCCCCATACTGCTGCACCTTCTGTCCCCCTTGCAGGAATTGTGTGGGAGGGGAGTGTGCTAGGATGCAGAGACAGCTGAGTCCTGGAGGCTAAATTGAGTAGAGCCTATCCCATTGTATGGGTTATATGGTAAGGAGCCCTGTAGTATGGGTGATGGGTAGGTAGTTCCCCTCTCTGGTGTTAAAGTTTTTAAAAAGTTGCTGCCTGTATTTAATTCCATGCATGTCTGTCCTCCTTTTACCTCTGTCCACCTCAACGGCTAGCCTACCTGCAGACCTATTCCTTCTCTCCTCTCCCACTCACACCTTATTGGAAAAGTACAGTTGGCCAGTCACTAATGTAATGATGCCTTCTTTAAAATGTTGAGTCCATTTGTATCACAGCATGAAAATAATATATGCTATCGTATATTTGTAGAAACATTCAGACTTGATCTGGAAGTTGGGATCTGTGTGTGGAAACAAACTGCTAAAAGTGCAGGCCTTCTCCTAATTTATGCCCCTGGCTGCTTGAACATTTCACACACAATTCTAAGGGGGGGGGGTGAGGAGTTGAAGGATTCCTTCAATTCTATCGATGAATCTTACATCATTCGAATCCTTACTGTTGTATTTGCATAGCTCTTTTCAAATTAAGGTTTTAAATTTCTTTAAAAACATTGTACAAATAAGCCAGCATGAAGCCACTAAAATGTATGCATCTCTGGTGTGGCATGTGTCTTCCCTTATACAGTAAAACCTCCATTTAACGGACTAATTCGGGCGAGGGGCTGTCCGTTAAATCAAAAAGTCCGTTATTTAATACAAAAAAACCCCGAGTTGTTAGAGCAGCAGCCCGCCCGCCACAGGGTCGGGGCAGCAGCTCCGCAGCCCGCCCGTTGCTGGGACCCGGGCGGCAGCCGGGAACCGTCAGCCCGCCCGCTGGCGGGACTCGGGCGGGACCCGGCAGCCAGCCAGCCCGCCCGCAGGTGGGACCCGGGCGGGACCCGGCAGCTAGCCAGCCCGCCCGCCCGCAGGCGGGACCCGGGCGGGACCCGGCAGCTAGCCAGCCCGCCCGCCCGCAGGCGGGACTCAGGCGGGAGCCGGGAGCTGGCAGCCCGCCCACAGGCGGGACTCGGGCGGGAGCCGGGAGCTGGCAGCCCGCCTGCAGGTGGGATCCGGGCGGGAGCCGGCAGCCAGCCCGCCAGCAGGCGGGACCCAGCAGCCGGCTAGCCCGCCCGCTGGCGGGACTCGGGCAGGAGACGGCAGCCCGCCTGCAGGCGGGAGCCGGGCAGGAGACTGCAGCCAGCCCGCCTGCTGGCGAGACTCTGGCGGGACCCGGGAGCCGGCAGCCAGCCCGCCCGCTGCCTGGACCCGGGCGGCAGCCGGGAGCCGGCAGCCAGCCTGCGAGAAATGGATTTTGGATGCATCAGACTTGCTCAGAAATTTTGTCCGTTGCATCCGAAGTCCGTTAAATCGAGGTCCGTTAAATCGAGGGTTTACTGTATATCTTATGACAGCTTCCATTGATTGTTCAGGTTTCTTATTTGTAATCTAAGAGACGGATCTCCTAGGGCTGGTGTCCACTAGGGGGGGAAATCGACTGTAGATACGCAATTTCAGCTACGTTAATAACGTAGCTGAAATCGACGTCTCTACAGCCGACTTACCTGCCGTCCTCACGGCGATGGCGGTTGGCGGCGCAGTCCCCTGTCGACTCCAGCTTGCGCCTCTTGAGGAGCTGGACTTCCGGAGTCAACAGGGGAGCCGCTGGTGATCGATTTATCGCGTCTTAACGAGATGCGATAAATCGATCACCAAAAGATCGATCCCTGCCGGCTCAAGTGAAGACAAGCCCCTAGACTTCATGTAAATATCCTGAGGTTAAAATGAAAGCCAAATGTAAACGGGGAAACAAGCTTTAATCACCCTTACAATGTGGCTGTGGACATGATTGTCAAAAGTGACATTCCGATTGGCTAGCGGTGCCTTTGTGAAGACATCACTTGCATTCACCATCTCCTGTTGGCACACTTGGGTTTATTACTGAAAAACAAATTCCAACTCCCGTTGTGTTACATGAATAGTGTTTTCTGGTGAAAGGGATTTGATAAAAAAAATTTCTCTCCCACCTTTTTCATTTTATCTCATACTTTCAAACAAATGACGAAAATAGGGTTGGAGCAAAAAAGTTAGTTTTCCAGGGCCTTGCAATCCCCACTCCCAAAATGCAAGTTGCAGCAGTTTTGAGAGCTCTAGCCCATTTAAACTCACCTTCTGTTGTACTAAGTAGGTCTGCCTTGTGAATTGTTCCACCAGGGCAGTCCATTGACTTCTGTGTGGCTGTGCAAAGCAGATTGGGGCATACATCATGAACTATGACAACTGAACGTTTGCAGTGCAAAGGGAATTGAAGATGTGTGTTTGAACATGAACAGCTACTACTGAGATGCCTTTGGGGGTTCTGGGAACAGAAGAGAAATTTAGGGGGACTGAATATAAAGGGAGACTTACATTTATTCTTTTTTTTTAAATTAATCTGAAACTGAAGGAAAGGGGGTTTTGTAATTCCCCTTTCCCACCAGCTACGTTTTCTAATATACTTTTCCAAGTAGCTACTTTCCATAGAGGAAGGATATAATAAATAGACGGATCTTTCTTGAATAGAATAAGTGCCACAATAAATGTTTAAGCCAAACTATATATATTAACCTCATGTCTTCATCAGTATGATGCCCTGTGAGAGGTTTCAATAAAGTCATGCTTACTCAGTTACAGTATTGATGCCAAGTTTTCAAAATCCTGATTTAAACCTGCCAAAAACATGAGATTGGTTTACAAATCATAAGATTTTAAATTTGTAAAAACACGTTTGCCTTTTAGTTTTTGAGGCTTGAAATTTCATGTTTTCAAGCTTTCCTCCTCAGGAGAGGGGGAAACTAAGGTTTGTGTTGTCCTGGTAGTATTTACTTTTGTGTCTAACTCAGCAGGAGTAAGTCTTGGGTATTAAGTGGTGACTGGGTACCAGCAGTTAATTCAAACCTTTTCTGTCACCTTCCTGCTGTGAAATTATTTAGGATAGGAAAGAGAATGGGGGGGGGAGGGGCGGCAAGAGGGGAAAGTTGTGATGAAAGATACCAGTAAAACAACTCATCCTCTTCCCCCCACAAAATACTAACTAGTGAATTTGAATTCACTGAACTCCTTTCCATTCATTCTATGTTTTGTTTACCATTTCATGAAAAGTAGCAGTGATAATGTCTGCATAAAATCACAATTTGGTGTAATGTACAACTGTCCAGACATATGAAAAGGGCTAATGATTGTGGCCAATCTTTCTCTCACTTCTTGAACTTTTTAGCCCTAAGATCCAAGAAAATCCACAAAAAGTTGGTTGGCATAAAGAGGGGAAATGCTTTCTCTGCTCTAGCACTCTAATTCCTCTGATTCCACTCCCACTCTATTTAGGCTCTTACGTTGTGTCCATTTCTGTGGTATCTGAGCTCATCCAAGCTTATAGTGTAAGACCTTGTTGTTGTAGGTTAGGCCGAGCTTCATAGAATAGCTTGCCGTCTATAGAGAAGCAACATACTACCACATATGGATGGCAGATTGCATGTGGGGGGAAAGGAAGGAAAACAGTGATCATGTTGAGCATGTGCCCCTTTAGATAGTAGGTTGGAAAATGACATCTTTTTACTTGCACTTCCTGAAGAGGAAAGCTAAGATTTGCTGAAGTGTGTTTTAAGGAAGAGCTTACTGTGCTGAAGGATATGCAAAAGATAATGCTACTAGAAGCTTTGGTCTGAACAGTTGTTCATGACTTCAATAGTTGTTTCCAAAGTTGTATACCCAAGGTTGTTAAAATGCTTCTATCTCAGACTGACTTTTTTTTTTTAATCCCCAAATGGAGCAATTTAACCCCATTTCATTTTGTTAATAGATTTTGGAGTTGAAGTAAAATCTCCAAAGTAGTTAATACTCTCGTGCATTCTCACTCTACTGTATTAGGACCATTTAGTAAAATTTAATATTGCAAATCTTATAAGAGGTTACAGTAGGGAGCTATGTTCTTTCTGTGTGTGCATACATGTATATCTAGAAAATACGTTTTACCTGGGTTGTTTTTTTTTCAATTTTGTGGGTTAGAAATCAGTTTATCACTCAATCCTATCTAATCATTTCAGCCGGATGTTTGAAAGCTTTAATTAAAATAACCCACGTTAAAGGGTGCTTTTGTCACATCTGTGATACACAAAGCTCTCACTTAAACTTTGCAAATAAAGCTCAAGTATAAAAAGGATGTTGTCAACTACCAAAGGTCTAATTTCTTTTTACATTAAATTGAAACAATTACATAGTGTCTAGAAACCAATCATTGCTGACAAACTCAATTCCAGTCCCCACACACATACAATAGGAAACCTATAGACGTCTCAATTTCTCCAGGCTGCCTTTCAATAAACACTCATGAAAAAATAGCTTTTCTGTCTAATCGCAGGATGTGTGATTATATAAAGCATTATATCTATGGGCCCCATTTACAACAATAATAATTAAAGCCTACTGCCAACTTATTCCTCATCTAATTCTCTATAAAATAGCTAAGAGCTAATAAACCATGGTTTTTATGTGCCTTTGTAACAACCAGTAGGAATATTACTTTTTGAGTGTTGTACTAAAATCATAAAATCTCAGTTTTGACATTTGTTGCATCATGATATTTGATAACAGTAACATGAGAACTTTCCCCTCTAATTGTTAGAAGTATGCAGTATTCTAGAAGCTTCAACTACACATTTGTAGCAATATAGCTTCTAGTTATTTCTCTATAATTTTTCAACAAAAGACCCTACCTGTTTGGCATTGATGAGGTCATTCATGGGATTGATGGCTTCCCACAAGAATAATTCATTTCAGTTGTGGGCATAATTGTCTTGAGTTGATGATGTTCGTAATCATGGCTTCAGTCACGTTGGAATATTTGCTGATAAATAATCTTGTTGTTTCTTTTGAGCCACACATTGTGTGTTATGAAAGACAGCACTAGGTTTAAAAACTTAAAATAAATGAGGCATTGCTTAGAAAACACTAAGGGCTTAAAGTCAAAAGGAGGTGGAGGACAAACCAGCACAGATTGTCCATTGATTCTTATTGGGAGGTAGAAAAGTTCTTCAGACGAATTTAACCCTTGAGAAATCCCTCTCTTCTTCCCCCTCCTGCTTCTCATGCTTTCAAAGCAATGCATGTGGCTTTAACTGTGTGACTCAGCAGACAGTAGCCAAAAATCTTAGAGCTCTATATTTAGCAGTCATTAATCAAGTAGAACTGCCAATGAAGTAAATGAGACTTTTATGTTTTGTGTTTTGTATATAGTTAAGGAATATAGGATTTGAACTGGATGAGAATTATAGTAAGGACGCTTACAGGGAAACTAATTCTTGAGTGAGAAATAGAAAGTTTTTGTTTTTCTGTGGGATGAAAATAGAATTACAGATGCGCAGCTCAACATACTCTGATACTTAACTGTGTGTAATCTAACAGCCGTCAGGCTGAAGAGGCACGAGACTCTGGATAAAGAAGAAAAAAAGGCAGAGATTTCTTGTGTGTCTACTCTGTTACTAAGATCCAGAAGGCTGTCTTGTTGTGGCTCCCAGTTCTTTGAGGATTGCCTATGAGATGCTCTCTCCTATACCATGAGCAAAGGGGCAGAGAGTGGGTGGAGAGGGGGAAGAGTCCTAACACACACAGTAACACAGGGGTGTACCACTTATTGGGGGGGAGGGTGTAAGGGAGGAGGAATTATGGCTCAAAGATGTCTGTGAGATGTCTGTACTACAGAGACTACCCTACCTTAGCTACATTGGCATAGCCGTGCAAGCATAACTATGTAATATAAGGTACAGCCTAGACTCTGTTAGAATTGGTGCCCAAGCTTTTTATAGCCCGTATTTTTTATAGGAAGTTATGCTATATTATACTCAAATAAAGTTCCTTCATGCCTTAATAATGATTTTGGGATTCAACCAATGCTGAGATAAGGAGGTAAAGGAATATGGGAACTTTTCTTATGGACTCTGACAGTCAAAGTGTATATAACTATTTCAACCTTTTTCCGGTTCCAGCTCAATCTGAAAAGCAGACATTAAAATAAAAGAATATAATGAATTTGGAACTTTGAAAAAAAATTGGTTTATTTCTAAATATTGGTGAAGGTTGTAGGGAAGTGTGAGATTTAATTTAGATCTAGACTATACCTATTTTACTTTAGTCCCCCTTTTTATTTCAACCAATCCATAATTCAGACTAATTGGGGAACTGAATTTTCTAAAATTTTGTGCCCAATTCTGTCACTTTTTTTACTAACTTTGAACAGCACTTTACTAAGAAGTTGCCCTACTGATTTTAATGAGAATATTGAGTTAAATATGGCTCATTGTGACTAGGGCTGGTAGAGTTATAAGCAAAGAGGATATACTAATAGTTAAAGCTGTAACTGTCAACCAGATAACTTTGAAAAGCTGACATACTATGCTTAGTGACAGCAGATTAAATCAGTTAAACATGCTACTGTGTGCATCAGGGATATTCACTTTCTATCCTTGTGACAGTGTCAACTCGTATGCTCTTTCTCCTCACAACTACACAGCACTGTCAGAGGCATGCTTTTAATCTTCAAAGCGCCTCTTCGTGAACTGGCATCCAGACTCCTTGCTGGGGAGGGCGGAGGGGAGAAGAGACCTGGTGCCTCCCTTAGATATTATTAACCAGAGTAGTAACACAAATCATGTGGTGACAGATGTGTTTTGTGGCGTAAGCATGTTGTTGTCTCCATGGGTATTAGTACAAATAAATTGCCTGGAGCAGGACAGAGCAGCATGCTGAGTGGCAGGACACATACAGGAAGCCCAGAGCACAATGATTTGGATGTATTTTACACTAGGGAGGGACATGCTGTAAGACAATTTCATTGTGCTTAAATAACTAAAAACAATTTATCAGCTCAGGAATTGCCATCTGCTTATGTAAATATTCACTGAATAGTTGTGAAATGAAGAGACTAGTGTAAAGTATCCTTTCCTACTTCGCTGTCTGTTTTTTTTAAAAAAATTATTAAAATACAGGGAACAAAGATAATTTAGTGAAGTCTCTGTGATAAAAGAAAATCTACAGTATATGAAGAAGCTAAAAATAGACAAAAGTTGGAATTCTCATTAACTTTCATTTGAGATTTAGGGTACATCTACACCTAAAATGCTTCAGTGTAGACACTACCTATGCCAATGGGATGGGTTCTCCTATCCGCATAGTTAATCTATCTCCCCAAGAGTCAGTAGCTAAATCAGTGGGAAAATTTACACTTTCAGTAGCATAGCTTGTTTTGTGTTTGGACACAAAGGGGTGTGGTCTTATTATGCCAGTACAAAACAAAGATTTGCTAGTATAGCTGGGTCCACAATCGGAATTTAATTTAATGGGAGAGTGTATCAATATTCCAATACCAGTAAAGCATTGCTAGTGTAGACATAGCCTGAGGATATGTTTACTGGAAATGAAACAGTGGCACAGCTGCAGCACTGTAGTACCCTGTTTCCCCGAAAGTAAGACATCCCCCAAAAATAAGACGTACTTCCAGTTTTGCCTCTCGCTGTAATATAATGTAATGTAATTTTGGGAGCAAAAATTAATATAAGACACTGTCTTATTTTGGGGGAAACACGGTATATACACTACAGCAATGGAAAGGTTTCTTCTGTCACTGTAATAAGCCCTTCTCTCTGAGAGGCAGTAGCTAGGTTAACAGAAGAATTATTCTATGGATCTAGTGGTGATTAGGGCTAGGGCTTAGTTCCAGTTAATTATGTACAACAGGCATGACATTTTTCATAGCCATGAGGAATTAGTTCAGCCAAATTTGTAGCATAGACCTACCCTGAATCTTTGAAAATTTTCTAAGAAATTTTACCCCAAACCACTGAGCAGTTAGATAATTATCAGCCATCTTTTTTGTTGTTGTTTAAATACACTCCCCTTTTAGAGTGTTCCTATCCTGCTAGGTTGAGACATATCAAGAACCCTAGTTGTATTGCAGTTTAAACAGAAATTATTATAAAGAATATAGGGTGATTTGAACAAATCACTTTGGTTATTTTCTTGTTTTAAGCCAAACAAATACAACAACAAAAATCTCTTCCATTTTGTGAATGAACTGATGCCCATAATGACATGAATCGGGCGGGGGGTTCATACAAAATACCCAAATGTTCAAGTATCAATAAACTATGCAGTTTGATTCACTGAGATGATGATCTTGTGATGTTTCTCCTATGTCTAAGCAAAGTATATTCAACATGAAGCTCTCTGAAATAGCAAGTGCATGTGCATTATAAAGATGAACAATGTAAGTGCCAGGGTTTTTTGTGTATCTCTAATCTGTAATCTGCTAAAGTGCAGTGAAATGAATAGAGCTGAACTGTAATACTTTAATTCAGATATTAGTTTAGTATGGCAGGTGTAGTCAGCTCTGTACAATACATAGCATGACTGGAGTATGCTGTTAGCAATCCCTTGATTATAAAATGCCCCCTTGGGGACCATTGCAAGTAAGCAGCTACTTGGGGAATCATGGGAATCAGAGGAGTACAAAGTTGGACTTAAAGCCTGGTCTACACACTCTTACTGACATGTTTAAGTGTGGAGATTTTGTTGTATGTGTAAGCAGTGTCAGGGAATTGCAGGAATTGCAATGACTTTGCAGTGTCAGTATGGGTGACATCCAGTGGTGAGTTGCAGAAATTGCAGTAGCTTTTGGAAAATAACACCTGATTTGCTTAGACACACCCACCGTACCTGGCCTGCACTCTAACAGCCAAAATGATCACTTTGGCTACTGTGGGACCCCCAGTTTCTGTAGTATTGGGGCAAGAATGATAGAGTGCTGATTAACATGTTTATGTGAATGAGGGGTTGGGACATTGATTTGGCCTTTGGCATGCTGGAGGGACTCGCCTTCAGCTAGGTAGCACTCGGTAAACAAGGGACAGGGGTTCCAAAACTCACTGAATTGAGAGAGGCTGTAGACAGGCTCAAGACCTTGTGGTCAGGGCCTTGTCTGAGGGCCGCACAGGCCTATTGCACCTGGCCTCTCTCCCCTGTGGAATGTTAGAGCTGACTTTTGCTTCCTTTAGGAGTCTAACTTCAGCCCACGGAGCTGAAGTTGTTTTGGGTCTGGTGGTGCCTCTGCACTAAGGCCCCCCGCTATGAGCTGAAATCACTCAAGAGCTGAAATCACTTAAGAGCTGAAAATCACTGAGCTTTATCTTAAGTGGGGGGCCCTAAGCAGAGCGGTTCCTGTGCCGGCTGACCTGTTCCTGAGACAGCTGGCCGAGCAGTCCTGGTGCCGCTGACCCGTTCCTGAGACAGCTGGCCGAGCAGCCCCGGTGCCGGCTGACCTGTTCCTGAGACAGCTGGCTGAGCAGTCCCGGTGCCGGCTGACCCGTTCTTGAGACAGCTGGCCGAGCAGTTCCTGAGCAGTTCCTGAGCAGTTCCTGAGCAGTTCCTGAGACAGCGAGCAGAGTCGAGCCGCGGGCAGAGCAGTTCCTGTGTCGGCTAGCAGGGCGGCTAGCGGAGCCACCAGCACCCCACGGAGAGACTGGGCCATCGGCCTCGGACCCCATGAAGGTACCCTCCACTCTGCTCTCCACTTCCACCCAGCCTGGGAGGTAAGACTCGGCAGAGTGACTTTCCACCAGGGACTCCAGAGACTTTGGGGCTGTTGAACTTTTGGGACTTTGGGTGACTTTTGGGGTTGCTGGACTCCAGGGACTTTGGGCTATTGGACTTGTGGGACTTTGGGTGACGTTTGGGTTGCTGGACTCCTGAACCCACAGGAGAGGACACAGCCCAAACTTGCTGGGGAGGGGCAATTTGCTCATGGGTTGGTGTATGAACCCTAGGTGTGGTGTTTTTCCCAGTTTAGTGATGTCATTTACCTCATGTTAATAAAGATCTTCTGTTACACCGATCTGTGCTTGCAAGAGGGGAAGTATTGCCTCATTGAGGCGCCCAGGGGTGTGTTAGGATTTTCCCAGGTCACTGGGTGGGGGCTCGAGCCAGTTTGCATTGTATTGTTGAGAGGGAACCCCTATTTACTGAACCTGGCCCTTATTGCTGCCAATTCTGAAGGGCAGAAGGGTTACATATGTAACACGATTATAGGGGCTGGGGTGCTACATTTCTTTCCTCAACCACCATTCAGACAAGTATCCTTGCAAACTGAGCTGAGCTCTCCCTACCTCAGCTCTGCAGTCTGCAATGGAGAGTGCAAATAGGAGGAATAACTGACTCATGCGAATTGGGGAAACAAATGACTAGAGTAGGATGGGAAGGTTTGTGGCCTAAGTGATCACAACAGGCCTTTCTGGCCTTAGAGTGTGAGTCTAACATGAGGGACCAAGAAAATAAGTGAGAAAGGTGTGATAGGTGACAGAAAAAGCTCTGGAGGCGGGGGGGAAGAAGAGGAAGAAAACCAGAACAAAGAATAGAAAGGGAGCAAATGAATGACCTAAGTGAGCAAAATTAAAGGAGTTGGGGGAGTATTTGGTTGAGAGGAGGCGGCAGGATAGGGAGAAAACTTTAATGAGGGGAGAGGGATGAGTAAAACTGATTTTAGTGAAAGATAACTAACAGTTTTTAAAATAAATGTGAGCACTGTTATAGTCATGTTGGTCCTAGGATATTACAGATAAAAGGCGGGTGAGGTGATAATAAAACGTTTATCAACCTTTGGGCCTATGCAGGCAGATGCATAAGATTTATACTCCAACTTTGCTATGGATTCCAATCCAGACATTTTATGTTCCTGCTAATCCCTCTAGGAACATCTCATGAGCAGAGACTTCCAGCCTCATTTGAAATTGTGTAATGTGAGCAAACAAAAGTTGAGATGAAAACTCTAAATAGATTCCTTCCTCTCATTCAAGTTAGAATTAGAAGTTGGGTCCAGAGATTAAACTAGCTAACTGACCCATTCCACCACTTCAGAAGCCTCATCTCTTTATTTTAATTGTGTGATAAAACAGATTTCCAAAGATGGGCATCTGTAAATACCATGATTCTGGGTGCAAAATGAGTGTGTATATTTGTATACTTGGGCTATGGTTACAGTAGAGCAGGAGTCTCCAAGCTATGGCCCGGGGCTTTGATTTGTCCGGCCCCCCACCTGAGCAGGCACACCAAGCGGGCATATGGAGAAGCTGCCGCTGCATCCCCCCACACGAGCTGCTGCCGGCGGCCCCATGTGAAGAGGGGTGAGTGCTCCCGAAGTGTGGCTGGAGGAGCAAAGGGTGTGTGTGTGTGTGTGTCAGGAGCTGAAGGAGCAAAGGGGGGGGGGAGCTGCAGCAGCGGCCGGAGGAGCGGGGGGGGGGGGGGGGCATGACGGCGGCCGGAAGAGCAAAGGTGGGGGGGACATGGAGATGGAAATTAACAATTTTTCTTAATGGTTAAATTTTAACTACAGTACTAATAGAACCAAACAGTCCCAACCAACAATGTAGTGTTGTTTTTTAATGATTTCTCGTATATTTAATTTTTTCACAGTCGCTTTGGCCCGCGAAGCCCCTTCAAAAATCGAATATGGCCCTTGTCTCATAAAGTTTGGAGACCCCTGCACTAGAGAGCTTACAGTGGGGCGCCTTATCTGCTCTAAGCCAACAGGAGAGAGCTCTCCTCTTGACTTACTTAATGCACTTCCAATGAGCGTTGGCAGCTATTTTGGCAGGAGCTCTACCACCAACATAGTGCTGTCCACACTGGCGCTTAGGTCTGTGTAACTTATGATGATCAGGGGGCGACTTATTCAGACCCCTGAGCGACATACAGTATACTGATATGAGTGGTAGTGTAGACCTAGCCTTGGTCAGTTGTGCCTTGCAAGAAAGGGGTAGCACATTATCTTTATTTTCTAGAACAGTCATCTGATTTAGGTCGGTATTACAGAAGTTTATACCCCTCTCTCATGCCCGAGGTCTGTATTTACTGTTTGTAGTCATTACTGTCACATCTTAATTTTTTGGTTTTGAAAATCAAATGTAAGTAAAGCCAAATATTAGTAAACACTGTCACACATGAATACAGAAAATTGATAAAAAAAACAAAGCCACAGACACTTCAGGTCATCTATGTTGACCTCCACCCATCCCAGAAGTCTCTAACAAATCTACCTTTCACAAATGTCAATGACTGACTTGTGAACCTCCATGACTTTCAAATCTTATGGCCGCTTATTGTTCTGAAAATACCTGACCTCTGTGGTGAATCTGTTTAATAAATGTGAAATACAAGGTAATACAGCAGATTGATTTAGATTGCTGGGAATAATATAACTGTGCATTTCAAAATGAGTTCATTTTGTGCTCTCCACGTGGCACACACTTTGGTTAGCTGAGCATAATTTGTCATAATCTTTGTATATGCTCCTTGTGATTACATTGTATTGCGAGCTGGCCAGATGTGCAGGCAAACAGTGTTTGAGTGCACAAGCCTCTGAAAATCTGTTCCTCTATGACCAGTTTCTTTAGTGCCATATACACAATAGATCTAGGGCATGGAATGGGTTAAATAGCTGTACTTCAACTATTACAGGCAGCTTTAGGATCAGACTTCTTGCTTGTATTCAAAATCCTTTTCAGTAAACTTTAGGCTCCAAGGCTGCCAAACTAACACTTTCTCATGAGCACCATGTTAACTTAAAACAAAAGTATTCTATTTGAACATGGGAATGTAATAAAGCTCTTGATTAAAAAGAGGAACAACCCTAATTTCAGGTCTTCCATGAGACATGGAATCCTTATCTGAATTACTTCAACAAAAGAAAATTGAGGGTTTTTGTTTTGCTGCATTTTCTGACTTGGTCTCCACTAATTAAGGAGCATTTTAAGTTACTTACACTTTGAAGTTTCATTCATTACCTGTCCTGTGTTAAGTCAACAAAAGGCTACATCTAAGGCAGAGAGTCTCAGGCCATCACTTTTTCTGGCTGCCTAATTAAATATAATTACTTTATTTTGTGCCAGGGTTCATACTTGTAACATTGCCTTGTAATAAATTGAATGCATCCTGCAGGGGGACTGTTTGACGCCAGAGAGGAGACGTTCCTGCTGTCCCTTCCTGCCATAGCATCTAAGTCAAAAGTACAGAGACGTCATTCTGCTACCTATTTATTAGCTGCACCACAGGAGAAACTCACCAGAAGTGCTGGCAGTCTTTAAATAGGCTGGATGTATACTGACCCAATCCTATTCCTAAAATAGCCTGAATTCTGAACATACTGTAATTAGCCATAGAGTGAACTCTAGAGTTTTAAGACTTGAGGAAAGGGTACAATTTATTTGAATGACCTTTCCATGGCACATCAACTTTGCATGTGTTCTTTTACTTGACAATATTATGACAAAGATCAAAAACATTGTTTCCACTCATTCTCTCTTGAAGGATTTGAAGAATGACTGTCACTGAACGTTAAAACAAAATACCTCTGCCGTACCTTGAGATACTGGCCACAACAATACCAAATAAAACACAATCCCCTGCATTTCATTTTTAGTACAACTCAGGAAAAGTTTATTGTGGAAAGAGTAAATTACAGGCCCAGAGTGCTTAATGAGCTCTGGGAAAACTCTGCCCCGCAAAGTAGGTGAGAGCCAGTCTGAATTTTGACTCAGACTTCAGTGATTAATTATATGGTAAATCTGGTCTCACTAGCACTAATAATAGGGCTTCCCTTTGGCTCTTTGTTGGCCAGTGAAACAAGAGCATCTTCACGCAATGTCAGATCCTTCCCCTTTTGTTTTAATGGTGCCAGCAGGTCTACAATGCAAGCAGTTAAAGCTAATGTGAGATCTTAAGTCTCTCTTTCAAATTGCATTCAAGTTTAAAGGACCTGTTTCGCCCCCCACCTCCAAAAAAGAGAGAGAACCTAACTTTCTGGGTACAGATAACTTGAAGTATTTGGAAGAACATCACAAAAATACAAATTAAAGGACAGATGAGACTGTGTTTCCCAGGAATGATAACTTCTTACAGGTATAAACTGGAAGCAGACAGTTCTCTCGTACTAGGTTCATTGTAAAATGTTTGAGATAAAAAAATTGCCCTTGATTTTTATTTGTTTTTTATAGCTTCATGCATTAGCGAAGGACAGTAACAAAGAAATCAAACATGTGCACCCTCTGTGGCCTGCCTTGTGTTTTATGAATAACTTTTTACACTGGTTTTAAATTGATTTCACATGGAAGTTTTTACCATATGCATTGTTTGCATATAAACACCTTTGGAGATCCAAGTGTAAATTGGACAAATCCTCTTATTTGGCTAACCTTAACTGGGGAGTCCAGCCAATAACGTTTATAATGTTTACTATGTACAAAGCATATGTAGCTCTCAGAAAATAATGAATGTGTCTGGAAAGCTTGCAGTAGTAGTCTGTCACAAAAACACTCACTCTAAATCTACATGTACGAGTAAAAAAAAAAAAATCAGTCCAGTGTTGCCTTTGTAAGTAGGTCATATTATCACAATATTACCTAAATGTTCTTTTATTTAAATTACATTTACACCTACTTCAAGGCCTTTTACCTTGTTGTAGTGTCAAAGTATATCGAGTCCTATTCAACTCTGGTTTTAGTCTTATGAATCTCACTAGTTTTCATCCATCAAGGAATAACCCAAATCAGCTCCCACGTAATTGAATAGGAACAGTTAATTGTAACTTTCTAATTTAGTGCTGTAGAGTGCTCCCTCTACACATTTTTTACATTGACTGAGGTGACTAAACATATTTCAATATCCCTTAAACTAAGGACAGACTGGGATAACATTATTTATCAAGGTGAACTGTTTTTAAAGCTGTCCATTATCTACCATGAATCTGATGGGTTTTGTATCCTGATACCAGATGAATAGGTGTCATAAACATAAGTAGAGGTCCGTTTGTGCTAGAGGAAAGAGGTCTTACTAATGCGCATTAAGATCTCTAGAAAATGCTATGGAGCAGAGATTGCCTTTTCCACTACTCTGGCAGGTAAAGTGGATTTAAAGCTTCGCTAAAGGACCAGCTGAGGAGTAGAGCTAGTTCTATGCCACCTCCTACTAGCCCCTTCCTCTCTGCACAGGGTCCTCGAGGGTAGGACAGAATACAGAGCCACTACAAACTTTTATCAGTTAAAGCAGCCTGGAAGCGGCTGTAAAATGCATCATGTGCTGAGCATCCTCTGGCTCCCCACAAGATCAAAAGGAACAGGAGAGATGGTGTAATGTGATCAGTGCCCTCTCCCTTCCACAGGACTAGCAGTAGACCTGAAAGTAGTCAAGACAATGCTCCGCTGCTCTCAGTTCTGTTACACTCCCAACCTCCATTCTGTTTGGCTGCAGAGCAACCTAATGAGTGCCTAGGTGGTGTCTTCTGCCAGCAAAACACCATTTAAGAATAAGCTGAACATAATACAATATAAATAAAATAGACTCTACAGTTTTATTTGAATCAATACTAATTATGGGCCAGTTTTCTTCTATTTCTGTAAAAGGAACTGTAACCATGCCTTTATAGGTCACAATTGAATATACCAAATTCAGAACAAACTGCTGAGAAGTAGGGCAGATACACCTCAAAACTGGAGGTTATTCTCCCATGAGATATACCAAACCAGTAATGAAAGTAAACGTCTATTTCACCAGACTGTTTTATCACAAGAAGTGATAGAATCAGCTTCCTTAGATATTCCAGTCCTTGTATTGCCCCCAAAAACACTAGACTTAAAGATGAGTGATTCTTTACAACCAGCCTCATCAAATAAAAGGTTCTTCTGATCCCAAAGAACCAATCACACACACACAGGTCAATTTATAACTCGGCTCCTACCCAAAAATCACACTGATACCAATGCTTTGTATCTAAAATCTAAATGTTTATTTACAAAAAGAAAGGTGAGCATTAAAATTGGTTAAAGGAATTAATTACGTACAATAAATGCAAAGTTATTGGTTCAGGCTTGTAGCAGTGATGGAATAAACTGTTGACTGTTTAAGTCTCTGGTTGCTTCCAAATCACTGGAAGGACCCCAGTCTCTTGTTTGCTTCCTCCTCTTGATTTCTTGACCTACCTTTGGCTATCTCTGCCCTGAAGAGATTCCCCGCTCCTAACATGCTGTTAGGTTGCTTCTTGGTCCTACTGAGGCTACCTCAGAAACCTCCTTCAGTACTCAGATAGCAACCAGTGTTACTGAACCAGTTTAACATCTATTTTTAAGTTGTTCCAGGCTAACTTTTCACAGAGATATTAATTTGATATGAGCAAATTTCCATATAAAACTAGTCTAGAAAACTATTTTCAAATTTGGTTTAACTACAAACCAAATGTTGCCCTCATTAACAGTGACAATTAGTTGGAACCAGCTTAACTCTGAGTTGATATTAGATCTATACTACCACTTAAATTGATTTAACTTGCATTGCTCAGGAGTGTGACACCTCCCTGAGTGAAGCAAGTTACAGTGATTTAAACGTTGTCCATACTGATGCTATGTCATAGCTTCCGCCTCTCTCAGAGGTGGAGTAATTATGTCGACGGAAGAGCAGTCACCCATTGGCATTGAACAGTGGTGGACAACCTGTGGCCCACAGGTCGCATGCAGCCCCTCAGGGTAATCTGATTGTGGGCCGAGAAACAATTTGCTGATACTGACCGTCCACAGGCATGCCCCCCCCCCCACAGCTCCCAGTGGCCACGGTTCACTGCCGAAAATATTAGGCCAAATAAAATTCATCTGGAAAGGTTGAAAAAAGGGACATGTTTTGTTTTTGTAATTCATATAAACTTATCGGGTTTTGTAATAGCAATGCCATTTTCCTTGATCTGTTCACTGTACATCAGTGGTCTCCAATCTTTTTATGCACAAGATCACTTTCTGAATTCAAGTGTAACCCAGGATCTGCCCAGCCCTGCTCACTCCTCCCTCCCCCCCCCTCACTTTTACTGGGTTGGGACAGAGGATTGGGGTGTGGGATGAGCTGTGAGTCTCCGGGTGGGGACTGAGGGTTTCAGTGTGTGTGTGTGGGGGGGGGCCTCCAGGCTGAGCCTGGTGCAGGGGTTTGGGGGTGGAGGAGTGGTTGAGTGGTGCAAGCTCTGGGAGGGAATATTGCAGTGGTCCATACTTCCTATCAAATCAAGATATGTAAATGGCACAGTAGAAGTAACTACCTGAAGGGGGGTTCCAAAGAGGATGGAGCTAGGCTTTTCTCATAGGTAGCAGATGACAGAACAAGAAGCAGTGGTTTCAAGTTGAAGTGGAGGAGGTTTAAGATGGATATTAGGAAACAGTATTTCACGAGGAGGGTGGTGAAGCATTGGGATGGGTTACCTAAAGAGGTGGTGGAATCCCCATCTGTAGAGGCTTTTCAGGCCTGGTTTGACAAAGCCCTGGCTGGGATGATTTAGTTGGGGATTGGTCCTGCTTTGAGCAGAGGACTGGACTAATGACCTCCTGAGGTGTCTTCCAACCCTAATATTCTATGTTTTTAACTACCTAACAACCCTCTATATTCCCTGAGATGACCGAGGCCAAGACCCCATTTATCTAGTTTAGCCCATCTTAAATCCCAAATTTCCAGAGACTGCAGCTAACCTTGTCTATCATTGATTTCAGAACTTCAGTGTTTATTATTTTTTCTACTTTTAGTCCACAAACAGTAGTAGTAGTAGACTATGCTTCCAGATTTAGAGAGAAACTAATTTTTAGAGTTCAGATATTGTACTTAAGGATCAAGGTTTATTTTTACTTCATAAAGACCACTTTATATAATCAGCAATCAAAGAATGCAAGATTATCACTTTTGCAAACGTTCCTGTGCCTATGATAATTAAACCAACAAATTAGCTAACGGCTCCAATGTGGAAGAAGATTGGTAGACTGGTCAAGACACATTTATGGATTTTTCCTTAAGCTGCTTTTCTTGAGGAAGCTTTGATAAAGAACATGTGATATCAATTATCATTAGTTTTGTGTGGTTTCTGTGTTTGGGACTCTGACTTTAGAAGACAGAGTTTCCATGCTAAATCTTTTAATGTATCACTTATATTTATGCTGCCAAAACTCTCATTTTGATTTTGTCATTTGACATTGAAAGAGTAGATTTAGGTCAATATATACATGTAGGCTGCGGGCAGCAGCATTGTGCTCAGTGATATTTCTTCCTCGAAGTAGGTTTGACAAGCTGTCATAACTGCTATAACAATATATTCTAAACAGTACATCAATAATGAACATTTTATTATATCATCCTTTTATTAACTCTGTAAAACTGAATCACTTTTTTAAATGCGGAGATGTGATATGAAAACCAAAGATTTTATTTACAAGTTAAATCCTCTGCAGAAAGCTCAGGCAACTAGGCAATTCGTCAACATCAAAGTATTTCTTCTTTGCTCACTGTGTTCTATAGTACATAGATGTGAGCTGGCCTTTATAGACTATAATAATTCAGCTGACAGACATGATTCATTCTTGAGATCTTTAAGTATGTGGATGAGTCACTGATAAGTGTGTATAAATTATGTTATACCGACCAGATTTAGAGCATCAGCAAGCGGAACTGAAAATTACAAGATGCAGTTGGGAGCAGAGAAGGAAGAGCCTAAAATTTCTTACAACTATGGAAGCCCATCTGACAATTCTTAGCAAGATTGGACGTTGCCTTCCTCTGAAAAATAACTAACTGTGTAATTTATTTTTACCTTAACAAGGATGGCATTGGAGGTGATTTCAGACTCACTTTTCACAGCTTTTATTTACTCCCACGGAGTTATGGATTCTCAGCACTTCTGAAAATGAGGTTCAAGATTTCTGAATTCCTTTGTAAAACCTCCAGGTGATACGGGAATGTTGGTGTATTCAGGACCTTTTACAGGCGTGCAAGTCGAGGCCAGGGCCTTCATTGGAGAGGAAGTTGAGACAGTTGAGAGGGTCAAAGTCGGGAGTAGTAGTTTGTCTACTGTCATGCTGTAGGATTAGGTTGAAGATGAAGTCAATGAGCCCACCAGGGAAGAGCCAAGTGCATCAGCAAAACTAAGGTCTGTGGGACAGAGGCGGGGACCAGGAACTGAGGCAGCATGAGGAGTTGGGAGCAGAGGACCAGGAACCAGGAGAGAGGCTAGATAGGAGTAAGTTGTCATGGGATTTCTGTAGCATATTTAAACTTTTGGAGCTCAGGGTGTGTACCAGGGTCTGTTTGCAGCAGCAAGCCAAGGATCCACCCTGTTGCACAGACAGCCTCTAGATATTTTCCCTAGGCCTTAAAATATCATGCTTGGGCCAGTCATGGAATTTGGTAGGCTCCACCAGTCAGAACCTCTGTTGGCAAAACATCTTATGGTGCTTGAGTCCATAGGCCACTGTTCCCTACTTCACCAAAGCTGTTATGCTGTTTTACAACAAGGGCTGTAAAAACTGTACAGTTTCTCCCCTTTTATAGTCTTTTTAGGTATAATTGCTAACTTGCTTCAAGATTTCTAATGCTACTTGTCAATCAGTCTCATATTTGTGTGTTCTTTACAAATGCTTCTTTGAATAAAGACAATATGGATAGCCAGTCATCACAATTTATCAAACTACATTTTCACAGCTCATGGAACCTGTATGGTGGCAATGAATGTGAATTTTAATCTGAACCAGTGTATTGGTTCTTCACTAGCCACATCATAAATGAACTGCCTTACTGACCTTATAGCCCTGTCCCACCTATTGAGAGGGAGTGATGCAGGGGCAAGGGGGACTGCTTCTTGGGCAAGTGATGGTAAGGGTTCCTTTGAGGATCCCTTGGCTATGGGCATAGGCCCCTGCATCTCTGATTCTAATAGTGGAAGGGCCAAGAACACCTTCCAGCTGTAGGACTCCACTGTTCAATAATCTAGATGTGTCATCACAGGGTGGTCTGATTGGCGACACGGGTGTGCCAGCAGTGGGCCTAAATACTTTCACTATGGGGATTAGGGCTGAAGAAGTGGTGTTCTCCCTTGGTTCAGCTGATTGAGAGCGAAATCTCGTCTCCATTCTAGGATACACCATAGTAGTGTCTTCCTCCTCAGACTCTCTCACAGATGTGCTGAGTAGGGGTAATTTAAAACCTACAAAACTGGATTCTGTATCAAGTGAAAATCAAATAGGTTACAGAAACTGATTTTGACCTCACCCCCTCCACCGCTTCAACTGAAACTGGGCAGAATCTATTAGAATATACCCTCCAGTGCCCTCTGCTCCATTTTCTGATTTATATAAAACTGAAATTACATGGAAGCTATTTTTTTAACTTAATCCCATTCTGAAACTGGATTAGCATAGTGGCATTCTGTAAACTATATGCGGAGAGTAAACATGAAAATAAAATGCCATTTTACATGTTGCTGTGTTTGGGAAAACTTGCCCCATCAAACGTATCTGGAGCACAGAAGCTGCCTACTTGTATCCTATATATTAGGACGAGGCAGTGACCGCCTACTTGGTGATCATATCCTTGGCGTTGGGAGGAGATTAATTGGCATAGCACTGCAACCTCTGCAAGTACCCAAGCAGGCTGTGTTGGAACATACATTTCTAAAACCTTAGCACTGAATATAAAAAGTGCTGTATTTGTGTCCTCTAGGAGTAACTGTATCATTTAACCAAAACAGTTAAGCATAAGACAAAGCAGCCAGTAGAGGGAGTGACCAAATTAAAAACAATCAAACTACTAAATTAAGCTACTTTGTTGTGACTCATTAAAGTTAAAATATTTCACAAAGACAAATTAGGTATGAATAATAGATCTGAATATCTTAACCAGGATCACATTTTACATAACTTTGTATATATATGAAATAATCACATTTCAACAAAACAGGGAAAGAAGCCAGTTCCACCCAAAATACACCTTTATTAAAAACAAGGATTAAGAATTGTATATATATTTTTCAGATGTTAGCATGATATTGCTGGCATAACTCGGTTTTATTATATTTCACTGTAGTGTGTGAAACATCACATCATATTGGTATTCTGCTAACTGCACTTGTTCCCCATTCAAATTCAGATCCTATTCACGACACATCTTCAAAGCCCACAGTAGGCAAGAGCCCAAATATATGGATGACCATTTCTCTTTCTGGACCATCCAGACACTTATGAGAGAGGCTGAGAACAAATGTAATCAGAGCTGGTGACAAAGACACATGGAAGTAGGGGATCCATCTATGGAACTCATTGCTACTACCAGGATGAACTTTCATCCTTCCCTTAGTAATGGTACCTCTTCCCTCTATCCCAACAGAAAAACACCACAACCCATGCATCCATAACCCTCGAAAGCAAGAGCAGAAAATGTTTCTTTTTAACCAGGATGATACTGAAGCTTAAAGACTCCTGTGTTGATACATAGAAATGTTAATTTGCTACAAGTAGAATACTTATGGTTTGTGCATAGATTTACTATGTTGTCATATGTTTTTCTCAGAATATATTTTGAACCCCATGGGTCAAGATCTAGATGTTGCATATCCTGTAAAAAATGGCATAGCATTCCAAAGCCTCACCACCGGATGCGAGGTCACTGCTGAAGGAGATGGAACAGTGTTAAAATCTGTGCTGTTTTTAATATGAAAACTGGCACATTCAAATTCTATTCAAGAATGCTGTTGGGAATTCAATTCAGCAATAGGTGGTGCTGCTGGGATTGAAAACTGAAGAAAATAATATAAAATTACTCTGACAATGGACTGAGTTGTAATTGAAATGCTTATGAATATTCAATAATTATCAAATTATTATTTCTTAATGCTATTGATTTCTTAATGCTAGAAAGCTAACAGGGCAATCAAAATTAATAAAGGAAATAAAGCAGCCTTTTATGAAGGGTGCTCGCCCATAGCGGGTAATTGCTGATGGAGTACAATTTAGGGCAGCTCAGGCGGTTGATCTATCCAGGGCAGGGGCTAAACCACCCCCCAGGATTGGGGAGAAGCAAATTGCTTCCTTTTTTTTTAGTCTCAGTAGCTTCTCATCATGTATTCCAGCATTAAGTCTATCAATGCAGATTTCCAAATTGTTCCGAGTGATGTGAGGAAGGCAGTGCCTCACAAGTTTGGCTCAAACAGCAAGTGAATGGATTCTACTGTAATGTACCTGTACCTCCTTCAGTTACTTTGACGGTTAGGGTTAGGGTTGAGCAGCTCCCACAAGCACCAACCCAGAAAAAGCAGTGAAGAAAAATGGTAAAAAAAAAAGTTTGCCTGCAATACTGAGTTGGGAGCTGATGGGACCACACAGGTCTTCCATTTCCATACCTGGAGGCTGTGATAACCAGGCCAAAGAGGAGGAGGAGGAGTTGGTGGTTTTGGAGCCTGACATATGCTATGAGAAATCAGCTTGTTCTTAACATTGGCAAGTGTGGCTCAGTCAAGTGCCATGCAGAAACTGTGACTGGATTCTTGGAGCCTGACACTTAATTCATGCTCTTGAAGTATATCTGCTTCCAATCCAGATAGTTCTCTTGTCTCCACATTGGGCTGGTTTTCACTACGGAGGGATGGGGGGGGGGAGGGGAATCGACTGCAGATACACAACTTCAGCTACATGAATCACATAGCTGAAGTTGCGTATCTGCAGCCAACTTACCTGCCGTCCTCACGGCGGTGGCAGGTGGCGGAGCGCTCCCCCGTCGACTCCAGCTTGCACCTCCTGGCGAGCTGGAGTTCCGGAGTCGATGGGGGCACTGTGGTCGATCAGTTTCTCGCGTCTTCGCAGGATGCGAGAAATCAATCGCCAAAAGATCGATCGCTACCCCCCGATCCGGCGGGTAGTGAAGACAAGCCCTAGATAACAACTTAGGTTGAATGTTGAAGTGCTGCGTAAACTGCAAAGCAACACTGGATTGCTCCAAGCACAATATATTTCTCACTGTTCACTTTTCTGTGTGAAGTGCTGAAACAATGTGACTGGATATAGACGCTCTCTCAATCTGTTTTTGTATGTGGAAGCATTAATACAAAATGTATCACAGGGGCTATTGCTGCTGTTGAATTGGGGTTTGAGTGAGCTTTATGTGGAAATAAGTTGACTAATTTTCTTCTCAATGTTGGTTTTGCTGTGCTCATTTCTATTTCTAGGTACAAGTCATTTTGCCAGCAAAAACTGCTGCTCAACTACAGAGGTGTCAAAAAATTACAACTAAGCCACAAGTAATGCCTTCTAAAATTGCCCCACCAGGCAACTTTCATTGGTTTCTTAAATTCTTTTCTTTGGATGAGTGTGTGCAATTCCCACTAAAGCTAATGGAAGTCCTGCACACACATTAAATGTCCCATTTTTTTTACCTCATTCTGGTTTTAACATAAAGTTTATGGCCTACTTGGAATCAAAAAGAATACATGAAGTGGTATATTCATATCTTGGTATATGAGGGCTTGGTGCCACAAATGTCCAGAGCACTTTACAGACATAGAGAAATCAACATTCCCTCTTCCCACCCCCACCCCCCACCTATAATTTTGTGCCTGCATCAAATTGCTGAATCCAAATTGTGTGCGTAACTCAGAAGTGAGGCTGAAATCCTTCTTAAAATGTGGACCAGACTCTATTAAAACAATGATTTTAGTGAGAGTAGTTCTCTAACACCCAGCGCATGAAAATCTGACTGTACCCTACACTTACTACACAATATAATCTATTTGTGTTTTTTTGGGGGGTGTGGGAGCTAGGCCCAGCCACTTTAAGAACTGAAATATTATCGTCTGAGGTTTAGAGCTCTTTCCTTTTGAGAAGTGATCTATAGCAGACTTGTTTTCTCATTAAATGTGCAACAACATTCTTGAACTAACTGTTTATTTACACCATTGTGGAAAATAGGCAATTTCTGCTGTTTAACTCTCAGCTTGAATCAATAGTTTTGCATTTCATAGTCTTGGTTTGGGGCTAGTTTTCTTGTGGCTTCACTTTTCAAAGATTTTATTTCTGATCAAAGCAACATGCAAACAACCACACTGAACTTAGCCAGTATATCACCAATAAAACTAGTTTCCACATAACTCATTTTGTTTCTCCCTTAAATCAGATTACAATGGTTAACCTTACTGTGTGGTTTGCATGGTTGCAGGAAACCTAAAAGCAAACTTCCTCACCCAGCGAATTCATGAAAACCCACTCACAAATGTACTGAACTAAAACCAGCTAGACTAGAGAATGTTGAGCACAGGAGGCTGTTTGCATTTTAACAGAACACAGCTGGCAGCCTTAGTTTAATGATTCCTCTTAACAATTACCATGGAAAATTAAAAGATTTGATTAGAATATGAAAGGAGCCCTCACAGCATTTGATGTCTCCTTCTAAAACAATGCCAATTAATACAATGAAGTGAAATTTCAACCACAGTGAGAACTACTAAAATACTGGCTCAGGTCAGAGAGTGGTGATGTGAACTGGGCAAAATTAAAATCTGTGGTGTCTGTTAGCTGCAAGGAGAAGGACACACTGGCTTCAGAGTTTTTGCTAATGGTGTGTAGTAGTATTCTACCGATACATTTTCATCCCAAATGTGGGAAACTAATTTAGACTTTAAGAGCCAATTTCTGCTATTAGCTATGTGTGTGTAAATCCGATGCAAGTCATTTTGCAGATCAGGGCGACATCACTCATATCAGCAGAGTTACTGTGAGTAACAGAGCAGAATTTAGTATGAAACTGACTACTGATTTTGCTATAGGCTATGATTTATGTCTGCAGAAATGACATATGCAAATACCAATTTTTCCATCCTTTTGCAGCCATAAAAATGTCCTCCAATATTGCCCTTAAAAATGTGTATGGGTATGATTAAGGCACATTGAATATATATATTCAATGTGCCTTAATTAAGATATTAAAAATGGCCGGGGGGATAATTTGGACTAAAACAAATCTCATTGTAAACTACTTCTAATCTTTAAGATAATCTAGCAGTGAACTTTTGATGGAGCCACTGATTCTGGCTTTTACCGTTCTTTAAACGAATGTGGACAGATACTGTAATATGTTACCCAAAAAGTGATAACTAGATATTCAGTATTTGAAATTGCTTCCAAACTAATGGCTGAGGTGGTTGGGGCGGGTGGGGGGGGGACGACTGAGGAAGTGTGATGTCCATTGTAATGATGATGATGTATCCCTTTTATCAGTCTGTTCTGCAGCATGAAAGAAAACCTATTTCAGTGTAATGATACATCCTCCCATTTTTAACGCAAGGCCTCGATTATCTGTTGCTAATTTCCCCCCAAACTTCTAAGTCATGTTTTTGATCCAAAATCCCTAGGTTCTACGTAAAGTTATTAATAATTATGTGGCGGCAGGAGGGCGGACTCAGAAAAATTGGCTAATGTGGACAAAATTACCTGATTTTTTTTTTTTCAAACATCATTCTTGGAAATGGCTTCACTGGTTCTGCTAACACATTTTTCAAAAGGGAAAAAAAAAGATTTATCTACCTTAAGTAAAGACCAAGTAAAGAAAATTTCAGTCGGAACCATTAAAGATTGGCAAAGTTTCATAAGCAATTATAAACAATGGGCTATAAAGGGAAGTGTTTGGTGACTTTTACTGGCTGAGCAAAGTTGAGGCCCTGCAGTACACTCAATATCATTTATCTGTCTGTCCATCTGCAATGTGTCCGCTTTTGAACACTACATCCACTCCACTCCAAAATGTCAGGGACTGTTCTAGGCATCAGTAGACAGAACCCTATTAATTTTAGTGGAAATTGGAAAACCAGAAAAGCCTGATTTCCCCTACTAAGACCCACAGAGTGGCCATTTGGGGTGCAGGCAGAGGCATCTCTTGCATCCCCTGGTGCTGCATACACATCAGAGGCAACAGCTTAATATGCTGTTTTCTCACTGGGTGCACTGTTTGGCCTACATCAGGCATCAGCAACCTTTCAGAAGTGGTGTGCTGAGTCTTCATTTATTGACTCTAAGGTTTCACGTGCCAGTCATACAATTTAATGTTTTTAGAAGGTCTCTTTTTGTATATCTATGATATACAACAATAGTTTAGTTATATATAAAATAAACAAGGTTTTTAAAATGTTTCAGAAGCTCCATTTAAAATTAAATTAAAATGCAGAGCCCCCTGGACTGGTGGCCAGGACCTGGGCAGTGGGAGTGCCACTGAAAATCAGCTTGTGTGCCACCTTTGGCATGTGTGCCAAAGGTTGCCTACCCCTGGCCTATATAAACATTGATGTGTATGTGTCCAACTCTCTGGTAAAGGAGTTGCTACCAGAGTGTGGGAGGGGGGGGGGAGAGAGAGTGCAGTAAAAATAACATTTTGGACTTTGCCCAATATCTAGACACTTCCGAACTTTCAAACCTAAAATCACGAAGGGAAAAAAAATCCCCTTGCATAGCCTACAGTCGAGCTGAAAGTGATTTATGTAATGAAAATTCTTGCCCACCCAGTGCACAGAGCAAATGCAGAAATAACTACAATACCGTGCTATTTTCAATAATTGATAGCTCAGATGTAGTTAAGGAAGCCCACTAAGCACAGCAGGCAGATATAAAAAGAAATGATCTTTTTGCATTTCGTGGCTTTTTTACTCCTTTTTCTGTTTGCTTGCATGGCTGCCTACCAGAGAAATAAATCCCCTCTTCAGGAAAGCACTTAAGCAAATGCTTAAGTCCAGCCCCATTCCTAACAACTATTCATGGATGTGTAACTTTAAGCCTGTGAGCAGTTCCATTGCCTTAAACAGATCTAAGCATGCACTTTCTTGTAGCTAGCAGCTAATCTACTTTCTGAACTCATTGACTTCAATAATGAAGAGAGAATTTTTGTCGATCTTTTTTCAAATTGCACAATTTAAATAAAAAAATAAATAAATGGAGATATACCAATCTCCTAGAACTGGAAAGACCTTGAAGGTCATCGAGTCCAGTCCCCTGCCTACACTAGCAGGATCCGCCTGCCTACACTAGCAGGATTGCCCTAAATGGCCCCCTCAAGGATTGAACTCACAACCCTGGGTTTAGCAGGCCAATGCTCAAACCACTGAGCTATCTCTTTGATGGCTCTTAATACATTATGAATACAGGAAATGTCCTGATCCCCCCCCCCCCATTTTTGGATTAATACAAAGAGGTAATCTTTGTCCTGACAGGATGATAATCCAACAATGCGTATCAGAGTATAATTTGATAGTATCTTGACATTTTCATTTTACATTGTTTTTTTGATCTTCAGTTCTTGATCGGGTTCACCCCTGGCCTCCCCTAGCTGCAGATAATGAGTATTTTTGCCTCCCCTTTGGGCAATGGCTCACCTACATTAGGGCCCAGTTTTACACCCCTTACTCATGCAGGTAGCACATTATTCATGTGAATGGTTCCATTGACATCCATGGAACTACTTGCATGAATAAATGTTATAGGATCAAGGGGAATGGCTATGTTTTTTTAGTTTAACTTGCAGTCTGAACAGGTAATTTGTTTGGATACTCAAATTATTAAGCAATGTTTTTACATACAGTATACATCTAATTGCTCAGATGTCTATTCAGTGCGATTTTGGGGGCACCTATGTGTGACTGGCATTTTAACCTGCTGTATCTTTTAAATAGCACTCTCTTAAAAATTCAAATACTATCTATTTATGCAAATTAAATTTAAAATCATACTCACATCCCTCAGACAAATTTGTTCATTTTCACTCCATTCTCCAATTTTCCTGCCATGTACTGCTTTTATGATAACCCGACTAAGGTGTCTGATCAATTTATTACTAAAACTGAGATGTCAATGGTGCAAGACTAGCAAGAAACCTTATAATGTGTATCTTCTAATTCAAAATGCCATAAGAATGGTTTCTCCTCTTGGTGTTCCCAAGCTGTAAACATGTGGTTTTCTTCTTGTGGTTTACTTTGCAGATTAAAACCATGTGGTTGTAGTGGGAAATGCCATGAGAAGTTCTTTTCTCATGATAGTCTATCAAAGAAGTGAGAGAGTAGGATGAGTATTAAGCAAGTGGATCTCAAACAGATTCTCTCTTTTTGGTTTGGTTTGCTTATTTCTCTGTGGCATCTTAGAAGAATGGTTCACTTTAAACCATAGATCAATTTTAAGGATTTGAGTCTCAATCCTTCATTGTCACCCAAGCAAGCATATTGTGCTATCTGTACACAATTTAATTGAAATCTGTACAGGATGATGATACAGTATCAGGACTTTAGACTTTTCTTTAAAGGGAGATATTTTTTCTATATGAATGATGCATCATTTGATTCAAGCATATTGTTTAGTCATTAGTCATATTATACTGTACACCAGCGATCGGCAATCTTTGGCACATGGCCTGCCAAGATAGGCAGCCTAGCAGGCAGGGCTGGTTTGTTTACCTACTGCAGCTGAATGTTCGGCCAGTTGCAGCTCTCACTGGCTGTGACTTGCCACTCCAGGCCAATGTGGGCTGTGGGAAGCAGTGGCCAGCACATCCATTGGCCCGCACCACTTCCCGAGCCCCCGTTGGCCTGGAGCAGTGAACTACAGCCAGTGGGAGCTGCGATTGGCCAAACCTGCGGACGCGGCAGATAAACAAACTGTCCCGGCCTGCCAATGGGCCTGTCCTTGTGGGCCAGTGCCAAAGGTTGCCGATCCCTGATGTACACTAAATATATTGTTTATTTCCTGGGTGTATATCGGCTGACTAGAGACTATGCGTCAATGTTTCATTTGCAACTGGGTACAATTTTCATAAACATCTAAAGTGATTGCTTGAAGATGGGAATAAGGATCTTAAGTCATGTAGGAGCCAAAGTCTCAGAGACTTTTTATGTCACTAGGGTGCTTAGTAGCCTATGCAACTCTTGAAAAGTTTACACTGTCTCTTACAGCAACAAAAGAGAATGACAGTCGTGTGTTCCATAATGCCTGGGAGAGCCCCATAATCAGAAATAATGGTTCTTTATCAACACCATTAAATATGAGTTTGCAAACTTTTTTGTGCAATGCTACTTTGACAGTTACTCATGCTACGTCTTCTATATATTGTTTCTTTCTTTTCCTACTGTCCCCCAGTAATTCAGGGGAGACTTCCACCCAGGATTTTTTGTCATGGCTTTAAAACATGTTTACTTCAAAATATATGTGTGTGTATGTATATATGTGTGTATGTATATATATATATATAATGCACCACACTATGGCCCAGATATTTAAAAATATTTAGGCTTTGCAATGCCTAACTGATTTAGGAGCCTATATCTCATTTTCAGATTAAGGCATTTAGGAGCCAAAATCCCAAAGGAATTTGGCTTTTAAGTGCCTACATCCCTTTTGACAATGAATTTGATGTTCCTAAATCAGTTAGGTGTTGCAATGTTGATCACGGGGCGGCTGTGTCTAACACATGTGATTTACAATATAGGATGGGGAAGAGTCATCCAGTGTCTTTTGCGTGCCAGGCATTTAACTCTTTGATCAAGAAAAGCCCACAAATGAATTAGCACAGAGATTGTTTGTTTTCCTTTTCTGACCCCCTGCATTTGTCAGTCTACCACTTGATCTTTCAGATTGTTTGTTTGCTACTTCTGAGTTGTAAATTGGTGGATACAAGACAAAGAAAGTAATGGGCTAGCATTGTCCAGCCTTAAGAGAATGAACACTCTCATAGCACTCCTATGTTTCATTAATCCAACTAGGAAATGAGTTTTATTCACACTGATTGCAAAACAAAGGGCTGCTGCTACACTTTGAAGTTTGTGTACATGGGAACTGTATCTGTCTTCATTGCTAGAGGGGGTAGTGTATACCAGTTGTTCTCTGTTGGGGTACACAGAAGTCTTCCAGGGGGTACATCAATTCATTTAGATATTTGCCTAGTTTTACAACAGGATACATAAAAAGCACTAGTGAAGTGACTACATTCTAAATGTACGGCTCTATATACAGGGGTTCTCAAACTGGAGGTTGGGATCCTTCAGGGGGTCACTAGGTTATTACATAGGAGGTCATGAGCTGTCAGCCTCCACCCCAAACCTCAGTTTGCCTCCAGCATTTATAATGGTGTTAAATATGTAAAGAAGTGTTTTTAATTTAGGAGGGGGGTCGCACACAGAGGCTTGCTATGTGAAAAGGGTCACCAGTACAACAGTTTGAGAATCACTGCTAAACACTGAAATGAAAGTACAATATTTATATTCCAAGGTAAATAGTTTTTAAGTGAGGTGTAACTTGGGGGCATGCAAGACAAATCACCCTCCTGGTAGTTTGGAAAGAGAGCCACTGGTGTGTACCATAACGTAATAATATAGACTATTGGTGAAGCAGCATGGGGAAACATAAACAGCCTATGTGTATGTAACCCATGTGCCTAATATCTCTTTAAGGGACTGATTGCGGGAAGGTAGGAGTGTGTCTGGTTCATTGGGTTTGTTTTGTTTTTTTGGGGGGGTTTTGGATGTGTTCCTGCTGGTTTATTAAATTTATGAACAGTTCAATGCAGCTAAAGAATTCACTGGGACAGTTCTGCTTTCCGCATATGATTGTTCAACCACTTCTGCATGTCATGAAAGCGTCACATAAAATGTAGCTTAGAACACATGATAATACTCCACCGATAGCTGATAAGTTCATTGAGCTGAACAGGAGGGATTAGGTTGTCCGGAGTTGGGAAATGCAGTACTCAGTGTCCTCCTTTCTGTACATTCTGAGCAAAGCTGTTAGTGATGGATAATGTGGTATCAATGAATCTGTCCACAAGGCTGGCTAGGCAGCCTTCTGTCCTGGAGTCCAACTTTGAGCCAGGTTTGTCCACATATTTCTCCCAGCAAACTTCCATGAAGTTATGAACCTGGGCAATGAACTGCGCCTGCTGCTGCTCAGCAGCCACCAGCCACTGCAGCTCAGAGACCTCGAGTTCCCGGCCCCCGTCCGGGCCACTGAGCTCCGCCATGGGGAAGGAGAGTCCTACTGTGACCTTCACCGATGGAACCGAGAGGAATGGGTTGCTATACTGATTAAACACTCCATATCCAGAAGCTTCCGGAATTGGGTGTGGTAGTTTTGGATATGGTGCAATAGGTTTCCTGTTGCTGGGGTCAGACTCCATGAGGGCAGCTGCTTTACAAAGAGCCATGTCTCCTGTGTGAGTTGGGAGAAGCTGAGCCCGGGAGCAGAAAGCCGGCTGTTGTCCTTAACTGTGAAGCATTTTCCAGCAGGGTTTTCTTTAAATCTATAGCCCACGAAAGCTTATGCTGAAATAAACTAGTTAGTCTCTAAGGTGCTACAAGTATTCCTCGCTTTCTGTACACTTAACTGAGTGATTGGATAATCAGTTAGCTAACTGGCTAGCCGTGATGTCAGCAGAGGAAGCGTCTGCATGGATTCCAACTGCAGATTCCTACAAGCAAGTGGAGGGAAGATATTGTTTTAGACTCAGCAGATTGTATAGATTTGGTGATTAAAAAACTCTGAGACTTAGGTGAACAAAATCTAAGCTTTTGGGAAGTCTGTTTCTTCTCACTCTGTTTCTGTGGGGACTGAACAGTTCAAATTTTATAAAGTTATTGAATTAAACTCATTTGTTTAGTTCCTTTTGGGACTTGAATGTGGGGAGGTTGACCCTGTGCAATCCTTGCTGGAAGGGCAATGGAGAAGGGCAGTGAAGTGAACTTTAGCCCACCCAGAGGTTACATGTAGACCGGGGTGGGCAAACTTTTTGGCCCGAGGGCCACATCGGGCTTCAAAATGGTGTGGAGGGCTAGGTAGGGAAGGCTGTGCCTCCCCAAACAGCCTAGCCCCACCCTCTATCTGACCGCCTCCCACTTTCCACCCCCTGACTTCCCCCCCTTGGAACCTCGGACCCCCCACTCTAACTTCCCCCCAGGACCCCACCCTCTATCTAAGGCCCCCTGCTCCTTGTTCCCTGACTGCCCCATCCCGAGACCCCCCCCAACCACCACCACATGGTACCCTGCCACGTAAGCCCACCCCCTTACCTGCTCAGCTGCCCCCAGCTGCTTGGCACTCACCTTGCTCCCGGCCGGAGCCCCCGCTGGGGTACGCGGGCCCCTTCTTCTCCTCCTGGTGTAGCTCCCCATGCTCCTGGCCCGGTGCAGTGCCCCCTCCGGGGAGGTCAGGGCCCCCGCAGCTCCCCATGCTCACTGTGTGGTGCCCTCCGTGGCTCCCCATGCTCCTGCCTGGCGCCCCCGCTGGGGAGTGCGCGGAGTCCCCGCGGCTCCCCGCGCTCCTGGCCCTATGCAGCACGCGGGGCCCTGCAGCCCCTCCCGGCCCGGCGCCTCAGCTGGGGAGCGTGGGGCTTCCGCAGCTCCCTGCGCTCCCGGTCCAATGCGGGGCCTTCGCAGCTCCTCCCGGCCCGGCACCTCTGCCAGGAAGCGCGGGGCCCCTGCGGCTCCATGCGCTCCCGGCCTAATGCGGCACCCCCCGCCAGGGAGCACGGGGCCCCACAGCTCCCTGTGCTCCTGGCACGGTGCCCCCGCCAAGGAGCACGGGGGACCCTGCAGCACCCCACGCTCCTGGCCTGGCCCTGGGACAGGAGCGTGGTCCCGAGGCGCTCGCCTGGCGCCGCTGGCTGGGAGTGTGGGGCCACCGGCCCTGTGCCCCAGTCAGAGCTCGCGGGCCGGATAAAAATGTCTTGCGGGCCTCATATGGCCCGTGGGCCATAGTTTGCCCACCCCGATGTAGACCCTATATAAATTTGTTTGCTTATTAGCAGGAAAGATATAGAGTATATGCCCTATTTTGTTCTTTTAAGGTAGTTCAGAAGAGAAATATTTTTCATCTCCACCATCATTATCAGGTGCTTCTGTTGTACTTCTTTTCTGTCATTATGTCTTAAATAGAAGGAACAGCTAAAGGTCCACTGTAAAACTCATTCCATTGGTGCTTTGTCAGTCAGCAACAGAAAGGCTTGAAATGCTACAGGGGACACCAGAACTCTTATTCACATGTTGAGCACATTACATTTAAAAATACTCGGGGCCAGAGCATACTTCTCTTGAATTTGATGAGAATTTTACTACTGACTTCAACAAGAGCAGGATTGGGCCCTTAGTTTTAGTTAATGTGCCAGTTACTTTTTGCGTGGTATATCAGTGGCGCTCATAGGATATACCACACATGTTTAATATAATGCTAATAGAACCCATTACATGACAGATAAAAGCACGGCTTTTTATCGTGCACAGTCTTTTATTGTCAAGTTAGCATTTGTATATTTTAAAAAAAAATCTGCAGCCATAAAATTCAAGAACCTTTACATTGCAAGTGAGTGACTGGCACATTTGTTAATATTTATAATACTGCATGATCGTTTCCGGATCATGACATCATCATCAGGTTTTATGTATTATTTCCCCCTTTGTTCTTTGCAAATTGAAATGCATTCACAT
Organism: Sternotherus odoratus; assembly: GCA_032164245.1. NCBI lineage: Eukaryota > Metazoa > Chordata > Testudines > Kinosternidae > Sternotherus > Sternotherus odoratus. The sequence continues at coordinate 76,600,082 of JAVMKO010000005.1, forward strand.
CCCCAAGCTGCAAGTTATATTCTGAATATTTCAAGAGTTATGTTCAAAGTGACTTTCATATTTCCATTTTATATGATTTTGTCCTTTTTGACAGTTTGGGTATGGTGAAAGCTAACAGTTTTGCCGAGAAATCCATCCTTGCCAATATTTTATTCTACAGATTTGTAAATTCCAAATATAATATGTATCCTCTTTTTTAATATGTTTAAATTCAACGCTTATTACAAAAGTATAAAATTGGCAATGTGGAAAGCACAGAGTAATATAATTTTAATCGGAAACTTTTATTAAGCTTCTTTTTATATGGTACCTTCAATTTACTTGTCAGACATAGCCTCCCATTTTGTTCCTTTTGCTCTATTCTTTATAAGGATGTTTATTTTAAAAATATTGTTAATTACTATAACTACTTAAACCAAAAGCAAATTAAGGATAATGATTTCCACACTGTACCTTGGATTTAGTATATTTCTTTATATGCTCAAATTATTTCATTCATATAGTTCCATAAGTCATCTTGGTGGTATACAGTAGAGTTCAATGCCAACAGTTAAAAAGGGTTACTTACCAAAGAAACTCTCATTCTTTGAGGCTCTGAACTAGCTCTCACAGAAATCAGTTTTATGAACTTCAGTGGGGGGCAGCTGAAGGTTAGACCCTGAATGTATTACCTTCACAGCACCACCATGTACAGTTGCAAGCCTATCCATGTAGCCACAGAATCTTCTTGAGTAAGAGAGATCACTGTGGGGCATATACATGTCCCTTGAACTCCCCATTCCATAGTCTGAGTGTATAACTGCTTTAACACCAGAAGCCTTGTATGTTGCTCGGCTCCAAAGCAGAGGGAAGGAGGATGGTTCAGTGTTGCTCAGGCTCTGCAGCCTTACACCTGGCCATAGGAGGGTCACCCTAATCTAAGGAGATCCTGTGGCAGCATTCGGTCAATATAGCAGTTACTATGCTCACCTGTGAACAGCATAGGGAGTGTAGTTGGGGAGGGAAGGGTGTGTCTTAGCTCCTTACCCCATGGATCCCTGCCTACCATAATGGGACCTTAGGCAACTGACCTAAATTAGACTTTCCTTCAGGTTATGGTTACTTATACCAGGGAACTGACCTAATGCACAGAAGGATTAAAACTATATTTGGATCCCCATGTTCTATGATGCACTCTGTGGTCCTTGGCCATAGGCAGATATTATGGCCAACAAATCTAAAAATACATACATAGAAACATGCTAAACAGGGAGAATGATTTCGAAATGCTAAAAGTTAAATTACTGCTTCTAAAAACAGTAATTATACATGTTTCCATTTTAAAGTGAAATACAAGAGTGATTCCAGAAATTCAGATTGCATATATGAAGCCATATTGTGAGGTCAGTCACACTTGGAGTGAGGCCAGTTGCACTGGGGTATATTCTTAGGGCTAGATTAACAAAGGAATGTTGGCACAGTAAAACCTCCATTTAACGGACTAATTCGGGCGAGGGGGTGTCCGTTAAATGAAAAAGTCCGTTATTTAACAATAATTTAAAAAAGAGCTGTCGGAGCAGCAGCCCGACCGCCACAGGGTAGGGACGGCAGCTCCGCAGCCCGCCCGCTGCCGGGACCCGGGTGGCAGCCAGGACCCGTCAGCTAGCCCGCCCGGGTCCCGGCTACTGGGACCCGGCTGCAGCCGGGAGCTGTCAACCAGCCCGCCTGGGCCAGCCAGCCCGCCCACTGGCGGGACTCGGGTGGGACCCGGGAGCCAGCAGCCAGCCCGCCAGAAAAGGATCCGAAATGCATCAGACTTTTGTCCGTTGCATCCGAAGTCCGTTAAATCGAGGGTTTACTGCATTTCACTGCCAAGAGGCACCAGTGCTAACTTTTAGGCACTTAGAAAATCACTGGAATTCCCAAAGCCTGGGGTCAGGCTCCCTATACAATGAATGGTGAGAGATAGATGCCTAAGAATGGGATTCACAAAAATCAGCCAGCCAGGTGAGTGGGCATCCGCCTTAGCTAGCTAGTGGGAGATGCCCAGGAGAGCTCTGAGCTCTGAACCCTCTCTTGGAGTAGACATCTAAGGCGTTCCTTGCAAGACACTGAAAGAGAAGGAGGAGGCCATCCCTCAAAAGCTTTAGCCTCGTGGATAGGCCACTCACCTGGGACGTGGGGAACCCCCACTTCAAATCCCCCCTCTGCTTAATAAGGAGAAGAGGTTTGAATAGGGATCTGTCACATGCATAGGTATGCATGCAGGGTGTTCTGGGCATGCCCAGGCACACCCTAATGTCTCCCCCCAAAAAATGGCTTTCAATGCTGAGTGCAGCACCTTTAAAAATAAATAAATAAATAAAATTCCCTGGGTGCACAACCTAATGAAATGTGCTGCACATGACTATGGTCACATGTCAGTCAAGTGCCCTAATCATTGGTCTATGGGCTTGTCTGATGTGGGGATCCCTTGATCACTCTTGTTGAAGCTGTTCCATTTTGGATATATAACTAAAGCATCATTAGAGCAGAGTACTGGATCTCCATATCCTGGGTGAGTGTGTTAACCACTAGCTACAGAGTCATTCTCATGCATGAGTTCTCTCTCTGACTTATAATGTATCATAAGTGAAACAGCTTCAATAAAAGAGGATTAAGGGAGACCCACCTCAGAACATTGCATACCCCAGTGGTTAGAGTATGCAATCAGATCCCATCTACTCCTCAGAGCCCACTTAGTGGATTGGGCCTGGCAGGCCAGTTAGGTGGAAGAATGCTTATCTTTCTCTGGGTTGTGAACTGCACTGGGGCTTAAATGTCTGGGTGCCTAGAGGCAGAAACATAGGTGCCTAAGGAACTTTACTGCAAAAACATAGGTGCCATGTGAGTTTAGGTGCCTACAGGGTTAGGTAGTGGCTGAGTGGGGGGGAGGAGGGTGGAATTTGTGAATACCAGTGGTTCCTGATTCTGGGATTTAGACACATAAGTGGCAAATAATCATTGAAGTTCCTTTGTAAACCTAGCCGTTAATGACTCTATTGGTTACACTGAAATTATGCCAGATTTATAGCAGACTTAGATCAGAGTCTGGCTTGTTGTATTGTAATTATGAAGCATGATGAACACTTCAAATTAAATACATGCCTCTGTCATATAAATGAGTGTTACGATTTTGTTTATAATATGCAAATTAAATAAAAGAAATGCATAGATTCCATGACATCTGCAGGGAGCTGTCCAGGCATGTGTTTAATTATTTTATATCCTGCACACTTCACTTCCTTTTTCCTCAAGGTTGTCTCCTCCAGAGCATTGATAATTATAGTTCAGTACCTAATTCTATGGTAGTTACAGCAATTACAGGTATTATAGCTGCCATTAAGTTGCTTTAACATAAGCATGTGTCTGATAAGGGATACATAAATAGTACTTAATGTCAAAATTACATGTCATATTATGGAGCTAGTATGTTAATTGCATGTATATATTTTGAATGAACAAACCCTTTTAAATCCTGTTTCTATATTTCATAAATTTTACAACCAGAAACATTAATAAACTATCAGTTCCTATGCTAGTGATCTCTTCTTTATCAGTGTTTACAGTGTTTGATCAATCTAAGAATGTGAACTGGCTTAGGTTCAATGGAGTGACACTGAAAGACAGAGGTAACAAAGAGTCCTGTGGCACCTTAAAGACTAACTAAAGTATTGAAGTATAAGCTTTCGTGGGCATCCGACGAAGTGGGTATTAGCCCGTGAAAGCTTATGCTTCAATACTTTAGTTAGTCTTTAAGGTGCCACAGGACTCTTTGTATCTCTGCTATTCCAGACTAACAAGGCTACCTCTCTGATTCTTGACACTGAAAGACAGAAATTCCTCTGGCTATTTTCATTGTCACCATGGCACACCTTCTCTTAGAGGTGTTTGTCCAAACCTTGCTAGTCTAATCTGTGGTTTTAGGCTCTTATTCGATCCAGTGCTGCTGCTGTATTCCCAGGTGGCAAAGCTGGTGCTCTTTTCATCTTTCTCCTCTAATGCAGATCTTGACACAATCTCTGTCTTGTAATCTCCAGGCTATATTGCTGCAATGTGCGCTGCTTGGGGGTAGCTTTGAAAAGCACCCAGAAGCTTCAGCTAATAGTAATGGGTCACCACATGAATGAAGTGAGCTCCTGTTTTCTACACAAGCTACCTGTCTGTGACAAACACCTTGAACTGGATTTGGAAACAATCTATAAAGTCCTAAATGGTATGTGATCCAGCTATTAGAAGGGTCTCTCTCTCACACATCCATCTCTGTGGTTAGGGTTCGCTAGGTCATTTTTCTTGTAAATTCTTGGGATGGAGTATTCCAGGATCAGGTCCAGGGTATTTGTTTAGACCATACTCTCTTTCTTTGGCTGTCCAGATGTGGTGTGCTTCCCAAGAAGAGAAAGATTCATCTGTTTTACTAGATCTTTACTTAGCTGGTGAGACCCCTGCTGCCGCGGGCAAGGAAGAAATTAGTTTTCGTAAATGTTGAGTTTGATTTAATCAATGTAAAATTCCCAGTTCCTGAGATTATGGGTGTTAAGTGCATATAAAATGTAAATAATACACGTTGTGTTTTAACTTTTATCTTATCCATATTTAACACTTTACCTGCAGTTGCACTGAATGCATTACAATTAAAACCTCTTCCACCGAGAGAGCTGAAATGAAAGTGCTTCATGCCAGGATTGAAGTGTGTTCACATACAGCTCTGCCTTAACTCGCACACCACCTGCTTGCACTACATGTGATTAGAACTATTGATATGAGGTCTACATTTTAGAAGCACAGAATATGTAAAAAAATCAAGAATGAGATCAAATGAACGCTGTCCTTGCGTATCACCTCAGCATCTCCAGCCCTTGAAAATCCTTCTTTTCTACGGGCTGTACGTTTTGAATATAAAGAAACATAGGATAGTCTTATCTGCAGATTAAATCAAGCAGTCCTTTCACAAAAGATTTCTTCCCCCATTCCCATTCAAGATCTCTCCCCATGATAAGGGGATTTTATATATGAAATTTTGAAGAAAATGGCTATTGGAAAAAGTACTGGTTAAGAAAGGAACATCCAATATGAACTGTAACAATATACCTTGTTGTGCAGTTTTATTCCAAGTCCCCATATTTATTTGTAAGAAGTGAGGTCTCAGTTTGGGATGCTGGGTATTTTATTACTTGCAACTTTTATACGTTTATGAAAGAACTTTGCATGCTTACTACATACCAGTCTAAAATGGCATAAAATTAATTCTTTCTAAATTCTTCAAAGGAAATATGAAAAACTGAACATGGCAGTAGAGAAGCAGCTAGGGTGATTAGCTGTTCTGATTTTATAGAGACAGTCCCGATATTTGGGGCTTTTTCTTATATAGGCTCCTATTACACCCCCCTTCTCATCCTCTGTCCCAATTTTTCATACTTACTATCTGATCACCCTACAAGCAGTCTATGTTGTCAATTGCTCCTCAGATGGTGTAGTCCAGAAAGCAAAACAAGATTATCCCTTAAAATTGCATAATTCCCTATGAAAGGCAAACATGTAAGATTAGCAGGCTTCACTCACAACTGAAAGTGTCATTGTACTACTGAGGTGAAGTAATTGTTAGGGGTATTAATGGTTGTTTATTCAAATGACCCAGTCAAATGACTATTGCCATGGCAATTTGTCAATCACAAAAACATTTTTTAATGTAATGTGGCAGGGTGGGCTTGACCCAGCCTGCCGCCCCTTTAAGAGGGAGAAAAGCCCTCTGCAAACCTCCAGTGCAGAAGCCTAATCAGCCACCTGGCTTGCAGGGCAATCAACCTGGATGGGTTGCACCTGGAAGCCTCCTCTGGGGGATATAAGGCTACCAGGAAGGAAGCCCAGGGTGGTGGTGGTTTGGAGCTAGTCAGAGCTGTATGTTTAGAACTGCATGTTTAGAGTTGCATGTTAAGAGCTGGACTATATAGAGTCTGTAAAGCTGTAAGCTGTAGAGCTGAGCTATCAAGAGCTGTATGCTGAAAGACTGTACAAAGCTGTATATATTGGTGGTGGGGTCTTGCACTGTGAATTAAAGAGCATTGTTTGAAGCAAAGAAGAGTTTTCCTGCCTGTTCCTGAGAGGGGTGAGAGAGCGGTCCGTCACAGTAAGAAATAACCATTATCTTGCATCTTTTCCTGAAACTAGCCGCTCAACAAGCAGATCCTTAGTCACATGAGAAGTCTTACTTACCCAAGTAGCCCACTATTAATGGAAGGGATCACATAAGTCAAGGTTTGCAGGATGTAAGCTATCTCCACCATTTTCACTAGAATATTTTTCTAAACCTTGGGTCTGGGTCTGTGACACAGTCTGTAAGAGCAAAAGCACCTAATAAAGCCCCATTCCCCATAATGTGTGTGAAGTCTTTAAACCATGATTTGAGGACTTCAATAGTTCAGACATAGATTACTACAGGAGTGGGTGGGGGAGATTCTGCGGCCTGCATTGTGCAGGAGGTCAGACTAGATGATCATGATGGTCTCTTCTGACCTTAAAGTTTATGAGTCTATAACTAGGAAACTTCTTGTTTCAGAATAGACTGTTCTGAGCCTTTGGGATCACAGGACTTTCAAGAAGCAAGTTAAAATGTGTACCCATTAAATACCAATTAGAGGTATGTGAATATCTGATTTTTCAGTTCAATGTCTACTAAAAAAATGTTTCAGAATGACTCACAAATCTACATTTTATTATTATTTTTTGTGAATTGAAGAGTTGAAAAAATTGTTGGCACATACTGCTTTGTTTTGATTTTAAACATTTTTTAACATTTAATTTTAAAAAAGAGAGAAATTTTGTACAAAGTCATTTTGAATTGAAATTAAAAATGTCAAAACAAACCATTGTGACCTTGACATGAATTTTGAGAAATGTTTCAGGGGGTGTAGCAAATCTGAATATTTTTGCCAAAAATAAGGTTTGGCCAAAAAATGTCACCTAGATCTATTAACAATACAACAATGGCAATTTCTGGACTTGATATTTGCATACTGAGCTTGTATTCAGGTATGGGCTTCCTAACAGGAATTCAAGAACCCTGTTTTTTTTGGGGGGGGGAGGGGGAAGAATGTCATCAGCATAAATAAAAGAAAACTTCAATTATCTCCAACAATCCACAAAGACAAAACAATGGTGAGGTTCTTTTTTTCTTTGTGGTTTTATATATGTTCTTTAGAGGAACAAAATAGGGACACATGGTTGTCATGGCTTGCAAATAACATGTCAACAAGCATGTGATCACTTTAAAAACCCCACCTATTCCCTCAAGAGGATAAATGTTAGTCCACTTCTTGCTCTCATGATAATGTGAAGAGGGTTTTAGGAGCTGTCATGTACTTCATGTTGGCGGCAATACCATTCATACTTCAACTAGCATAGATCACTCAATTTTTTTGCTGAACTGCATATATTCTACGTTATTTTCTGAATTTTAAAAGACCAGTGCATCTTCCCCTCTAAGTCATTCTTGGTGATCTCAGAGGAACTCAGAGGCCATGTCCCCAAAAAGTCACTTTTCAACACCGTTGTGTTACTGTCGCCAATACCAAAACAAAGCCAAAATACCCCAACAATCTCCACTTAGTATTCCCTAAGGATATTCATCTCAAGTTAGCAACAATTCCAGTGTGTCTTTGATTAAAGCATTGCAATTTGTTTCCCATATAACTTAGCAGCAGCACAGAGCAAAGATCAATCCACAGGTTTTGAACTAAAACCCTTGAACCTGGTGACTTTCTCTTTTTCAAAATTATATGATAGCCACAGGTGGAAAATTATTCAATTTGAGATCAAAGCTAGAAAGCAAAGTTTCTACAATAACATGTTAGAACAGTGTTTCTCAAGGTATTTTACCAATAAGCAAAGTAGTATTTTTTTCAACTGACATTGAACACTTTGGGCGTTGATAGGCATGAAAATATTCTTTACAGTTTTTAGTATCGGATATACAATTAGTGCTATTAAAATAATGAATGGAAAACTATTGGCATGTATTCACATCTCAAGTTCTTTATGAACAGTTGATGATATATAATTAAGAATATGGTCCAAATTTTTCATTCAGGTACAAAGTTGTATTTCTGAAGCCATTCTGTTGGAGTCATTAGAGTCACACCAGATTTACACTGGGGAACAGAATTTGGCATATAGTATAAAGTTAAGGAGGAGAGCCCTCACTAAAATATTTCTTGTAATTGTTATTTAAGGTTCATGTGTTTGTGTATGTTAATTAAGTGAAGATGGCTCTGATTCTCTCCTGTATTAGGACCACATTATGCTCTCCTCTGGTACAACACAGCATAGGCAGCCACAGAAGTATCACCCTTATGCTGAGAGAATTCCCCTACTTCTCTTTTTCCTGTGTACCCCAAAACTTACACAGTCAGGACTTAAATTATTTGTGGGTCATATAACACTTCACACATTTAGACTAGTTTTATTCAGATCTATCTCCATGATTTCAGCAGAATTGCACCTATCTGATCCATTGCTGAATTTAACTCATGCTTATGGTATTAACATGTTTATGCTGTGCTATAATTAGTTTAGATTGCAAAGAAACCAATGCTTTGTCAAAAATGAGAATTGCCTTCCAGGAAATGATCTGACCAACTGATTACACTGAGACTCCAAGACTTAAAAGAGGATGAGGTGATTAGTGGTGAGCTCTGCAGAATGTTTTAATTCTGTTTTGTGGCCTTTGCCTTTGTGAACTTTCAGAGTTATCTTGAGGAACGTACTTGTCTTTCTGCTAGAATACTTATCATTTATTGATTGTGTCCCCTAGATTAAAGGAGTTTCCACTAAGCGGAAGAATGCATTCTTGCTCAGTTCCATATGGAATCACTTTGGCGGATTGTGCCATTTTCTGCATCTCTCCTCTGACTTTGGCAGGCGTAGGTTATTTAAATTTCACCCATGGTGAATAGCTCATCCACAGATGAGTACTTGGAACCAGGGAATAATGTTATGGGTTATTGATCTCCACCAGGGTAGCCGATGTTAAGCTAATTCGTTGTCCTCAAACTGCAATTAGTTAGTCCTTTTTCTTTTTTTTCCTAACAGAATTTTTTTTGGATCAACTGCTTCAATTAATTCCTCTTTAGACATTTTATTACTAAAAGGGCATGACTGATTATTTATACAATGGAGAGATCATAAATATATTAACAGATTTTAAGCTCTATTACACTAATAAAGTTTTGCATGAATCTATGTAGCTCACCTTACTACATGTGGAGATCTAAAAATACTATTAAAAGTTGAACCAGAAATAAGATCAAACAGTCATGATACAATTTTAAATTCAAGCCTGTCACATTCATTGTCTTTTTCCCTATATTAGTCTCCAAGTGCCACGGACTATCCAATTCCCTTCCCTTCTCTTTTGGATAGGAAAACATATTCTAATGTGTGGAGCTAGAACCAATCCCTGTCATAATTTTGGACTTGGATCCAAATTGTGCACTCTAACCTCCTCTTATTACTATTAACATCAGTTGAAAGGCTTTGATCCTTGGCTGTAGCTGAGCAGTCCACAGAAAGTGCTCTGAATCACTTTTGATTTATTTTAAAATCGTATGGTAAAAATGAGAAAGTAAGCAATTTCTCAGTAGTAGTGTGCTGTGACACTTTTGTATTTTCGTGTCTGGTTTTGTAAGCAAGTAGTTTTAAGTGAGGTGAAACTTGGGGATATGCAAGACAAATCAGACTCCTGAAAAGGCTACAGGAGCCTAAGGAGCCATTATAGCAGCCTGTGATTGCTGTGGTGGAAGAGAAATCTGGCCATGTCCTGTTTCCCCTTAGCTCTGATCCCCTAATGTACTATTGTGTTTAATGAATATTCATTGAAATGTAGAAAGTGAAAGATAAGTACTCTGTCTTGCTGGGATGAGTCCAGCTTGCTGCTGTTTGAAGACATTATGGGGACTTATCCTGACTCCATAATTCCACCATGTTTGAACTACCTAGTGTCAAGTGAGTAAGGAAAAGTATTTCCTGCTTAATAAAAGTAATTTTCAAAGACTCTGGCCACAGACTTGGGCTCTGTATGAGCTGCAGTTGGTGATGGCTACATAAGGATGAAATATGGCTGTATGCCAGAGATTTATGTCACTTTAAATATAACTGCAATTTACACCCATTTTAAGGCCCGTTTATGAGAGCGGACTAAAGGAGCCTTAGGGAATGTGTACATCGCAGCTGAGAAGTTTGATTCCTAGCACTGGTAAATAAACACTTTCTAGCTCACTCTCTTAAGCTAGCCTGATAAAAATAGCAGTGTGAACATTGTGGCATGCACTCTTCCTTCAGGGAAGTCACATGGCCTCACTGCCTTCTGCAACAGTACTCTGGGTTCAGCACTTCTGCTTCACAGTGTGAGCTCTGTTTAGTGAATCCAATTGAAAGAAACTTCTGGTACAGACTTCTACACGAGCGTTTACTAGTCAACTGGAATGTAGCATAGGAAACCAAAGGTTAAAACACAGTCCAATTCACCAGAGCAATCTGTAGTGAACTCCATTTCAGGTGCGTTCTCTCTTCCTTCCTTCCTTAGTCAGCACCCACGTGAAATCCTAGAGTCTTCCAAAAGCCAACCATTTATTCCCCTACCTCACACCTCTTAATTCTTTATTCTCAAGATGGGTTCTCTGCTCAGCTTCCCTGCTGAGAGGTAGGAACATCCATGAGTCATTGGCACTTGCATTGTCCTTCTGGCCCCCTTGTTGAGCTGAGCTGGTTTCAATCACTTCCTTACCAACTTTTCATTCCACCCAATAGGGATAGGTGATCTCACCCATGTGTCTTAGTCTTACCTGTGAGCAAACTTAATCTTTTTCCCCCACTGGGTAGTAATGTAACATATAGGGGAAACTGAGGCACACATCGATCTAATAAAATACTACAAAAAAGTCTCAGTTCAGTTACTTAACCACTACACAAAATGTGTACAGGTAATGATGCACGGTAGCTTGTGGATGTTGTTGGAGTTTCCGTGTTCACTAGTGCCATTGCTCTCCAGATGTCATTGATCAAAAACAGATGTTCTTTGTAAGGCTAGTAGCAATGTCTATTTAAAATTAAACTGAGATCAACTGAAGCCAGAAAGGCATGCTTTGATTTCAATAAATCAAAGCACATCACATCCATAGTAATTAATAAGATCGGAGAAAACATGAACAGTAGAAGTCTTTTTCGAAAAGATTTTAAAATACTATATCCGGGCACACACAACATATTGGCATTAAGAGCCCAAGGTCTGCCAGAGTGAGCAAACAGGATATGTAAATGAAAAATGGGGATTTGTGTATGATTCTTATTTATGGCTGCTAATGGAAAGCAATTCTTCATTTGAAGTATTGTGGGCATCACATGCAAAAGATATACAAGACAAATAGTATGAGTATAGTATTAATAATATACTAATAGTATATTACTATAACACATTAGCTTAACATTATTGTTCCAAAGATGTAGTACTAGACTGCCAGTGGGGCTTGATTTTCACAGTTGCAACTCCCTGGGAAGATGATGAGAGTCTATGTACCCTTATGAGGCTCTGGTGACTAGGAAGGCTCTGGTGAACAAAGTCAACAAGGAAATGGAAAAAAATATTCACCTTTAGATACCTGATTTCATGGGAAAGTCTTACTAAACATTTCACCTCGTTCTATTTGAAAGTCTACACAGCAATATTGTAAAACATGAAATTTCCAATGAAAAGACAATGTAGCTTAAAATAAAAAATCATCCTGAAAGTGTGTTTCTTTTGTGGGAAACCTAAAATAGGTATCTAGTTCTGTAAAGTATTTATGTGGGGATTATTAAACATTTTCATAGTTGTATATGTACTAGGGAGGTGGAAGAACTACAGAGATACAATTGACATAATCATAACAGGAGAGTTGGATTCTAGGTTACAAAAGGCATCATCCACTTAGGGCAAAGTCCTTGTCTCTGCTGCAGGAATACAAGCAAGAGAGAAGAGGTTCCCAGTAGCTTCTTCTTTGAGCAGCAGGCAGGATTCCAAACCTAATAGTCTGGACTCTGGAGCACTAGAAAAGGGTCAGTTACTGGCTACAGTTCCAATAACCTGGCCCTAGCCCTCTTGTATGTTGAAGTTTGCAAGGAGTGTTAAAAGAAAAAGGTGACATTCTGCTCTTATGAGAGTAGCAGTGAAGTCCACTCCAGCTGCCTTAAGCCATTTTGCCCTGTGACATAGTTGAGAAAATAGATCTTGTAGCTCAGACAGAAAGTGAGATGTTTCCATGTCATTTCAATTTGAAAGTGGAAGTTTGTAAATTACTTTTCCTAGTGAACATATAGTACGTGCACGCTCTTTCTTTAAATGCCAAATTTCAGTGAGAATTGTCAGTTTAGCCAAATTCACATTTGATCACTTGCAATTTTGTAATTTTTCATGTTTTATGACTCTTGTTTTATCTCTCTCCTGCCCTGTTTTTTTCTATTTTATCCTTGTTTTGTTTTGTTAAATTCAGAGATGAGGGTAATAAATGAAGCCTTTGCCCTGCAGTGAGCTTCCAGAGGGCAGGCCCTTGTGCCTAGTGATCTCTTCTGCTAAGGGAGATCACTTCCATATTTATATCTATAAAATACCTTGCACACTTTAACCACTTAAAAATAATAAACGATAATGGCCAAATCATCCCTGCCTGCATGAAAAGCTGCAAGAGGGACCTTTTTAATATAGAAACCTCAGTGAGCTTAAGGAGTATTTGGCTTCTGTGGTAAAGGCCTGGAGCTCAGCCTTAAACCTGGTGGATCTGTTGGAACCAAGACAATCCATGTGGAGATCCTGTGCTCCACCTTCAGCTGTGAACCCCAGCAGCATGACTTTATTCCTTGGCAGTGCCAGTCCCACTAGATCAGAGGAGGTAGTTTTAAAACAGTTACATTCACTCCTTCATGCCCATCTCATATTCCATGGTATATTTTCATTGCTTTGTGTGCCCCTTACAGGTCCCCCTGCCCCAGCCTAACAAACCAGGAATAGGGAAGTATTTGGTTCTGTGATGAGGTCCCAGTTGTGCATTGTAGAGAGCTGGCAGACAACTGTGACATAATCATAACCATCTTATCAAAAGCTGTGTTCCCATCACATAGCTGTGACAATATTGACATTTGCAGTACCTACACATCTGTAAACAGTCTGCACATTGAATGGCAAAGTTGAGATCACTTATACCTGACTGAACTCCTCTAATTGGTCCTTGGTACTTTTTCAGAATTGCAGAGTACCTGCTGCTCCTATTGAATTCAATGAGAGCTGCAAGTTCTCAGCACTCTCAAAATCAGGCCATAAGTGGCTGGAAATGCAAATGCTGGCAAGCAGTTATTGTTTACATAATATTGTTTACAAGCAGCTCCCACTGCATTCTCAATAATGCAGTGGGAGCTGCTTGTCAAAAATGTAATATAGGCCAAATTCATTTTCAGCTGGAAAAATTACCTGTAGTTTACTGCCAAAATAACCCAGTCTTTCAGACAGCAGTTAGCCATTTGCTTTCTGTTCAGAGAAACAATGGTATGTTACCGTGTTTCCCCGAAAATAAGACAGTGTCTTATATTAATTTTTGCTCCCAAAATTACATTACATTATATTACAGCGAGAGGCAAAACTGGAAGTACGTCTTATTTTCGGGGGATGTCTTACTTTCGGGGAAACAGGGTAGCTCACATGCAACTATGCCAGCCTGTGCTATGATCCTGTCAGAGTCCATAAGGTAAGTGGGGTCCTACTAGTCTTGAGACCTCAAGAAACATAGATGTTCCTGGAAGTGAAGTTGGTGGTTTAGTAGGTGGTACTTTGCCCTTTGAGTCAGTATTCAAACAATATTCCAGTACGCTTGAATTGGGCAAAAGCAAGAGTAGGGGTTATGCCATAGATCCATTTCTTGCCATTGCCTAAAAATATTTCAACTTTTCCCTCCTATATTGTTTGAGGCATGCAATCCCTTATTTCTTCTCTACTGTTCTCTTTTGTTGTGTACTGGGGGCGGGTGAGTGGGTGTCTGTCAATTTTCTGCTGGAGGGGACATCTTTTTGGATGAGACATTAAACCAAAGACTTGAACACTTGTTCTCATAAAAAGTACCATCATGTCTTTCATAAACGGAGCAGGTCCTGGCCATATTCTTTTTCAAATAATTACATTGTAGGTCTGCTTTAATTCCCTGACATTTCAGTTAAACATGGTACCACAAAATCTCATCCCTTTGCAGTGTCTGCAGCCAAAACATCAGTCAGCTGAATGCTTAAAAGTGAAACTGACTGCATCGATTTTCATTGTCCATGGTGAGAGAAAGACGCGAAGTAAGGCCCTGATCTTCATGGAATCTGCTACTGAGGACCCTACTGAGATCACTAATTCAGAGGGTTCTGCTAGCACATCCTGGGGCCAAATAGCACACTCCTGTGGTGCGAATCAGGCTCAAAATGAGCAGAATAAACAGTAAAAATTAAAATGAATGTGTGAATACTTACATTGTTTAATAATCTAAGGTGTTAGTAAATGTGTTGTAGGAAAGGGATTTGCTTGTTTAAACTGTAATAAGTTGACATGTCTAATGAATAAAGTAGAAAATAAAATATTCCATAGATACTTCAGTTTCAATATAAAATATCAATATTTGCCTTCTAGTATTTAGTATTTAATAGCCTTTGAATTTAGTTTTAATTAGGCTGGGGGGGGGCACATTTGAAACATTTATATGGTACTTATTACAATCCAGAATGCAGTCCCAATTGAAGTAGCAATAACTACTAGTCGACACAACTTGTATGAATAGTTTCAGCCATACAGGAGCCATTGCTATGATGTTATGTCTCTTGTCACTAGCATGTGCCATTATAAGTCTCAACTGGTACATATGGCCTGTCTGCTTCCCAACAATAGCAGAAACACCCTAGGGAATGGGGAAGCAGACAGCAGTTTTTCTCTTCTTTTCAACAAACACTTAGAGGTCTGTTACTTATTATCTTTTGAAGAAAGGGCACAGGTTTCCACAAGCAACTTGAGCTTGTATCAGCACTGAGGTCACAGCAGATGCTGAAGCTACATCAGTTCAGAAAGACAAATTGGTGAAAAGACAAAAACTAAATTAATGCTCTGATAGTTGGATGAATTAGTTTCTGCCTCCATCAACAGAATCATTTCTAGTGTCAATATTAGGTTCACTAGATAATGTTTGGGAAGTACAACATGAAGAATAGTTTTAATAACTTGGAAAAGAAAGGGGAAAGGCTTCTCCCGCTTTCACAGTACAGGATGTAGTCCCACCTTTCACCAAACCATGGTAGAACTACATGTAAAAACTAAATCCACCGAGATAAAACCAGGAGACTCATTCATGTCTCAAGGACATAAGAGCAAAGTAGAGCTTGTTGGAAAATTTCTGATGGAATCATTCTTTCCCTCTGAAAATGCTGATTCAACAGAATCTAAACATTCTGCAAGAATGCCGTGATTCTGTCAAAACTTTCAAAGTCCAATTGGAAGGTTTCAGGCAAGTCTGCCAGGCTTCCCCAAATCTGATTTTCTCATAGCCAGCCTGGTGAGCTACCAGGCTGGCTAGCTGGCTCCTCAGGTTGCCCAATTTTGCTGCCAACTTACTGAGGAACATGGCAGCACAGGGAGCCTGGGAAGCTGGAAGAATATTTCATTCTGGTGTTTCTGAAAGAAAATATACCAATTTTCAGTCTTGTGAAAAAATCCCAGTTTTTTGACTTTTTGTACAGATTCAGGACAGTGTTTGTTTCAAAAACATATTGTTCATTGGACGGAAATTCCATTTCCTGGCTAATTCTAGAGCTGTCACAAGAGATAAATGCAAATGTGCTGTGCTAGTACATTTATCATAATAAGAGTGGTCACTCTATTTTAGACTATAGAAATTGCTTCTCAAAAAATGACTGGTCAGTAGCTGGTTCCTAGAAGTAGACCGAGCCCAATGCACTGGTATCAGAACAAGTCTCATGCTTGATGGTTCTCACTAGATGCGATTGCTGTTGTATATGCAGTTAGCACTGTGTTTCCAACTTGAAAGAGCTTGTCATGCTGACTTTTAGACCAGAAGAAATATGTGGGGGTTGGGGAGAATTGTGTGTAACTGAGTCATGGGCTGTTGCAGGGGGTTTATCTCGTTGCCGGTAGAAACGAGGCTTCACACAGGTGGCTAGTTGGAAAGTGGTGAGTTTATTGGAGGGAGCGGCATTACCATGCTGGGGTGCTTCCCGGCCAGCACTGCCGCGCTACAAGATGTCTGACACACCCAGGCAATGTCCAAAGAAGAAGCCCAAAGAGGAAGCCCAACAAACAGGGGCATGTCAGCACAGATATACCCATACTCATTTGCATCTCATACATACTCATTAATAGCAAGCAGCAAGCTAATTGGTCACAGGCTGTTCAGCACTTGTTGATTACGCAGTCCTGCCTCAGTTTCCCCATTTAGTTTCCCACGCATTCATTCTCACACAGATAGGGTAAACACTCATACAGCTGGGAACTGTTCCCAAACACACAGATAACAGCAAGGTCCTTTTCCGATTAATACCACCATTATGCCCTCTCCTGGAGTTGACTCAGAAGCGTAACTGTGCCCCCTAGTGGTTGCCCGTAACAATTTCTTCCGGTCCTTACGTGGGCATTTGTTACTTTTCACTTTTTCAGAATTTGTTTTTGGTGTTAAAAAAAACACACCTTAAAATGGCTTAGTGTAAATTCTTAATATTTGTTTTCTACATTACTTTCCATGGAGGAATAATGTACAAATCCATTTTCATTAAGGCTGGTTGGAACATTCTTAAATTGGTAGCTGTGAAAATTTGAACTGAGGTTAGGTGAACTTCTACCTAATTCAAACCCACTTGGACATATGGGTTCACAAGTTACTCCTCAGCTGGTTCTACATTGATGTTTAACTTAGGGTAGATTTAAAAAAAATGAGGAAGGAAGGTTGTGAGAAGTGAAGCAGAGAATCAATGGGCAGAGTGGAAAAACAAATGTGGAAAGACAGACCATGTGTAGAATGAGCAGAAAGGAAGAGAAATATATACACCATTCAAAAGCAGAGCACCCACTTATGCTGGCCTGCCTTTTGAGGTGGTCTGCCACCCCTGTTACATAGCACATGTGTCCCCTGTGGTAGAAAAACATTTGTTTCTTGTGTAAAGAGTTTTTATCCAAGGTGATTCAATCTGGATTTAAATTATGATGGAATACGTTTTGCTAATTTAAATTAGCAAGCAAGCCCTGTGATCCTGAAATATAGTTTAAAGTTCACAAAACCCCAACACCACAAAATTTCTCCCTTTCTGATTTGAATTGCTAGGGACTGTGTGAAGGACATCTATTGACTTTATGTCAGTCAAAGTTTTTGAGGACGGTACGAGAAACTTGAGTGTAGACTGTATAAGTTCCATGAGGTAAAATAGCTAAATTCAGAAAAAAGAGCTTTCCTTATAAGCCTGATATAGCAGTATAGGTATCACCTAGTAACTTTCAACAATAAATAACTTTTGCCTGAATTTTGGCACAATCTCGCCTATTCTTATAGGAGGGAAGGGGGAAACAGAAAGATCCCAGCAGTAAAGGGGGATCCCTTCTTCCCCTCCCTTCCTGCGAACTATGCTTCTCTCCCATTTCTGTAACATCCACTCTGGGAAGTGGGAGAAGGTACCAGGATGTCGCTGCACTCCCACAAGACTTCTGGGAAGGAGGGTGAAGAAGACCATGGGAGCTGAATTGATGAGGGGGCGGGGAAATGGATATGTTGTCAATTTCATTCCTGTAGAAAATGATAGACCTTCCATTTTTTTCTGACCACTTAGTTTACCCTTTGATTTTCAGCAGGTTCACCTATAGAATTAAGTGGAGTTTTCTCCTTGGAGGCGTAACAGTCCCAGGATATTAGAGAGACAAGATGGGTAAGGTAATATCTTTTATTGGACTAACTTCTAGTGAGAGAGACAAGCTTTCAAGCTACACATAACTCTAACCTGTGTAGCTCAAATCTTGTCTCTGTCACCAACAGAAGTTGATCCAGTAAAAGATATTACCTACTCACCTCATCTCACTGTAGAGTCTTGACATTGCACCACGATTTAGATGTGGTTAGGTTTTCCTTATGGCTTCATGGAAACTTGTCACACGTCTAGTTGACAAGAGACCGTGTTTGTTGGTAACCCAAAACTATTGTGAAAGGAGTCACTTTATGGAAAGTGACTTCACATAAAAACAGTATTAGAAAATCTAAAAACTAAAATATGTCAGTTATTTAAAAGTTCATTAAAGCTACAATAATGCATGTCAAAATTGAAGGAATGGTTCCCTGAAGAAAAGCAAGCTCTGATTCAGTCCTTTGATTTTTCTGAAACAAGTCACCATGTAAGCAGATGCAATTTTGCAAAGATGTTATACAGAATAATTTCACAGTATGTTTTAAATTCTTTCCAAATCATTATAGACCACTGACTCAAAAATCCTAAGGATTTGCTCCAACATTAACATTTTTTTTAAAATCTACAATAAAAAAAAATACTTTATATGTTAGACAATAGGATGTAAACACAAGTCTCAATATGCACTGGAAAAGCCTGGCATCATCCCATATGCTGTGCTGTTGTGTCCGTGTCCATAAATCACACTTCTTTTTATACTTTTAAAATTGCTACCTGTGTTCAGTTCCTGTGGATCTCTAGGGTGGGAATCATGAGGCTGGAACACTGCAATTTTTGTAAATATATCCTAGGAAGTCTAACTCCAGTTATGCAAAACAGAATATACACAAATCTAGTTAGGAATAAGTCTTTGGAAATCTGGGAGATCATACAATATTCAGCATTAGGTGATCTTGCAGCATGGCAGTTGGTGGGAGCTTGAAATTGATTTCAAAGAGCACAAGATTCAAAAATTGATCCTCCGCTGTCAGTCATCTACTGAAGGAATGTGCACTGGGAGATGGGGGGGGGGGGAGGAAGAAGGGGATTGGGAGACTCAACTCAGGCTATGGCTACACTACAGAGCTTACAGTGGCACAGTTGCAGTTGCTAGTGCAGACACTCTGAGTCTAAACTGAGGGGAAAGAACTCTCCATCAACTTCATTACTCCAGCCCCCACAAGCAGCGGTAAATGTCAGTGGGAGAACCTCACCCACTGACAAAAAAACTTCAAGACCAGACTGCAAAGAGAAACTGCAGAGCTGCAATTCATTTGCAAATTTGACACAATCAATTTAGGACTGCATAGAGATTATGAGTGGCTAGCTAACTACAAGAGCAGCTTCCTTCTCTCGCTGTTCACACCTCCAGTTCAACTGCAGCTAGAGGAATACCTCACCCTCCCTGATTAGAGATAACTAGCTAGTTCAGCCTGATTGGACTAACCTTGTTATCTCCAACCTGGTTCTTGCCTACTTATTTATACCTGCCCCTGGATACTTCCACTGCAAGCATCCGACGAAGTGGGTATTAGCTCATGAAAGCTTGTGCTTCAATACTTTAGTTAGTCTTTAAGGTGCCACAGGACTCTTTGACACTAAGCTGTAGTGTGTAAAAGGAACATAACAATCCTAGCAACAAAGCTGGCTGAATGATGGCCCACATTCTGTTAAAAGTGGCCCATATACCAGAGAGGAAATAAGTATGATATAATACTCAAATGGCTATTTAACTGCTGCAAGTATAAACATACAAAAAAATGTAGTCACATAAATTCATTTCCCTCCTCTTTTCTTGCACATATACATCAATGACAAGACCATTTTGAATGGGTATGTCTCACCAATAGAGAAAATAAATTAATATCCTCAGCTGAATGTTTTGTATGGTTTCCCTCCAGTAGTAAAATATATACATCAGTGATCTGAATTTGATAGGGATGTGTCAGCAGCCAGAACAAGGAAATAAATATGTTCAGTTAACTTTTGTCACTTATCACAGTACTGAAATACTCTCGTGATATTTCAGTGAATCCATGTCAGAGAGCATGCACAGAACAAGTATGCATTAGAGAATCTGTACTAAGAGTTTACAAACTGGAATAGAAGACTGTTTATATGTTGGATAGCATGCAGAGAACAAGTTATATCAGTGTCTTCAGCAGTGAAATATTTATCACCGCTAATTGATGACAATGCTAACATGTCAATATGTGCAATGGACAATTAATTCTTCATCATTAACTATACAACAGATGAGCTATTTGTCAGCCACTAGGATGATGCATTGAAAGTCTACTACTGATTTAATGACAAGTGCACTATCTGTTTGTTATACAGCAATAAACATTAACAGAAATTATCAGTTTAGACTGAGCTTCATTCCTCAAAATCCTTAAAAAATAAACACATTCATGTTAATGTTATTTCCTGGTTGCATAAACAGCTGTAAAATGTTGCCATTAGAAAATGGACTGGCAAAAGTTTGATTGTTTATAAATATTAACTCTGATTTCTACCTAAAAAAATAATCTCCAGATGGAAATTTTACTCTTGAAAAAATAAGAGTGAGTCAGATTCAGACTCATTGTAACTGGACCCCCAAATCTAGTGAAGCCACTGGTGTTTGACTTAATTATACTAGGTCTGAATTTGAACTCATTGTGCCTATTCTCTGTTCTCGTTGTACTCTATTCAGCTGCATCTCCAACTAGTCTCTGTGGGAGTTGCACCTGTGTTATGGGGGTAGGAACTGGATTTAAGATAATATTCTCCATCTTGTATCACATAGAATATTTCATAGTAACAGAAGCTAAAAATATCAAAAGCACATTTGTGCGGGGGGAGGGGATTCAATTCAGGTTCTGGTGTTGTTTCCTCTAACATGGTATTTGAGCACTTTCTTGAGTCAGAAAATTAAACAAGGAAATTTAATACCTGACTTTTAATGTGTGACTTGTGGTCAGGAGGGGGGAATGGAGAGGAAATAGAAGTTTCCTTCCCATCTTCTGCCAGACCAGAAGAAAAAAATCATGTTTAGAGAACACCACTGTAGTTCGTGAGTCAAACAAGAGTTGTGTTCTTTGCATCCAGTTAGTCATACACAGAAAAGGCAACCTTATCACCTTTGATATGCATGTTGTGACGCCCATTTGCTAAAGAAGAGCACAGCAAACAAGAGTTGTAACACTAAATACTTTATGCACTGACACCAAAATCTATATATATAAAAGTCAAATGGTGTATGCATGTGTGTATGCGTGCATGCAACCTTAACTGACCTATTATGTTGTAATGTTATCTATTATCCCTTATTCTTTGAAGACACTGCTAGTACTTACGAACATTAAGGGTGGAAAACAGATGGTTTCATCCTGAACTGTGTGTGTGTGTGTGTGTGTGTGTGTGTGTGTGTGTGTGTGTGTGTGTGTGTGTGTGTGTGTGTGTGTGTGTGTGAGAGAGAGAGAGAGAGAGAGAGAGCTTGTCATGCTATTGATAGTAGTGTAATACAGACTTCTAGGACTACAGCCACAAAAAGACTTATGCTGTGTCTACACTGCCACTTTCAGCACTAAAACTTTAGTCGTTTAGGGGTGTGGAAAAACACACACACCTCAGCAACAAAAGTGTTAGTGTTGAAAAGCGCCCTTGTTCGGGGTGATTATTTTTTATTGCTGGGAGAGCTGTCCCCCAGCAATAAAGTATAACTACGCTACCCATGCCACATGGGCAGTGTAGACATACCCTTAGGTGTAGAGTGACCAGATGTCCTAATTTTATAGGGATAGTCCCGATTTTTGGGTCTTTTTCTTATATAGGTTCCTATTACCCCCCAACCCCTGTCCCGATTTTTCACATTTGCTGGCTGGTCACCCTACTTAGGTGAGTCACTCACTGGTCAGTGGGGTATGTCTCCTTCAATCTCTCCTGTGGGAGCTGTCCCAATGTGTATACATTAATTAAATATTCATTGGAACGTGAATCTCCCACTTCCCATGTGAGTCCCCTCACCACTGGGCTAGAGAGTCACTTCCATACTGTCTCTACCCAATGAATGATTAATTATTTATACAAAGTGGAACAGTTGCAACAGGTGAGCTTGAGTGAGATATAGCCCAATGATTAGGGCACTCTCCTGATAGAAAATCAAATACCTGCTCTGCAGCAGGCAGGGGGAATTGAACTGTCTCTCCCACAATCCCAGATGAGTGCGCTAACCACTGGGCTAAAAGTCATGGGGGAGTCACCACCTCCTCTAGTGGAAGCACTTCTTAAAGGGAAAGAAACCCTGCCTAAATGACTAACTCCAGGCGTGGATTCACAGCAGAGAATTCCAAACACAGATAGGTGCCTCCCTCCAGCCTGGATTTAGTCACTAAAGCCCCAGCCTTCAAATGGAGTTAGGTCACCTCCTCTCATTATTTCCTATTGGCAAACTTAGGCACCTCCCCATTCAGTGTGCTGGCTTTTGTGGGTTACAGTCTTAGGCACCTCACTCTTCCCATGCATTGTACAGGGAAACTGGGTGCTTACCTTGAAGCTGTGGATTCTGCTTGGTGGCAAGGACCCTAAAAGTTAAGCATTGCAACGCCTAAGTAAGTCCCTTTGTGGTCTACCAGGCTCAGGTATTGTATATGCCATTGCTCCTGTGGTGAGGGAGTTACATGTTATAGGTTTCCCCAGGCATACCCATTAACTTTGCAAGATTTTAGGAAACTTATTTAATAAAATAAATTCCACTGCAGACAATAAGTCCATTATATCAACTAGTGTGATGGTTAAAGCTGCTTGGACAAAGGAAATGAAATTATGAAAGAAAAAATCTTTTTCCTTGAGCACATCTGTTTGTAGTCATATTATTTTATAGTATATGTCAGTGGTATTGCAAAATTACATATTATTCCAAGTGTTACAAGCTAAAAACAAACAAAAAACCCACATTGAATTGTTACATACAATTACTTTCTTAATTTCTATCTGGAGTGTCTAGCTGGATTGTACAGTATATAATTAAATGCATATTTTGTAGGAGCACTTGAGCTGTATGGAATTTTTCCTTTGCCAAACACATGAACATCTATTGTGCTGTTTAAGCAAGGGTTATTTTATCATTATTTACAATAAAAACCCCACCTATTCCAAAAGAAATGGACTAGAGTAACAAACTATTTACACATATTGCATGATCTGCATTGAACATGTCAGGAAAAGGTATATATCATATCCTTCCAATAGCTTATTATTACAAGATTTTGGAACAGTTCCCACTCCTTTCTGATGCACATTAAGAGACAGCCAACAAAAATCCACTGATGTCTGAGTGTTGGGGAAATGGGATATGATCCTTCCAAACTCTTCATTTAAAAAAAGTATACTCAAATTCCTTTATAATGGTTTTCAGCCTTCCAAACACTTTTCCTCTAGTATTTACAAAGCTTTTCATTAAATCATCACCAAAGGAAGAAAACAACATTAAAAAAATCTGTTATTCTTTAAACAGGCTTTAAAGTGCTGATTTTCCACTTAAAATGGTCATATTTCCTATCATCATCCACCCCCATTCTTATGAAGCTGTCATGGTTTTTAATTCTAAGACCGTTAAATCACTAAATTATAAAATTTAAGTTAACCTTGCATCTAAGGAGTATTAGCTTTATGTTGCATCTAAAATTCAAATTGAAGGCAGAACTCTTTTTCACCTTGGGGATTTTATTGTTGCATTTATTTTTTTTCTGGCACTTGTCCCATATTTCTCTAAGCATCAATGCTGCTTTAATGGTCAAAGATAAATGAGATTTACTTCAATTATTTTATTTAGTTTGTTTTATGTTCTATCCAGAAGGCTTATTTTCTTCTAAACTACTGATAATTTCTCTCTCTCTCTCCTTACATTACTGCATTATGCACACCACAATATTTCCCCTCCTTTGTGAAACATATCGTGATTTGCCTTCTCCATCAAATGGTGAAGCACAGCAGTTGCAGAGGACACTGAAGGACCAATTCCTTCCTTTGTCTACAATAAATCCTTTGCTCTGTAATAAAAATACCACATTGTACAACTGAATTCTTGAACTATCATTCAGTCTTAAGGCTGTGGATCGTTCAAGACCAATACAAGGGTTTATATTAATATAAAATAAATGTTGAGGTTATGCACATTCTACAAAATCCTACAAGGCTGGGACCTCCTTAACTTGATACACTGCATATACTGTTTTTGACATCACTCACTAATGTGAAATCATTGCACTGTATATAAGCACAAATGGAAAAGCTAAACTTTAGCTTTTTCTGTCTTGTCTTGCATTGCATTCTTAAAATTGCTTGACATAATTTAAAAAGAGAAATAACCCTTAGAAATGTATGAGATTGGTAAATTACAGTGGGCATTATTATCCAGCATATAAATGCATGTTTACTAACTTGTCAGAGATTGGATTATGAATGGTTGCATTTAAGGATCTTTTAAAATTCACATACTACAATGGAGTCCCTGATCTATTAGAGTCTATTAACATAGCTCGTAGTCTGGGATTTTTATATGGAGATTAACTCAAATGATATAAGTAACTCCAGAGTTAATAAACATTAAAACTGCATACTGTTTGCAGTAATTTTTCCCTAAAAATCAGTTGCTAAACATCAAACTGTTTGCTACATCTGCTAGTAGCATCATGTTCAATAATGCATTTCAATTAATAACTTTCACCATAAAATTATGTGAAAGTTGTGCTCATAATGCTGATTACTTGACTTCTAGCAAAATTAAATTTATTTAAAATGTAGGGTGGGATTTTCAAAAAACTCAGCATTCTGCTGCTACAGATGCTAGGGATAAAATTCCCATTGATTTTCATGGGAGCAGATTAGTTAAACCAACGCTGGGTTTTTGAAAAATCCACTTCTAATTAACAGAATTCCTGAGTGGGAGCCTCTGGCCCAAACACAAGAGGCATAAGGGTTGCATAGCACAAGGAAATGGAGATTCATTGTTAAAGGCAGGAGGAGCTAGAGACATGCCGTGAAGCTGTGTGAAATTTTCATAATGCAGCCCCAAACTGGGTCAAAATCACCTAGTTTCAGCCTTTGCAAACTTTCAAGTGAAATGAGAATTGCATTAATGTAGGCCAAATTTTAAACAAACTTCTTACTATCCGCAGATGGGAGAGATTTATGGTTTCAGATTAAACTAAGCATTCTTTGAACCTGAAACTCAAAGGAGGCACTAACGCACTTGGACCAAAACAACGCAAGTTCTCTGAACTCCTGGGAACTGAAACCACAGTTACGTACAGCTCTAGCTGGCAGTGTTCCAAAGAGAGGGAATGGCGTATCAAAAGGATGAAATTTTCAGTGGCAATACACAACCCTAAAGAGACCCAGTCTCTGGCTGGAGGTAAGGTTGCAGGCTGGGTTACATTAGGCTTTTGAAGAGGCAATAAAAGACATTTAGGAAATGAAGTCCCAAGTGAGCTGACTGCTTGCTGCAAGGTGAGAGGGATAATGGGAAGGAAGAGAGTCTTCAAACTCCCAGCTGACTGAACACTGCCTTTAAATCAATCATCCACCAAAATGCTTCCAACCGGATGTTCCTTGATAGTGCTGCTTAATGAGACGGATGTGTATTTTTAATGTGACTCATCTTCTTGCTCTGGCAGTTGTACAGATACAAAGGGGAAGGATGGGGAACTACAAAAGAATTAAATCAATACAGTGAAGTGCTAAAGCAGGCTTCATATTGAAAATTGCTCTCTGCCAAATGGACAAAGACGCTGTAAATATACACTTCCAGGAAACTATCTTCTTAAATCACACCAATATAGGGTCCAACTGTGAATTTGGGATTTGTGGTAGAAAACAATAAATATGAAGGGCTGTATTATCTTCCTCTGACCTCATATGACCTGCTAATGAATATATTGTGTAAGAAGTACAGGTAATGTATGCATGCCAGAGTAATTATTAATTTACTCTACCTCTGTGCATAACACATTAGACCGATCCTCTAAGGAATAATGTAAAAGGGTACATTTATTAAAAGTGGGAATGCACTGTCTGCATAGCAATGAAAAAATGTTGTTTCTACCTTCCTGGTAGTTCTGTTGAGAACTGTGCTGATGGAGTTAAACTGGAAATGATCTAAGCTAGGCTTTCCAAATTAGTTGCAAGGAGCAGCAGAATCACCATCCTTCCCCACCCTCCGCTCCCACACACACTTTAACAAGATACCAGAACTGTACTGAAAAATAAGGCTCTCAAGGGAGTCCTAGAAATTTCAGGAGTAGAACTTTATATGAGGTCTTATTGGCTTTATCTGTGAATCCTGAACAGATACAATTGCTACTGTACCCAGAATATGTAAAAAAGGCTTTTCAGGAAAATGAAGTAACACAGAAAAAAGCATTTGTAAACCAGGGACAATATTATAAATTGCATGTTGGATAGAGCTTCTTTGCTGCTGGATCTCTTTGTAGGAAATCTGTCTGACTCATCCAGAATTCCTATTGTCGGATATCTAGACCAGTGCTAGTTCCCCCAGCCTTGAAGTGTATGCTGCATGTTCTCTGATCTGTGTCCTGACAGCTGTGCTGGCTGGTATAATAACGGTGTGACCTACAGGAATGCTGGTAGGAGATGAAACTGTATTGAAACATAACTCTTAGATAATCTAGCGTACCCCCTTAAATCCCTGTGCAGACTACAGTAAAAGGATTGGCCCACTATTGTACAATTGCAATATGGATTTTTTGTTGTTGTTTCCTTTCTCTAAGGCTGCTATCAGAAGAATATAATCAGAATGGAGGGATTAAAGATCTGGTTTGATGTGACATTATATTATTCAAGACCGAAATAACTTTTTAAAACTTTGCAATAGTTATTTTTCTTTCACATATATGAAAAGTATAATATAAACTGCAAATGACTCCAACCCTTTCATTTAAGATACCGGTTCAAGTTTGTCCTCCTTGTTTTCAACAACATCCATGCATTTGCGTCTGCCTGTTCTGTGCTGAAACTGTTGTTCCAGTTACTTCTCCTCACTTGCTCTGATTCCTCTCACAGTGGTTTCCTCTGTCCTCCACAATCTTGTCACTAGTAGAGCAAACTGCTCAGCTGGTGTCCCTGTAAGCTGGAACCATTTCCCTGTATCTCTCTGCCTCTCTGGCCTTCCATCTGAAATGTACTTATTTTGCCTGTCATGCCACAGACCCTTTGGAAAAGGAGCACTGGTTCTTTGCAATCATCTCTGCCCTGAGACCTAGCAAACTTGCTCCACCAAACATTTCTTACAGGATATATAGCCATAAAAAGCAACATGTAAGGTATCTACAGGAAGCTTGTAACTTGTCAAGATTCAGAAGCACTGCAAGATGTACATATGGTATTTAGGGAATAATGTATTTGAATTGAAAGTAGGCTTTATGGATCTTCAGTAAAAAATCAGTTATTGCAGGAGTTATGTATCTCTTTGATGATCCATTCAAGGAAGAAGAATTGTCACCTTCTCTCAGCTGGTGAGGTAATGCAAAGTTCTGGTGTCTACCTTTCCCACATTCCATAAAAATCAATGGAAAATTATCAAAGACCATTGCAAAATAGCAATACCCCTGGGAGGTAAAAGAAACACATAAGCTGACAGGAGATCACCCTGGCTATGAATAAAGTCTGTTTCAGTAACAGAGTATAGGGAAAGGATTAATTTACCAAGGAATGCCCTTAATGAGTGAGGGGGAGCCTTGAATGTTTGGCTGCTTGTCCTTGAGAAACCTGTCAGCTCTGAAACAGACTGAACTTGGGGAGTACGAGGGCAACCTAATATAGGAAAGGTAACTACTGATAAGTGTAGACCCAAGTTCATGATTTATGGTTTTGTTCTGTGCTGTAACCATTTGTTTCCATCATTTTCTCCCATTTCTAGTTAAACCTTTATTCTTTACTAAATAAACCTACTTTTGTTTTATCAGAAGTGCTCACAAGTGCTGTCAGGTTTACAGGAGTGGTAGTTTCAGGTAAAACTAGTAAAATAGGGTACATTGCATGTGCTGCTGTAATATAAATGTTAAATTTATGGAATAGTACACAGGTACTGTCTGACTCAGATGTCAGTGGGATTAAATGTTTCTGAAAGATAAAATCAAAAGTTTGATATTTTCCCTGAAGCCAGAGGCAAAGGGCAATATGTACAGTCAAAGGACTTATTTGTACTTTCATTGTTAACTACGTGGGGCAGGGGCTGTCTTTGTTCTTTCTTTGTACAATGCCTACCACAATGGGGGTCCATGACTGTGCCTCCAAGGCACTGTGGTAATATTACTAATACATAAAAATGCAAAGATATTATTAATTATTGGTTTTGTGTTTTGAACTTTAGACTTTCTCTCCCATTATCAGGAACACTATCCATTGGGGAGAAATCAAGGTCTGAGGTTTACCTGATGGGATGTGGGATAGGCTTCTTAGGGGTAGGTTCTGAGGGTATCGTTAGACTGGGGCTTTTTTAGCGCTAAAACCCTTCTTTAGCGCTACAATAGCACTGCCAGAACACACTTTCAAGGCACTTTTTGCGCTTTTACTGACGGTTTAAAGTGCTACTGGTAAACCTCAAAACGAGAGGAATAAAGCTTTTAGCGCTGCCGTTTTAGCGCAAGGGTTGCAATGTGCACACCCCTTGCATTATAGTGAGCCTCCAGCCTCCAGCATCCTGGCCCAGAATCCCCATTGCATCCTCTCTGGCCAGCATTTAAAACTCTTCTGTCACCTCCTCAGGTGACCCCACGTCATACCCTCCTCCACTGCGGGCGGGCTACCGGACCCTGCCGCTGCGGGCGGGCTGCCGGACTCTGCCGCTGCGGGTGGCAGGGCTGTCAGATGCCCTGCCACTGCGGGTGGCAGGGCTGTTACATCCCCGCCGTTGCGGGTGGGCTACCGGACTCTGCCACTGCGGGCGGCAGGGCTGTCAGATGCCCGGCCACTGCGGGTGGCAGGGCTGTTACATCCCCGCCGTTGCGGGTGGGCTACCGGACTCTGCCACTGCGGGCGGCAGGGCTGTCAGATGCCCGGCCACTGCGGGCGGCAGGGCTGTTACTTCCCCGCCACTGCGGGTGGGCTACCGGACCCTGCCGCTGCGGGCGGCAGGGCTGTCAGATGCCCTGCCGCTGCGGGCAGCAGGGCTGTGGTGGGCGGGCTGAGTTTTAGCCGGATGCAGAATGGCCGCAATAAACGCCCCCTTCCCCACAAAGCACTGTGCCAGATTTCAGAAGAGGTGCTCTGTGGGATACCTGCCCTATCTCGGTACTCTCAGTACCGCCAGAAGCGCGGATAATCTGTTCACTCTTTGGCGCTAGAGGGCTTCAATATGAACACCCTCTAGCGCAACACCTGTAGCGCTAAATAGGGAAGTGCTATAAAAAACAGCGCTACACCCTGTAGTCTAATCATACCCCCAGTGTCCCAGCAGTAGAATTCTTTGAGGGATGGACTCAGCCTCCTCTCTCCTGCACTGGATAAAAGTGGTATTTAGGAGTCCAGGAGATTTCCACTTTTGAGGTCTTTCCTCCCACTTCCTCATCAATATGTAGTCTAAAGGTAAAGGGGCTAGACACCAGAGGTGAAATTCTGGCCCCATTGAAATAAATGACAAAATTCCAATTCATTTTAGAGAGATCATGTCTCCCCACCCCCAAGTTGTTTCCTCCTTTTGCCCCCATCTTAACAGCAGACACTGTGTCCCTCTGGCTTCTGTCCCAGTGGGAGATGTCAGCCAGCTCTGCTTCCAGGCTGCAGACATAAAGACTAGCTGGCTCCTCTCTCAACAGCAGACATGAGGACCGGCTCCAAGCCCCAGAGACACTTAAGGTCACAGACTCCATCCTTGTGTTATGAGATTTGCTGGGGAGTCTTTTTGAAGGTTCATAAATGTACTTCCAGTCTTGTATACAGCTATATTTTCTATTGCAGTAACAACCACGTGGAGAAACTGAAGAAAAAGTTACACAAACTGAGCTGCTTTTCTTCCTGAGACATCTGATTCTCCACTGAAATGTTTTCCAGTACCCTGTACTGACTATTATATTTTCATCGCTTTAGCTGAAATATATTTAACCATTTTTACAGGAGAAGCTTTCTTAAAAGAAGCTGCCTCGCACACTCCAGGAAGCTTATTTCCTTGATTATTTTTATTGTTTTCCCCTGCCATTCATGTGGATTTTTCTTTTTCTTTGTGTACCCACTGCCACTTCTAGCCTATTCAGGTAGCATCTTTTCTTCTCTCATACACTCCATGCCAAGAATATTCATTATCCTCAATACTGAATGCTTTGCAATTCACTTCAGCGAGGAACTACTCTTCATTCATCAAGCCTCCTGCCCATTGTAGCTTATTTTGTTCCTCAGTCTTTTCTTTCCCATTCTTTAATTGTCTAACGGGCTTACCGATATTTTGTAGCCTCACAGCATTTACAGCTGCACTAGTCCTGGTCAGTGTTTCTTAGCTGCCTGACTAAATCTGCTGTCCGTTATTCCCATATTCTGGCTTACCTGTTTCCATTATTGATAATTTGTGGGTATGCACAGTTAGCTGGAAACCATTCTTGAGCATTAATTTATTTTTTCTTGAGCACTATTAGAACTTATCACTAGCTGAACAAATTCCCTCACTGATTTCCCCTTCCCAATTCGTTTCATGCTCTGCTTTCTAATTTCTAGTTTGACTCAATCTTCATTTCTTTCCTGTTCATTGTAGCTCCTCACAACCATCATTTTATATTCCTGACTTTAAAAGTTGCTTTCTTTTTTTCTTTCTTTCTTTACTGAACTCACTAAATCTCCTTGTGTCCGTTTTCTTTTCCATTTACTCAACTGCTTGCCCCACTGAGAGCTTAGTTGTCCTAATAAGGTTTGTTTTTCCTCATTTTTTTTCAGACTTTGAAATGTTTAAGGCAAAGTGATGCTCCTGTTCCTGACTTTATTTGATTATTGAATTAAATAATTGCTATTGTCAAGACCATTTTCTACTCCATACTGCTTGATTTAATTCCTCTGATAGTTCAGTTCCAAAAGGTAAATCAGAATTGCGAGGAAACAATCCCAGCCCAGACTCTAAGGGATTTATTCAGGGAAAACATATCTGAATTATTCCCACCAGATAATGTACCAATAGAATATAGTGATTTCCTATGCAAAGGTTAGCATGCATTTGCAACATCTGTGATGGCATACAGTTTAGTAGAATTAGGAGCACTCTGTCAAGCCATCACTTAAAAATCAATTCATGGTGGTCTCGGGCGATGTTTTTGTTCTGGCACATTAAACAGAATGAAGACATATGTCTGAATTTAAGACATCCTTTTGGTTCCCTATACATATGAGCCAGCCGAGAAATTTGAACTATTTCAAAGCACTAAAAAAGAAATTGTAAGCACATCCTTTGTTTAGGCATCTATTTTTAATTATCCTGCCTTTTAATATACTTTTCTCCATTTGAGTATAATCAGACAAAATAGATCCTGCTGGGCATTGTCATGCTTAATAGAAGTAAGACTGAACATCTGCAAATTTGGCGACACTGTGGCGCATCTGATGCACCCGTGGCTCAGCTGCATTCTTATCGAATTATAACACCACTTGCAGCTGTAATAATGCAATTCTCTCTTTACATTACTTCCACCACTTATGCTGACTTTTCCTGGGCTGAGGGCTAAGCATTTGCACTGTCTGTAGTAAAAAGTAAGAGAAAATAGGAGGGACAGAAAATATCCAACCAATATTATATTTTGTTTTTCTGTACATGCAGATGTTTAAAGCATATACTTGTAGGGCCTGATTTTGATCACACTTACTCCATTTCAAATCAGGAGTAGCACTGTTGAATTCAATGGAATTATATGAGTGTGAAACCAGTGAGAGTGAGATTAAAAATTAGGCTCATCATCTCCTTCCCTTCTGATTTTTTGGTACTACAGAAGCCCCAAACAATGTCAGCCTCCAATCCTGGAATGATTTGTACATGTGCCTACTCTTACACCATGTGAGTAGTTCCATTGACTTCCATGGAACAAGTCACCATGCATAAAGTTAAACATGTGCCTGATCCTTTGCAAGATTGGAGCAAACTGGATTCTCCCTTATCCCATGTAAACCTAACAAGGATATATATCAAGGCAAGGACTAAAAGTGTGACCTGAAATGTGTTTGTAATCCGGAAAGGTCTTTTTCTTCTGACCTACCATTTTCCCCTTTAACTCCAGTCACCATCAACCAAGCAATTTTTTATGTTCTGGGGAAACATTTTATCCCTCCCTACTGGAATAGGGAATGCACTTTCTTTCTCATAGTCCCTTCCCTACAGAATGAACATATCATAATCTCTTTATAAACCTAAATCTCTCACTGGGTCAAGTCTTGCATCACTAGCCAAGCCGCAGGTTCTGCAGAATATTACTTGTCAGAGGTACAGAATAAATAAAGAGCTAAATGTAGCTCTATTATGTGAGTAAACTGCCATGTGGCTGTTAAAATTCATTCTCTTTTACCTCCAGAAACTTAGTTCATATTAGTTTGATTTAAATCCAAGTGATTTTGGCATCTGAATAATTTTCATGTTCTAATTCCATAGTTTTCTCATGCAGCATAGAAGCTTTTCAAGAACTAGATCCTTTATGTTGACAGCAATTCACTTGACAAAAGACAAGTTGTGTATTACACAGCCCTCTTAAGATACAGGAAACATGCATTTACCTCTGACTCAGCAAGCATACAATAAATGAAGAAAAAGATTTGAACATTATGAAACCCTAATGTTCTTGTTTACACATGGTAATATAAGAAAAATGGAATTGCCACATTAGATACACATAAGCAATATCCACTATAAAAATCCCTAATATTAGCCCCAAGTCATTGTAGTTTGTAAAAAAGTTAAATTGTTGGCTTAGATAAAAGTTCATTTAACTTGATTTTCCATATAGAATTAAGAAATGAATAAGGCAGGTACATTTTCTAGAGGTAAACAGCTATTTTCTATGGTTTTCGGGGACAATGTTTTTTCTCTGTTTGAAAGGTACCCAGCACATTTTGGGCACTACTGTAATATAAATACATAATTGAATTAATCATAAATAGTGAGGGTAAAGGAAGTTGCACTCAGATCTTCAAATCTGTTTATGATAAAAAATCCATTGTATCATTACAAATATATTTTAAAAGTATTATAAACAATGTACACACACCCCGCCCACCTGAAAAAAAAAAGATTTGGAGCCTGCTTTTTGTTTGGATAAGCTTCCCAAAGTTTATATCTTATTCTAAAGCTTCTCCAAATGAAACAGTTTGCAAAATGCAAGTACAGTAGAAGTTTCATGACAACAGTCATGACTGTGTGATTACATTAATCCCTTGTTCTCAAACCTGCTCGGGGCGTGTGTTTTTTGTTGTTGGTTTTGGGGGGTTGGGTTTTTTTTTGTTTTTTGTTTGTTTTTTTGTATTGGAGAACAGAAAATCAATTTGATTTGTCACTGTTAGTGACTTGATGCCCCACTTTCCCAGAACAATTGTGAGTTTCAGTGGTCCATTACAGAAATTTGGAGCCTGAAAATGACACCGGAATGACCCATTTTACACTAAGAATCTCCCCTCACTCTTCCTCTGCAGCATGAGGGCCTAGTTGTGGTCTCAGGGAAACCTTTCTCCACAACCTACTGGAGTTAGTGGCAAGAGTAAGAAGCCAGCCAGCAGCAACACCACTGAAACTCAAGCAGCTGTGCCAGCACTAGTGCAACACCAATACTAAGCCAAATGTGTAAGACTCAGCTGGCATTAGCCTAGGAGGCAAGTGGAGGGAATGAGTATGAGTAATGGATTCCCCGCTGGGGTGGAGAAAACTATTAAGCTCCCCACAAGAGGAGGAGGTGAAAATGAACCATACTGATTGAAGAAGGGGGAGAGGAGAGGCTCCAGGGTCCCATTGGAGAACCTGCTCCCCCCCCCCCAACTAGGAAAAAGGTGTGGAATCTGATTTGTTGTCATGCATTTATTTCAAAACAAATTTAAGTGGATCCTAATATTGTTTACTTGACATAGAATTAAAATTCCTTGCCATCTAGTAGTTCCATCTTCTTAAAGTTGAAGCAATACATTTTGAGTATTTATTAATCTTAACAGATGGTTAATATCTATTCCATTTGATACTGTTATGAGCTGAGTGAAACCTTGTTATGGGTTTAGTTAAAATGTCATTGAGACTGACAGCTATTACTGACTTCAGTTAACACAACTGGAAGGGTAAGCCCCCCACCTGAGAAAAAGGAGTATGTGAACTTTTGCTGAGTATTGTTTTTGGATGTGTGTTTGGAGGTGGGTGGAGGGTGGACAGTGGAACAGAGTGGGAGAGAGCCTGAAGCA
Source organism: Sternotherus odoratus (assembly GCA_032164245.1). NCBI lineage: Eukaryota > Metazoa > Chordata > Testudines > Kinosternidae > Sternotherus > Sternotherus odoratus. The sequence continues at coordinate 76,634,483 of JAVMKO010000005.1, forward strand.
GCAGCTGAAAGTATGGTGACTGACTCTGGAAAAAGGTTTTTGGGTGAGGAGTGCCAGCTGAAAAGAGTTCTTGGTGCTATAAACAAAAGAAGCTGTTTTCTGCTATTTATTTGATTCCGTCTGTGTTCAGGGAGACAGGACTTTGTACGTTCTTTGTCAATAAACAAAACTGCATCAAAGGCATACCTGACTATGCCAATTTCTCCTTCTAAGTGGAAGAACCAACTAGACTCTACATTTTTGGCTAGCTTCTCAATTCAAAAGCAATATCATGCTTAGGAGTAGTTGACAGCTGCAGTACAATTATCCTGATTGCCCAAAACTTAAAAAGAATGTTGTTGGGATTTGTATGCTTCTGTGCCAAGAAATATCCAAATAAAGGGAAGGGTCTTTGATGTTATGCTCAGTATAGTTACTGAGATTATTTCAAACATAGTAGGACTTCATAATTCATTGTATTCATTACCTAGATTTATGGTGGGGTGAAAAAATTAGAGCAGTGGAATTGTTTACTTTTGTATTTCAGTTAGGAATAGATATGAAGTTTTATACTTGTATCATTATATAAATATGGGGAAATTGATTTAGTTGGGGATTAGTCCTGCTTTGAGCAGGGAGCTGGACTAGATGACCCCCTGAGGTCCTTTCCAACCCTGATATTCTACAAAATATTAACAGTTTAACTTTTTCATGTAGCAATTCAAAGGCTATATCCAAATCTGTAATGAACAGAATTTGAGGCTGCTCTAAGTTACACATGGCTGCAACAGCCTCCCCAAAGGACTGTTCTGTGGGCAGGAATTGCCAGAGGAGTTTTATCCTGCCAACTTTGGCAGGCCTCTCCCATTGCATCCCTTACACTAGGGATGACATAGGGGTTGTAGCGATCCAGCCCCGTGCCACCTGAAAATTCCATATCCTAGAAGAAGCCCCCCAAATTGGTTTAAGATAGCATTCTTCTACTCCCTTTATGCTAAATAAATGTCAGGCATACAGAGGCTGCTCTAGCTATGGACAAACTAGCTTTGGGTGGCAGAAGCAGCCAGGCCAAACTTGAGTGACACGGTGACTCTGCACACCAGGTCGCAATGCCACTCACTCAGATTTGGCCCACTTGCCCCACATCAAGTCAGAGGGGGTGGCTGGTCCAAACCAGTTAGTTGTGCTGTTTTGTTTATGAATTACAATTATGTAATTACAGATCAAATCTATAACCCACCTTTTTAAAAAAACAAACAAGAGGCCCAACCGTGGAACATTTATACCTGAGCACATGCTCATGAACATATGAGTTCTATAATCTGGCTGTAATAATGTGATTTTAAACAGCGGTCTCAGAACAGATGTATGCACAGCAAAGTGCAAAATGTTACAAAAGGAAAAGGAGAACAGGTTCTGTCAGTAGAAAAGGTGAGCAGGGAATGGAGGCTTGGCATTTTGAGACTTATTACGTTATCTTTGGAGCATTTGCTCTTCACCAGAAACAATAAATGATCTAGGAATTTTATGACTTTCCAACTAAGTCAGATATAACTACTCCTACCAGAATTAATGTTGTTTCAAATTGTAGTGTCAACCCTAAATTCGGCTACCTTTGGCACCTTTATGGTTATCTTAAAAAAAGAAAAAAATCAGTTTTAATTCACAAGAAATTAAACAACTAGGAAAGGCTATTCTCAGTGCATTCATAGGTCCCAAACCTGCAATTATTCATAGGCTTATTTTTTATGGGTATCAGTGGGACTTCTCCTTGATTAAAATTAAGCATGTGTGTCAAGTACTTGTAGCATTAGGCCTTAGATTTTAACAGTATTGCCAACCCCAAGAGTTCAAAAGTTGAGTCAGGCCCACGTTATCATGAGATTGGGTTAAAATCATGATTTTCTAAAATATATATATATATTTAATTTGGGTTCTCATTATTTGCCATCTGGCTTTTGAGTGAATTTCAAAGGGAACCTGAAAGAATGTTTTACAAGTAAGAACTGGAATCTTTAGATATTAATCAAGAACAAATTAGGGAAAAACAAAACTGCTTTTCAGGCAACAGTTAGGTGTCACTACAACTTCACTGTCTCATTGTCGTTTAGCACGTAACTGTTAATGCTTGTCCATCAGATCATTAAAACAGAGGCTCTCTGCACTGAGAGCGCACACAAGAACTGGAGAAAATGCACAGTCTCTGTCACACTGCATGGTCTACTGGGGTTAGGTGCAGTAAAACCCTTTTTACAAAAAACAAAAAAAGCCCACTGAAAAGTAAGGGTGAGTGCAAAAATATACAAAATGGAACCAGATACCAAATTGATACACTAAATAGGCTTGGAAAGAAAATAGATCAAAAGTTCCAGACAGTAAGTGCTGAAATGCATTCCTGTAGAGAGGACCAGAACATGGCCTATGCATCACTTAAATCCCACTTAAACTCTCAAATGAGGGATTCCAGCAAACAGAACCTGCTCTTGCCTTGTTTTTCCTGTTATGGTACATAATGAAAGATTCATAAATATTTCAGCCCTTGACCGCAGTAAAGGAAAGCCAACACTGCATTTCAATCCTATGATGGCAAAGAGAGGATTTGGAAAGTATGCAGATTGGAGGGATATTGAATACGTGATGCAGTGTTTACTGGAAATTATTTTTCCTCAGTCTTGTCTTAGCTTCTGCATTCTGTGAGGACAAATGAGAAGTGCTTCTAGACAGCTCACAGATCCACTGGCCCATCCCAGCCCTAGTTTTGTGTCAGATTATTCTCCATAAAAGCAAAAAATAAACAAAAATGAAATATTTCAGCACTGTTCAGTCTCACTGACTAAATAAGCAAGAGTCATGGGACTTACAGATCTTGGATTGTAGTGATTTATGAGTTGTTTAAACAACAACCATCATCATTATCATTCTCCCCACTCCAGATCTGCTTTGGATAACAAATAATTATTGTGTAATTCTTTCCCCCCAACTATTCATTGCCTCCCAGACTCTGCATAACAAAACAATTGTATTTGTCAAGTGCCTAATATATTATTTTCAAAAGCTGACTCTTGCTCAGAGTCCTACCAGGATTGCTCGAATTCTCAATGAATGTTGTAAAACAATCCTAGAGTAAATATTCCATTAGATCCTGATTCTCTAACACTTTTGTGGTGGTAGAGAGCAGCTTCTGTGAAGGGGGCTGCTCCCTGCAGGCCCACAACTAGTGGTTAGTGAATGGCCATAAATTAAAAGCAGCAAAAGATCCAGAACCACAAGTAAGAGAGACAAATAAATAAATAAAAAGTGAAGTACATCACTGTTTTGTTTCTGCCAGGAGTGGAAGAGAACTAGGCATTTGATTTATGACTTCCAAATTACAATGGGCCAGTTCCTTGAATTTATGGTAGGGGAAGTCCCCTGTTCAGGGGAGAACCACAGCAGGCATTGACCCTGGAATGCTTCTGAAGGTGAGGTTCTACTGCAGTTTCCTCTCAGGAGTTGCAATCTCAGACTGCATAAAACCAGTACCAAGGGCAGAAAGTGACCGCTGATCACCTCTTCCCAAGGGAAAGAGGAAAACTCAGTACCATTTTCCTTCTGGAGTTTCTCTTGACCTATGTTTTGAGGGGTGGTGATTGCCCCCAGAAGAAGTGGGGTCTGACATCCTGACCTAGGTGCATGAATTTGCCTCCATGGCCCCCAACTTTCCCTGAGTCCTGTCAGGCTCCTGTAGAGCTGCACTGAGAGGGCTTCCCTACAGGCATTGACCTCTGCCCCTTGCACACTGCCGAAATGTGAGGTTCCATTGCAAAGGGAAGTTCTTCTCAGGAGTTACACACTCAGGCCATGTGAGCTTCTGAGAACATTCTGCATGTGTTGGAATGAAAACAATGTACATCTCCCTCTGTGCAACCACAAGTTGCTTACCGTTAGGAAATCAAAAGCTGGGCCAGAATTTTAAAAGGCTTGCCTTTATTTGCAAATGTTTCCAGTGACTTTATAAGTGTATTCATTATTCATACCTATTTGTACTTTATTTCTCAGATTGGAAAGATTGTCAGGTCACCTCTTTCTCCAATGATGAAGCGCCTTAAAGTTATATAATAAGGAGAACACTCAGGCGTTAAGAAGCGTTATTCAGAGGTAGAAATTAGAGACATCGGTGTCATCAGAGCCTATTGAAACCATTTTGACGCTATGGTAGTAACCGGGAGGGGGGGGGGGGAATAAAGGCACTCCATGAATGGTACTGTCTGTGCTTACCTCTTAAATCTGGATAAGGTACTATAACAAATAGAAGTGGGTAAAGTATGAATTTTAAATAGTTAAATTTAAATTAATGGTTTCTCAAACTTTTATCTTCTATGGATTAAGTAAATATCAAGATTAAACTGGAAATGCAAGGTATTGTACAAAAAATTCCAAATTTGAGGGGGGAGGGTATCTCTTAAAAGTAGAATTATCATTTTTGTTCTTTAAAATTCACAATAGTGAATGCTAATGGACAGTTTTCAGATATTTTGGATTTAATCAGTGGGAAACCAGTTCAGATCCCTTCAATGACCAATGTGTATTCTGACCTAGTCTTTGTATTTGTTCCCTTCTTTGAAAGCTAAAAGGCTTTCCAAAATGTCTATGTGATATGTTCAAGAGTAGTAAATTAGCCAGGCCATGCATCAGCCTTACTTTGTCTACAACCTATATTAACCTACCTCAAAATATTGTACTTAGCAAGCCTCAATGCATGTTAGCTAAAGAATAAAGTGCTCAGTTGAGGATAGATTGGACCACTTTACTTACACTGAATACCTTAGCTCCTGGAATAGAGCCTTACTCATATTGAATAATACATCCACAAGAGGAAGGATGGCAGAACCTACCCCTTCATTAGCATTCCACTGTCTAATCTAGCCTAGACATTTTACTATATAAGATTTTTAGACTTCAGCAAATGTTCACTGTTTTCAAAGTGAATGTAATATACATTACCACTACAAGACAATATAAAGTTCATATGAGAGAGGGGCGATGGATTAGAGGGAAAGTTTGCCTGTGGAAGCGCAAACTGTTACAGTAGATATTTTTTCCCTGTAAAACACTCCTCCATCCTTTATCTCCTACCCAATGCTGTGTTTGTATAAACAGCAGGTAGCAAAGCATCAAACCTTTTCTCATTTTAAACCCACACATTTCTTTCTATTGCCTTTTAAAATATTGTTCCTTTTAAAATGTCCAAGATTACAGATACAAATCATTTAGCTCCCCCCTCCCCCCACACACAATTGAATTAAGTCCAGTTAAAAAATAGTGGATGTGAAAGCTTTGTGTTTGCTAAGTGGACTAGCCTTTCATCTTCCAGCTGCAGTCTTACTACTCATTGTTTGTTGCTACCAAAGCAGTAAATGTTGTTTGTCTTTAGTGGAAAACCTAGGGCTGTGAATCTTTGAAGTGTTTTCTGTTACTTATTGTCACCTACTGTTCCTGTCAGCAAACTGAGATAAACCTGATGGACTCAAGGTGTCTGGTCTAATTCCTTTATTGACACATAGTCTTGTCTTCAAACACTGGTGTAAATGAATAAGTGTCGAGATAGTAATGTGTCAGTAATAGCCTGCCAGATAAGTGCCATTGTTTATGTACTGATCCTTGCTTCCTAAGGTCCTAACAACCCCCAAATCTTACAAATTAGCACCTCACTGAGATCAAAGATTTTTCTTTCTGCAATTACTTACTTGTATGGCTGAGCAAATGAGTCTCCTTTAAACTGTCTCTTCCCAACTCAAATCTTACAGTTGCACAGAACAAATGGTGAAATTATGTCTACTATTTAGAAAGAAGTGATACCAAAGGATAACTTTTTTCTGTAATTAGCTATGCAAGTTGGGTTAAAAACAAAAGGGACCTCTCAAATGTCAGTTTTCCTTCCTTCCTTCTATTTTAAGCATGGAGGAAAGAAATGTTCTGTAATTGCTCTTAATAATGAACTTCTGTGATCCTTGAAAAATAACAGTGTTATTGCTATATATGGAGACAGACTTACAAACCCTTCAATTTCCTATAGTATTCCTAGCTCAACAGATTTAGTCTGATAAACACTGTTATCTAACTTCAGCTTGTCCTGTCCAAAGTTCTTTATTCTTGCAGATATCCCCTCTCTTTTTTCCCCTGTGTGTTCCAAATGCCCTATGTGACCATAAATGATCAGAATTCCTAAATATTTGGTGGGGAGGGAAATGTTTTTGTCTTACAGGATGGATCTAACATGCTATCATGCATTACTGTTCATTTTGCTCCTTGCCCACGAACTTATGATGAAAGAGGTAAATAACTGCTCGAGCCTTGTGACTACAAATACATTAGCCAATTGCAATTTTAAAAGATCATAGTCACTAATACTAGCATGAATGAGGGAATTTGCTTGGTATTCTCACAGGGACTTTCTGAAATGCTAATGACTGATTGTGGCCAAGACAATGTGCCAAAACCAAAATAAGAGCAGTTAAAAATAACTATTACCATTCCCTTGTAAAACGAGACTTGTCTGGAATGGTATACATATACGTAAAGGCATCTTTCAACTTGTCAGTCTCTCTTTGCTTGATCAATATATTTTACACACCAGAGGACATTTATGATCTTTCTTTTATCTTGTGTTCAGTTGTGGGCAAAACAAATTTAGTCAACCTAATAAAATTGAAGGAAAAATCAATTCACTATATTGAAAGTGTGTGTGATATGCAAAGGATATGTGCTAGAACTGAAATATCCAATTCACCCACTGAATTCACTACCTGAATACCATTGGTCCCGGTGGTACAATCCAAACTATTAGTACTTGAAAAAATCTCAAATTTGATATTTTATTGCCTGAAGAAAAGAGCTGAAAAATATATCATCTTGAGCTGCAACATTCACACCTCTTTCATAGTATCACATGTACATATATACACACATTCACATGCCAGAGCAATGAGAAGTATGTCTTTATTTTGTGGAGGAGAAGGAATTAAAAACAGTGATAGCAATAACAACTTATTCCTTTATTATTAAAAATCTGTTTCAGTAATAGTACTGCTAATAATTTTTTAGAATACTAGTTTGTAGGAGTTACAATGGGGCATGGATAAGCAGTATGCAGAATGTGCTATGTGACTTTATACTGTTGTAGCTATGTTGGTCCCAGGATATTAGAGAACAAGGTGGGTGGGTTAATATCTTTGATTGGATCAACTTCTGTTGGTGAGAGACAGGCTTTCATGCTTTCATGAAGTTCTTCTTCAGGTCACTTATGTGACTATAAGCAGTGCTATATACAAAGCATTATGGCCAAATTGAAGTTAGTGTAATTTCCCTAGGCAGTGGTTCTTGAATGTGCTGTGAACATTTGCATTCTAAATAATTCCTTTCATATCCTACTATAGCTAAGGAAACTGGCATACAGCATAACTGTACTATATAAATAACACATGTACATTTCTAGCGCAAGTGTTTCAATGTCAATGCCTTCTTATTAGTTGGTCAGCTAGAAGCACACATCCATGCTGCTTTAGAAGAATTACTCCACTATTTCACAGACAAAGAAGGAAAGGGACAGAGACTTTATCCACTAGCACTAATGGTAATCTCTTCCATCATAGGTATCTCAATTTTTTCACTTCCCTCCCCCAGTCTAATTTTTAATCACATCTTGCCTTCAAGGTATGCATTATGAGCTATAGCACAAGCTACATGACATAGCTTTCTATCTATGTACCTACCTGCTTCCATTAGCTAGAAAACTGTCCTGGTAGCTAAGGATGAAATTGGAAAGATTTGCCATCACCAAATATACATGGCTTTCTATAAGAAATGGATTATTTTTGTGTGATTTTTCCCCCAATGTATTTATTTTTCCCCTTTTAGAAGATCATACAATATATTTTTCTCAGCATATTTTTCTGTTCAGACTTTAGGATTCATCAGCAGGATGTAACTGGGTCAGTAGAGTAAGATCTTGCAAATCCCAAGAGACTCCTCATCACTTCAGTAGGAAATCCCAGAAGACTCACAAGATCTTGTTCTGGCATCCATGGCATCTTGCTGGATTTTGAGTGTCCAGCACTAGCTATATTAGTAGTGTGGCTCTATAGGACTTCTGTTAACAGGTATAGCAAATACAGGAACAACTTTATCTGAGACTTAACATACATTTTTTCTAAAATCTACTTTTATTTATTGTGTGCTTAAGATGTCTCCATGGTGACTTTGCTCTCATTGCAAATTGTGCAGTAGCAGTGAAACAGAATGATTGCCAAATGTGGCTAGAATATCTCAAATATATCCTACATTCTTCTCTCACTATGAATATGTAACTGCAGTCAATGTGGTTTGTGTTGTAAAATGGTAAAAATGAAATCTGTGCTCAATGTGCCTAACTTCCAAAGCAACACCACCAAGTGGTTTCTTCTTTTTTTCATTTTAAGGTTAGGAAATGTCTTCAGGGAATCACTGTAGCAAATTGTGAGTGATGATGCATGAAATGAAAACCTCCTGACCATTGGAAAGAGACTATTGTAAAGATTGTGGTGGTCTCTTTGCTGCATGTTATATAAACAAACATACTTAAAAAATTCAGCTCAGATGTAGTAGACAGCTATACATCTCAAGACCAAAATGCAAAGAAAATACTTCTGGGGATTTGTACTATTTCCCTCCATGTTCCTTTTTAGATGCAAATAAATAGGTGGCCTATGCGGAAAAGCGTAATTTACCTCATTCATTTCCCCCCTCCTTCCTAAAATAACACTTAGATCTTGATAAATGTCTAAACCATGTTTTCATTTCTTTTAAATGAGAAGATCTTTCCCCCTTGACCAATAGAAGAAGTGTTGCCTGCCTCACTTTCTTATACCCATTGAAATGGCTGCTTACCATCTAAGGAAATCAGATTTCACTGGAGAGGATCTGAAACAAGGGGATGCCTTTAACTAAGGGCTTGTTTAGGTGGTAAAGTACACTACCGGGCTGTGATGTCTATATCACATTAATGAATTGTGCATTGATTGAGCCAAGTAGGCCAGGCTATTATGCACTAAGGTTAAAGCACCCTACTAGGGAATCTTTAATGTGCTTCATCAGGGCCTACATAAACTCACTATTGCACAACACATTAGTGAGCTTTAGACATCACACCCCTCATAGCATGCATGCATTACCCCCCACTCCTCCAGGTAGACCAGCACTAAGTTAAGTGCCATTGAGATTAATCAGGATAAGTGCAGGCAAGTCACGGTTATTTATTTGTTTTGAACATGCACCTGATGCTTATGCCAATCTAACTATTAGTGATAGGCATGAGATATTCAGTGGGAAGAGATTATCCCATGTCTGCCTTTTCTGGCCTTTTGCAACTTCCTCTCTAAAGCATTTGGTACTGGCTGTAGTAGGACACAGAGTATTGGACTAGAGATGAACCATGGGTTTGGTCCCATATGGCAATTCCTGTGTTCTTATGTATCCTATTTTTCTACCTGGAGTATAGGAATTTAGGCACTGATCTGCAAAGATATTTAGGTGCCTAAATCCCACTGGTTTCAATGGGGAGTTAGACATTTAAATATCTTTGAAGAGCTGGGCTATAATCTCCAACCATAATTTCCTCTAGAAACTTTTCTCAATGTGATGCACTCCTAAAACTAATTATGGACATCTTTTTTCTCAGATGCATCTCTGTTGGCCTTAGCACTGATGAACTGGCTAGTATCTGTCCCATTTCTGATATACAAATCACCATGCAATCTAGAAATTATAAAGATACTTAAGCAAAACAACATTTACCATGAATTGATATTTATACAGTACCATGAGTGGGGATGGTACAAAAAAAAAAAGACTGTTTCTGTGACATCATCATATTGCTCCACCCATCCTTTGTTTGCCCCACTTTCTTAAATGGGAATATTTGTCTGTCTCATAAATATGTTTCTGTGTTACAGTCTGCACTGCAGCCACCTTTATTAAGAGAAGGCTCTTGCAAAGAGAGAAGTCACATATTAAGCTCTACTTGACAAGGTTCAGGAACACTAATCTTTGTTGTCAGGCAGTTTCACAATGGAGGGTCTTCCATTGAATACACACTGTCCTCAGCTACTGAGAGCGTCATCATTGAGCCATAGATTTGTCAATAAATGCAGTTTTTTATGGTGGCCTCTGGAAGAGCTGCGATCTAATTAAAGATTAGAACCAGGACTGTGGAGTTCTAGGTCTGTTTGCCAGTTTGTCTTATCAAAGTGGAGGGCTGCTGTATGTTGAACCCACTGGAGCTTCCATGTGGCATTAACCTCAGGGACCCAGTGTAAATGGGCCAAAAATCTGTATATAGTAGCAAACAGTAAGACTGCATTTGTGGGGCTTCACCAGTTAATGTTTCATAAGTAGACAAAAGTTAGCAAACTTTTCTATACTACCTACATTAGCCCCACTTTTTAAGTGAAATTAGAATGCATTTTTGTATGAAAAATTGAAAATCGGTTCATGGCAAAGTCTGCTTCATTAACTGTAAGACAAAAGAGTGATTTTCCCCTTTGATCTCAGTCCCTAAGAAACAATTGATTGAAAATGGTTAAATCATTAAGTAAAATGATTAAGTATTCATATTTGGTCACTGTTACATTCTGCAGGGTCTAGCATGTATGGATGATCTCAGAACAATCCATTATCTGATTTCAGGCCACAGTAATCAGCAAGTAGAACACCAGATGTGAGATTTTTCTATTTAATGTTCTGCTTCTTTTGAAGTCTGAGATTAATGACCATATCAGATTGTTGACTTTACAGCAGCTTTCGTCAGAGCTAATGTCATTGTGAGATACTCTGATACCAGGAGGACGATACTCATGTCTGATAAAATCTACCAATACACAAAGATGGATTGAACATACTTCTGTGTTATTAATCTGTACAAACAATAAGAAAATGTTTACTCAGCAGGTTATAGTTTTACTTTAGCTAACAGCTTGTGGAAGTAACTGAATAAACCTACTTAACACAGTTAGAGAACAAATAAGAAATGTTTTGTGTATTGAACTGTTAGCAAAAAATATCAACTATGAAATTTGTTTTCTCTCATATATGCAAATAATGACACAAGGATAGAAAGAATCTGAATAGGATATTTTTCTAAAATTAATCCAATGTCCCTGAAAGTTGCTCCAATAGAAAATAAAGTGTTCTGTTTATCCATCGAACAGGCACAACATGTATTAGTACTTCTATAGTGTTTTTCATCTTCAAAGCACTTTACAAACAGTAATTTATTAACACTGAAGTGAGAAAGGTAAGCAACTGGCACATGAATACTGACAGGTGAGCTTATCCACACTGTCCTGACAATGTTTCTTAACCATGATCTGGAGAGGGGGGTAAAAGGGGGTATTTTTATGTTTTATTCCAAATGGGTTAATAAGCAGGTGTGGGGGAAAGGAACAGAAAAAAAACAAAAACAAAAAAAACCTGAAAAAAACACCAAAGCTTGAGAGTTGTTGAAACTGCCAGTCATAGTGATTGTGATTAGAATTTTTTGTTATTCCTAATATAACTTTAATTGTGTGTGTGTGTATTGCATTTCTCTTTATGAGACTGGCAACTTGGATTTTAAATGGGGAGGAAAGCAATCTTTTAAGTAACCATGTAATATTTGACACCTTGCATATGAACTACTTGAATTTAGTAGTGAGAGAGCTCTGGCCCCAGTCTGGCCACTAGAATTGGGGAGTCCTTAACCCCCAGCCTTGATACTAAGATTGCTCACAAAGGGCCTTGATCTAGCAAAGCACTTGATCACATGCTTAACTTTATAGTCATGATTATTCTCTGTGACTTTGATGGGACTATTTACCTGCTGAAAGTTAAGAACCCTCTTAAGCACTTTGTTGGCTGCGGGCCACAGAGCCCCTTTATCTGCTGCCAGAATCCCTAAGCACCACTGAATATGTCAAGGAGGATGTTCACAGGGGTGTGGAGAATTAAGTGTGCTGGTGCCATTGCAAATCTCTGGCATTTTGGGGGTGACAAAACTTTTCCCTCATATTTATATGTTCTTCATAGTGAGGGCCTTCACTCATATGGACTTAAGTCCTTTGTGGAGCTATAATTTGTATGTTTTGGACTTTCATCAACATACGGGTTTTATTTTGTTTGGTACCAAGTATTTACATTGTTCAGTTAACTACTTCATACCTTTATATCAAAACTGATGTCTGTATAAAAGTGCATGGGGCATATATCTATATATATATACATATATAAACACACACAAAGACATCAATAATGATATAAGTGTGTATACATAGAGAGAGAACTTAATAGTTTTCTAAATTAGATTCCAGTGGTTCACCAGGCCACCTAGGGGTTCATAATATGTTTTGTTGTTGTTTGTTGGGTTTTTTTGGTCGTGAAAATATATTCAACATTACTTTCTTACTGGCTTAAGGAGATATTTTCCTCACTTTTACAAATCTCTGTTATGCACAGACAAAAATGACAATTTTAAGAATACTTTTTTGCTAGAAATTCCCATGGAAATGTGGTACAAGAAGAGCAACCTCTGTACTTCAGACTTACTATTATACTCTGTCTAATATGGCTTTAAAAGTAGGTTGAATAACAGATGAGATTCCAGTGACTATGAAGCCAGTCTCTATGAAGCCAGTGATTCCAGTGACTATGAAGCCCCCCCCAGCCTCTGTATAACCACCTCTCCCCCTCCCCAAGTCCCATAGCTTCCCCACCCAAACGCGGGGTGAGAACCTGTGGGGGGGGAAGCTCCGGGGACCGACCCACTCTACACCACAAGCCAGCACAAGTAGCAGCAGGATGAGTGTATCCAAAAACTTTTAAAAGCTGCTGAGTCTTGGACACCCTACACCACCCCTAACCCCTTCCCCCCACCCGCTCCTCCACCACTGCGACTGCTGGTTTCCCTCCCCTCCCCACCCCGAATTTGTGATGAACCAATAAAGAAACCGTGATTTTTAAAACAGTATATTTATTTCCTCTGCAAGCATCGGGAGGGGGGAGGGAAAGAGGGTGCAAGGACGGCAGGCTTAGGGCTGAGCAGAGCAAGGGACCGGGTTGTCAAACGTCATCTTGGGCACTCATGAAACTGGTTTTCAAGGTGTCCCTGAGGCGCAGCGCCTCATGGTGCGCTCTTCTACTTTCCCTGCTGTCTGGCTGCTGGTAAGCAACAGACAGTAAATTTGCCTCTGCCTCCCAGCCCGCCATAAACGTTTCCCCCTTGCTCTCACAGAGATTGTGGAGCACAGAGCAAGCAGCAATAACAATGGGGATATTTCTCTCACTGATGTCTGAGCGAATCAGTAATGATCTCCATCTCCCCTTGAGTCGGCCAAATACACACTCTACTGCCATTCTGCACTTGCTCAGCCTGTAACTGAACAGCTCCTGACCCCTGTCCAGGGCCCCAGTGAAGGGCTTCATAAGCCAGGGCATTAAGGGGTAGGCTGGGTCCCCAATGAGAACGATGGGCATTTCCCCCCCCCCACGGAGATTTTCTGGTTGGGGAAGAAAATCTCTTGCTGCAGCTGTCTAAAAATCCTAGAGTTCCTGAAAACACGAGCGTCATGAACCTTTCCCGGCCACCCCACGTACAGGTCAGTTAATAACGTAGCTGAATTCGCTGACGTCCTCACGGTGGCGGCGGGTGGCGGAGTGCTCCCCCATCGACTCCAGCTTGTGCATTTTGGCGAGCTGGAGTTCTGGAGTTGACGGGGGCGCCACTGGCGATCGATTTATCATGTCTTGACGAGACACGATAAATCGATCGCCAAAAGATCAGTCCCTCCCCGCTTTAGTGAAGACAAGCCCTAAGTATCTGTTGATCCACTATGGTTTAGGGGGACTGCCTTAATATCACACTACGCAGGCATGTCCATGCTAAGTGTCTGATAACTAGGCTGGGCTATTTAAAAAAGGGTATGCCTGTACTTTTCTAACTGTCACTTTTTCTTAAGTAGTAAAGAGCAAAACATTTGGAGAAAGGCTTTCTCCCTGGAATGTGCGCTGTTAGAGGGGATTAAATGTTACTTTCTCCAGTTTTAGATAAAAATATTTTAGGCTTTCTTGTTTTGTTTATATTTGCATATTCCTATGATGTATACTTTGTAAAGTTCCATTCTTAGATAATGATTTTCTCAAGATTGTTTGAAGCACAAAATCTTCTACTGGAGAAAGTGGCAACCAAATCAAAAAGACTTTTTTGGTGCACATTAAAAAAAAAAGTTATTATACAAAGAATAAGTGTGCAGTAAGTTCCATAATCTATATTCAAATGATACATTGTTCAGCATCAGATACAGTGGAACCCTGACCTTGTTAGCTTCTGGGCACTACCACAAAGCAAATGTTAAATAATAATAATTTGGTATTGTGGACAAGGAAACAGACGGCGCCAGGCTGTCATCTGGTGAAGCAAGGTAAATTCAGAAGAATATGAAATTTTATATAAAGTTCTTAGTACTGGAGAAATTACTAAATATCATTTTAAGAGGTAGACTTTTTCTAACAAGCATATGGTGGCTCAGTTGTTAAAGTGGCTGATATATAAGGTGTCCATGGCTACTCCTCTCATTTTCCCTTCCTCCTCTCCTGCGCCCTAGAACATGACTTTGGAGAAACAGTGCTCATGCATATTTTCTCCCTGAGGTGGGTAAGGTGACCAGATGTCCTGATTTTATAGAGACAGTCCCGATTGTGGGATTTTTTTCTTATATAGGTACCTATTACTCCCTACCCCCGTCCCGATTTTTTACACTTGCAATCTGGTCACCAATTTGCACCTAGCTCACTATCAAGCAACCAGGAGCAATCTTAAAGGGCTAATGCAACATATAGAACAAAATCCTGGTGAAAACCCTGAAATAGAATTGTCAGCCAGGAGAGGAGCTATAAAACTGAAAACTTTCCCTGGAGGGCAATTGTGCTGGTATCGCTTCAGTGTTTCATGGAATGAAACACTCCCATTGACTTCAGTGGCTTGGATCTAGTCCTTATTGAACAGTGACTACATGAAGGGGGAGTGTGGAATTGGGAGTTACTTTCGCAGCCAGAAACATCATAGGCAGAACCAGATAGCAGACAGAATTGGCTGCCCATCTATATACGAGATTCAAAGATAATTACAAAAGCTGGCCACAAATCTACTTGACAGGAGGATTTTATTCTTTTTAACATGGGCCTATGGGATTTTCAGGGCTTTAGACAGCTTGCAGAATGCAGAAACAGACACTCATTTTTTTCTGAATTGAGCCTCTATAGTAAATTAGAACATCTGAGCTGTTATGGGATTTAGAGCTCAATAAAGGCTTTTTAAAGAGACCATTCCTTGGGGAATGAAGGAAAAACAAGCCCTATGGTCTTGAAATTCAAAGTGTCGTCTTATATTAAAACAGGAAGTATGATAACAGTAGCCATTCTTGCACTAGTTCATAGCAGTGTTTGGATACAGTTAAAGGGAAAGTTTGTGAGAGCCTTCCATGGCAAATCAAAATGTTCCAAAAAAATGAAAAGCTTTGAAGGGACCACCTACCATAAACACTATTCCCAAAGACTGCACCATCCAAAGAGTAAATGATAAACAGATGAATTTGCAAACTGATATTTTTACAGCAGAGTGTTGTAACTTTAACTTTCTTCATGTGTTGAAGAAATATGTTTTCTAAAATATCTTTGGAGTGTTTAGGATTAACAATCAGTATATTCATTTCTATAAAACCCAATACAATTCTGATCCAATGATCAGACACTTAGTGGTCATTTCTTCGCTGCTAACTCAATCTTCAGTTTACCACATTATAACTATTTTATTTTCCTGACCACTGGTTTTTGCTTATATTAACATTGACAGAGAACCCACATGATTTTTCACAACTTTTGAAGATCTTTACAACATATATTGAAAAATGAGCTTTGGAGTCATATTACAAAAATTAGTAGAGAAGTGAAAACATCAATAATATAAGTTTCAGTATAATTGAAATTCAGGATCACAGTTCATACTATGCTTAAAGGAAAGACATTGAGAAACATTTCATTAGTCTTGTATAAACCATTTCTACCTCCTCTACCTGCATCTTTCTTCTCCTAGGCGCCCCACTCACCATTGCAGACTTCTGGTATGAAGACCTCATAGGCAGCAAGTGCACTGTGGTTTCTGGGATTTGTAGTTTTGTTGAGCATGAGATGTCATAGGACATCAAGCTTCATCTTAAAGAGAAGTGACTGGACATAGTCATAGGAAAAGCAGCACTATTTAAGAGAGAGTGTTGTAATTTAGGCTTACCAGAAACAAACTTGGGCAAAACACCACGTTACAAATTTAAATAAGAAACACAAGGAAACTGTGCAAGCTGGCGTTTGTCTGCTCTTAGGCCAAACTCTGGCTTTACATGCACAGAAATGGTTTCCGAAGAGCTGCCTCATCATGGGAGGCTAGGACGTTGATGTGTAGCAGCCCACTGAAAGGGAAACAGGGAGAGGAGTCAGCACTTGTGCTTCCACTTCTTAACAAAAAAGTGGCCAGGGAGGAAGGTGAGACCTGTATTCCCAGAATACTGTACAGAAGCTGCTTGTGAGGGACCTGGGGAATTAGGAGAAGGGTATGTGTATTGGAGTCTTGGTAAAGTAGGTTGCACTTGCACCTCCAAAACCTAGAAGACTATTTTCCAGGATTTAGATCTAATTGGATCCTAAACCGGGATCACCTTATGCAGTGATCCACATCCTCCATCTTCTCTCCTTTGCTCTCCTCCCCCTCCCCCCCGTCACCTCCCATAAAAAGGTTTAGTTGGTAGCCGCGTTTCAAGAGCAGTCCTAATTCTAACTCCCATCTAATGCATCTATTTGTACAAAGTCAAATTTAATGAGGAATCTGGAGTGCTGCGTTGAAAATGCCAGCAATAAAACTTTGCACACTAATCATTTCAATATCCCATTAAAATATCAAAGTAATATGTACAGAGAAATATTATAGCTGAACTGAAAAACAAATACAATTTGAATGAATTTTACAAGCTCTCAGATCTTTGCATGAATGCTAGAGCCAGCTAAAAAAAACAAGATATGGATCATGTCACAGCCCAAAAAAAGACACCCCAAGACCATTTTGAGAAATAACACACTTAGCAAGAAAACTACTCGTAATGCACAAGAGACTGATGTGCCAAAGGGCTGAAATGAAGGAAAGTTGGGGCTGAGTTCCCTGCCTTTGCTGAAGTTCACACCCTTTCTGGATACTGCTAAATCATCCCTTGGGCTCATAAATATGCTTCTGAAGAGTAAAAAATTTCCTTTGATTTGAACAGAGTGCCACATTATTTGAAAAAATAAAGGCCTCAGAGAAGGTTCTTCCCTCCCCCCCACCCGCCCCAAGACACACCCAACCAGGATCAAATTACACAAGTTCAGTATAGTCACTGGCAAAAAGCGACTAATGGGTATATGAATTAAAAACCCAAGTCTCTCACTTATAGGGTGACCCGATGTCCCGATTTTATAAGGACAATCCCGATATTTGAGCCTTTTTCTCATATAGAAGCCTATCACCCCTCACCCCCATCCCGATTTTTCACACTTGATGTCTGGTCACCCTACACAGTTAATAAACTGGCAGAGCACATAGTTCTGGAACTGGATTTATTCTAGGTAGCCTTGGTTTAACATAAGCTAAGGGAAAAAAAATGGTGAGAGCCTTTATTAAAACGCTGGCAGGACATCACTCAAAATTTAAATAAAATAATCAACCCATCAAACTACAATCATGCTGAAATATAGCTAGAAGATGTTTGCCTGTTATTTTGTCACAGGGTGTTAGTGATTCTTTCTGCATGCACTAAGACCCAGATCTTCAAAGGTATTTAGGTAGCCAACTTCAGTGCAAGTTTGGCACCTCAATAGCTTTGAAGAGCTGGACCTAAGACCCAGTGTATGGGCAAGCAACAGGACTATAATGCAGACCCTCTGCAGCTCTTACTCAGCTCATTCGCTGAGACAGTGTCACTGTCATTCCAGACTCCATATAGTATGGGGGGGAAGGGTCAGGCCACAAGATTCCAATGCCTCTCTGTTGAGCCACCTGCAATCTCTGTGAACCTCTTCTGGGCTTCCATAGATTTCCAGAGCAAAGCTTCCTCTGACCTGACATATAAGTCCCACAATTGCTCTGAAATCCTGCAGAGGGCTTTACACTGGATTTATGTACTTTGAATGAAGCTCAGATACTGAATCAATAATATATGCATATCTTATAACAACTCTCATCCAAACATACATGTTCCTACCTGTATATAAAAAATGCCACAGCTACTTGTGGAGTAAGCCTGCATAACAATTCTGTCCCCCAAAAATCTCTATATTTGTCTCTATTAGTCTTGTGCCAACAGTCATGCAAAAAGTACCCGTAGGTCTTGTGGTTTTACTTATGAATATCCAAACCTCAGCTAAAACCTGCATGCCAACCAGTGTATTTTACACTTATATGCTTACACTTGCCTATAAAAATCCCTGTACAGACCAAAGATGATGTGTTGTTCTTCAGATACACCTATAGCTCTATTCTTCTTTTGTGTTTATATTAAATGCATCCATTCTAGAATTTCTTTTACTTTTATATTCATTAAAAGTACCCGAGTGTCACTTTTTCATAGTGGATACACATGTTTATGGAGAGTGGGGGAAGAGACTTTAATTCAGGCCCTGCCACACAAGGGCTTTTACAGTGTTGGCTACCACTGTTCACATACAAATGTCAAGAACTGTTTTGCCAGAACCTTATTTGTTTTGAAGGTGAAAAGAAAGCAATACTGTCACTCTTCTCTTTATCACTGAATCCCTTCCTTCTGATAGACAACTGAAGCGTCTCATGAATTAACTATACTTCTCTTACTCGGAGAGCTTGAGAAAAGTGCCAGTTTCTGAAATTGAAGTCTTCTATTGCAGAACAGGTACAGCATAAGTGAAAGAAATGGCAATATACCTTTGCCTTGCTCAGTGTGATATTCAAGCAAAATAGACAGTCACATCTCAGTTCTATATAAGAACATGGTAAGTCCCATACTAGGTCAGAACAATGGGCCAGCTCCTATCAGTGATCACTGACTGTGGCCTATGCTTAATACTTTAAAAAGAAGGCATTAAAACCTTTATAAGTGATGATTAGCAACAAGATGCCCATTTGTAAATCTTTCTTCCAGGCCCTGGACAGCTATAATTGCTGTTTATTTGACATTAGAAATAAGGGATAAAAGGACAGTAATCTACACTGCTCTCAGTGTCACAATGCAAGTTTTATGGTTCATATACTGTTATATTGCATATATATATACAATAACATTTCTTCCCATTGTGAATTTTTTTTTTGGAGATTCCAAAACAACATCCCAGTTGGAGGATAAAAGTGCAACCTGTATATTGAGGAAAACAAGCTTCCTTCATTAGTTCCTAGTTTTCAGTGCCAAATGTAAATAGTCAATTTCTATATATTATGGGAATTTATGCTGCGCTAAATGGTCAGATAAATATATATTTTGCCTACTCCATTCCTTTTTTCCCCTTTCTCTTTGAAGCTGCTTTTTCAGAAATTTAAATATCCCTTCTAGCCAGTGGGATGCAGACATGGCTACTAGGAAAGAATCACATGGCTAAGTACTTACTTGTGTAACTAAAATAAAATTATCTTTCTTCTAATTATCTTAATTTTATAACTGTCAGCTATAGGTTACAGCCTGACTTGTTTAGTTCAGTGTTTTCTCTTTTTACCGGAAGAGACTGATAATCCTCATGAAGGTTCATTAAACCCAAGCCAGATTTTTTTTTAATTTTTTTTTTTTACAAACTGAGCTTCGTGTTCAAACAGCAGATGTAACATCCCAGGCTTTCATCCTTGGAGACAGTCTAGGAGACAGATGGAAAAGTTGTAAGAAGGCTTGTAAAATGCCTAGATGAAGGCAGAATTGCTTTGAAGATTTCAGTGCTTCGTAATGGGTAGTGTAGCAGGTATAGCAAGTTAGTGGCATACAATCATTTACTTCAGCGAAAAATGACTATGCCAAAGAAACCTCAGTAGTGACCCATGAATCTCAAGATGATGAAGCATTTGGTTTAGATAAAACTCAACACTTCAGATTCCCCCCCCCCCAATTTACCCAAATGCATAGAATTCTTCTGCCTCTGCCCACATCCCATTTTCTCTCTTCCTTGCTTCCCATTGCTCAGTCTAATCCTTTTCAGTTCACACAACTACAGTTACAAATTCTGCTAGCTTCCATAAATCTTACCTTACACTGCACCCGCCTTGCTAGCTAATGTGCCCACTTACCCTACCCTGCAGTCATGTTTCAGCCACTCCCTTTCTGTGACTGCCAAAATCCTACTGCACTTGTGGCAGGACCTTAGCAAGCCTGGTAGTTTATGCTAGGCTGAATATTTCGTCAAGAATACTTGCTTCCCTGGCCCAGAAGTACTGTCTACACAGGCACATGTGGAATATAAAATAATGATTTTTTTCCCTCAAAAAATTATGCATGAAATCATAAAGCTACTTAACTGTACTTCTATGGGCCAGTTCAGTAATTCAGCAAATTTCCTGGTATCTGTGACATCATAGAATAATGAATTCTGGGCATCACAGCACAGCTGGAGCGAGCTAGTGTGACATTAAGGAACTTAAATAAAAAAAATGGTAAATTTAGAATACCCTCTACTTATTGGAATTGAATTAGGCCAAGCCCCTCACAGGTATTTAGGCACAAAACTACCATTGATTTCAAAGGGAGTAAGGTTCCTAAATACCTTTTGAGGATTGGGTTCAATTAGAATCTTTCAATTAGTCTTTGTTGATGTCCATTGGAGGCCCAGTTGAGCCAGGAGGCTAATAGATGGGTTGAGCCAAAAACTAATTGCCAGGTGGAAAAGTTAACTGGTAGGAATAAAAATTTCCAGTTGGGGAATTTGGCAAATGTCAACTTCTAAGGTTTTGTCTACACTAGCACTTTTATCAGTAAAACTTTTGTAGGTTAGGTGTGTGAAAAAACACACCCTGACCATGAAAAATGTTGATGTGGACAGTGTTGTGATGGGGGGGGGGGCGAGGGGGGATGGGACACTCTCCTGCCAACATAGCTACCACCACTCATTGGGGTGGTTTAAGTATGCTGGCAGGAGAGCTCTTTTCTATCGGCATAGAGCAGCTACACAGGAGACCTTACAGTGGCACAGCCACTGATACAGCTGTGTGACTGTAAGATGTCATGTAGACAAAGTAAGCGTGTGTGTGTGTCTGCAGGGGACAGAAGCTTTGATGGTCAGTCTTGGTTATTTTCACCTTGTTTTATAGTGGTGATCCTCAAAGTTCAGTGGGTCAGTTGAGTCCCTCAACAATTTTATGTTTCTTTAAATCATTTCAGAATCTGTTGATGTTTTCCTCCCCCCTTCATCATTTCCCAACCTTCGTCTGAGCGAACCAGATCCTTCTCTCTGGCCCAGTCCTTTGCTTCCCCTGTTCCCAATGTCATGTGACACACAACTTTTTCTTTTTGATTTTCATAAAGTTTTCTGCCTTTAGCAATATTGCACTATTTCACCAGGAGCTCCCATGAGTCTTGCCCCCTGCTGCAATCTGTCTATTCCAGGGCTGGCCATGCTCACAAAATTGGGGTTGGGGTGTGGGCTCTGGGGTGGGGCTGGGGATGAGGAGTTTGGGATGTAGGAGGGTACCCTGGGGTGGGGCTGGGGCTGGGAATGAGGAAATTAGGATGTAGGTGAGTGCCCTGGGCTTGGACTAAGGGTTTTAGAGGATGGGAGGAGGATCAGGGCTGGGGCAGAGTTGTGGGAAGGGGTGCAGGTTCTGGCTGTTGTGGGCTTGGAATGAGTGCTTTCAGGTGCAGAAAAGTGCTCTGGGCTGGGATTGAGGGGTTTGGAGCGCAGGAAGGGGATCAGGGATAATACAGCGGTTTGGGAAGGGGTGCAGATTCTGGCTGGGGGTGCAGGCTCTGGGGTGGGGTTTGGGATTACCACATCTGCATGCAGTATTCAAGATGTGGGTGTACCATATATTTATATATAGCAGCAATATATTTTCTTTCTTATTAGCTAGCCTTTCCTTAATGATGCCCAGCGTTCTGCAAGCTGTTTTGACTGCCGTTGCAGTTGAGTGGATGTTTTCAGAGAACTATCCACAATGACTCCAAGATCTCTCTCTTGAATGACAGCAGGTTTAAAACAAACAAAAGGAAGTACTTCTTCACATGACGCACAGTCAACCTGTGGAACTCTTTGCCAAAAGATGTTGTGAAGACCAAGACTATCACAGAGTTCTAAAAAGAACTAGATAAATTCATAGAGGATAGATCCATCAGTGGCTATTAGCCAGGATAGTCAGGGATCGTATCCCTAGTCTCTGTTTGCCAGAAGCTGGGAATGAGTGACAGGGAATAGATAACTTGATGATTATTGATTCTGTTCATTCCCTCTGGGGCACCTGGCATTGGCCACTGTCGGAAGATAGGATACTGGGCTACATGGACCTTAAGTCTGACTCAGTATGGCCGTTCTTATGTTGAGTGGTAACAGCTAATTTAGACACCATGATTTTATATGTATAGTTGGGATTAGGTTTTCCAGTGTGCATTACTTTGCATTTAGCAACAGTGAATTTCATATGTCATGTTGGTGCCCAGTTTTGTGTGATCCCTGTGCTTCCGTCCATATTTGGTGCCATCTTTCAATGTTTGTTGTACTGCGTGCTCTGTCTTCCCTTTTGGTCTGCAGGAATGGAGCCTGAACGGCTGAGGAATATGCTGATGGTGGAGAAGTGGGTGGCTACTGCAGCCTGGAAGCTGGCAACTCCAGAAAGCTACCAATTGGTCGCTAATCAGTTTGGAGTGGGAAAGTCGACCGTTGGAATTGTGTTGATGCAATTTTGCAGGGCCGTTAATCGCATCTTGATCAGAAGAATCGTGAATCTGGATAGCGTGCATGACATTGGGGCTGGCTTTGCACAAATGGGTTTCCCTAACTGCAGAGGGGTGGTAGATGGCATGCATATTCCAATTCTGGCACTAGCTCACCTAGCTTCCGAGTATGTTAATTTGAAGGGGAATTTTGCTATAGTTCTCCAGGCACTTGTGGGCATTTCATTGACATTAACGCAGGCTCAGGGGAGGTAAGTTATATTCCCTTGTGGTGCCAAGGCACCAACAATATTCAGAGCCCAGGGGTCTAGCTCCACCAATATTTGTACCCTGCATCCCTCTTGCACTGTAATCCAGCCTAGAGCCTGCACCCCAGACCTCCCCTCAACCAAAACTCCCTCCCAGAGCCTTGGGCAGGTGCAGGTCAAAGTTGGGGGGGGATGGAGTTTAGGCAGGGGCGGGTTCTGAACACCACCAAAATTGCTACAAACCTGCTACCTCTGCACAGGCTAGCCTGGAAAGGTGCATGCCACACGCATCTATTGGAACACTGGCCTGTTCAGGAAGCTGCAAGCCGAGACTTTTTCCCCCAGATCAGAAGATCACCATAGAGCAGGGAGTGGGCAAAGTCCGGCCCGCAGGTCCTTCCTGACCGGCCCTTGAGCGCCCGGCTGGGGAGGCTGCTCTGGCCCTTCCCCCCTCTTTCCCTGCTCTCCCAGAGCCTCAGTGTGCCACGCTGCCACTGCTCTAGCCCGTCGCCCGCTGCTCCGGGGCAGCACTGTAGCGGTATGGCTGGCTCTGGAGGGTCCTTAGCTCCCAATGCTCTGAGCAGTGTGGTAAGGGGACAGGGCTGCAAGCTCCGCCAGGCCTGAGTGGTGTGGTAAGGGAGGGATTGGGGCCAGGCTGAGGCCCTAGATAAGGCGCAGGGAGTCCTGGGGGTGTGGATAGGGGTTGGGGCAGTTGGGGAAGAGAGGCTTGGGTAGGTGGTGGAGGTCAGGGGGGCAGTTAGGGTTGAGGACCTCAGGAGGGGGAGGTCAGGGTATAAGGAGTAGGGGGGGGTGTTAAATGGGGGTGTGTGGTCCCAGGGGTGGTTGGGGAGGGTATCAGGAGGGAGCGATCATGGGACAGGGAGCAGGGGAGGTTGGATGGATTGAGAGTTCTGAGGGGGTTGGGAAGTACAAGGGGTTTGGATAGGGGGTGGGGGCCAGGCTTCCCGACCCACCTGGTCCTCCATACAATTTTTAAACTCGATTTGGCCCTTAAGCCAGAAAGTTTGCCCATTCTTGCCATAGGGGAAAGTCGAAAATCCCGTTGTGATCCTTGGAGCCCCCTGCATACCGTTTAATGCCATGGCTCATGAAACCCTACACAGGGAACCTTGACAGCATCAAGGAGTGGTTCAACAATGGGCTGAGCCAGTGCAGAATGACTGTGGAATGTGCACCTTCTGTATGGGAAGCTGGACCTGGCTGATGACAGCATCCCAGCGGTTATATCTGCATGCTGTACCCTCCATAACATTTGTGAAGGGAAAGGGGAAAGATTCACTCAGGCATGTAACTCGGAGGTTCAACACCTGGAGGCTGAAGTTGAACAGCCAGAGAGCAAGGCTGTTAAAGGGGCCCAGCACAGGGCTGCAAGGATTACGGATGCCTTGAGGAAGAAATCTGAGGCTGAAAGCCTCGAGTCATGTTTGGTGCCCTGCATGGGATTGAAGTGCAGTGATTCCAATTTTAGCAGGAATCTGTATTTGCTCCCCGAGATTTGCAGTGGCTGTTGTTTTCCTGGGCTACGGTCGCTTTCGTTTTACACAACGATAAAGAACGTTTTCAAAGCCAAAAAATCCATTTATTTAAAATAAAATTAATGAATTAAAAAAACCCACAACTGCTTGGGCAGGTCCGTCCTAACCATATGCAAAGCACGCAGCTGCGAAGGGCACCAGGAAATTTGGGGCACCTGTGCAGCTCCGTGTTGTTCAGCCCCAGCTCCAGCTCTTCCCCAGAGTCCCTACCTCACTCCTTCCCACCCTTACGCTTCTGAGCTGTGCAGCAGGGCCGGGCCTGCAATCACCGGTGACAGGAAGTGCAGCAATCTGGCCCCAGCCATGCCACCGGTGAGTGCTTGGGGGGGGGGGGGGGAAGGTTCTCCCCTGCCCCCCAAGTCATCCCTGCCCCCCTACGGAGGCCTGGGGCCAGCCCCCATACTTCTTCCCATGGAGGCCTGACCCAACCCCATGGAGGCCTACTCTCCCTGCCTTCCCGCAGGTTGGGGGCTGTGTAGGGCCCCAGAATACCTAGGAACGGCCCTGTGCTTGGGAAACAGAAAGGGTAAGGGGGGTAGGGTGGGGTTTGCGTATGTCTTGTTATAATCAGACTTCATGGCTGGAGTGCTGCACTTCAGGGTGGCTATAATGCATGGTGATAGGGGTTGAGTACAGTGGGTAAGGGTCAAAATTTTCAAGGCTGGGTGATGAAGCTACAGGTGTTGGAGGCAGCTGGTGGCAATAAGAACCAGGATGTTGGGAAAATTGGGTTGGAGGTGACATGGGGGCCCAAGGGAAAGAATTTGGGGTCAATGACTGCAGGGGGTTGGGGTGGGCACTGTAGTGCTCTGCCTGCATAGCTACGAGTGCCTGGCTTGATTCTGCTTGGCACTCCATAATGCTTATCAGCCAATCCATGTTTCGCTGCTGGAGCTCTGCGCTCTTGTGCTGGTGCGCCTCATTCTGCTGGCAGATCCTCTTTTTACTCTACCTCCACTTCTGCACTTTTAGATTCTCGTTAAGGGACTGCTGTATTACTTAATGCAACATGTCTTTTTTGCTTCTATGTGGCCTCTGCCTAAGTCTTTGGAGTCTTTCGGCCAGTGATAACATGGATGGCTGAGATTGCAACGTTGCATCTGTAGAGGCAAAATGCAACAAACACTTAGCAGAGGCACCACTGGTCACAGCAGACAGAACAATGATTCCTCCACACTTAAGGCGGGCAAGCACAGTCTACATAATTTGCCTGTCCCAAAGTGGGCACAAGTAACCACAGGAGCTCCAAAATGTTGAATAAGCACAGGGTGAAGGGGGACCCATATGCAGCTTGCCTGTATGCAGCAATGGTTCCCCCGGCCCACGGCACAGTGGTGTGGACGTATTAGCCTGACTGAGACAAGGACCATGGTCGAGCTCCCAAAAAACCTGCCCAAGCTCATTGCCCGAGTTCTGGATGAGACCTTTGAGGAGATCACTGAGCCCAGTTACCGCGATGTGCGAGAACAAATCAACACCCTATTCTGCATTTAGGCATGCATGCAGGCCCAAGCCCTTCCTCACCCCCAAGATTCCACGCTGAACAACTTCCTTCCAAAGATAAATGTCTATTTTTGTCATGCAGAGCTGTCACCTGGGGTTATCTGTACTATGTGCAAATACCTAAGGACCATTTTCTCACAATTGTGACTTTTACCTGACAATAGCATAGTCATTACTTAATGTGTGAATTATTAGTAGTTGAGACACTTGCCTTGGCCTTTTGTTAAGCACCATGACTCATTGCATGCTTTTACTTTCAGTATAAGAATATCAGCCCAAGAAACAAACATCACATCATTGTTTTTTTTAACTGTGTATGACATGATTGGTTCTCCATACAGCTTTAGAAATGAGTCAGATAATTATAGGATTAATATATATGGAATAATGAAACATTCAGACTACAATGGCTTTTGTGGGACTTCTTATTTGAACAACAACTCCTTACATAAGTAATGCTTGGCTCTTAAAATCTTGCCCTTACATGGTTTCAAGCAGAGGGCTTGAACTGAATTTCATCCAACCTAGACCAAGTATAGTTTTATTGTGTTTTTTCCCTTAATATAAGGGAATAAACATTTTCTTGTAATTGTATCCAATGCCACCTTTAGCTTTGTGAAAGGGCTAAGGCCTTTTCAGGCCCACACTTTTCAAGATATGTTGGACACTTAAGAAGTGCAGTTTACAGACAAGTGATCTAGTTGTATGCAGAGGCTGGTTGAAATCAGTGTGCCTACCAGACTTTACCCACATAGAGGTCTGGCTTTATTTTCAGTTTCACACACAAAGGGGCTTCTTTGTGCTATCCAGCTATAATATCCACGGCTTCCCTACCCCTTAGAAAAGCTACAGATCAGAATGATACGATATCATTTTTGCTTCCACTGCAAGGATTCGTGGAATGGGATTCAGGCACTATAACCTAGACACTATAACCTAGAATGGAAGAAAACCATATCTGTTAAAGGCAATTTTATACCCACATTTAGGTTATCTGATGGAGTGTCCACCCCCACAAGAACCGATGAGGTTAAGAATACCAGGGGGAGGAAGGGATAGCAACTGCCCAGGCTGTACCTGAAGAAGGAGCCTGGGATCATTTAGATGAGGCTCAGCTGAATGGTAACAGTACAAAGCCCAGAAGCTGAGAGCAGTGAGGGGCTGCACTGCAGGGAAGTGGTCTGCAGTCATTCCCTTGGAGAAGGGAAGTTATCTGGCGCTATAGAGGGAAGTAGCCTACAGTCGCTCCTTGGGAGGAAGGAGTTGGGCTGTCAAATCAGAGTTGGGGGAGAGCTGGAACGGTAGGAAAGGCTCAGGGGAAAAGCAGCAACGTATGGGATAAGGCAGACCTTGGCTGCTGACGAGAAGGCCCCAGAGCTGGAACCCAGAGTACAGAGTGGGTCCACTGTTGCCAGCCACTGGCGAAGTAGCACATGGACTATTCCTCATTTCAGGCAAATGATGAAACCATTCTGGAGGCCAGCTGCCAAATGATGTAGGGCTGAATGTTCTGTACTTGGCACATGAGCTGCTCTGCAATACCACAAGATGTCCAGAAAAGTCAGACTGGCATGTTTTTCTCTTTTTAAGAAATGGTGCCTGGTCTTACAGAGATAGAGAAGCTGCTTCAGTTACAGTTACAATGGCTACGGCACGGTTATGTTGCTTTCTATTCCTAGTGCAGTGTGAGAGTCCACTGGGAAGTGCTCTGCCATTCCAGCAAAATCCAATTACAGCAAAATGAAGACTAAAATAAACCTCTACATGTGCTAGAAGCACCACTGTCCACTCTCCATTCTTAATCATCCCCTCCAATGACTGTATCTAGATAATTTTGCCAAGACGTGCTATACGGCAGTGGTCAGTGGGACTTGAAAGACAACTACTGCTACTCAATAAACAAATTTGGTTTTGACTTAAATATCTTTTCCCTCTCTTATGACACATGACCAGGGCTGGTGCAAGCATATTTTGCACCCTAAGCAACACTTCCACCCCCCCGAGGGGCAAATCCCAATGAACCTTTATAGATCCCAGGGACCAGTCAGCTGTGCCAAGGGGCTGCTCCTCAGACCAGGTTCCTCTCTCTGCCCACACTCTAAGCTCCCATGGAGGGTGCACAGCCTCTCTGCAACCCCCGTAAGCAAGCCCGCTCCACCCGGGAGGCCCGCCCGCCTCGAGCCATGAGTCCACTTACTGGCTTTGCCGGGCTTGCGCTGCTGCATCAGCTTCTGCACCATGCCACCATTCTCAGCTCCTGGTCCTTGCCCATAGCAAGCAGCCAGGTGCGGTGGGAGCGGGATGCCCTCAGAGGCCGAGAATACCCTGGCAAGGCACGGGACCCCCAAGCCTGCTCTGGGAGGGGCGGGGGCGGCTCACACACCTGGGAGCCGCAGAGCCCCAGTGTTGGGAGGAGGGGTAGGAGAGATGGCACCCATGATACATCTGCTGCAGGAGTCCCCTCAGGGTGTGTGTGTGGGGGGGGGGGAGGCCACAGCCCTGGCAGGAGCGGGTAGGGTTACCATATTTGAACTTTGAAAAACGAGGACACTCCATGGGGCAGGGAGGTAGCCCCGTCCCCATCCACTCCCTCCCACTTCCCGCCCTTCTGACTGCCCCCCCCACAACGCCCCCCATCTAAGCCTCCCTTCTCCTTGTCCCAAACTACCCCCCCCACCCTAACTGCTACCTTAGGACCCCATCCCGTACCTGCCCACTGACTGCCCCAACCCCTATCCACACACCCCTGCCCCCGACAGATCGCCGGCACTCCCACACCTATCCAGCCATGCCCTGTCCCCTGACTGCCCCCCCCCAGCCCATCTAACTCCGGCTCCCTGTCCCTTGATGGTCCCACCCCCTTCGCCACACCCCTGCCCCCTGACAGCTCCCTCCATCCCAAACTCCTGACCCATCCAATCCCCCTGCTCCCTGACCCCTCTCCACACCCATGGAGTGTCAGGTTTGTAGTTATTTTGGTAACGCCCAGAACCCGCCCCCCTGCCCAAACTCTGCCCCCCCCAAGGCTCTGGGAGGGATTGGGGGGGGCGTATGTGGGGGGGATAGAGTAATGGGAATGGGTGCAGGGGATGAAGGTGTGGGAGGGGGCTCAGGACTATGGCAGGGGGTGTGGGGTGAGGACTGTGGGATGAGGCTGGGGAATGACAGGATTCAGGGTTGGGACAGAGCATGGGGGGATGAGGGGTTTGGGGTGGTAGTGAGTGTGCTGCCTGGGACTGGGGCCAGAGAGGAGGCCTTTCCCTGCTGGCAGCGGAGAGCTCTGGGGTAGAGGGTTCCCCCCACACACACACTCCAGCCCCCCCCTCCCGGCAGCACACTCACCCACACCACTGTCACTGCATGGGCCCCTCTCAGGTCCAAGAATCTCCCCTCACCTCCCCTGCACTGGGTGCCGGGGGGGGGGGGGGGCGAGGGAAGGGCCTGTGTGCATCCCCTCCCCCGAGGCTGCCCCTGACTGTAGCCTCACTGGGGGGTGGGGGAATGGAGCTGCCCCTTGTCCAGCGAGGGACAGGAGCAGTGACTGCTGGTGAGGGGGGCCCTGTGCTATCGTGGAGGGTCCTTCTAGAAGAGGTCTGAGGGGGGGGGCAGGGCAGGGTCAGTCTGCCGTGGTGGATGGGGGCAGGGGGCACTGCTGCGGTGGTGAATTTAGGGAGGCAGCATCGATCTGTGGGGACAGGCAGGGACTTGCTGCTCCAGGACTCAGGCAAGTGCTCCAGGGCAGCAAGGTGGGGCTGGGGGATACTTGGGCGGTGGTGGGATTGAGGGGGTGGGGGGTGGGAGACCCGGCCCCAAACATTGGTGGAGCCAAACCCCCCCCCCAAAAAACGTGCCACACTGTCTCCTGGGGCTTGCCACCACTGCAAGCCCCATGCTCTGGGTGCCTCTGGAAGGAGGCTCCTCCCTGCCGAGCCAGGCAGCTGTCGGCTGCCTGGGAAACCATGGTGCAGTAGGGGGCCGCTTGGCGCCCCTGGCAGGGGGCGGGGAGACCGGGACCAGCCACCTGGGCAGAGCACCGCTTTGTGGCATCTCCCAAATCTTGGCACCCTAGGCAACTGCCTAGTTCGCCTAGTGGATGCACCAGCCCTACACATGACCTAACTTGTATGGCCATAAGCCCCATATTGTTGGCCACACTCAGTCTGATGCTGGAGCAAATAAGAGAAGACTTCCGTGGTCTCCAGTGAGACACATTCCCCTTACACAGTGACAGTTATTGCAGAAACCAGGAATCCCAGCCCTCATGGTCCACCCCCAGTCCACCCTGTAGCCTTTTAACCTCACCCTTATCTACAGCTGCAGTAACAGCGTAAACAACTAATTTGTTGCTAGTTTATTTGGAACATTTAAAAATGTTTATACTGTGCATCCAGCAGGGAAGAAGCAGGCCCGGCGACAAGGGGGGACTACGGGTACAGCTGTACCGGGCCCGGGACTTAAGGGCCCCCCGGCCTCCATGTCTCCAGAGCGTCTCCCTGAGGGCTGGGGGTGTGTCGCTCCATCTTCCCCTCCCAGCGAGTCGTGTCCGGAGCAGCGGGACCCAGCGGGCGCCCCAGGTAGGCCTGGGCGGGGCAGGGCATGGGCGGCGGGAGACCGGCCGGGGGGAGGAGGCGGTGTGCAGATAGGTTTGAAGGGGTCAAGGGGGTGTGGGGGGGAGGTTGGGGGGCAGGCAAGGGGGCGGTGGCGGGGGAGGCCAGGCGGGGCGGGCGGGGAGGGGGGTAGGAGACTAGGCTGGATGGGGTGGGCGAGGCGTGGGTGCGGGAGGGAAGGAGGCTTGGTGGGGGGGGAGGCTGAGCTGGGCGGGTCAGGCATGGGGGGCAGGAGGCTGCGTTGGGAGTGGGAGGGGGGAGGAGGTTAGGTTTGGTGGGATGGGCCAGGCCAGGCAGGGGTGGGGGAGGGAAGGCGGTTAGATGGGGGGAGGCTGGGCGGGGGTAAAGGAAGATCACCCCCAACAGCGGGGTGGGCCAGGCAGGGATGGGTGGGGAGGGGAGGAGGTTAGGCTGGGGGAGGAGATTAGGTTGGGTGGGCCGGGTCAGGCAGGGGGGGAAGGAGAATAGGCTGGGGGGGGGGGGAGGTGGGCCAGGCAGGGGTGGTGTATGTGTCCTACCTGAGGCTTGCAAAGCCCAGGAGACACGTGTTGCGGGCCCGAGCCTGGCACACAGGGGAGACAAACCAGCTGACTCAGTGAGGGGGAGGGAAGCTGGTGTGGGAGAAGGCCTGGTCCCCCACATCTGATCCCCAGCGCCTCTTCCCTAAGCACTTTCACCTGTGTCCACGGGCTTTTACACTAGTAGCAACATAAATTTGTCTAAAGCGTGCTCAGCCCGCTGCGGCTTTAGAGTTTCCCCAGGGCAGGCGGCAGGACCCCGGCTGGCAAGGGGCCAGCGGGGGAAACCCCAAAGCAGTGCAGGGCGAAGCACTCCGCCTGCCACTGCTTTGGGGTTTCCCCCGCTGCCCCCTTGCCAGCTGGGGTCTCAGCTCCCATTGCCAGCCTGGGCTTCCTTGGGGGGGGGGGGGGAGACGGGGGGGAAGGGAGCGGCCCACGAATGACATTGAGGTGCTGTCGACTTTACCAGAGGGCCCACAAACGATCAGAGTAACGGGCCCCAAAATTTCTGTCGCCGGGCCTGGGAAGAAGCAGTAAATTAAAATAAAATCAAACTAAATAACTGATATCTGGGACAGGATATGATCCACTGCTGATTGCTGAGAAGAGAGCCTGAGACTTCAAATCATAGTAGGATGGACACTGTCCTTCAACAGAGAGCTAGATGCTTTAGCTAGGCACTTGGCACCACTTTAGTGTTGCATATACGGAGTCTCAACCAATTCAGTTTCATTCAGACCCCCAAATTAAGTAAGGAAGGCAACGAGAGACCACAGAAACTGGCCTTGATGAATAAGAGATACAGAGCTGAATCTTACCCACAAATATCAACATCTTACCCACAAATATCAACGTGCTCAAAATAGCCATGAAACAGCACCAAGTGAAAGGTAAATAGCAGGCAAACATACAGTCTGTGTGAGATTTTTTATGTAAAATGCACATTTTTTTGTCATTTCACTAAAGATCAGAATTTTTGTCACAAAAATAGTTTCAGGTGCCTGTTTTCAGACCTGGCCAATCTCATTTAAACTCAACAGGGTCAATTCTTAGTTGCAGAATAGCTGCAAGCCAATTAGAAGTTAAATTGTTGAGCAGGATGCATCTGATTAAAGTATCTACATGTTAACTGTTTTTATTTTTAGTATTTGAACCAAACTGCAGTTCCACAAAGGGTATAATCATGTTTATGTAGGAGCAACATGTGTGTCAGTGAAAAAAAGGAACAGGCAAGATTGCTTTTAATAAACATACATGGATTGGCTGGAACACTGAGTGTTTTGGTTCAGCTCTAGAATTCTGGTTTTCTCTGGTTTGTGAAAATGATGTAAGTTATCATAAGCATGCTTCCTTCCCATCTTCATCAGTTAAGGGCATGATTTAACAAGTTGCTTTTGGACTTCCCCCTTTCTCTGACACTTTCTAGAAGCACAAAACATTTGCATCATTATTTATTTCCATTGTGTTGGTAACTAGAGAGCCCAGCCCCATTGCATTAAGCAACATACAAATGTATAACAAATAGGTGGTTCCTACCCTGAAGAGCTTACCATTTAAGGGTAAGAAACATAATAGGTGGCTGCAGGAAACAGATGGGGCAGAGAGAGCACAGAACAACAGCTGAGAAGATACTGATCAGCATACTAAACAGCACATCAGTTGCCTAACCATTGTCAAGGCGTTTTTGTTTGTTTTGTAATGGGTTCATGTTAGAGGCGTGTTTTAAGGAAAAATATCAAGGAAGACAATGAGGTGGATTTTAAAGGGGAGTTCCTTCCATGTATAAAGTGCTGTATGGGAGAAGGCACCAAGGTGCATCTTTGAACATTTGAAAAATAGGCAGTTAAGTGGTATCATTAGAGGAGTAGAAGTGGAGATCATCTCAGGTGGTAGGCCATGATGGCTCTTCAAAGTGAATATGGAATGTTTGTGTTTGACATGGTGGAAAAAGGGGAGCCAGTGAAGGAATGCAAAGAGAAAAATGATATTTGCAGCAGCATTTTAAATAGAAGAAATGGGATAAGTCAAGGTCAGAGAGAGGGTTATAGTAGTCAAGAAACATGTTGATGAAAGGATTAACTCTGTCGACAAAGAGGAAAAGCCAGCTCTTAAGACATGATGTGAAAAAAGAAGCAGCAAGATTTAGATATAGTCTGAATAAATTAATGAGTCAAGAGTGGAGTAATTAAAAAACAATATACAAGTTACAAGTTGAGTGACAGGAAGGCTGGTGATGTTCACAATGGTGGGGAGATTAAGAACTCTGTTTTGGCCACATCAATCTTCAACTGATAGCTGGACATCCACAAGACGACGTCAGCCAGGCTGAGATTTTAGTTTGGGCAGAAGGAAACAAGCCAAGAGCAGAGAGATAGATCTGAGAATCATCAGTATGCGGGTGATAGTTGAAGTTGTTTTTGTGAATGAGATCAGTCAGAAACAGGTTATATAGGGAGAAGAACAAGGGGATATGGACTAGGGTGACCAGAGAGCAAATTTAAAAAGTCGGGAAAGGGGGTGGAGGATAATAGGAGCCTATATAAGAAAAAGACCCCAAAATCGGAACTGTCCCCATGAAATCAGGACGTCTAGGACAAAGCCATGAAGGACCCACACAGAAATATGGTGTAGGGATAAGAAAATGGTGACAGTGTGAGAGAAAGATAACCAGGAAAGGAGAGTCACGAAAGCTGAGGGAGGACACTATTTTGAGACCAAGAGCATGGCTGACCACGTTGAAGGCAGCGACAGGTCAAGGAAGATGGAGTGCCAATTCTGAGCTTTGGGACTGTCATTAGCAACTTTGCTGAGAACAACTATCTGGAATTCTTCTCCTTCAATTTTTTTACCAGACCCTCTCCAATCCAATGTCTGCCCTCTGAATGCCACTGAAATATTCATTTCTCTCCCCTACTCTTTGACATGCTAGTGCAATCACACCATCGATTATTAGGCTTGTTGTCCACACACCAAGAAAAATTTTCCACTTCAGAAAGAGATCATGCTGCCGCAAGCTCATTGTGATATGGTTCATCAACAATTTCAGCTTTGTGTTGTAATAATAATAAAAAAACACCAAAGATTAATTGCCTGATGAGTTTGTATGATTTTTAGTACATTCCTCCTTGAGATAAAAAGCAGACCTAATGACGAAGGAGCTAGCTTAAGAGCTTTAAGAAGCTTTTTAGACAGAGGTTATAGCCATAGCTACAGATCTACTCAAATACCACATCAGTCCTCTTCATTCAAGGAATGATAAAGATTCGGGCTTGTCTTCACTCCCGCGGTGCGGGATCGATCTTCAGGCGATCGATTTATCGCATCTGGTTAAGACGCGATAAATCGATCGCCTGCGGCTCCCCCATCGACTCCGGAACTCCAGCTTGCCGGGAGGCGCAAGCTGGAGTCGACGGGGGAACACGCCGCCGCCTGCCGCCGCTGTGGGGACGGCAGGTAAGTCGGCGGCAGATACGCAAACTTCAGCTACGTGATTCACGTAGCTAAAGTTGCGTATCTGCCATCGATCCCCAGGATAATGTTTGTACATTAAATGTTTGTACATTCGAAGATGGAGAAGGATAATGTTTATACATTAAAAATCTTCAAGATGGAATGAGACAAGTCACTTCTTGATAAGGTTTGTTATGGTCACATTCTGAGTCAACATCTGTTTCCTTAGAAAACCATAAGCCTCTGAAAATAAGCAAAATTCAACACAATATTTCACACATTTGGCAAAATCAGACCTGCTTCTTTCTGTTCATCTCAGATGCTTTTAAATGTGCCTAAATGTAGTGGAGTCCTGTTAGTCCCCATGTAAAGCATTTTTTTGAGACTCAAGGCCACTGCCAGCCTAAAACCCGGACCCAAACTTATGCTCAAATGCAGGTATAGCCCACACAGTAAGTCACACAGCTCAACTAACAGAAGTATGACTATATGAACTAACTGAGGAAAGATAAACTGATAAAGGATAAATATTAACTTTTATAAAAATAATAGGGCTGAGACTCCTTTCTGGTTCACTAGTTGTGCACCACTGAAGTAGCAGGTGTGCACTTAGTGTAGCACAAACTATACTGTCACAACTCTACTGTATTCCCTAATTTCGTATAACTCTTAATACTTAAGAAAACAACAATTGCTTATCTTTAATAAAAAGTTAGTAACTAAAGGAAAACAGACCACAAAGTCTGTGAAACAGAAGCTCAAAGGTCAGACAAGCTGCTGCCTAGAACTGCCTTCCATATCAGTTTCTCAATTACCCTCAAGCATAATTAAAAGCTTTAATTAGGGACACAAATCAGACACAGATAAAGAACAAGTACAAGAAACAGTACAAGGTAAAAGGAACCATAAACATCAGTTTGGATTACCAGAGATGTAGCTATTTTGTTTAAAGAAGAAACGTGACTTACTGCATAACATAAAGACAACAACATTTATACTTTTACACCTGTGCTTTTCATTACGAATGAAATAATTAGATGTTAAGCCACCTGTATGGATTTTTCCCAACTCTAATGACATGAAGGTTCAATTATACAGAGTCCTGAATCCAACAAATTAGAAGAGAGTAAAAACGGCTTATGCAGGTGGTTTAGAGTAAATGTTTTTATAGTTAACAGCTTTTCTGTATAGCCTTACTTCCATTAAGCTTTTCACCTGCTCTCTGAGTGTAGTGCTTTCATGTTTTTGAAATACTTGCATGCTGCATTCTCTGTAG
This sequence comes from Sternotherus odoratus, assembly GCA_032164245.1. Classification (NCBI taxonomy): domain Eukaryota; kingdom Metazoa; phylum Chordata; order Testudines; family Kinosternidae; genus Sternotherus; species Sternotherus odoratus. The sequence continues at coordinate 76,670,575 of JAVMKO010000005.1, forward strand.
GATCAACAAACAAAATTTAAAAAAACTTTTCTCAATGTTGTTTTCTGAAATCTCTGTGGGTGGGTCTGTGTCAGAAGCAAAAGTATAAAACACAAATTACTGTTTCTTGCACTACAGAAGTATACTGGAAACTTTATTCATTAATCGTGTTTTTTTTAATTGCATGCCATACTGCTTGTGATAGTAATAGACATTACTATTGATGCTAGTGCTCCTGATACACTGTCCTCTAGCAAAATAAATTCATCTGTTAAAGGAGTCACTGGTGTCTAGCGGCTAGACTTGTAGATTGGGAGACTGAACATGAGGAGACCAGGACTAATTAATCACATCATATTAAATGCAGGCCCAATTCAGGATAGCACCTTCTTAAACTCACATTTAAAGTTAAGTGCCAGTGAAATCAATGGAAATTAAGAACATATTTGCATGTTTTCTTGAGCAATGATGCATCTCTATATTGGGCCTAGGATAAATCAGAAATAATGTTCAGAAGTATAAAAATGGGAGGTGAATCTAAAGAATATGATGTTTGCCATAAGGATGAACCACTCAATAATCAGACATAGGGAAAACTGAAGTACATACAGTCCTCTTCATTTCACCACATGCTAGGAAGAACATGACTTTCTGTAAATAATGATATCATCTTAAATGTAAGAACATGTTACTGAACAATGAATGTCGCATTTATGAAGGGATTTTATTACTGACCTATTTGAAACATTTGTTTACGTAAGTGGAGATTTGTCTGGAAAGTAAAAAATAACATTTCAAAAATAAATTCCATCAGGAAACAAAAGGGTAAAAAAGAAAAAGCACCAGAAAGATGCTTAGGAGAATGTTATTAAAATTATAACTTTTCATTTTATAACTTCCACCATTCGAGAAGTATATCTGTCATGAATAGTGGAAGCAGTCAGTGTCATTGTTAAACCACAAGACTGGGAATCAGGAATCCTAGGGTTTGAGTGTTGTCTGTAAATGAGGCAGTAGCAGTGAAATTCACTTCTGTGCTAAGAATTGAGATTTGAAGTAAGACTTAAATGGCTCTTGGAGCTTCTGATGGCCCTCTGGAAAAGGGTGAATTTCACTGTGTGACGTCATGATAATTGTGTTTAATAATGTTTGTTTAAATAAGTAATTAATGAATATTTGGAAAGTGCTTTTCTTTTATATAGCATAGTTTTTCAGATCTCAAAGTTATTATAGAGTTCTTTGATGTTTCTTCATTATTTTGTCAGAGTACTCTTTGAAAGATAATAGATAAACAAAAGTAAACTAGGGTGGAAAACACACACATAATATCCCACTTCCCTTTCCCCTAAAGCACTATGTTTTTAGCACACCCTCCACTGGAAAAGAAACACTAGGTATTAATACCCTGAGATACAGAGAAAACAAAAACCCTGACTGAAAAAAATGGCCCAAATTCATCACTGGCATAATTTGTAGAAGTCAGCAATGAACCTTCTTTGGAATTAGGCATCTAAGGAGGGTTTTTTGTTTTTTGTAAGAATCCAGGGTGGTGGAAAGGGAGGCGGAGGAGGAGGAGGAACTCCCTCATAACTTCTTCTCAGGGATCTACCACATCCCACATAAAGAGTCACTGGATGCACAGTGAGAGAGGGGAAAACGCATTAGCATCAGAATTAACAGAGAGTCCTGTGGCACCTTAAAAACTAAAGTATTGAAGCATAAGCTTTCGTGGGCTAATACCCACTTCGTCGGATGCACTTGCATCCGACGAAGTGGGTATTAGCCCACGAAAGCTTATGCTTCAATACTTTAGTTAGTCTTTAAGGTGCCACAGGACTCTTTGTTACCTCTGCTATTCCAGACTAACACGGCTACCTCTCTGATTTGCATCAGAATGACTCTGTAGCCTAGTGGTAAGTGCATTGTCTCAGGATGTTGGAGATGCAGGACTCCAGTCCCTCTGCTCCAACGTAGAACAGCTTCAATAGGAGCAGTTGAGGGTGTCCCACATCAAACTATCTAATAAGCCAGGGTTTAGGGCTTTCACCTGAGAGTTGACAGATCCCTTCCCCTCTTGTGGAGAGTTAATATGACACACTGAATAACTTTTATCCCGGTGGTTATCTTATGAGGGACTCCTCTTCCCCACTCCCCAGCTGTGTGTGTGAATCTGTTAGGGAGCCTATTAGATAGGATCCCAAACACATATTGGGCAGCCAAAGTCTATGTTCCTATGTTTGTGAATGGTCCTGGGGCTCAGGCAAAAGACAGGCATCTGGCTACCTAGAGTATGGAGCACTGTGCACACCCTGAGGCAGAAAGGTAGGCACCCAGGGAACTTTTTACTGAAAAAACATAGGTGCTGAGTGAGTTCAGGTGCCTTCAGGGTTCAGTAGGCTCTTCATGAATTGGAGCCTAAAACTAAGACTTAAATGCCTAAACCCAGACTTTGGTGTCTAAGTACCTTTGTGAATCTAGACCTTGGATACTATGAGTGCCCCTATAAAACAATATCATCAAACAGATGCCAAAACCAGCAGATAACTTGGAAGGAGAACTATAGAAGAAAGTCCCAAGACTATACAAAAGTAAAGTATGCAGTCCCACTGCAAATCCATACCCAGAGTTTACACTTGCGCTTTCCTCCAAGTTACTCATTTTTAACATCAAATGCCAAAACCAGAGTTACTTTACTATTTACACTCATTTTCTGAACATGCAATTTACACTACCATTAACATCACTGCTCAATTGAGACCAATATGTATTGATCTTTGTACTCACAAAAAAGTTATCTTGATGGCTCAAATGCTACTTGTATTACAGTGCATTAAAAAAACAACCCAAAACTAAAAAACCACACACAACAACCTAGAAACAGTTTCAATTGTTACATTCTTGACCAGAAATGCCGAGTTGCCTATTGAGGTGTTTCAGGGACATGTCTCATGGCAAAAAAAGTAAACACTTATTTACACTGGTATCTTGCATGCTTTTGGTGCTAATAAAAATAAGCTATATAATGAAATGCTGCCAGCATGCTGCTGAAATTTTGCTGCTGCAGAAATGCGTTCCTTGGATTATGATGTAATCTATAACTGTAGTAAGATAGATCATAATTGGCTCATTTCTCATTATAACCAACCCTGGATGATTCAGAAGCTTCTATGAATGGTCTTAAAACCAAGTGGGTGGAAACAGTTCCATTTATTACTTGGTAAAACATAAAGATCCTTGCCCTCCTACGTGGAAATCCCCTTACCAGTTTCCAGGTGAAATGGAAAGCCAGTTCTAAGGGTGGCATGGTTTAAAGGAGGATAATTTAAGTGCACGTCCCACTTCAGGAATTGGCTGCTGCTCCCTCGGAGTCAGAAGAACCCTCTTTCTTCACTTTGGAGTAAGTGGCTTCCTGTTTTCTCCCCTCTAGTGTGCCTTTCTGAGACCCCAGCCTTAGATTAGTTGGATCTGTATCTTCCTGATGCCTAAAGCTCTGCAAGGGTTAAGAGCATTACAATCTCAGAGGTGAAATTTACCACTAAAAGGCAGTGTCACAACATGCCAGTTTCCTGGGCTTTGATATGGCCCCATTGATCACTGAATTAAGCAAGCCCCCAATGCTCTAGACATTAGTGGCTGAAGACTTAAGATGAAATTGAACTCACTCCAGTAACATGAAAACAATGTAGGGAAAAGGCTGCATTTCTAGGTGAGTGCACTTCACAGGACATTAAAGGTGCCTTCACATTTATTAAAGTACTGCTTCCACACAGCCTACAAGAGGTAATCAGTGATTTGGACTCAGAAGGCAAACAAAAGCAAAACAGCAATTTGGAGGGGAAAAGAAAGATTTCTCCTGCAACACTTGCAGGCATCCCAGACTCCTCAGCCCCACCTACAGGTTGACAGAATTCAAGTTCAAAAGGCATGACACCGGAAAGAAAGTGACTTGTCACAGCAGTTGTGTATAGGTTTGGTGGGATTAAAGAGTGCCCATGACAACTCATACCAGCTGAGATTAATCACTTGCATACAGGCAACTAGGAAGTGTATGCAGTTTTTTTGGTTTAAGGGCAGAGACACAAGCTCATGAAAGACACTGGCAGATAAAGCTAGCCAGAAGCTACTTTTACACATTCTCCATTCATTTATAGAGTACAGTGCTACCAACCACCTCCGTCTTTCAAAGGAGGTATAGATGTTTCGTCTTCTCCTACTCAGGCCTTCTTGAACGCTCTCTTCATTCTGACCCCTACATAGATGGGAAGTATATCAAATGCATTTTGTTTGTGGCAAAAAGGACTGGTTTATGGTTATTTATACATAGAACAAACATGCGTAGTGAAAGTAAATACATTTGTGGAAAAGATTATTTTTTCCTCACCCTTAGCAGTACCCGCAATTTAGGATTTATGGTTTCCAGGGCAATTGAACTATTTTGAGGGAAAGGAAAGAATACCACTATTTACAGAGTCTCCACACTCATATTTAACCAACTCTGGACCTCTTCTTATGTACAGCCTTAAGAAAAAGGAAACATCTCATAGTCTGAGAAGTGTATATCCATTTGTGACATCACATTGTAGAGTTAAGCTATTAATGCAATTTAATTTCAACTTCAGAGGGGTCATCATTTATCAGTAAATGCCAGTTGTGTTTAAAAAAAGTTATTTATTTCACTTCCATATGGACAATTCATAAACTTAGGAAGATATAAAACCAGTGTGTACAAAATGTGTCACAAGAGCAGACTAGAGATCATGCAGCACCTTTAGAAAAAATTAAAATTCTGAAATATGTACAGGTAAGTGCCACATTGAGTATTTACAACACAGTAATTTACTGCAATTAGTCACTGAAAGTTTCTTAAAGAAACAAGCATTGTACTCCAGCTTTAGAAAGGAAAAATAGAGTACTTAGTATAACTTCCAAATCTGTACATCCTTAGAGTTGAGCTGCCAAAACGAACAATGCACTGCCCAGAATCCCTCTCCAAAGTCTATCATATCTGGTGAGGAGTGGTGTTTAAGGTCTTTGGCAAGTATGCAGTCTGGAAGAGTTGGTGGTTGCATAATCTCTTTGTATCCGACAGAACAGACCTTCTCCACAGTAGCATCGCTGAAAGATCTCCAGGCCATGAGAACCTTTCCTTCGGTGTTTGGTGCATACTTGGCCTTCCTTAAGGACAGGCTTACAGATCTTGGACCAGAAGTGACGTGCACAGCATAATCCAGCAGCACAGTCGGAAGAGCGGAGGCAGGTGGTACTTTCCTGACCTTTGAAAGGAGAAAGTTATTAAAAGCTTGGTGTAAATTGTCTGGTGAGTCTAACAGCAGAGATTTGAACAAGCAATTGCAGTATAGGAAGCAGATTTTGTCTAGGACTTGTTAGAAAGTAGTTGAGGGGGAGAGCACCACAGACTAGTAGCTGTTAGCTTCACGGTTTCCTCAGGTGGTATCTCTGGCAGACACCTCAGTTGGGCTGTGCCTTAGATAAAAGGTCCTTTATATAGGAGTTAGTTCACTGCAGAAATAGGGGGAAGCCTAGGCAAGGTCTAAGGCTAGAGCCACCAGTCCCCCTTACCTTTCAGGTGGTGCAGCTGGGAAGCTGAGGTGGTCCTTTTGGGATGCAAGTCTGGGATTCCATGGTCAGGACTGAAGCTCTCAATGATGGTCTCCTCCATCTCCCCAGGGGGGAAGTGACCTTGCTCAGATGGCACACACATCCCTGAGAGGGGAAACAAGGCAGGAGTCAGCACAGCCTGGGTAACACAGCGGGGCCCCACTCGAGGTGCTCCCCGCAGTAGCAGACACACGGTCCTTAGGACCCATCTGAGTCTAGCTATTTCAGCTGCAGCCGGGCGAGGGCTAGACCCTCCCGCCCCCCAACAGCGCGTCCCCACCGCTCACCGTTACTGCAGTAGTTGCCCGGGCAGCACATGGCGTGGCGCAGGCAGCGCTTCCGGCGTTTCCTGCAGGCGAGGCAGAGCGGGACGGCGGGGCCGGTCCCGCGCGGGGCGCTGGAGCAGAACTCGTCCGGGGCGCAGTCCTCGTCCTCCGAGCACGTGTAAGGCTGCACGGGAGACACGGCGTCAGTAAGGCGCGGGCGGGCGGAGGAGCCCCGGGCGCCCCGCTCACGGGGCGGTCACCTACCTGGTGGGGCTCGACGGCCTGGTGCTTGTTGCCCGCCTCGAGCAAGCCCGAGTCTGCGGGAGCGGCACTGACGGAGGAGCCTCCCGGCCCGGCGCCGGGGAGCAGGTTCTTGATGGCGTTGGAGTGGAGGAGGCTGGGGCCGAACCCGGCACTCGACGCCGACGCCGCCCGGGGGCGGCAGCAGCACAGCGCGGCCGCCAGCGCCACGCAAAGACGGGCCGCGACCTCCGCGCCCAGCAGCATTTTCCGAGCGGCAGCGAGCTGAAGCCCAGGGGTCGGATCCGCCCCGCCCGAGGTAAGGGACCCGCGCAGCAGCTGTATTCCTGGCGGGCTGGGGCGCGGCTGTAGAGCGTAAGCCGGGAGCAAGCCCTAGGGGGTGCAGAGAGACGCTCCGCGCAGCTACCCACTACTGGTAGCAACCTGCCTGGCTGTAGTTGCCTTTATACTCCCGGGGGCTGGTTCGTGGTCCCGCCCCTAAGGGGTGGGGGGAGGGCGCTACAAGCAGAGACGGCATTTCAAAGAGAGTCGGGGGGTTGTGCTGCTGCCCCCCCCCAAAGGCTCCCTCATTGGCCGAGCCCCAAGAGGGGGGTTTCGCAATCGCCGCCGTGACCATTATCAATGAATTCCCAGGCTGCTGCTGCTTCCACAAGGCTCTTTCGCGGCTGCGAGCAGCGGCTCCCGCTGAGCTGCGGGCACCAGGGGATGGCTATTAGGTGGGAATTGCGCACACTTTGTGAATGAAATCCCTCCCTTTAAAACATGCTGGTACACAGCGCCGAAGCCCCACCCTGCCTCGGGGCGCTGGGGGTCGCGGTCGCCTGTGCCCAGGATCAACTGTCCAAGCAACGTGACCAGTAACCCCCAGTGTGGATTTTTGTGTATTCTGGGGGGAAGCCGAACATTACTCGGCTCTGTTGGGGTGAATATGGCATTTAACGAGGCACGATCGTTTCCCCGGAGGGTGCTGTTTGAGTTGGCGTTTTTCGCTGTAAATAATCTTCTTTGAACCAAACAAAACACACCTAATTTCCACATCAAACGTGCGTAAGAATGGAGGCCACACTTTCTAATTACCCTTTGATGGGATATTTAGAGGGAGCCTGGCATCGGTTAGTTGCAAATTAGCGCAAGGCTGGGTTATCCTGTACAAATGTAGGAAAGGGAGGTAGAGTCCAAGCTGTCTAGTCCCCATATAAAGAGATGCATTTTAACTGTAGTCAAATGCTTGTTTAAGCGGAGACGCTGGTTAAACATACAACGGAGATCAAAGGCCAGTGCAGCGCCAAGCTGCCGAAAACAGGTTCCCAAATTAGTGATCTGGTCGAAGCCCCCTACAACAAATCTAGGTTGATTAGCACGTACTGATAAGGCGCGGCTGCCGATCCTTTTACCTGTCCTTAGGCACTGGGTAGCACTAGCAGTTTATACCGCTGTGACACAGAAGTTAAAGGGTTATTCTGCCTCGAGAGTGCAAAGGGCCGAGGTTAGAGAATAAGCCTTTGCTATACAGAGGTGTCTTAGCATCCCTCATGGGGACGGAGCGACTTGACTATTAGTACTCCCGTGCTGCCCCTTCCTCCCCCCGCCGCTCTAGCCGGATGTTAAAGAGCCGCAGTAGCAAGTGTTTGTATAGTGTCACTACGATTGGGCCAGGATTTCACGATAGTGGTTTTTGAGCAAGCCTGCCTCGCCCCCTCTGGTTTTGGGGGGACTTTGCGTACTTAAGAGGCCTGGACTGTGCGGTTTTCACCTGCCAGGCAGGCTTTGAGCTACTAAAGAAGCCCCTTTCTTCTCCCAATGGGATAGCGCTGTTCGGTCCTTTAAAACACATTGCATCATCCCGGCATATGCAAACGATGGCCTCGATTTGTAGCGTTTACTGGCACAGTGACTTCAAAGGAGCTGTTCAGTACTCGAGGGTTGCTAATGTAATTAGAGGTAGGATCGGGCCTTGTAGTGACGTTAAACTTTCCAGTCAAGCTTATCTCGGCTCATAGGAAATAAACACAGGGTTGGTTTAGCACATTAGAGCTTTGCTAAGAGGAATCAAATCTTTGTTTGAAGGGAGGGGGAGGGGGGGGGGCGGACGAACACTTCTTTTGCAAGTAGCGTTGTGGGTCCCAGGCGATTCTCGAGACGGTGGGTGAGGTAGTATCTTTATTGGACCAACAGAGTTCAAAAGACACGTTTTGGCGCCTAGCCAGAGCTCCTCTTCAGCTCTGGGTTTCCGTGTCTAAGTGCCTATGCTGCAGGTTAAGTATTCTTTTATAATGGAGCATCTAGGGACACCATGGCGCTGAGGGGTGTGAAGAGATGTATAGCTTAGGTGGGCTCCCACTACATGACAATTAATATAGTAGCTGCTGTATTACTGAGCCTTGTTAGCCGAGCCTAGGGTGACCAGACAGCAAGTGTGAAAAATCAAGACGGGGTAATAGGACCCTATAGAAGAAAAAGACGCCAAAATCAGGACTCCTCCCTATTCTATAGGGACAGCCCTTTTGTCTCAGTAGGACCCTTTAGGGCCTCAAATCAGTTCCCAGCAACACACACAGTTTTCACCTTATTCCCAGAATCGTTTATTCCCCGCCCTGGCTTCCCGCTCTCCCCTCTTCAAAGGCTCATTTAGCGCAGTCTTTTCCCCGGGCCACCCTGCCCCTATGACTCCCCGCCCGGTGCTTCCGCAGGGCTGTAACAGCTGGCTCCAAATCAAGCCAGTCAGCCGCTCGGTTACCGAACAGCAGAGGGGGCTCCCAGGACGTGCTCCGGGAGAGGCGCGCTGGGGATCCAGGAGCGGGATGCGCTGCACAGGCGCTGGCCCCGCGCTTGGCCGTCAGTGACGTGCCCGGCTAATCTCCCCACTCGCGCTTCTTTGCTACGGGACTGCGCCGGGCTGCACGTTGCGCAGAGCTGCGGGGGTCGACGCCGTGCCAGCCTGCACGTCACACACAGCCTAGACTCCTCCCCCCGCGCGGTGTCCGCTGCGATTGGGCACGGGACAGTGCCCCCCCCCCAACCTAGGTGTGTCTCCTCCCGCTCTATGGGTGGGGGAGGTTCGCAACCCTCTGGGCCCCCCCCCGGCTGGGGCGGGGAGTGTGTGTGTGTGTGTGTGGGGGGGGGGGGACGGCGGCTTCCCGCACAACGCGGCGCACTGGCTCGCAGCTGACCCCGCTCAGCGCCGTCTCTGCTGCCGGGGCTGTGTTTGCTCAGCGTGTCAAGCGCGGCTTGCTGCGGGCTCGCGTTGATAAGCGGAGATCAAAGGCGCCGGGGACTCCCGGGTCTCAATCAGCCGTGAGCCTCGATGGCGAGGCCCCAACCAGTCCCTTTGCGCGGGGTTTGTGCAGCCACTGGGCTCAGCACAGCCTCGGGGCAGCGCCTGCCTGGCCGCCGCAAACGCAAATCCATTCACAAGACAGCGCGCGCTGCTGGCTTGAGGTGTCAAGTCCCCGGCCGGCCAAATAGACCCACAGCTGGGCGGAGGCGGATTAGCCTGAAGCGTTTCCCGGGGACTTGCAAGGAACAGTGAAAAGTAACGGGCCCGGCGCCCTCTTGTGGCCGCTCAGCGGCATCTTGCAAAACACTGGGGAGGCCCGGAGGTTAACGTTTTGTGGCCCCCGCCAGTTGTGGGCTCCCGTGTAATGAGCCCGATTGGTGCCGTGGGATTTCTGGAAGGGGGATGAGAACATTTATTTAAAACTAAAGTAGAATAATAGACTATCAGGCTTGGAAGGGACCTCAGGAGATCATCTAGTCCAACCCCTTGCTCAGAGTAGGACCAATCCCCAATTAAATCATCCAATAGATTTTTACCCCAGATCCCTAAATGGCTCCCCCAAGGATTGAGCCCACAAGCCTGGGTTTAGCAGGTCACTGATCAAACGGCTATTGGCCTACTAAACCTAGGGTTGTGAGTTCAATCATTGAGGGGGCTATTTAGGGATAGGGGGCAAAAATCTTAAAATATGATACTTGAAGCTATGGTTGATTTGAGCCCTCCACTCAGCCCATAGAGAACAAAGTGGGCATTCATCAGCAGACCCAGAATATTATTGATTTTGGTTTACTTGTGCGGGAGGGATTGTTTCTTAATTTTGTCTTTTTTTGTTTAAATGCTCAGGATCTGCTTGGGGACCTGAACACAAGTGTTCTTTTCACTGGCGTAGCTAGGCGGGTGCGGGGGGTGCGGACCGCACCGGGTGACACCCTCTCAGAGGGGTGACACCCGGCTCGGGCTGTCGGCGCCGGGCGCCCCCGGGCCCACCCCGCGCTGCCTCTGGCCCCGGGCCGGCCGCGGGGGGCTGCAGGGTCCCGGCCGGAGCCGTGCGGGGAGCCCCGGGGGGCGCCCCGGCTGCTGCCTCCGCACGTGCGGGGAGCCCCGGGGGGGGGCGCCCTGGCTGCTGCCTCCGCACGTGCGGGGAGCCCCTGGGGGGCGGGCGCCCCGGCTGCTGCCTCCGCACTGGGTGACACCAACCCTAGCGACGCCACTGGTTCTTTTAGCACAGTTATGAGTCACATAAGGCCAGGATGTAGCAGTCAATAGAGTTGCACTTGCATCTCCCCACCACCACCTAAAGTTATGTTTAGCAAATACATTTTTTAAAAGCTGGATTTTCTACTTTGATACAATAATTTTTAAATATATAAAAATAGTTTTAGTCTATTTCTCCCTTTATCTCACCATCCCTCATGACTTTAAGTGAAACAGTAAAGTTACTGTGCTGGAGTGTGGGAAGGAAAATTGCTGGTGTCTGTCTTTTGCAGGGAGAAAGGGCCAGACAGAGACAGTTGCACACACAGTTACAATTTACCAACACAATCCAGCCTTAAGCCCCTACCCCAACCTTCACACCTGGTCTCTCCCCATGCCTCCTACTGTCCTCCCACACACAATTTACCCCCATCTTCACACAAGGGCTCTCCTCAATACCGTTATTGCCAACCCCCCACTTTGCCACCATCCCTTCTACTGCCCCTCATCCCCTGAGACAACCCCACCTTCAACCCAGGCTCCCTCCCTCCTTCTGCTCCCACATACAGCACTAACCTCCACCTTCAACTGACTCTGTTCCCTTTGCCTCCTCCACACCCAACCCCCACCTTCAAACCCTGCTTTTCCTACCCCCTCCCCAAGGAGACACCACTGGCTCTCCAGGTGCACTTGGACTTACCCCACATCTGCCCCTTCCCTGGAGTGCCGGGGAGAAGTTTCTGGACATTCTCACTGCAGGGCGTGGTGGCAGCTAGCCCCACTGTCAACCTCCCCCCCCCCCAGCCCTGAGGGACGCAGAGAACCAGCCTCCCTCACCCAGAGGCATGGGGGAGGAGGAAATGAGCCTGAAGCCCCTACCCTGTGCCCCATGGGAAGGATGGCACAGCAGGAGCAGCGCCCCAGCACCAGGAACCCTTTCCCTGCACCATTTCCTCTCTCTTTTTTTTTTGTCCATTCCCTGCCACTCACTTCAACTGGGGCAGATCACAGGATGGCGCTGGGCTTTCTGGGACTACTAGTGTAGCTAGCAGCACAGGTCCAAGGGCCCTAGTGGACGGCAGCTTCACATGAACTACAACTCTGAGCACACCTTGAAGCACATTGCTTGGCTTGGCCAGGGCTGGATTAACTCTTTGTGGACCTCCAAATAGTCATTATGGGCCCCTTCCAAATGTTGGCCTGGCGCCATTGTAAACCCGGTACTGTCACTGGGGACATCTCCACTCTAAGGGCTCGTCTTCACTACGTGCGGGAAGGATCGATCTTCTGGCGATTGATTTATCGCATCTCATTAAGACACGATAAATCAATCGCCAGCGGCTCCCCCATTGACTCCGGAAGTCCAGCTCCGCAAGAGGCGCAAGCTGGAGTCGACGGGGGACCGCGCCGCCAACCGCCACCGCCGTGAGGGCGGGAGGTAAGTCGGCTGTAGAGAGACGTAGATTTCAGCTACGTTATTAACGTAGCGGAAGTTGTGTATCTACAGCCGATCTACCCCCCTAGTGAGGACAAGCCCTAAAATTTGAGTACAGTAAAACCTTGATTTAACGGACCTCGATTTAACGGACTTCGGATGCAACGGACAAAATTTCTGATCCATATCAGACCGCGACCCCTCCCTGCTGCGGCCCCGGTCCCCTTCCCTGGTGGCCGTCTGCTGGCTCCCGGCTGCTGCCCCGGTCCCGGCAGCAGGCGGACTGGCTCCTGGCTCCCGGCTGCTGCCCCGGTCCCGGCAGCAGGCGGACTGGCTCCTGGCTGCCGCCCGGGTCCCAGCAGCAGGCAGGCTGCGGAGCTGCCGCCCCGACCCTGTGGCGGGTGGGCTGCTGCTCCGACAGCTCAGTTTTTTTAAAAATTAAATAACGGACTTTTTGATTTAACGGACACCCCTTGCCCGAATTAGTCCGTTAAATCGAGGTTTTACTGTATTACCTCACTAAACAACAATATACCTTGAACACATTTGAAACAACAGGCAGCAGGATCTTAAATTGTTGGTCAGGCATTTCCATCCAATAGAGGGAGGAGGGAGGAAAAAATAATGTACCTAAACTGATAATTTTGTAGGGGAAGCCTGGCAGACAGTTATAACAAACTAGTCAGCTGAAATGATCATCAGCAGGACAATGGTTCTGAAAATAAAATGAGGCAAAAAAATTCTGCATCTGGTTACCTGGGACCCTCTTTGTGTGGCTCTTGTCCAGTTGCTGGAGATTAGGCATGCTCTGATGAGCAGGGCTGGCGACAGGGTGGTACAACGGGTACAGCTGTACCGGGCCCTGGACTTAAGGGGGGCCCCCCTTAAATCTGGGGCGGGCCCGGTACGCAGCTGTACCCCCTTGTCGCCGGGCCTGTGAGCAAGGTGCGGCTCCGGGCAGCCGCTGCAGCGCTCATCAGCCCCCTCCCCCAGCACCCAGCAGCCTCCCCCCCACTCCCCTTTGCTTCTCCCGGCTGGGTCACGCGGCCAGAGCGCATGCGGGGGTTGGGCCCCGCGGGCGGCAGGAGACGGGCTGGGGGGGGCCCCGCGGGCGGTGGGAGACCGGGGGGGCCCGCACGATCTGCATACGGGGCCCCAAAATTCCTGTCGCCGGCCCTGCTGATGAGTTGGGATTGAGAGTTCCTAAGTAACAAGGAGACTTTATTACCATAATTCACTCCATTGGCAGAGAAGGAGAAAAAAATCCAATATAGAACTTGAGAACTACAAGGGCTGCGGCAATTAGGGACTTACTGTTTTATGCCATAATCAATAAACTGTCTTGAGGATAGCAGCAATAATGTTATGGATCTAGTAATTGTGGGCTCCATTCCTCAGAACAGTACTGCACAAGTTTTTTTCGTGACACTAATGTACAATGACTTGGGGATAGTACATAACTTTGCAGTGTTGCTACACAGGAGGTTTTTCATAAGCTTCATATAATGACAACTTTCCAGAGGGAAAAAGGAGGAGCAAGGCCAGGGGTAGGCAACTATGGCGCATGTGCCACAGGTGGCACACAAGCTGATTTTCAGTGGCACTCGCACTACCCGGGTCCTGGCCACCTGTCCGGGGGCTCTGCATTTTAATTTAATTTTAAATGAAGCTTCTTAAACAGTTTACAAATGGTATTTACTTTACATATAACAAGAGTTTAATTATATCATAGACTTACAGAAAGAGACTTTCTCAAAACGTTAAAATGTATTACTGGCATGCAAAACCTTCAATTAGAGTGAATAAATGAAAAAATCGACACACCACTTCTGAAAGGTTGCCGACCCCTGAGCTAGGTAGTGAAAAACCACTTTCTATAACTATCCCTTGTGGGATAATTGTCTCCTCTATCCAGAGTTATCTGAGGTCCCTTTTTTCTCCTATCAGCAAGCAGATTGTAGAACAGAGGTAGGCAACCTATGGCATGCGTGCCAAAGGCAGCACATGGGCTGATTTTTAGTGGCACTCACGCTGCCTGGGGCCTGGCCACTGGTCTGGGGTGGGAGGCTTTGCATTTTAATTAATTTTTAAATAAAGCTTCTTAAACTTTTTAAAAACCTTATTTACTTTACATACAACAATAGTTTAGTTATATATTATAGACATAGAACCTTCTAAAAACATTAAAATGTATTATTGGCACGCAAAACCTTCAATTAGAGTGAATAAATGAAGACTTGGCACACCACTTCTGAAAGGTTGCCAACCACTGTTGTAGAAAAGAGTAGAAGAGTGTTTGCATTTGGATGATTAACTGATGGCATTTAATTTGTGTGAATATAAGAGAATAGATTTTCTTACTGAGAATTTATTTTGCTTCTGAAACTTGGAAAACCATGCAATAACATTGCTCGAGTGGCATTGTTGCTATAATGTAAGTCTCTTAGGGCCTGACTCCACTCTTATTCAAGTCAACTGCAAAACTCCTCTTGATTTCATCTGAAGCTGAATTGGACTTTATTATGGGAATCACTCCAAGCCATAAAACGGAGTGATATCTTTAATGTGATGCAGGCAGATGTCTGTTACAACAGAAGGATATATCACAATGGTGGTGGCATAAAATTCATTTGTGGCTGTGGGTGGGGAGCTCTAGGAGGTATAATTTTCCTTCCACCTGGCCAATTTACTTAATTCATTCTGATTCCTTTGAACAGCCTTTCTGTATTAACAGGGAGTGCAGTTTATTCATTTTATTCATTTCCTTTTCTAAAGTTAGATAAAATATCATTAAACTATAATCAGCATGAAAATGGTATTAAAAGATGGTTTTGAAAGTAAAATGAGGTTAAAAAAATACTACAACTATGCCATCTTCATCAAAGCTTTGCAGATCATAAATGATAATTCCCTTAAGGCTTGGGCGTTTACTTCAGACAATACAAGTCTTTAATTAGAACAACAGTATTGACCACCCACAAAGAGTGTTTCTGATACTCTTATTACCTCCTGCTAAGGTATTGTCAGATCTTGTAAGCAAAGCAGGATCATGCCAGGTCAGTAATTGGATGGGCATCCTTCAAAGAACACGTCAGGTGTTGCAGGAAGTGGTGTAGGCAAGACACTTCTCTTTGAGTCATTGATGAAACATTGTTGGAGCTTGGTGTTTTACATATTATGCCTCCATTTTTCAGATGAGATGTGAAACCATGATCCTTACGTTTGTATAGTCATTAGTGAACCCATGACTTCATGTTATTTTTGGCATAGAATAGCTAACATCACCTTTGGCCAAAATCTGATTCCGGTAATTACGAGATGACACTAAATTATCTTTGTAATTTTCAACCAAATTCATTTTTACTTCATGTTCTAAACCATTGCTGTAAAACAGCTGTTGCTTTTTATGTCAGATGTGACTGCATGTCCAAGTCATTCCTGTATACAGTATCTCTTTTATAGCTTGCTAGTGTAAAAGCCCGTGGACACGGGCCAATGGAAACGGCTCGCGGCCCCCCACTCGCTAAGCTCTCTCCTCCCTCCCCCCATCCAACGCCTCCCCGCTCGCTCAGCTCCCCATCAACGCCTCCCCCTCGCCCAGCTCACCCCCTCCCCAACACACGCCCCCCCTCGCTCAGCTCCCTCCCCCCCCAACAGCCCCCCCACTCAGCTCCCTCCCCCCCAACAGCCCCCTGCTCAGCTCCCTCCCCCCCAACGACCCCCCCCCCCTTGCTCAGCTCCCTCCAAATATGTCTAACTTTATATGTATAACTGCTCCTTGGTGCTCTAGCTCCGTGTGAGTGAGGATCCCTCAGGCGGGCACGTGCGGTAGCCATTTTGTGCCTCCAAACTACAACCCCCAGCATGCCGTTTGTCCGGGCTGTCTCTACTGCGTATGACGGCTTCACACACACTTCTCTACCCGATTATTAAATAGGATAGGACTTTTGGGGTACTTCATTAATTTTGTAAATTACTTGGAGCTACTTATATAAAAATGGCCCTATTTGAAAGGCTCCATGTACAAACTGCAACATTTGTAGTAACCAGATCCTGAAAATCGGTCATGATATTTTCTCAGTATCTCCCCCATATCAAGTTTCAAGGTGGGCTTTCCTTACTGGGGGGGCTGAAGAATAGTTTCTCTTACTTGCATCTTTATTTCACTTCAGTATTTGCTGCAAAGCATTTAAGCATATGCTTGACTTTTATTTCAGTAGGATTTACACAGATGCTTCAATGATTTGCTCAATAGGGAAGGGCTGCTATTGTACATACAGTAGACTCTCGATTATCCTGGATGATAGGGAAAAAATAATTCTGCTTAATAAAATCCTGGATAATCACCATCCATAAGAAATATGGGGAGTGGGGGTTGATTCACCAGCCATCCTGGGCCGGGGGGAGGAGGTGTTGGTTCACTGGCTGCCCTGCACCCTGGTAGGGGATTTTTGTGTGTGTGCTTAGGGCGGCAGCAAAGCCAGAGCCAGCCCTGCAAGTTGCGTGCATTTTTTTTGACATCCTGGTTAATCCACATCCCGGTTAATCCAGTCCTGGATAATCGAGAGTCTACCTTATTGAACTTTTAACACACAAACTCAGGCTCTAATCTTGCTACTTTGAAAGATCCACATGTACTACTGAGATGATGAGATCTGGCAGTAACTCCTCATATCTTGAGCATAGTGGCATTGGAACAATTTATATAGCGGAGGTGCTGAAAGCCATTGAACAAAACTGTAAATCCTGCATGTAATGGAACCAATTTCAGGACGGGATGCTGCTGTTCCAGCACCCCTGACTCAGCATTGCTGAACTCATGTGGCATTCTAATTACAAAGCTGAGACCTAAATTACAGCATTGTCTGTGGGTAGATTTGAAGTAATCCACATTTTCCTGGCATATTGTCCATGGTTGATCAGTCACTATCTCTAAAGATGTACCTTAGGCAATAACTAAAACACACTACTTTTTGTTTTATCGTCATCAATCGATTTTCATTTTTATAGCACATATACTATTTATGGTCAAACAGTATTCTTTGGAATTCAGTTTACTTCTTTTGGAAGTATATTTGTTTTCAGTATACAAGTTACATATATGTTTATGGAGACCGAGAAACACAGATATAAAAGTAAAGGTACATAATTCTAGAGGTACAACCTCTAATAATTGTACACACACATAAATAGATGGTATCATAAGTACATTCAAGTATGCCATCTAACATATCTGTGATATTCAAATGAAACATTGCACTTCAGTCGCCCTGGACATCACCTCTTCAGCATGGTCACCTTGTATCTATTTTAGAAAAGGACATGACTGCATTAGTGCTTTAAGAGTACTCAATCTAGAAGTACTTTCTAATAATTGTTAGATCATGTGTCAGCACATACCATCATAAAATATAATAAAATATGATTAGATTCTGATTTGAAGTACAACTTGTACAAAACTAGAACTCTGACATTGCAGACCACATCAAAACAATGTTCAAAAGTAATTATTTTTATTTCAACTCTATAAAGTATACAACAGGCACTCAGCAATTACAGCTGCAGGGAAAATACAGAGCAAAACAAAAGCAGTTAAGTTTATGAAAAAAAGTTCTTAAATCTACATCAAAAGAGTGCAAGTGGTCAATGACCATTTGATGACAGACGTATTTCGACAAACAAAAAACTCTTTCATGTAGAATCCATTGTAAGAAGAAAACGAAAGAATTATAGCCATAAGAATACAAAAGAAACAACCAGTGTAAAAACAGCATACATTGGAATAAGTATGGTAGGCAACTCTGAATGAAATTTCCCTTTGCTAGTAAAGCCTGAAACATTTGAGAAATTGTCAAAGTCTCAGTGCTATGTCTGTTTATGTAGTAGACAGTTATGGAAGAAGAGAACTAATAACTTATTTTCAATATTTAGCTTTCTAGGTGTGTTGAGAGCTTGCCTCAGAAATGATTTGCATATACAAGAGCTCATATAAAGCACTGATCCTGTTTTGTTGAGTGGTGCAACAAGATATTTCTTTTGTAGTCATTGGTTTCACATTGAGATGTGATTTTTTGTGTGGTGTAAATTACAGTGTTAATTGCTAATCATTTGTCTGTGTGGAACATTTCTAATGATGTTTATAAAATATGATATGTCAGAACTTTACTGCACTATAGTTTTTTAAATCTGCACAGCTTAGCAAAACAGGAATACCTGTATACAGACTGATAGTATGTCATATATTAATTTGACCTGCACGTACATTTAAACATTTCACAGAAATGACGCTGTATCTCATTAACAGATTCACAGCTCTGGTACATTTAACAGAAATAAGAGAACAACTTCATCATTTCTGTAATTCATCAATATTATATAATAAAGGCTTATAAATTGTTAGCAGAAAGAATTGTAAAACGCAGCAAGCTAAGAAAGGACAACATTTTGAGGTGTGTTTGTCTTCGTCATGCAGCATAACACCAAATTTGTATTTTTATAGGATGCCATGAATTTAAGGCACTTGCAACAATGCCAAATAGCTAGGTCATGTTATAAACTATGGAACAGATGAATCAGAGTACAGTTGACAAAGTTCAATAATACTGACAATTATGACATTAATTCAAGTCTACTTTGATCTAAAACATTACATTACAAATAAGAAAAATGAAGTAATAATGCCATGGAACTCCAAATAAAAAGTTATGAGTACCACAAAATATCAACACGAAAATATCTATTTACATAAATATTTGCTTATGGTCCTATTGTTAAATAAGAGTTTTTTAATGAATAATGCAGCAGTGTAATGAGCTACAGATCATCCGTATCTTATGAACCCAATGCTAACACACTTGTTTTAAATATGGTAGCTGATTTCTCCTTATATAAATACATCATCTTTCCATATATGATAAAAAGGCAGAAAGTAAAAAAGACAAGTTAAAATACTGAGGCAATCAATTTATGTGAATGTATATATGTAAATCATATTAATTAATTATAAATGAAGGGGTTATTCATATGCATATGATAATTTAAGTTATTTAAAATATACTTAGTAAAGAAGATGAAAGTTGAATGAAGATTTATATCAAAATAAATTTGTATTAATACATAGCATGCCATAGGATTCAGATATTATTGTATGTGGCACAAGGACAAAACTGATAGGAACAAACAAAAGTAATTGATAAGCTTATTTTGAAACATTCTTCCTGCATTGTGTTCAGTTCACCCCAAAAAAATATTGTGATGCTCTTTTCTCTTGGCAATTCTTCAGTTTACTGTAACTGATAGTTGAATTGCAAGTATTCATATCATATTAACTATTTAGAATAGATGATAAACTCTTGTTCATCATGTTCTTATATATAACAAGTCAGTTAACAAATTAAACAAGTTTCACTGTCCAATTTAGCCACATCACTCCATGTCAGACAATGGGGGTGGAAGGATTCGGTTTTAATGCAGAAATAAGGTGAATACATTTTTGGTTTTTTTTAACTAAGATGATTATGAGACTGTTTTAGCCCTAGTATCTAATGTCTGCTTTCAGACAGTATTTTAAATCCCTAAGTTAAATGTTTAAAATTAAGTATATGGTATACTTGTATACTAGTAGTTCATGGTAGATGTAATTATTATTATTTTTATGATTGCTTCAGAATGTACACATCTTAATGCAATACCACACATGATTAATGAATAGCAGAAGTAATTTGCAGTTATGTTGTGCTGCTGCTATTGCCTCATCCTACTATATGTAACTGTAAAAGTAAATTAAATAGATTAGTTAAAGGGAACTGCATTAAGTGAGGCTTTCTAGTCTGCTGGAAAATTGTAGACATGATGGTGGTATATTTATTATTCTACTTATTTGACAATATTATCTTTAAAATGCTCTATTAAACCAACGTATGTCCTTATGAATATGAAAACCTGCTAAAATGTATTCCTGGTACGCATTCTATTATTGATAAGTCTCCTACTATTTGCTTCTCCTGTATTTAAAGATAAAGACAAAAATGCCACAAAATCTTCACACGGGTCTGCTCCTGTTGAAGTCAGTAGTGAAACTCCTATTGATTTCAATGGGATGAGATCAGTTCCTAAATTCCCATGCTTTGAAAAATCATATATGCCATTAATATGATAATATATTAGGACATGTACAGTGTTCAACACAAAAAACTAACATCTGCTAACTGTTACCGCACAGTGTTATTTGTGATTACCATAGTCTTCCCGTAAATTTAGAACAGGAGATATCCATAATAACTGTGTGGTACCAAATGTGGGAAATGTTGATCTCTTTTAATGGTATATGTATATCACAACAAATTACATCACATATTTTGACTCTGTAACATGGTGTAATCAAATGGTGCATCATATGCTGCTCCAATGACTATAATGGGGCCCTGGTAAAAATCTATTGCAAGTTCTGAAAACGAATGCCTCTTGTAAGTATGAGGGTGTAAACTTACATTCAGTCTAACACATCTCTGATTAGTTGGCAAATAAGTTTTGATTTTCTTTCTCCCAGCATTGTAAATCAGGAGTGACCCCATTGATGTCCTGGAATCACAGTGATGTAAAATCAGTTGAAGTGAGGAAAGAATTGAGGCCTACAGTATCCTTTCCCCCCTCTCTTTTTATAGCAGTTTATGGTGGCTTAACTCTATAGCCACTGCAGCACCTCAGTATAATCACTGAAGTGTCTGTGTACTGTAAATATACATGCCAGCAATTCTCACACAAATACACTAGACCTGTGTTGCTCTCACATAGTTTTCCACGTACGTGGTGTGCCATCAGAATCCCATTCATTACTCCAGACAGAGTATTAGGAATCATTGTTATAATACTGTGTTGTAACTGAAAACATCGGTTTAGTTATATTTTGAAATACAGTGATATAAAATATAGCCAGGTCATCTGCAAACTGCCCTCGGTATTGATATATTTTTAACGAAGCAGGAAAAGTAAGAATACTATGATGACTCCCAAATACTGCAGAGTAAAAGCAGAGATGATGCAAATTTGGAGACTTAAAGGATTCTCTGTTTTTAGCGCATCACTAAATATGATGTCTCTTGCTACATATCTCTGAAATGCTAATTGACTGCTGAACATTTATATTCACAGATGAAAGACGTACATAGCACCTATACAGTATGTTACAGGCCTTAGATTTTCCTCCTTGGGTTCCAAAAGCTAAGGGTTATTTTCAGATCAGTGTTTATTTCTAATAATTAATAAGATCAGTTGGTTGTTGTCATTTTATTTCTAGGACCATTATTTAAGCACAGTTTTTTATATGTCGAATGAATAATTATGATTTTTTCATGCAAATATTTATTGTACCAAAAGAAAAAAAAAAGATGTTCATTACATCATCTTCTCAGTTGTATGCAAAAACCGACCCATACCTGCCTTAACAGTTCTCAACAGAATCTGTAGCAGTTGTGCTTTTTTTGTATCAGTTTAAAAAATCTGTCAGAAAGAAAAAAGGAAAGGTAACATTCAATCTTGTCATGAACACTGCTTGAAAAAATGACAACTTTTAGCACTGCTTTGACGTGAACTCATTGACCAATAGTTTTGTGGTCCTCCTTTGTATTCACACTGGCCTGCAGTAAAAGACCCTACAAACTCACTCTGAAGTGCGGGAGTACCCCACATTCTGTACCATAGATAACTATGGTATGTAATAAGTTACTATTTGATCCTACTGATAATACTTGCTGTAAAATACTGGCTTTAAGTGTATCTTACACTATTATCTTTCAAATTATAATTAGAGCATAGCAAGATAATTGCAGTGATAGAAAACATATTTCTTTACTGGTGAAAAGGCTTGCTTCAGGACCACCATGTCAACTTTTATTATAAGTTCAAACATAAAACATGTGAAGAGCACTATTGTCATCTAAGCAATAAGTCCTAATGCCACTGTAGTTACTGTAGCAGCATCAGTCAAGGCATCATGGTGACCCCGAGCACTAATCCTCCCCAATTCCTTCAATTTTGCTGGCAGCCATGTCTCAGGAAGCTGTCTTCAGCAAGGCAGAAGCAGGTAAGAGAAATACATTAAAAGTCTATATCCCATCCTGAGTTGTCATCAGGTGGCGGTTCATCATTGTCCTCAGGGAAACTGTCGAAATTGCTTGTGTCCGTTGGAGATGCAACCTATCAAATGAACAGTTAAAGTGTTTGCATCAGTTGCTTTTGATTTTAACAAAATCTCTGTTTTGGGACCTTTAGAAAGACCATTTTTTCTATCTCAAAACCATGCTCTTTCAACATCATTCACTAACCTAAAACATTTTATCTCTGGAAAAGCTCACTAGTTAAACATGACTAGTAAAATCTTTCAAAGAAAAGGGAGAGCAAATACATTTGTCCCTTGGCAATAGTCATCTAAAAGCTACCACTGCTAGGGTATTTATTTAGGCTTTTTTAGAAATGTACAACAAAAATTAAAAAGTGACTATGCTGAACTCTATGTGCATTTGATATAATTAAAAAACTATGGTGGTGCAAAAACATCCAGTGGTTTCCTCAGATCAAGTAAATAACCAAAGATGTAACATAAAATAAGACT
The DNA here is from genome assembly GCA_032164245.1 of Sternotherus odoratus. NCBI lineage: Eukaryota > Metazoa > Chordata > Testudines > Kinosternidae > Sternotherus > Sternotherus odoratus. Next base: position 76,693,215 of record JAVMKO010000005.1, read on the forward strand.
CCCAGAGTATTCCACCCCACCCATAAAATCAAAGCATATCAACAGCGTCCAGCCACTCCCACAAATACCAGTTATTATAATTCTCCCATACAAAAAATCTAGTGTAAAAAGATGGACCTTTGCAGCATGCTCTGTATGCCAACAGACAGGCCAATTTTAAACCACAGAGTGGGTGAATTATAAAGCTCAGGGCCCACCAAGGAAATTCACAATGACAGCTCACCTTTTATAGGAAAGGAGAGCTATTTTAAGTAGCCCAACTGATGCAATTGGGTGGTATGGCATAGAGAGAGGGGTTGTCTCTCAATAGGGCAGGTTGCAAGCTATTTCTAAAGCAAAGTCAATACTTGTACTCTGCCTGGAAAATAAGAGGTAGCCAATACAGATCCCAAGACACTGTGCTCCCAAAAGATAGACTGCTAGGTTTCCACATTTTGCACCAGCATCAGTTTTCAGGTTGATTTAAAGTTAGGGTGGCCAACCCTCCAGGATTGGCCTGGAGTTTCCAGGAATTAAAGAATAATCTTTAATTAAAGATTATGTCATGTGAAGAAACCTCCAGGAATACGTCCAACCAATATTGGCAACCCTATTTGAAGTGCAGCATTCGGAGGGTGCATTACCACAATCTAAGGGCTATAAGGGATATAATTGAACTCTGGATGGCATGATGTCCTCTTGATGGGGGCTGTTATTGGATGGCACACAGACATCTTACCTAAATCATAGGGTTCAACCCCGAATTAGTAAGTGTTCCTCATTCGCATCAGTATTTATTAGCTCCTTAATATATCTTGGAAGGAATTATGATCCTTAAAAACATATGTCTGACTCTTTTGAATGATATCTGAACAGTTTAATTGAAGACTGTGGAATGCATCGTTTTATAGTACAGTAAATTTTTTTATTAGCGACAATCTTTCATAGTGGACTGCCTTTAAGTGATGAACACAAACTAGTCCCGTCATCTAGGATCATATCTACAGTGAGCTCCCTTGCAGTGCAACTAGTAACTGTTAGAGACATCGTCAAATCAGTTTTAGCACAAAAATATGTATACATTTTATATAAGCAAATATTTACAAAATAACTATAGAAATGTTTCTATTAAATTAAAAATCAAATTTAAAATGTTTCTAACACAAATACTTCCTTGTGTTTCCACCTAAACATTGCAGCATTCTGCTAGTACACCACATAAGCCCAAATATAAAATAAATAGAAATTGACAAAGTGAAATTGACCAGTTCATTTTCATTGGCCAAAATGAGAGAAAGTTAACAAACAGAATGAACAGCAGATTTTTATAAAGAAGAATCAGTTTTAATATCTGTCTTTAAGAAGCAAATAAATAGAATACTGGGTTTAACAGGGTTCAAAAGAGAACTAGATAAATTAATGGAGGATAGGTCCATCAATGGCTGTTAGCCATGGTGGGCAGGGATGGTGTCCCTAGCCTCTATTTGCCAGAAGATGGGAATGGGCAAGGGGGGAATGGATCACTTGATGATTCCCTGTTCTCTTCATTCCCTCTGGGGAACCTGGCATTCGCCACTGTCGGAAACATGATACCGGACTATATGGACCTTTGGTCTGACTCAGTATGGCCGTTCTTATGTTTGTAAATATTATTTTAAACCTTACTGACAGTGCCCCTTCCGCTGAACAATTATTTTTTTTTTGGTATGGAATCCTTTCAGCCACTGAATGACTGAATCTTCCCCATCTCATACAGAGAGTGGAGGGCACAGGACTCTTTCGCTCTATCACTGTTAAGAGAAAGAACAACTTGGGACTGAAGTAGGGTCATACCGCCTGGTACAATGATCATCACATGCTGCTGTACCTGTGCTGCTCAACTCTATGGGTGACGTGAGTAGCAAAGTGCAATTAAATAAGATCGTTAAATTTCACTCTGATGCTGATGCTGCTGAAGATGAACAATGGGAAAAGGATTAAATTGAATATTTAGTTTCCCTTCAGGCTCTGTGGGTAAAGAGCTCCCAGAAATGCATCAGCTTAAGAGCTCTGCTGCAAAAGGAAACTATCTAGTATTATAGCCTGTTTCCTCTAGAGTCCTTTCCCAGTTAACTGTAACTGACTTGTCTACAAATTCTTCATATAGTATATGGTGGCTGAAAAAATGAAAAGAGGCACAAAGAGGGATGGAAGGGGAAATAGTGCATATATGAAAGCCCAAAAGAAGAGAAGAACAAAAAGAAAGACAGAACAGAGAGGAGGTGAAAAAAGATAGAAAATGTGGAGAGATCAAAAACCAAGTGGTGCAGAAGGAGAAAAGGCAAAGAGAAAGAAGAACTCAGTTGTGACAGGCTCACCCCACTTCTGCTACTGGACAAAATGTATTTGACATTAATAAATGAAAATCTGTCATAAGTGATCTATTTTTTACTTGTTTTTGGCAAGTATCTTCAGACAAGTTTTGCTGCATGCTACTATTACCTTTACTAAGGTATAGGCATACTGGAACTTTACACAAATGACACAAAGCAAACCATTCCTCATCGACTGGCAAAGACAGATGTAAGAAGTGTACTTACACTTGGTACTATAGGAGGTGTCAATGTACCTTTTCTTAACCCTTCCCAGTTAAAGCCCTCAAACCATCTAGAAAGGGGATAAGGGTAGGAGAAATCAAAATGTTAGATATGCAGCTCAAATATCACTGACACAAAACATGATTTAAATAGCTTAAAAGAGATTTTTAATTTCTATGTGCACTTTTTTCAGATCATCTGATTTACAGTCATCATAATTTTTCTGTTGATTTTATGAAATACATTTTTGAAGTTTTTCTTTATTCAAACTGCAATATGCATAGAAATCTCATGGTGATATAAAGGATGGCGTAAGTTACATGTGACTTGGAAATTGCACTAGGTGACATCTTCCTGACTGCTACAGGTGTGATGTAGCCAGTCTTCACTACAGGTGTCCTGGCAGCCGCTTCTTACCTCCTGCAGGGTCTTTGTGGGTCCCACACTCCCAAGGTTCTTTATTCAGATCTCTGAGCCAGATTGTAGCTCATGCTGCAGGCCTGCACACATTATAAGGGAAAGTAGCATAGCACTGTCCCCATGCCTTTGTGTGGCCTCCACAGACTTTGGGTTAGATTGCATAGGAATAAGGTGTTGCTCAAAAAGTTAAGCAGAGAGTGAGAAAAGTCTTGGCTCAACCACCCAATATAGTGGCCAGCACAGCTAAACTGATTGGGGATGAGGTGGGGGAGAACTGTTTACGAGGCTACCCTCTTGGAGCATGAAGGAAGCAGTGAAGGACTCATAGCACTTCCACAGGGTAGAAAGGCAAAATCTTTTCCTCCAGTAGGTGCTGGCATTCTATTCTGTTTTACCTGCTATTTATATGTCAAGCAGAGTGGAGAGTGCACCCATCACTGAACTACTGAGACCAAGAAAAGCAAGTGAAATAGCAATCAGAGGCACTATACTATCAGTGCCAATGGAATAGGATCAACAGGAACTATAGACTTAACTACAGGGGCAGAGGCACAGTTAAAAAGCGAAGATGACTTTGGAAACTGGTGGCATATGCAAGGGGGTTAAAATAAATTGATGGCGACTTACTTAATTTTCCAAAGAGTAAAACCTCCATTTAATGGACTAATTCGGGCAAGGGGGTGTCCATTAAATGAAAAAGTCAGTTATTTAATAATTTTTTAAAAAACCGAGCTATCGGAGCAGCAGCCCGACCGCCACAGAGTGGGGGCGGCAGCTCCGCAACCCGCCTGCTGTCGGGAACCCGGGCGGCAGCCGGGAGCCGTCAGCCAGCCCGCTGGGGTCCCGGCTGCTGGGAGCCGGCAGGCAGCCCACCCGCTGCCGGCACCTGGGCGGCAGCTGGGACCCGGGCGGCAGCCTGCCCGCTGCCGGGACCCGGGTGGCAGCCGAGAACCGGCAGCGAGCCCGCGACAAATGGATTTCGGATGCAATAGACTTGCTTAGAAATTTTGTCCGTTGCATCCGAAGTCCGTTAAATCGAGGTCCATTAAATCGAGGGTTTACTGTATTGCCAAATGCCATTTGGATGCAAATTTAAGTAAAAAAGCTCTTTCACTCAACATACCACCCTATATGCCTTGTAGGGAAGGATAGAATAGACTCCAAAAGATGAAGACTGCTGATATAATGTAAAATAACCTAACACCCAAACAACAAGTTAGAAGAGAAATGTTATCAAAAGTGTTTTGTGTCTGAAATCAACAATTTTTCCATATGAAAGTAATTGATAGTTGTGAAACACACTTACTTGTGCTTTTGGATATCTTTTACTCCATTTTTCAAGTTTCCTAATCTTTCTGATGGATTGTCCCTATAAAGAGAGTGACAAAGTTGTTTAATAATGTTTTTTCAGATGAATTTATTTCTTTACTCATAAGATAAAGGTTATTGTATTTAAAGTATTTACCTGCATAGTTTTTTAATTAAATTAGCAGCATTTTTGGCAATCTTCTTTGGAAATTCAATCATGTCAATCCCCCTTAATATGATGTTATAGGTCTTCATGGGATCTGGGCCTGAGAAAGGTGGACTTTAGGAAGTGGGAGGAGGGTGGAAAGTGAAAGTTAAAGGTCTGTCTTTAAAAAGATAAATCTCATACCATCCTATTATACAACAAATCAGAGGAGATAAATTACAGAAGTAATAATATTTCTTATCCTGTGCTCTCAGGAAAACTGAAAGGCTGGACCATTAACCTTTTATTTTATTTCCTTTAGGAAGTTCTCCAGGATGTTCCCTTCCATCTCCAAAGTCCATGCCATGGTAATCCTTTCTACGGCCAAGGAGTTCTGTGCGAGGTTTTGTCTGGACTTCATCAATGTTGTTCCAAAGTTTGGCCAGGATTAATACACATTATTTTGGGAAGATTAGGGATTGATATGTTAAAAGAAATATTTTATCAGTATATTCAAACATAGGATTACATTTTCGTAATAAAATAGTCATTCATTTTTGATGTGATGCATAAAATTTATAATTGAAAAACAGACTGCATATGATTTCAAAAGGTAGAAAAAATGCAGAATTTTGTTCAAAACCTAATACGAATCTGAAAGATTTTGTGCGTTTTGAAATTATTTAATACAGAGGTTTAGGTATGTTAATTAATTTTGAAGTTACATTAAACAGCCTTCAAAGAAATATATGGTAATAGTATTTTCAGTAGCAAGACGTTGAGAAATGAGACATTGTACAGAAGTTTCTGTACCCTCAGCAAGCGTAGTTTATAAGACTAAATGCATGTATTCCTCTGACGCAGTCATCTAGGGATATTTAAAATACTTAAAAATCTATGCAGAACTACATAGTATTTCACAATATTACATATTTAAAAACAATTTTTAAATATTTTTAAGTTATTGTATAGTGTTATGTAAGAAAATATCAATGTATTTTAAAATGCATATGTTCTGTACAGAAGTTCAGTGGCCAAAAGTAAGATTCAAATTTGTTATATTTCTTTGAATTTAAAGTTTTACATGAGGACTGAAAAAAGAAACGTGGATAGTCTCAATTTGGAGTGAGCAAGAATAAGGGTAGATCTGATAGATGTATTCCCAATAATGAATGGTCTAGTCAAGATTAAACAATCAGTAGCTGCTTCTTGTCTGTAATGCTATATCTAGAGCATTGAAAAGTGACAGGTAACAAAATTTAGAACTGACATGGAAATATATGTCTGCATAAAGTATGTGTGAAATTCAGTTTAAAAAATGGGTTCAAATAGCTTTGTGATATTTTAAAGGGATCTATATTGGTGGACAAATAACGGCAAGATAGATAACGATGCTAAAAGATAATAATGTTAAAGGATACCCTTAAAGTGTGTGTAAGAACATTATGTAGGGATTTTATACACAGGCTGAGGGTGGTATGTGTTTCTAAGATGCCATATTAGTTCAAAACTGGTGCCATGAGAAAGTGATCTTCATGCTTCCTGCATATCAGGAGTATTTTCCAACCCCATTGGCCATGTATAAGGCTAAAATTTTGTCACGGAAGTAATAGAATCTGTGACTTCCAAAGATCTCCATGACTTCAGCTTGAGGTAGCTGGGAACTGCAAGGTCCTGCTCCCTCCTGCAACTTCAGTCAGAGGCAGTGGGGGTACCCCACAGCTGCTGCAGGTGTTGGAGGGGGACCCTGGTGCTCCAAGCCCCCATGGGTGGGGGTGGGTAGAGCTCCCAGCCAGCCCCGTAGCTGCCCCAGTGGCTCTCCATTTTGTCATGGATATTTTTAGTAAAAGTCAGGGACAGGCCAAGAGCAATAAAGAAAAAATCATGGACTCCTGTGACCTGTCTCTGACTTTTACTAAAAATATCCATGACAAAATCGTAGCCTTTGCCACGTACAACTTTGTTTTTATCTCCTGCTGAAGCCAAATGATATAAGCCACTACTAGGAAATGAGAGTTAATGGATCATTATGACAAATTCTATGTTTCTGTAGTCTGTGAATAAAATGAATTTAAACATGCAGATGGCTCCATTTTATACTATGATAATAAAATCCTCGTGATATTTTGTGGGTTTTAAAAAAATCTATGTATCATTATTAACAGCATATACAACCTTTAACAGAGAATTTTGTTAAATTATAAATAGGCGTGGAAGGATTCAAATTGTATTGGTAAATGTTGGTAAACTTCAATTTCACTATGCACACACAAGACAATGAAAATATTTCCATTGATAATCTAAACTTTAGATAGCAAAGCAAGAAAAATGCTGCTTAAGAATTTAGAGTTTGATTTAAGAAATTTACTTTTGTCTGTTTTCACATGTGATGTTTACCATTTCTATTTTAACTGTTATTAAAGCTTTAACTTTTTGAATCTCAAAATCAATTGTAATTTAATAATTATTGATGATTCACCTACTATGTGACACCCATTACTTCCCGCAACTGTGGAAATTTACATGGATAAAAATAGAAAACATCCTTAAAATAAATATTGATATTATGAACTGAAATTTCTAAAAGAAGAACTGAATTGTAGATAACTGGAGTATGTTTTAAATTAAAATAAAAAAACAAATTATTCAATAGAATGTTTGCTCTTTAGAGTTTGTTCTGATTGTATAATCTAGTTCCTGCATCCATTCACAGATTTCTGAAAAGATGCAGGGTTTTTTTTAGCAACAAGTGCTGATGGGGTGTATTTTCAGTTCTGAGTGTCCATAGGGATTAGAAATTGAACTGTTTAAAGTGCAGTCTGGATATGCCTTTTAAATTAACTTATTTATAGATTTTTATAGAAACTTGATTTTGTCACAGTTCAGGGACTTTACTATCCAGAATCTGTGATGGTAATACTGACTTTGTACCTAACTTGTTGAGTCTGTTCTGCATCTTTTATCTCAAACGTGACTCATTGCTGGTGTTTTTAATAAGTTTTTTTAGATCCTTTAGGGAACTCTATGTAAATATTCTAATAAATTACTGAATCATGGAAATATTAGTAAACTTTTATGTATGAAACGGATACTAAAGTAAACATTTTAAAAATTGTTCAAATGATTCTGCAGAATACACTAGATAACTATAACTGAGCTATACTTACCTGCTTGAGACTCTCATTTGAAAAAGCTGCATTATTTCAATGTTAATGGCTAAACTCTCCTCTTATTCTATGTAACTCCTATTGACAGTGGTAGGCAAAGGAGGAGTAGTTTAAGACCCCACACAATATGAAACATTATAGCTTGTGTATTATAACTTTTCTGGTGCTCCCTGTCCTTCATGTCACCAATGAGCTGTTTTCAGCTAGAAATGGAAGTAACATTAACTGTTGACTCAGAATGAGCTGTTGACTCATTTCCTGTTGATTCAGGAAACACAAACTGCTGGGGATGCCTGTGTTCTGGCCCGCAGGAGGAAGGTAGCTTTAAGGGATGAGACAGGGCCATGCCCCTGTTCCTGTCCTGCAGACCTGGCAGGATGCATATTGGAAAGGCTGCTGTATTCTCCTTTGTCCACCACTGGCATATATCTCAAACCTCATCCTGAACAACTAAGGAGCATCACTGAACTCTGACCATAGGTTGTGCTTTATGATTTGATGCCTCAGTGCAGACACACTCAGCTCCCTTGGCATTGCTGCCTTATGTGCTGGAAAGCTGAGGCAGCAGTGCCAGGGAAGTCCTTCAAGCACTGATGCCTTGAGAAATGCCTAAAGAGTACAGGAAAGAGCAGAGTCTAAGAGGGATGAGGTAACAGCATGCATGGGTCATTTTGTTGTAAATTCTTGCCTATAATAGAAAAAAAACGAAGATGCGAAACCACGTTATAGTTGTCTATTTTTTCAGATGCTGCAAGCTTCCAATGCCTTAGCACCTCACTGGCTGAATTGTAAACCTCTCCTCACCCTCTAGCAAATTCAGTTCCACCTTTCTCATTAGGAATTCTGGGGGAAAATGAGGGTAGTGTATAGCCATGATTATGGTATTTTACATGTTCCATGATAAAGTTGTAAACTGCTTTGTGACAGAATTCCTTGTCATTTGAGAGCTCTTAATAATAATTAGGTTTAACAGTAAAGATTTCAGATTGTTGTAGGTCATCATCACAGATGCCAGCTCTGAATCTTCTAGTGTTGTAATCAAAGTGACAAAGGCAGAAATATTCTGTAATTTGCTGATCTATTTTTATCAGCAATTCCAGTTCCAATGCCCATACCTGCCAGTCAAGAGTTCATACATTAAGATTCCCAGTGACCAGTAGTCTGCTGAAATGTCATGACCTTTGTTCAGGATGATCTCTGGGGCTACATACTCTGGAGTTCCACAAAAAGTCCATGTTTTTTTTCCAAATCCTATTTTCTTTGCAAAGCCAAAATCGACCTGTGAAAGGAAAGGAATTCCATCAATGCAGAAAAATAAAGGACATTTCAGCGATGTGTTCTGTTCTTCTTAGGGTGAAGCAAAGCAGAAATAAGGTTTCCTCATGGGAATATTATCATACACCAGAGCATGCTAGGTTGTTAAAAATAAAATACAACCACAGCGTGATGTTTTTTCTGAGTTAACCTTCATAGTATAAACTCAAGTGCTTTTTTTGAAGTAAGAGAGAGTGACAATGAACCAAAAATCTCTTGTTAGTTAGTGGTTACTAGATCTGTTCTAATACATTCTTTCATCAATGTCTGCCCTATTGAAGTGACGTTGGACATTTGCAAATGCCTCACGTTTTTTCCCCCTCTTTCAATACCAAACTTATCTTTTAATACCAATATGGAACTGTGTAATGAACTATTCATGTCTGTGTATTATGGCCAGATCAAAGGCTAGCCACCAGTTTAGAATACCATGAAGAGGTCTTGTCCTGCAATCTGTGCTTGCTCTCCTCTTCCTATGGTAGCTCATGCCATCTGAACAATTTCCAAGAACTACGATTTAGGCAGAGCAAACAATGACAAAAAATAATCTCGGTTTGCCATTTCGCCCCCCTCCCCTTGATTAGCACATGGAACCACATCAATTGGGATTACAGCGAAACAAAGTTATATGCTTTGAAAATGACAGTAGCCAGGCAAACCATCAGGTTTCACTTAATAGAAAGAGTGATACAGTAAAACAATTTGTCCCCCAGCTAGGAGATGGCATTGTGCTTCAGTTATTCTGGGCTTTTATAACACACAGAGTGTCATTGCAGCAGCGAATAAATGCTAGAGAGCAGCCCAAGCAACTGTTATAATTTAGACCAGGAACCAAAATGGCATAAAGCCACCTGTTGCATCCCAAATTCTGTCAAGCTAAACTCAGAATTGGGCCTTTGTGCTTTTAACCGCTTCTCAGCACCTAGAGTATTTTGATAGGTACAGTTAGAGATAAATCTAAATAAATTAACAAATAAATATAGGCAGACTAGAATCCATCCTTTTGTATTACTGGGTTGAATGATGGGTGCTGAGTAGCAGCTGGCTATGGAGAGCTGAATTCCATTGCTATCTATGAAGTTTTCTCTATAAATCTATAGATTTATCTTGTGAGCATCTTTCTGTACACATCTATTCCACCCTGGACACAACCCATTTAACTCCTAGCTACACCTCTGGCATGCTGTCTGTGGCAGGGAGATACAGAATTGGGAGAATGACCCTGCACCACTTGGGAATGTCCCTGATTTACGCTAGAATCCTACTGTAAGAGGGAATTTTCCAGCTTAATGCCAGAGCTGGTTTACGGGAACCGTGATGAAACTCAGAATCAGGGCCACAACATTTAACTGAAAACACACCAAAAACAGTAAAATCAACCCCATAACACCATAGTTCTTACATTTTCTGTACACTCAGAGAAAGCTCCATTTAATAAATCCCCTTCCCTGGAAAAAGGCCATAAAATAGGTGAGTCTTGCAGTGTATTAAGAAGATACCCAAGTTCAGATACAGTTCGATGAAGAACATTTATTTCTAACTAGCGAAAATACCCGGCGTTGCTCGGGTCCGTCGGAGGTGGGGAGGGGGCAGAGAGCTGAGCGAGTGCGGGGTCCGTTGGAGGGGGGAAGGGGCAGAGAGCAAACCTGACACCCCCCCTCACCCCCCCCCGCCCAAACCTGACACCCCCACCTCACTTACCCCTCGACCAACCCCCGACTCACATTTTCACCCCCCACCAAACCCAACACCCCCACGTCACCCCCTACCAACACCCCCTGACCAACACCCACACCTCACCCCCGTAGACCAAACCTGACACACCCACCTCACTTTCCCCCCAACCAAACCCGACACCCCTACCTACCACCACAAACAAACCCGACACCCACACCTCACTTACCCCTCAACCAACCCCGACCCCCCCTCCTCAACCTCCCAACCAAACCCAACACCCCCACCTTACCCCCCCACCAAACCCAACACCCCCTGACCAACCCCAACACCCATCCCTCACCCCCCCCAACACCTTCCCACCCCCCCAGACCAAACCCAACACCCCCACCTCACCCACTGACCAAACCCGACACCCCTACCTCACTTACCCTCCGACCAAACCCAACTCGGGTCCGTCGGCGGTGGGGAGGGGGCAGAGAGCTGAGCGAGTGCGGGGTCCGTTGGAGGGGAGAGGGGGTAGAGAGCTGAGTGAATGCAGAGTCCTTTGGAGGGGGTATTATGACATCAGAACTATGTCACAGAGAACAGCAGCTGCCCAGCTGATGTGATTGGCCTTTAAATAATTTCACCCCTGCGGGGCGTCAGAGGTGAGATTTCAAAATTTTTCGACTCTTACCCTGATTAGGACCCTAAGACCTATAACTGTACCAAATTTCAAGTCTCTAGCTCAAACGGTGTGGAAGGAGTAAGTGCACATACATACATGCATACACCATTTGACTTTTATATATAGAGACTAGCGAAAATACCCGGCGTTTGCTCGGGTCCGTCGGAGGTGGGGAGGGGGCAGAGAGCTGAGCGAGTGCGGGGTCCGTTGGAGGGGGGAGCGGGCAGAGAGCTGAGCGAGTGCGGGGTCCGTTGGAGGGGGGAGGGGACAGAGAGCTGAGCGAATGCGGGGTCCGTTGGAGGGGGTATTATGACATCATAACTATGTCACAGAGAACAGCAGCTGCCCAGCTGATGTGATTGGCCTTTAAATAATTTCACCCCTGGGGGGTGTCAGAGGTGAGATTTGAAAAATTTTCAACTCTTACCCTGATTAGGACCCTAAGACCTCTAACTATTGACATGTTTTCTGGAGATTTCTAGTGGAAAGGGTTTGCTTTACAATTTGAAAAAAGTGGCTGGCAATGTGATATAAAGCTGGAAGCTACAAACCCAGGGCATGACTACAAGCTAGAGATCACCTTTTCAATAATCTAAAAACTCAATTTATACTATATTTTAAAATGATTTTCAAAAGATGTGGAACTTTAGGTGCCAACTACTGAAGCTTCTCTGTTTGAATTCATGAGGTCCTATGACTGACAGCCAACAGGAGAGCTCTAGGAGTAATTCAGAAGCAAATACCTTGGATAAACAAGTGAAAAATCTCCTCTTCCCCAGTTGCCTTCCCTCATAATCACTTTAAAATGTAGGGTTCACAAAATGTTTCTGGACAAGAGTTTGGGGATGGGAAGACCAAGGTTAAGTGAATTGGCTATGTCCAGTTTTGCAAACATTTTATGTTCCTGGATAACGTTTGCTTGGTTGGTCTACAACCTGAACCCACCCTTATTTTAGTAGATTCAGGATGAATATTTTAGTAATGCTACTATGCAGGTGTTTGCGTATCGTGTTCTCAGTTCAAATCAATTTCTGACTAAAATAAAAGATTTTTTGAAGTACATGTAAATACTTTCTGCAGCATTTTATGCTTACACTTTGTCTGGGTAGGAATTAATGTGTGTGTGTGTGTGGTGGTAGGGCATAAATGTGGAAAGGAAAGGCTTTGTGGATCATCATTCTAGCAAGCTGTCTATGAAGGGACATAATTCAGTCCTTAATATTTAGTATTGCACATGTCTAATGACTGATAATTTTCAGAGAGCCAGTCAGATCTTTACAGCCCAGTTTCTGCTTTTGCGGGAGCAAATAATGGTATTTGACTATTTAATTTCCTGGTTTGCACGTGAAATCTGGTAATTAAAATTTCCAAATGGCTATTATTTATGCCCTTTATAAACTGTGAGCACAAAAATAAAGGCCAACTTAAAAATGTGGGTTACCTTTCCCCTGCCTGTTAGTTGCCCAATGTTGTTAAGCAAATCTATATGAAACCTAATACACATTGCTACATTTTGACTATGTAGAATTTCTCCAATGGCCAATGTAAAGATTTCAAAAAGGGAGTAACAAGATCAGAGCCAACTCTAGGTTTTTTTGCCACCCCATGCAAAACATTTTTTGGCTGCTCCCCACCCCAGCCTTGGGCTCCCCCCCCCCGCATCCCACTGCTGCCCCAGCCTGGGCTCTCCCCCTCCCACTTGCACCACCTGCAGCCCCAGCTCTGGGCTACCCCGCTTCCCTCCCATTGTCCCTCCACCTGCACCCCCTTGCTACCCCAGCCCTGGGCTCTCCCCCCACCTGCACCCTCCTGCCACCCCAGCCCTGGGTCACTGGTAACTCGCTCCCAGCGTGGGTCATTCAGCAGGAATTTTGGATGTGCACAGAACAGACATACTGTTACAGAACAGCAGTAAAGTGGAACAATTTTCAGCCTGTCTGACTGGAGGATATCTGGATACATATTATAAGACTGTCCTACATAAATGAGGAAAAGTTGAGGTGCCTTTATTATTCTTTTGTCCCTCTTTATTTCTATGGGGAATTTGCCAATGCAATATCATGGTCTTCTTTTAAACAAATAAAACTAAAAAAAAAAAAAAAAAGGGGGTGGGGACGGGGAGGAGGATGGCCTGAATGCTGCCCCTGCACATGTGCCACCCCAGGCACCTGCTTGCTTTGCTGGTGCCTAGAGCTGGCCCTGAACTAGGTCAGGTAACACAGACATGTAAGAACTCTAGCACTAGTGGTATTGTTTTACCGGTCTCTCAGATTACTTAGGACCTGATCCTGCAATCACTTACAAACATGCATCACATTAGGCATGTGAGTTGCTATCCTGAATTCAAAGCAACAGTCTAAGGACATTACTTGAAACCAACTGAATACTCTTGTGCCTAAATCGAGGTGCATGCATAAGTGCTTGTAGGATTGGGGACTTCATCTAGAAGTTTAGGTTTAAAAATATTGAAATACAGTAGACTCCCGATTATCGGGGCTTGGGTTAACTGGGCTGCGGATTAACCGGGACGGCTAAAACAGGGCTAGGCAGGGGTAGCCCTAAAACGGCAGTGGGCTGAGTGCTTAGCCTGTGGCTGCTTTGGAGTTTCCCCCGCTGGCCCTTTGCGAACTGGGTCTCGGTCCGCTGCCAGCCTGGGTGTAGGAAGCCCAGGCTGGCAGCGGGAGCTGAGACCCTGGCTGGCAGGAGCCTGGAGGGAAAGCCCAAAGCGGTGGTAGGCTGAGTGCTCAGCCCGCTGCCGCTTTGTCAACCCAGGCTGACAGCGGGAGCAGACTGGGGCAGGTGGTGGGACCCCGGCTGGCAAAGGGCCAGCGGGGGAAACCCCAAAGTGGCAGCGGACTGAGCGCTCAGCCTGCTGCTGCTTTGGGGTTTCCCCCACTGGCCCCTTGCCAGCTGGGGTCTCAGCCTGCAGCCAGCCTGGGTGTAGGAAACCCAGGCTGGCAGCGGGAACTGAGACCCCGCCTGTCAGGAGCCTGCGGGGAAACCCCAAAGCGGCGGCAGGCTGAGTACTCAGCCTGCTGCCACTTTAGAGTTTCCCCGTCCAGAGCTTCCTACACCCAGGCTAGCAGCGGGAGCTGACTGGTGCAGGTAGAGGGACTCTCCCCCCCCACCAGGGCCCCTCAGTAGACTATTGATTATCCGGGGTTTTATTAACCGGGATTAAGATTTTCCCGATCATCCCGGATAATCGAGAGTCTACTGTATAATTAAATAGGAAAAGACAGCAACATTCTGTATTAGCTACATTTCAACAGGACAAGCCTGAGGATTTAAACAATAAGAATAAGCATTTCTTGAAATAACACAATATGATTAATATCTCCATAAAACAAATAATTATATTTTTTAAACAAGCAAAGCAACTTGTTCACATCAGGCATTAGTAGCCTGCAAAAATTTAGCATCAGTAGGCTGTAAAAAATAAAAGCAATTCATGAGTTTCAGCCAAATAAAATATGGAAATATCTATTGTAAACTTCTGTTTTTGCCCCTGTATGCATCAAAATAATTAGATGGATTTTTCCTAGTTCTCTTCTCTAAATAATTTGCTCTGGGACTGCAACTCTAAATGCTAAGTTTCAGCCAGAAGTGCTATTTTGTGGGTGACTTATAAACTCCTTAGAGTAGGAGTTTCTGATGGAAAGGCGATGGAGACTTAACTCTAGTGTGGTAAACACGGCACTGTAGTATTGTTTTGCTGCACAGAAAAAAAAGACATTGTAAGCACTCACCAACTTGGCATAACCTCGGTGATCTAGAATGAGGTTTTCTGGCTTGAGGTCCCTATAAATTATTCCTTTGGAATGCAGATAGGCAAAAGCTTCCACCACACATGCTGTATAAAATCTCGTTGTGGAATCTTCAAATGAACCTCTATATAAACAAAAATGGAAAAAGGTCAGGCGGCTATTCAAAATATTTGCATTTAATGTTGTATATTTGGTTCTACCATTCTTGCATGTCACTATGATTACAGCAATGAAATAAAGTTCAACAGGAATGAACCTCAGCTATGCAGGTAGGGAAGCAAGACCCATAGATTTAATTTTTTAGATAATGCTTTCTTAGCTCAAAAGAGCCAAGAAGCAATTACTTCTCTAGATTTTAAGGCCTCAATCTTGCAAGATGCTAGCTATTCTAGTCCAGTCCAGCAAAGTTCTGAAACATATGCTTAACTTAAACATATGCATAGTCCCACTTACTTCACCTTGAAGGATTAAGCCCAAAAATATAATTATGGTTTCATAGCTAAATTGTTTTGAACTATATTTTACAAAAAGTTTTGACTGTAACTACCTCAAGGACTTGTGGCACCAAGACAGTACATTTCACATATTTTATCTTACTCTAGCCACTCCTTAGCTGCCAGAAGGAAACATACTATGAAATAGCTGTATGGATATGATACAATCATGTTTCTCTGTTTGTCTGTTTAATTTGTTAAAAGGCAATTTTATAGCCTTGAGATAAATAAGGAAATCTTCTTTGTTCAAGTTGTGCTTATGTTTTATTCAGGTCTGAAAAGAGAAGATATCAGTGTCTCAAACTGATCAGGGGATACCAGCTATCCAGTTGTAGGTTAGCTAGTTACTCTTTAGCTACCAAACTAGTCTTCTATATTAACAGTTAGGGAAACAAGGGTTGCCAACCCTCCAGGATTGCCTGGAGTCTCCAGAATTGGCATAGATTTCCCGGTGACTATTGAAAGGAATCCAGGAGATTTTAAATAGGATTTAAGAAAATGACACGTCAGGTTGGGGAAAAAAAATCTCCCAGAATAGCTTCGGTCAGAGTTAGCAACCCTAAGGGGGACCTACTTACTTCCACCTACTAACAGACTCTTCTTCAATAGCCAATCTGATCTACTCACTTTAATTGATCTAATCAGTATAATATATTCACAGTTTGGAAGACCTCTGCTAATTGGAAAATAGTCATTAGCAAACTCATTTCTGTTTGGTTTTCACTCATGAGGTTAGCATTTTACCCACTAGTTGAATTCACATGAAGCACTGTTTTAAACCAAAGTTCTGAACTTAACACAAATGTTAAGTTACATTAGACACAATTATGAAAAAATATGAAGTTATAACAAAAATATTTAATTCAAAGAAAAATTTGTATCATACATCTTTCATAATTATGTAATATGTGAGTTTTGAACTAAATCTATTAAAATGGATTAAAGATTAACATTAGCTATATGACTGATGCAAAAATAAAAAACTATTACTTGGGATTTGAAGTGTTAATTTCAAATTTAACATAAAATGCAATAGTATTCTTTCTTTATTACCAGTTTGGAAACTATTTAAAGAAGTTAATCACTTCCTACTCTTTTGGAATGAATTTATACAGTAGTTATTTGAAATCATAATTAGATTTTGACAGCAGAATTGTTTTAGCTCTACTAACTGAAACTAAAATAATGTGCTTCTAAGCTAGATGGCAGTAGAAACCACAATTCAAAGAGTGAAAGAATAAAAAACATTATCAGACTTCTGAAAAAATAAAAAAGAATAAATCCAGACACCTGTTAGCTTTGGAGTTGTAATGCTTTTTTAATATATTGAGGGCAGGCAGATTTTTAGAAGCAGCAGAATATAAAAAATAATAAAAGTAACTTCTTAGAGGTAATTAAAATATCAGTTTTCTGCTCCATTTTCCTTTAATGTTTAAATTGCCTGTTTACTCTGAGGACAATATTCAATTTACAAATTTAATCACATCTGTTACATTTCTAATTGTGTGCATATATTTATATAGTGTGTAGAGTTTATCACATAGTTATCTCCCCTCATATGTAATATATATATTACACCCAAAAAGCTATGATAAAAGAACATGACAGGAGCCACTTTAGTCCCTGGTCATCTCCAGGATGGAGGCGGTGGGGGGTAGGGAACAAGACTTTTTCCACTTTTGCAGCATCCTGTGCCAAGCACAGCTTGGTGAGATTCAGGGATCTCGTCTTTAATGTATGTTAGAGATTGTCTGCTAGGAATAAAGATACACAATATTACAGTTCACACTGAGATATAATTTTATTTTTTTGATAGGTTTCTAAAATTTCTTACCTGTCCCTGAGAATTGTCCAAAGCTCTCCACCTAGACAGGCTTCCATCAACATGTATAAATATTTGCTGTCCTTGAATGTCCTGTATAGCCTATTTGCAAACAAGAACATGCAATAATAGTTAAAGCATTCTTTTTGGTAAAAGGTATTCCTGTGATACTTCACAGTCCTTATTAGCCATGAATATCACTTACTGTCTTCATTCTGCTGTATCATACTTGAAATGTTTCAGCAGAACAGATGCAGTATTTTAGTGTTGAAGTGTATTATAAGAGGATGATGTTGCTACTCTGGGAACTAAATTTAGGGCATGACATTTCTACCTACTTAGCCTGACATTGCTGCTTTCTAAGATCACTTGAAAGAGAAGCAAGACAATATGTACACCAATATGTACACATTTCTTGTAATTTAACACTATTTGCTAATACATTTAATAGACCTTATAAAAATATCAAAAGATTCTTGTTTTCTCATCCAGGATGACTGAAAATTGGGATGTGGGAAAATTTGCCTAATGAGATAGTTGGGGCAAGTAATAGGCATTCAGCATGCACTGTATATGAGGCTTGACCTAAATTCTACAGAAAAACACTCCTTTCTACACATTTCTGCAACATTCTTGTGAAGCAGATTGGAAATTGTGTACCAGCTTCCGATAAATTAAATACATGGAGTTTATTTATTTAATTAAATATGAAAATAATACAAGGAATTCTACATTGTTCTATCATCTCATTTGATATTAAACAATTAATTTTACTCTGCCCACATATTTTTCATTTTAAAGGTGCTGAAGAGCTTTGTACTGACAACATGCAGCTGCATTGCAGAATCTTTCTTGCAGGAAGCTATACGTTTTGGCAGATGGGTACAGGACTGTTGGGGTTTTTAGTTCCTGGGAAGTTAAGGTATGGGAGACAGTTTGGGTTGGTTGGATAAGTACATTAGTACCTGATGAAGTTGACATTTAAATCACCATCATTAGATTTCAGGGTTACCACAGCACTGAGGCAAACTATTCTCAGAGCTACTGTTATGTCTGTGAGAATTATCATTTCAGGTTCTCTACAGAAAGCAGCACACTTTCTGTGTCTGTTTACACTCAGATCTCATATTTGGAAGCTTTTCTTTGCAACCACATCATGCAGAAACCTTATTTTAAAAAAAATCTCAAAAGGTTAGATTTTGGAACATAATTCTTCAGCAATTAGTGGATTTTATAGTGTATTCTGTGACTGTGCAATTACACAAATGCACAGAGCTCTGTACGTGTTAAGCATTATGGGCCTGATAATTTCGAGTGACTACAATGGAAACAGAAGGTGTTGCAGAATTGAGCAGTTCAAAGTAAATAATATACTTTGTTATACCTTTCAAGGAGCTGTTGTGTGACATATGCCATGAGGCAGGGATAGGATGCTTGATTGATCATGATGCAGTTGTTTAATGCATTAATCTTTTATTTTTGGAGGCATTTGATTAAATACTAGCTTAGGTAACAGGAAATGTGTTGGTCTCAATATTGGGCAGAGTTTGTCTTTGGTCTATGTTTGCACAGCTTACAGCACAATGCCACTGAGGCTAATAATGATAACAACAATAGTAAGAAAACAACTATCACACAATTTGGCATAACTATTCATCTTTTCACCTCTGCGGGAAAAGCCTGAGGTTTAAGATCCAGGTCTAGACTGAAGAGCACTTGCTGATCTGTGAGAGGAAGCTGGTCAAGTCTGCCTGAGTCAATGTTACTTGTCTCTTGTTTTCAAGAGTGCCAATAGCCACAGAAAAAACAATTAAAAACACTAAATGCCCCTCTACTTGATTTACCAGAGCTAAAAAGTACCATATGTGGTCACAAAAGATTAAAAGAAAGAAAAATGAACCCATCCCTTAGATCCTCACTTAAAAACTGGTAAATTTTGCACCGTTATCTTAACACTCATTAGGCTTTGGTACAAACTTGTATAGTTAGTCAAAATTAGAGTAATTTAGCTAACTATTTATTATGGTTAAGATCTGTGGAAAGGCTCCAGTAGTGGGACAATATATTGCTAAAAATAGCAGTGTAGATGGGAGGAATGACTTGGGCAAGTAGAAATCCATGGAGAGCATGTACTTGGGCATGTCTTTACGCTATTCACCTAAGCCATAGGCTACTCTGATATTTATACCCATGCAAGGAGGGTGGGGAGGCTATTGAACATATACTCGACATGCCACCATAAGTCATACGTAGCATAAAACTACCTAAACAGATCAATTTTTAACATCTTTAGGTTTACCCATCCTTATAGCAGTCTTGCAAATGGTTCATTACATGAGCAACCTTATTTTAGTGCCTTCTTTTCCAGTATTTTGCATAGACCTGAAGATAAGATACTGGAAAGTATTTCTGTTTGTCTTACAAAAGCATTACATACTCACAAAAAGAAGGCAAAATGTTGAGTATTTTTTATTTCATTAGCCATTGAGGTCAATGGTACTAGTCATGTAAAAATTTGCAGGATCAGGTTCCTAATCTTGAGAATATGTTCTTTTTCAATTATGTTAAAATGTCCTTTATGTTTTTAGTGGACATGTTCTGCTAGCTCTGTTATATAATGGCACCTCCCATTTCATTAGTATATTGATTCAGATAGTGGATAGCACATTAAAAACTTTAGAAAATAATTTGTATGCTGTACTAGTCTATAAGAAGCACTAGCAGTTTCGCTGCCATCTCAAATCTAGATAACTGAGGCACTTTTATGGATCAAATATGAAAGCAAAGCAAAGTGTAAGATAATTGAAGTATTGCCCTGTTTACTTCAGAAGTAATTGTTGTGGCAAATGAAGCAAGCATGAGGTTGAAATAAACGTATTATAAAGGCAATAACAGATGGTGCTTCAATCCCTAATAAAATGTATACATATACAATTTTCATTTCAAACCTGTGTAATTTAATGGTCATGTAAGATAAGATATTAGAAAACATTTCTCTTTGTCTGATGCCTAATGTAGAGTACAGGAAACTAAATCACTACTCATCAGAAACATACAGATAACTCCCTCACAAAGTTGTTGCTCCATTTCATCTCAATACTAGGAGAGCTTATTTGCTATTCTTATAGGTCTAGATACAGGCACAGAGAACTCTTTTGTGTGCAGCTCTCCTTCCTCCAGAGCAAACATAAGGCTCAGAAGCCTCCTGTTCCCTCTTCTTTTAAATTTCACGAAGGCCGCTCTGCCATGCAAGGTAGGAAAGGAGATTAGACAGCCAGGGGAGAAGTGAGTATGTTAGGGACACATCATCTCTCCTTTCCATGCTATATTATCTTTTCTGCAGAGCCCCCATCTCCAGCAGAATTGAGCTACAAGGGAGTACGAGTGCTGCTAAAGGCCAAAGCTGGTGCAAAGGCACATGAATCAGAATATTTGCTGGGTTTCTGTAGGGTGTTGTGAGGAGGAGATACCCCCTGCTGAGTGATGGGGAGGGGGGGAGGGAGGGGAATCTCTGTAAGGATGTCCACCTGGAGAGTTCATCCCCCACAAACCTGTGTATGGATTTTACCACAGAGAGAATGATTTGGGCAATAATTTTATTTATTTACCGAATTTGCTAAAGAATATTGCCAGTACTTGTGTCAGATTTTTCAACTGTCCAGGGCTCTTACAATAATCTTGAATATATAAGGGAGCATCTCATCATCCTGTTTTTTCCCCAAATATCCACAATTTTAAAGGATGCTCAGTATTGGATAATGTAAACATGATTATGTTCAGAAAAGTGACTATGGCCTCTTGTTACACATTCAGTCACATCTGCTAAACATTCTGATCAACATTTGGTGTTACTGCTTTTTACTCTAGGCTAAGGGATAATGAGCTAGATTCTATTTTGGCACGTGCATAATCAAAAGACTTGATGAATATTGTTGACTCTACTACTGCTCTTTCTGCACAATCCAGAAAGAGTATACTTGACTTCCAGAATCTAGGTTGAATTTGCAGGGCAGAGAGTTAAAAATAATGAGCAGACTTGTCAACTCATTGAGGGACAATAAACATGGAATAGTATGGTGCCATACTTGCAGAGTCCCTTGACACAGACGAACTACAATTAAAAGGTGTTTTACCTATAGTGCCTGTGGGACAATTCATGACCAATTCCATAACACACTACAATTTTATAAGAAACAATATCAAGACTGGAACATTCTCAACTTGAAATGAGTTTACGAAGTGTGGTGACAGTACCTCACGATGAAGTCTGAGTGAGCCCCCTGCATTATCTGCTTCTCTGAGCGTATGTGCTCCTGCTGTCTTGTGTCCACTATATGACGTTTCTTCAGTATTTTCATTGCAAATGTTTTGGATTCTTCACTTTTCAACTGAACCTTGAATAAAAGTGACAAATATATTAGTTAGAAGCAACGTCCGTAACTCCCTAACAATCTGCAATTTTAGATGGGCACATTTTAGCTCCTCCCAAAAATATTAAATCCAGTGGCATAGCCAGGTTTTAACATCAGGGGGAGCGAGCACCACCACCACCACCAACAAAAAAAAAAAAAAGGTGCCACTTCACACATAGAATAAGCTAATTTATTACAGATATTTATTTTGTGTTTAAAATAAAAAACATTCAGAAGATAATAGTTTCAAAATAAGTACTTGTGTTATTTTGTACTTAAAATATATTTTAAAAAGACCTTTTACAGTAAGTTCACATATTTGTAAGATCAATGCTAAATAATACGCATGAGCACATTGCTATTTTACTGACTTGTTATTTTAAATTTCAAAAGTAAATCAAAACATATAAATAATGTATGATCCAGCTACAACAGTCTCTTTCGTCTAGGCTTCATTCACACAGACTAGGCCAGTGGCTCTGAAGCGGGCAGCAGACAATCCATGTGCTCACCTTACCCCTGTGTCGCACTCATTAGTGAGTATAAACCAACACACACAGCTGCTCGCCTAGCAGCACATGTTGCACAGGCTCAGAGAAACTTCTGCAAACCTCAGCAAACTTCTGCAAGCTGAACGTGGACCAGGACTAATAAAAGCTATGTGTTCCTTCCCCCTATCCTCTCATTCCCCCCTTAAACATTATTTGTAAAGGCTCTGGTGGCCCTGAGGATAATTGGTGTGTGTCCCCTGGAGCTAAGCTGGCTGGGTCAATCAATCAAGCAGTGGAGGATCAGTGAGTCTGGGAGGCGAAGCTGGAGGCTGGGTGAGGGAGAAGTGAAAGGCAGAAAGCAGAGTCAAGCTCTTGGGGTGTGTCTGCAGCGTGAGAGGGCACATGTGAGCAGTGCTGCCCTGGGGAAAACACAGGAAGGAGGGAGACTTGTTGCCCATTTTCTCCTTCTTTTTAATTGTCCCGGGGCTGCGGCTGGTGACCCTCTGGTGCCAAGGGAGGATGTTTCAACTTATATAAGGGGAAAAAATATTTTTTAAAAAGAAAGTTAATAGTTGAAAAGGTGCCACTTTTGGAATTCTGGGCTCAGGGGGAGTAGCCGCTCCCCCTAGCTAGGCTACTGATTTAGATCTTCTGGAGAAGAGAAAGTTTATTTCATCGGGGGATATAAACCTAATTAAACAAACTAAAATAAAAATTAACCTAATTCTTAGAGCACTAAAGATGATTGTTCTTGTCTTCAGCATTCTGCAATCTCAGAGGGACTGACAAATTGACTTTTCTTCAGTTCCTCCACTCACCACAAATATGTTGTCTCTTCTCCTACCTTTTTAACAATCTCCAACCTCATGACTGCACACCAGAATACCCCTTCCTCAGTGGAACAGCAGTCTCATACTCCTGGAATGCTTACTCTCATCAGCTGACCCAGCCTCTCTGCACAGAGTCACTCTGAATTTCATGATCGCTTTTTCCTTTTTTGAGCATGACACCCCAGTGCAACCTATCTCCTACTCCTGTTTTCTAGCCCAAGAGAAGGATTTAGCAGAATGGATAGGTCATATTAAGAGATCAGGCCAGGCCAGAGGAAGGACAGGAGGAGAGTGTGTAGCAGCAAGAATTTATTCAGGCATAAAGTATGACCCATTTCAGCTCCCAAGAGCTAGGAACCCTCCTGTCTTTCCAGCACAGTGTTCCCTAGCTTCTCTTAGGAAATTGACTCGACCGCTAGAGAATAGCCATTTGGAAATTAGCCAGTTTCTTATGCCTTAATAAAACAAGTTTTAACTCACTGAATCTGTTCACTGCAAACCAGATTTCTAAACGTGGCATATTGCTACACCATGTCCATTGATACATTTGCTAGTACGGTATGCCACTGAATTTAAAAGCCTTTTACAACAACTTTCTATGTTGAGGGAAAAAACAACCACACCAGTGTTATATATTTCTCTCAGTTATATTCACAGCATAAAGATGCTGTTTCCAATAAGTGTACAACTTTCATAAAAACCTTTTCTATAACTATAATTTTCCACTGACTCTGACAAGGGAATATAGTCCTTGGAAGGTTTAAATGCACTAGCAAAGCTAGCTTTTCAATGGTGCTGCTCTGGCACATCTTTACTTTTAACATTGACCTTCAACGAATCTATTTTTCTTGTTAAGAAAACAGATGTCTAAAGTTTAAGCTTTTTTTTCCCCTTAGCCTAAGCAAAGATTCACTTAAGATCCCTCAGAACATCTCCCTGTGGGCATTGACTTACATCCTGTGAATTGACATCAGTATCTATTTTCAGTATCTATTTTCAGACAATGGAGTTGAATAGTATTTAA
The DNA here is from genome assembly GCA_032164245.1 of Sternotherus odoratus. NCBI lineage: Eukaryota > Metazoa > Chordata > Testudines > Kinosternidae > Sternotherus > Sternotherus odoratus. The sequence continues at coordinate 76,717,308 of JAVMKO010000005.1, forward strand.
GTCAATAGATAAATTGGCCTGAGATATTAATCTGCATTCACGGATAAGAATTTACTGGTATGGCATCTGAGGGGCTTTCAAGAATGCAGAACTAAAAGAAGAGATCTGACCTGTCTCCTTCCTTCTCCACAAATTAGTAAGATTTCTTGGAGCTGGCTAAGTGATATCTTATAGTCTAGTCACCCAAGACCACAAACAAAGATAAACCTCTCACGCTGAACAATGGAATATAATTACAAACTGCCAGACAAGCGGACATGCACTTTAATAATCCTAGGTGATGTGACTGAGTCACATGATCTTTTATGCAGTTGAAAAGGAAAATTGACCTCCAACCGGTTTATTTGTAGCTATCACCAAATGACAGAATAAATTGTTATTTTGTCCACCTGGCCTACTACTTTGCTAAATTCCTCCTCTTGTTACAGGAAACCAGTCATATCACATCATGTTGTCACATTGTGAAGAGTACACATAGCTAATTCAATTTTTTCCATATAGTGCAGTGTATGATACAAATGTTATTTGGCAATTTTTATGAAAACACAGAGACGAAGCCAGCTTTCATTTTCAGGTTTCATTTTACCACCTCTCTATCAATGTACCCAGGATTTTGAAATGCAGACCAGATCAGAACTGTAGTTTGTCTCTGAGGGAGAGACAATGTGGATGCAACAGACTATTTTTTAAAATCATTTTTATTTAATAAATGACAACCATATTTAAGAGAAAAGGAAAAAAAGATCTAAGTTGGTCTAAGAAAAGTCACCTTCAAATTTTTTCCTAGTCTGTTTTTGAAAACTGTAATCTTTAAATCCTTCCACTTTCCCATCAATCCTTGCTGAGTGGCTATGAAGACACTTTAAATGGTTCCCTTCATGCCAACTGTATAAGAACAGAGAGGAAAAATCTGTAGATTGATTTGCTCAGAATCAGAGCTTTTACTGGAAATTAAACTGACATGACATAGCTGTCATCTCTAAACCCAGGGTAACACATATGGATATAATAAATTTAAACCAAGGGTTAGATCCTCAGCTGGTATAAATGTACACCAGACAGCACTACTTAAAGAGCAAAACTTGCCCATGTGATTCAGTAACAATGTTTAATAAACGACAATCCATTTTTATACCTCTGCAATTTTTTATCATAAACTCTTTGATTTTTTAATTCTACTTCATAAGTTTTATCTATAATTTCCATTTTATTTGCATGGTTGACTGTTTTAGGTAAACTGCGAAGTCCAAGGGCGTACTCAGACTCTGGTTTGGACTCACAGCCAATCTGCTCAAGATTGTCCCAAACTGTGGTGTTATTTTTAGCACCTGTGAGTTGGCAACTGGGCCTGTCTCTAATGAAATGGTTATATTATAGTTCTTCACATTTGTCACAGACATGTCACATTTGCTTGCTGCCTCATGGAAAAAAGACTATAAAATCTCATGACAAGTAGTTTGTATGACACAGTGTAAGATTGATGAATTCTAATATGATCAAGAAAATTTGAAGATGGATTGAACATCCTAGCATTACTTAGACCCATCTGATAACATTTATAAGGGTTTCACTTTACATACGTTTCTGTCACTAGTTGCAACGGAAGCACCTTGTTTCAGACTCTGATTTGCTGGCTTTATTTCTTGCTCTTGGCATACACTGATATGCTGATGTTGTATCAGTGGCAATGGGAATACTTATAGAAGCGTTTGCCTGTCTTTGCTTTGCAATAAATGGGATATATATCCATAGGTGGTTGTAAGTCTGTTTTTAAATTCTGAATCCTTCTTTTCTTAAAAACCTCTTATTGTGTCAGTATAATTTAAGTCCTGGTATTTGTGGTTTGTTATTTTCTCTGTAGTTGCAAGCATTTTCAGTCCCACATGAAACTTTTGATTTTCCAGAAGAACAGTTCTTGCTTCCCACACCAAGACTCTCAATTATTATTTTTACATGAAGTTTATGTTTGCCATCTCATGTCTATACAATCCACATAAAACTAAGAGAAACATTTTTTGTCACTCACCCATCAAGGTTTCCCAATTACTCTGTTACATTTACACTGCACTGTGCTGCACTCTTATGCCTTATGCCTATACAACTTAAAAATTGGGAGGAGGGGAATAGTTCTGGATTTACTCCATGTGGAAAATTAGGGAGTTATGTGCATTATTTTGCATAAATATCATCTATACCTCAGCTCACCCATTTGATATTATTCTAACTGATTACATAGAATTAAATCAAAGGAGACTCAAAGTGGGAGAACAAAGAGGAAACAAAACAATGGAAAAGATAAGGTATAGTCCAGTCCAGAGAATACCAATGGTCCTCGAGGAAACAATGTAGAAATTATTAATTGATGAATGCCCCTACCTGGCTCTAAAGTTTACTTTTTCCAGACCCAAGCTTAGGATCAAAGAGGATATTAAAACCTTAATAATAGTATCCCGAAAGAAGCAGATTGAGAGGGTTGTCAGCAGCTTCCGAGGGGAAGATATGACAGAGACATACTGACAGAAACGTCAGCAAGCAGACTGTCTCTGTCAACTCAGAGATGGAAGTGACCAGGCTGAATGGAACATATCAAAGCTTGCAAGGAACGATAAGGTTTAGATAAGGGAAAATATGCACATGGGACTTTTTTGTTTTATTCCTTTTGTTGTGTACAATATACTTAGTGATAAATACATTTTGCTGTGTTTTGAGGAAGCTATTTCTGAGTCACTTTAATCAGTCACTGTCAAAGGTTCCCAGAAGATACTGGTGCCAAATACAGTTGAACCTGTTGGGATAACACAGGTGGGAAACAAGGGGTCTGTAGCCCAGAGATCCAACCTAAGAGAGGTAGGATTGTAGGGTTGCACCCAAAAAGGGGTGAAGGTAGTAAAAACCTGTCCCCCCAGAGTACACTGAAGAGAGACTAAACTGAAAATAAAGCATAGTTTTCTGTGTAACAGTGACATTGCACAATCTAGTTTGCTCTTCAGGTACCCAAATTGCTCAGTCTTCTATCAGAATTATGCATTCAATAAAGAGAAAACAGATGTCAGCATTAATCATTTCAAACAAAAGCCAATGCACCATCCACAGTGGTACTGCAGGCATTACAAATAGGAATTGTTTTCTTTTGTCATTTATTTTTCATAGATAAATAGTTCAGAGAAAAACAACTAATATATAAACAATGGAGTCAACAGAAAATCATTAGAAGATTCAATACAAAAGCTAAAGTACGAGCAACCTGTCTCATCCTAATCTGAATCTCAGAATTTTTTTAAATTATACTTAGTGTTCCATTTTTTATATGTGAATTTAATTTGTAGGGCATTACTACTGCCTACCTTTATTTTTTTTAAATATAATAAATAAATATTTGTAATGATCTGAGTGATTTTCAGATCAATAGCTTTTTAAAATTTTATTATGACTGGTAATAACAATAAATCATACTTCCTCTCCCCTTTCTAGTAGGTCATTGAAATAACCCTTAGCAAAAATCTATGCTATGTCATTTATATCAAAGACCTTTTTTTTTTGTAATGACCTTTAGTCATGCAAGTAACTTATTGAAGGTTCCAAGGAAGCTTCAAAATAAGTAAATAGTGCAAGAGTAGTTACTTTTTGGATAGAAAAAAAGTCAGCAGTTTTCTTATCTAATAACAGTTCTATCTTCACCTCCATACAGAACATACAAAAAGCAACAACTAACCAATTCAAAGCATTTACCTGCAGCCACAAGAAAATTCAGTAAAATTTTCTACTCACATTCCTAACGTACTTCAAATTGCATAGGCACTGCAAGAGTTTTAGACTAGTGTGGGATTAATTTGTATTGTATCTTCTTGAGACACTACAAAACCCCAGCGAATTACAGACCCAGAAGCTTCCTTCCTATGGGTTTGCTAGACCTTTTGGAGGTGAACTTAATGCTGATTTTACAGCCTGGAAATGGAAGTCCTGCAATTGTTTAGAGGTAAAGTACCAGTATTGGCACAGTAAACTTCCCCACCCTTTTCAGGGACCCTCAAATCTTATAAGTCTCCATGTCCAATCCATTTTTGGTGTTTCTTCTGAGCTTGCCAAATAGTGCTAATTGTGCTCATTGAGATTATAATGTAAACTCCTGGATTTGGATCACCAACTCATTTTTATTAATCCACTGAACAGTGACCATCTTGTTATGGTTTTCAGTAACTATTGACCTTTCTTAAGCCCAGTGACTTAAATGGGAAAAGATTAATCTTTCATTAACAATCCCCTGTATGATGTAGTCCCTTAATTAAGTCATCCACTTAATAGGATTTTCATGTATTTTTCAGATTTTTTTATATTACAATTTTTTAAAATGAAAAAAAAGCATAAAGTTGCCACGTAAAGATCACTACTGACCAAATGAGACAAAGGCAGCCAAGAATATTTTCCCACAGCTTTGACAAGATACAGAAACCAAATGTATTTGTATATCCCAAGTCACCAGAAGGCTGACATGTTCGGTAGAAAGTTCAGCCTTCTGGCAAACCCACCGCCACCATTTGTCAAATATTTTCGCAGTGGAATGTACGAAGCAAAATTGTTTGGGAATTTTGAAAATAAGCCATCCTTTTGGAATTAAAAAAACCCGTCTTTAACAGCACAGCAAATTTCAAAGGCCCTGGAGTGATTTCAGGTTCAGAGGGAGTCTTGCTGGGCAGAACCACATCAATCATCTCCTCCTGAGGCCAGAACAGTAGCTGTGAGGGTCTACACAGAAGAAACTGGATGACCTTTCTCCCTATCAGTTCTTCACAGGTTGGAAAACATAGTGGTCATTTATCCTTCCTTCTGCACCTCTCGAGTCTTCTTTTCAGTCTTTTTGGCTTACAGAGCAGCATAGATCTGTACAAAAGACTTGGCTCCAGAAGTGGATGCTAACTCTCACTATCATGTAAAGAGCCTTTTAAATATTATGGAGTGTTTTTTTAAAAATTGGTGAAGGGGCAGAAACTGTGCAAGGAAAACGTGTAGAGAAGTTTGAACCAGTTAAGCAATGACAATATTCAGAACTTATATTCACTGAAGAGTTTAGGATTCCAGAGACACAGCGTGTGCGTATCCAATCCAAGCAGCACTTCACACCTCCCACTGTGTTCAAAGATCTCCATGTTGAGATCTCTGATATCTAGTCCACTACTTCAGTGCTTCCTCTAATCTGCACAGACTGAGTACTGCAATGCAAAACAGACTGAACACGAGACCTGGGATTAGAACAATTAGAGAGTTCCCAGTATACTGAGGGGGTTATATCCCTATTCTTATGTGTTGGGCAAGGACCCTTTTGCATTGAACTTGTTAAAAAAAGAAGCCTAAAAGGTACTGCTGAGCATTGCTCCTCTTTCTCTGATCTGTTTATTGCAAATGAAATTATGAAGCAGAATTCCTGTTTTTCTTTGCACCACATTTTTAGTAAACACAGCTGCAAACTGAAGTAACACTAGTGCATTCTAACTGAAATGCAAAGGAAAAGGAATAAGGCAGAGAGTGAAGACAGAACTCATGCTCAGATTTAATGCTCAAGGGTGATGTATAAAAATCTATGTTGAGAGATAAAATTAGATTTGATGGATTAGATTAGACAGCCCTGAAGGACTCTTCATTTGTAAATGAACTACATCCCAATGACACAGAGTGAGGTGAAACCTTGTTTAAACGTAAATCAGTCTGCAACAATAACAACAAAAATGCTATGGAAAAAATTGTTTCCATTGGCCCAGAGACTGCAGTGAATAGGACATCAAATATAGAGATTTGGTAAAGTTGTGTCTGTAACATTAATTAGCATAAATTAAAGTAACAGAACTAGGGAGAACAGGCAGCTGTCTCCTCCCCACACAAGCTACCCATCAGATTAAGTTCAGAACAATTCCCAAACAAACAAAAGTAAATTTTTAACATGAGACTATCTCTCACCTAACTCATGATCAGCACCAAGCAAGCCCCACATCCTCATGTGTGGAATGTGGGTTTAAGTAAAGGAAGTCTCTTTCTGCACCAGACAGCATAGCCCTCAACTTTCCAGGCAATGTGCATCAAGAATCCAGTTTGATGTCATCTTGGCACTGTCTTGGACTGCAGCAGCAAATCTGGCCCTCCTGCTACCTCAATTAACTAGCACTGGTCACCTGCTATAGATAAATAACTATCAATGCCCCTAGTCAAACCTCCTGTATACTTCCAGGAAGGCAATTTCTCTCCCTCCCCCCACCCACTGCAATGTGGGAAGAGCTTTAAAAGGGATCTGGATGAAATTCAGAGCAAAATGGGAAATCTAGCAGTAAAAAACAGAACAAAACAAGGGAAGGAGAGGTGGGGCAAAGCAAACAGGTGCAAATGGTTGGTTATGCCTGGGAGACACGATATAAGATGCTCTTCCCTTGTGGAGGTGCCATTGGGCCAGGGAGGTGTCTTCAAAATCCATGAATGGGTCAGTGCTATGCAAATGAAGAGTCCCTGCCCATACACAAATCTGACACCACTACCGCTCCACATGGCAGTCCAGTCATGCCATGTTTCATTGTGATGAACCAAAACTCACATTATCATTTATTACAATCTTTTGAGTCATTAAAGTCCAACGGGATTCTTTTAAGCAAACCTGAACAGATTCTGAAAGTCCATTAATGTGACAAGCTCCTTCGAAGAAAACATGAGGATATTTCACTGAAATGGGCATCACTTGCTGCCAACAGTTATGAATTCACATGACAGCTTCTAACCTCTTTGCTTTGAGAAAATATTACTGTTCAAGATGTCTTTAACAGCTCAAGAGTTTTCTGCTCTTTGGCTGTTGCAATGTTTTAAAATGACAGTTCAGAGCCTGAGGATTAGCGCCAGAGCCTTGTAAAGATTTTTTTAAAAAAATCAATTCAGAAAGAGGTGAAGAACTTTCAATAATTAGAGCAATATCTATACAAAATTAGTTACGCCAAGTTGCTAACATCTGGGAGAACAGAAGAAAACAGATCTACCTCTCTCACTCTTCTGAATTCTTATTGCATTAGACTTCCTTTGGCTTTTGCATGGTTCACTCAGCTTAACGTGAAATGTTTTTCTGTTGGAACCACTCCAAAGTTGCTGCTCTGCTTATCGTGTGTAAGATGCTTTAGCTTCCAACACACACATTGCTTGCAAAGATTGTGAATTATAACTGTCTTTAACAAAAACAGACAAATAAGCATTTTAACCTTGAAAACACTTTTCAGATTTCCAAATGAATAGTTAGCATGGGGGAAAAAAAACTTTCATGGTAAAATAGTCAAAGAAACTCCATGATGTATTAGCAATATGTATGTAGTTTCAATGAGAGTTGTATTGGTAAAATGTTAGCCATCCTTCTGAATAATTAACCCTTAACAAATATTTACTAGAATGTGAAATAATTTTCCAAAGGAAGGATTTTTTAGTGAATATTACTGAGGAGGTTGTAATTAGTTAAAGCAGGCCCTGGAGTCCTCATGATGTTCTTGATCCCTGTCATAATCTGGGTTTACAGTATGATGCAGAGACTGTACTAGTCTTCTTGTGATGAATGGAAGTCAGATAACCAATTTTTTTGACTATGATACCTTTGATATTACTGAAATGCCTGTGAGCTGTGCAGGGATGCACAAAGTTGTTCTTGAATAGCTCTGTTCTTTTTTTTTCTCCCAGGATTACTATAGATTATATTTTGTTGCTCCTGTTTCTGTGCAGATTATTAGTTGAGGTGAGAGTTTTTGTTGTTGAAGAATTCCCACTTTTAAGTCTGTTATTAGTGTCCAGGGAGATTGAAATGTTCTCTGACTGGTTTTTGAATGTTATAATTCTTGACCGATTTGTGTGTGTCCATTTATTCTTTTGCGTAGAGATTGTCCAGTTTGGCCAATGCACATGTCAGAGGGGCATTGCTGGCACATGATAACACGTCACATTGGTATATGTACAGGTGAATGAGCCCCTCATGGTGTGGCTGATGTGGTTAGGTCCTATGATAGTGTCCCTTGAATAGATATGTGGACAGAGTTGGCAACAGGGTTTGTTGCAGAGATAGGTCACTGGGTTAGTGTTTTTGTTGTATAGTGTGTAGTTGCTGGTGAGTATTTGCTTCAGGTTGGAGGGCTGTCTGTAAGTGTCATAAGTGTAAAGTGCTGGAGAGGGTTATCCTGTCTGTATGGGGTTACCTGAGAACAAGTGATGTAAGAGCTTCCCCGCCACGAGGCAGGGAGGGAGTTAGTTTTAGGTTTCAGTTTGGCTTGCCATGTAGCTTGGCAAGGGTCCCGGAGCGTCTCTGGCTATTGAGAATGACTCTACTTTCCTTCTTATATTTCTAATTAGCTGACGTACCTGTACCTATTTGGGGTGTCTCCCAAATAGCTGTACCTATTTGGGGTGTCTCTATCCTTTTCAGAGGGGGAGGTAGAGAACTCTAAATTGTTCTAAATTAGCTGACGTACCTGTACCTATTTGGGGTGTCTCCCAAATAGCTGTACCTATTTGGGGTGTCTCTATCCTTTTCAGAGGGGGAGGTAGAGAACTCTAAATTGTAAGTTGTACTGTAGCCTATGTTCTAATCTCTTTTCTTTATTAAATCTTGTTAGTTATAAAAAGCATTGGTTTATTTCCCTTAAGGGTTTCTCTGCTTCCAGACTGGGAAGAGAGGAGGGAGGGGAGTAGGTAAAAAGACCAGCTCAGGAGCTGAGAAGCAGAGTCTGTCTCTACCTTCAGCCGAGAAGGGGGAGGGGGGAGGGAAAACAGCCTCCAAGTGTCTCTCAGGTAGGGAGACAGAGTTAGGGTTTTGGGAGTCTGAGTACCCCACTCCAGGGCCTTGGAGATTTACTCAGATGGTGGCAGCCGGGGGTCCCCAAGTTCCCAGCTGGTAAAGTGTGGGAGTCTGGGGGTGTAGAGAATTAACTTAAGCTGGATGAAAGCTGGAGGCACGTAGGTAACTATAGCGGTGAGTAGGTTTCCAGTATAGGGTGGTGTTTATGTGACCATCACTTATTTGCATTGTAGTGTCCAGGAAGTGGATCTCTTGTGTGGACTGGTCCACGCTGAGGTTGATGGTGGCAAGAAAATTGATGAAATCCTGGTGGAATTCCTCAAGAGCCTCTTTTCCATGGGTCCATCAATGTAGCGCAAGTAGAGTAGGGGCATTAGGGGACTAGAGCTAAGAAAATGTCTTTCTAAATCATCCATAAAAATGTTGGCATACTGTGGGGCTATGCAGGTACCCCTAATAGTGCTACTGTCTTGATGGTATAAATTGTCCCCAAATCTGAAATAGTTGTGGGTGAAGACAAAGTCACAAAGTTCAGCCACCAGGTTCACTGTGACATTATCAGGGATAGTGTTCCTGATGGCTTGTAGTCCATCTTTGTGTGGAATGTTGGTGTAGAGAGCTTCTACATCCATAGGGGCCAGGATGGTGTTTTCTGAAAGACTACCAATGGATTGTATTTTCCTCAGGAAATCAGTGGTGTCTCAAAGATATCTGGTAGCGCTGGTAGTTTACAGCCTGAGGAGAGAGTCTACATAACAAGACAATCCTGCTGTCAGGGTGCCAATTCCTGAGATGATGGGGCATCCAGGATTCTCAGGTTTATGGATCTTGGGTAGTAGTTGAATACCCCTGGTCAGGGTTCTATGGGTGTGTTTGCATAGATCTGTTCCTGTGCGTCTTCAAGGAGTTTCTTGAGCAGATGGTGTAGTTTGTTTTGGTAATCCTCAGTGGGATAAGAGGGTAGTGGACTGTAGAATTGGTATCAGACAGCTGCCTAGCAGGTTCTCATTCATATTCTGACCTATTCATGATGACGACACCACCTCCTTTCTCAGCCTATTTCATTTCTATTATGATGTCAGAGTTGTTTCTGAGGCTGTGGATGGAACTGTGTTCTGCACAGAGGTTATGGGGCAAGTGATGCTGCTTTCCCACAATGTTACTCCATACACATCAGCAGAAGCATTCTATGTAGAAGTCCAGTCTGTTGTTTTGACCTTCAGGAGGAGTCCACACAGAATCTTTTTTCTTTTTTCTTTTTGGTAGCATTGATAGGAAGGTTTCTGTGGGTTAGTATGCTATTCAGTGGTGTGTTGGAAATATTCCCTGTGTCGAAAGTAGGATTCTAGGTCACTGCAGAGCTGCATCATGTTTGTGGGGGTGGTGAGGCAGAAAGTGAGGCCTCGAGATAGAACATACTCTTTTGCCGCACAAAGAGTATAGCTGGATAGATTAACGATATTGCTGGGTGAGTTAAGGGAACCACGTTTGTGGCCCCTGGTGGCATGTAGGAGTTTAGATAGTTTAGTGTCCTTTTTCCTCTGTAGAGAAGCAAAGTGTGTGGTGTAAATGGCTAGGCACAGGTGATACTCTCAACAAAAGAGGATCATCTGGATCATCTGACACTTTTGAAATTATCTGCAGATACCCTGTAATACAGTTAATAGAGATGTCTTGAAATAACAAAACTCAGAATATTATCCACAGGATTGCTATGGAAAAGAACAGATTAATGTGCTACATTCTCATCTTACTACCTCTTTATTGTGATAGTTATAACCCACTGAAAAACTCTGTCCACCAATTAAAATGCAAGTGCCCTTTCTCTCCTGCCATTTGCAAGGTTTTCTGCTTTCTCTAGTCTCCAAAATATATTTTTGACCAACTAAAATAGCAACAGCTGTCATGGAGCAGACAAGCTAAAGAGAATGCAAGCTGAGTTATCTTAATCCTAACAGCTGAACTTCTGCATGAACAGGAGTAGCAAACATTTTCTAAGTAAAAGAGTACATATTTTTCATTCCAAAAGTATTCATGTTGTCCCAACATGAAATTGTTTTCTCTATTAATAGTACTCTATTGCTTTACAAATTGTGCTCACAAAAATTGTGGTAAGATATCTGTCTCAAAGTATTTTTCTGCATTCACTATTTCAGATTTGTTGATACAGTGAATGTTTTGAAGGCACTGTACCTATTGATTTAAGGCGTGATTCTGCACACTTCCCAAAATTGGCCCTGATCCAGGATGCACTTAAGCATGTTCTTAACTATAAGTACATAAGGAATCTCACTGGAGTCAATGGGACTTCTTGTGTGATTAAAGTTAAGCATGTGCTTAAATCTGTTGGATCAGGGTTGAGCAGCATATTATCTCATGAGTAGTCCACTTAAAGTGGGCTATTCACCGCAAAAGATATTACTTAGTGTGAATAAGGGGTGGCAGATTCTGTCCCTTATAGATTCTGGCTTTGTTTTAATTGTGTGATGATTGATATTAAAAAAAAAAAGAAGAAGTTAGAATTGAGTTTGTGGTAGATAGCAGTGTAAATCCAGGACTTGAAAATGGCTTTTATTTTCTTGTTATTGAAAAAAGATTAGATTCAATTAACTGACAAGCCTCTGTTGTGGAGAGCACTAAATGTCGTCGTTATTCAAGACAATTTTATTTTGAATGCTGAGGAACATGGGAGAAAATCACCTGTAAAATTATACATTGTAATGACGTGTTCGTAAACACGCATGCTAATGATCATATTAAAATTAATTTGCCTATTTCATTATTCATGCCCACTTAATCACATATTGCACTTTGTTAACAATCTTTAACAGTGTATTATAGTTCTAGTACTAAGGCTTCTGACAACAAGTGCAAATATGTTTTTACCAGAGGGTACTTATTTAACTTTTTGTTCCAGTATAAAACTTAAAGGCAAGTCATGGGGGAGAACAGAAGAGAAATCTGAGTAATACATACTGTTCCATGCATAAAATCATCACAATTAAAGTTAAGTACCAGAATAAGTGTTATTTTGGTAATATATGTTAAACAAAATAAAAATCACATTACTGTGTTTTGTGAAAATAATATTCACTTCTACTATCATTCACATGATCAATTTATTCCCCATTTTAATTAAGAAATCTAGATTTAAAACCAATCCTCTTTCTACACATTGTTGTCAAAGAAAGCTTTATTACACATTGGTTTCTTTGAGGTAAATTGGAGTTTTGCCATTGATGCCAACAGAGCCAGGATTTCACTCATTATTTGCATTTATTAGTTTTATTATTCCCAAACAGATTGTAACTTGTAAAGTTTTCAAATAATTTCATTCACTAATTTTAATTTTTTTCAACCTTCCAAGGCCAATTGGCAAATAAACCCCAAATACAACAGCAATCAAACTCTTTCTTATTCATTTTCCCCTTTTCATATCACCTAGGTATTACAGTCGAGAAAATTAAGCATAAATGTTAGGTTAGGTTTGGAACTCCATGTCATTCCTTCTGGGTAAGAGTTTCCATATAAAAATAAAAGTATTTTAATACACTTTCAATAAATATTAAAAATCAGATAAGGACAAATGAAGAAAATTTACTCTTTCTGTAGTATTCAAGCCTAGTATGATATTGTCACTCAAAACCTTCAGAAATAATTATCCAGTCGTGTGTGTGTGTGCTTTGAAACAACATTTTTTTCAGCCTCAGCTAAGATGGTGGGCTTTCCTTGTCAGTTTTATGTGGAGTTCTTATTCAGATCTCTAATCTTCAAATTCCTTCACAGAACTTCATCTTCCTTGCCAATTACAGCATTCAGAATGCCCATTCTTTATAAGGAAGGGATTCAGAACCTTCCAGGATAACACCCCTAGTTGTTTCCTTGTGTGCACGTGTGCGCGTGCATGCACATACACACACAAAACTTGCTTTTTAAAAACCTTGTATTATTCTTTGCAAACTAAAAAAGAGAGAGGAAGAAAATCCTGCTTATACAAAAGCAGAATTTCTATGCACTTGGAAAGATACCCAAATAAGTGCCAGAATCTCACTTCTGTCACCCTGTTGGAATAAAATTAGATTTTCCCAAGCCAGCTAATTAACCAAGCAGGGCTTCTGGAAAGCTACAAAAAGGATTATTTAGAAGAATGACTAGAGGCTGTAGCAAATTTAATAGAGCTCTAGGAATAATTCCATGGCCAGCTATCTCTTAAAATGTAAATTAGCATGAAAAATGACCATACTGTCTGTTTAAAACCTGTTTTGTATAGACCCAATGCAGCAAAATTCTTAAACATATGCATAACTTTAACCATATGCCTAACTCCATCCCATCTCAGCAAAGAAGTTAAGTACATGCTTGACAGTAATGGAACATTAGTACATACACATGTTAAAAACATCAAGTGCTTTGCTGAACTGAGGCCTAAAAGACTAGACTAATTTACCCAGTTGTTTATTATTTAGTTTTCACAATCTCTTTGTCCACATGGCACCAATAACAGGATCCTGCCCTTTGGTAGTACTTTATACTTGAATATTAGGTATATCAACTGCTCACTAACAACTTATATATCCATGAAGACAGTGGGAAAGATGAGCTTTTCATAGTCAATAGTTTTGATTGACATACAGGACCTAAAGAGTTGACTATAGTTTCAGATATGATGTCAAACTGGACAATGGTTTCACTCATGCCTATGATTAGGTATGAAGTAGTGGTACTAATTTTGCAATTTTATAAACACAGCTTTATAAATCTAAAACCTTCTCTTTGTAATTCATCTGACAAGGTCTCTGTGTGATAGTCATGCATCTCTGAGGTAATAACTGCATAAGTCCATTTACTGAAGACATGTGCTCGGCAAAGGAACTGATTTTGTGCTACCTGTGCTCAGTTCCCCTTTGCTTGACTCAGTTTTCCTGCAGCTTTGAATTTAGATTTATATCTGTACATAAACTGATATACTTCTTCCAATCTGGCAAGAATAACCTGCATTTAAGTCTAAAATATATAGAGTTTAGTTCTAAAAAAGGATTGAAATTAGGAGGAAACTAGAGAGCAATAATAACAGTAATTAATAAGCGACAGAGTCCTGTGGCACCGTAAAGACTAACAAAAGTATTGAAGCATAAGCTTTCATGGACTAATACCCACTTTCGTTGGATGCAGTGGATGAAGTGAGTATTAGCCCACAAAAGCTTATGCTTCAATACTTTTGTTAGTCTTTAAGGTGCCACAGGACTCTCTGTCGCTTCTGCAGATCCAGACTAATACAGCTACCTCTCTGATTCTAGTAATAAATAAATTAGAAGATATGACCTGCTCTTGTGGGACAGGTGAACATGTGGTAAACTTAATGGAAAATGACATTCTATGGGTAATAACATTCATTTAAATTTTAGGTCTCCCAGAAAATAAGGCAACTGTATTATTTTGTGGGGAAAAAAACTCATTTAAAAAAAAAATTACATGATGTTTCTTTATAGTATATATCAATTTAATGTTTAGCAACTTGGCTTCATACACCATATGAGCAGATTGTTGCCTCAGCTCAGTGGAAGATGCTTAGATATAAGAATGACGAATGCCATGTAAGTAAATGAGTCAACAGTAAGATAGAGAGATAGATAGCATTGAAGTATTTGCCTTTGTAGACTAGAGCTAGGCTTGGTCAAAAAGCTCCTTCTTTCCCACCCACAATGATGTCTTAGGAGAATTAAAATCATTTTGTGATTTTTTTCTGTTAGGTTATGTAATTAAACACAAAATATCTAGATATCCTTTTTAACTTCCTTTTCTTACATCCTTGGATAGCTGTCCAATGGCCTGGAAACCAAGTTGTGGAAGATATTTTCTGACGTAGTTTCTACCTACTTGGCAGACATTAGCAATGTATGATGATAGCTCTGGGAATGCTACAAGGTCTAATACATGTGTAGATTATGGGATGTCTGAACAGTCCTGTTTATCTTTGATATATTTTGGACTAGGAATACTAGACATCATTTCAACTCGTTGTAAGTAAGAACCCCTAGCTTACTTTGTCTATTTTATGTTGAGATTTTATCATTGTTCTATAAACTTTCCTCCAGGACTATACAGTCCATACATTCCACCAGGTATCACATTTTTGTTATGAATTCATGTTAGCATGTAGTTATGTGCATCTTATGTCTCTATTTGACATATGGAAAAACCCGATATTATTTGCATGTATACATGTTAGTATTGCTCTAGCCATGCTTACTTCAGCTGAGTGCATTAAATGTCAACACTGAATGGAATTTAATGGCTTTTAACTTTGTAAGCAGTGCATGCTGATACAAAGTAAGTTTGAATGACTATATCTATTAAGTATTTTTCAGGGATGAATGCTCTGGTTATAGTTTCCATTGGTTATGGCAATCAAAAACATTTGGTTCCGTTGTCCCAGCTGCATAGCATTAAACACTTTCATGTTCACTTGCAGTTCAAAGTGAAGATCCCATACCTCCAGGGCCTGCGAAAGAAATTTGGGGGCCCCCTACTCTGACCGTTTGGGGGCCCCCCCAGCCCAGCTGGCACTTCCCCCCCCCCAGCTAACAGCGGCTGGGGGGGCCCCCAGCCCAGCCGCTCCCCCCCAGCCCAGCTGGGCCCCCCCCCAGCAGACAGCGGCTGGGGGGGGAAGCCCAGCTGGGCCCCCCCCAGCCCAGCTGGGCCCCCCCCAGCCCAGCTGGCGCTCCCCCCCCAGCTGACAGCGGCTGGCGGCAGTGTGAGGTCCTGCGGGAGCGTGAGCCACCCTTGCTGTTCCCCCCCCCCCGCATGCACTTTCTCCCCTGGACTGCGCCGCTGCCACCGGCCGGGCTCACTGCTCCTGCCGGGGACACGCGCGCTCGTCCGGAGGAGAGCCGCGCTGCCGCCCCGCCCCTTACCCGCTCTCCAGGCCCGGCAACAAGGGGGGATGACTATGGGTACTGCTGTGTACCTAAGTTAATAGACATTGGAAAGTCTGGGGCCCGGTACAGCTCTACCCGTAGTACCCCCCTGTCACCGGCCCTGCATACCTCAGTGACATCCTAGTGGTATCAGCATCAGAGGTCTATTAATTCAATAGCTGCTCTTTGTCTTAAGTGAGTCCTAGTTTGATCAGAAGTGTAATTATACCATATTTTGGATGTACATATCAGGCAGGGTGACTTGGGAAGGGTGGACTGAATTCCTAAGTGAATGGGTCAAACAATGTAGAAGCCAACAAACTGCTAGTAGAAAAAGAGTGAGAAAACTGAAATTCATGGACAATTCCTTTTACCAATAGCCAAGAGTTCTTTAATGGTTCTATGTGGAAGGAAAGAATTGGCATATGGTGTGTGCTTGATAGAAAAGCATAAGCTTAGTTTGGTTTTTGCTTTATTCTTTTTATAACTAACAAGACTATAAACAGCTGGAATAACAGTGACAACAACTTTGGAGCCTCTTCTGGTCTCTCCTTCCAATGAAAGACTTTGATAGATACTTACTATAGAGGAAGTCAAAGACAAGGACAAAAATGGCACCCATGATGATAAGAGTAATATGGACCTGAGGTCACGTGTCTAACAAAAATTGTGCAAACTCCATGTATAACAATACAAGCCTACTGGAAATGTCTATTAACTTATACAGACAACAAAATTACACAGGAAAAAACACATCATCACATTTGACAGCTAAGATTTTTCATTACAGATGATTTTATATGACTATTACATTTCAACTTTTTGCTACCAAAAACACCAATCAATTCCACTCTAATCTCCATAGAATTGACAATGAAGTAACTGACTGTCTCGTCAAGAGGCATGTTCCTGAATCTAAATTGACTCAAGAGATGAACTCTCACACATTGGGGATGGGAAAGTTATCATCACAAAAGTTGAGATTAAACTATAAACATTGTTCTTTCCAGCATAGAGCATTTTATTTGATAACAGTTTTTCTGGATAAGCACAATAATTATAATATTTTTAAATACCGTAACAAATGTCACCCCTGCTACATGATGACAAACTTGTATAACATTTATTACAGTTATGTAATAAAAAATGGAAATAGATTTCCTTGGTACATATAGCACCAACACTTTATAGGTTCATATTGTAAAATGTCACATAACACTTTTTTTTAGGCCAGATACATTTTTCTCTGAAGTAGGTGGCAATGCAAGATGATGCAATATGCTTGGTCTTTATGGGAAGGAGAATGAGTCATCCTTTTATAGCCAGTCCTCCCACCAATATATGGAACAGTGATGACAACTTTGAAAAGTATTTAAAACTAAAAAAAACTAAATTAAGTCAAGAAAAATTATATTAAATATGTTTAGTATGATGAAGAATGACATTAAATCATAAAGTACGCTGGTACTTATTTAAAAAGCACTAATCATCATAATGTCTGTGACCATTATATAGTAATTTGATAAGCAAAGTTCTAATCATCTATCAAAAAGAATCATAGTCACTTGATTGGTAATATATTATAACTATTCAATTATATGCAACACCTTTTTAGGCCAACTTTTTCAGAACTGGATACCTAAAGTTAGACAACTAGATCCTTATTTACAAGCTTATATAAAGGTGTTCTGTCTGCAGTTTTGAGTTGCTGTGTACGCATTTTTGTTAGGACCAGATCTGTGGCTGTTGCTAACGTCCCTTACTATATACAATCCAAAAGCTTTTAAATTTTCACATATGTTTTCTGTATTTCCTGTCTAATTATTGATGATTATCAAGATGCTTTTGGGAAGGGAAAACATCTCTTTTCCAATCAACCTTCTTCTACTGGCTGGTTCATTAAGTATTAGTACAACAATATATGTAACTGTAATTATAGTGTCAATAATATTGATGTCACAAATACAGAAATGTGTCTTCAGTGACTGAATCAAGAACATGACGCAGATTGACTAGAAAATAGAAAACATCTTGTATAATTCAGCATCACACTTGAAATGTATTCAGAAACAACATTATCTTAAATTTTTTGTTGGCTAAGGTTAAATTCCCCTCTGAAGAGGATCCCCATAAGGCCATGTTGAACACTGAGCTTTCATTCAAGCCTTTAGCATGTGCTTAGTGGTGAACAGGTTTTTTGCCCTCTGTAATTCATCATCAATGTATAAAGTCCTAATATCAAATTTGTGGATCTTTTTTGCAGTGTTACATGTAATAGCTTTCCTATATTACATAGACATTGAGGTTATAGCACCAATGTTGCTGCATTTGCTCCTGTTTCTCAACCAAGTCCTGTTTTATATACGATAATAGGTATTGACTTAGGTCCTGCCCACTCAATATGACTTCTGACTAATGTTATAACCAGTTGGAGGCACAGACATTGTAACTGGCTATGAATAACACAGTTCAAGTTATGTCCTAGTCCAGAAATCTTTACAGGATTAGAGTCCTAGAAATAACAACTCTAAAAGATACAACTATTACAAACTCCCATGAAGGACCATCTTTGTTAAATTTTAATAAAAATGAAAGTCCAAAACCAAAATAAAAACAAACCAAATAAAACCCTCAAAAATAAAACCAAACAAATTAAACCTATGTCATTCAATATTACAAAATGTTGAGACAGAGTTAAGATTGCTAAATTAACTGAAGTCGGGGGGAGTCAAAGTTCTCATTGACACTCTGTACTCTGACTTGACATAACATATGAGCTATAATCACAAGGCACAACTAAATGATGTGAATCAAATGGTCACAGTTTTAACATAGAACTTATCAGCTTTTCTCAACTTTCACAAACATTCCAGTATTATTTTTACAATATTTCATAAGTAATAATACAAATGCTGATTGATGGCTATATGTTTAACTGTTTTTTTGCTGATTTTTAAGATCTCAGCATTAAAGGGTTAATGTAAAAATAGTGCTGCATCCCTATACTTTTATGGAACGGGAGTTACCTTTCATTTCTGTGATGACATCAGTAACTCGGTTTACTCCACTGTAATGACTTATAGGACTTCCTAACTTACTGAACTGGGGTCATATATTAGGGACTCCTTGGTCAGCACAGTGATACAAACTAACCTCCAGTTACTAATCTAAGTGTTTTAATACCTTGATATTTCAAATGGGTCATTCAACTAATAACATCTCATGTTCTTCCCTGATTAATCTTTGCTTTAAATAAACAAACTATCCATACATACCAAAATGAACAGGTAGATTTTGCATCCTTTATATTTCTTCCTTACAAATTTTACAAGCAAAGAATATTTGTCTGTGAATTTCTGGTTTTATAATTAAACCACATATTACAAAATAGCTACAGAATCCAGTTTTCTTGTTAATCAATGACATTATTTGTCTCTGCTTCTGAGCTGTTGTTTTTCAATTATCAGTAATTAAGATTTTAGATTTCTGCTTACATTTTGTCTTTAACATTTGTATGTTCATCCATATATATATATATATAATAAAATGAAAGCTATGTTCATTGGTAGAACTTTTTAAACAAGACTACACTGGAGGATGAAGACATAATGAACCCAGCTCTTAGTGATGGGATTTCCTTAAAGTTAACTGCTTGAAGTTCATTCATTCCTATTCACTCTAAAATTTAATGCAGTTTTCCTCAGTTACTGGAAATTTAGAATCCTGGATGTAGTTAATTTACAGTAAATCAAGTCCTATAATGATGAAAGACTAAAAGAGGGAAAAGCCACATTTGTTCCAGAACAATACAATTATAAAGACATCAAAGTTATTTATAAAACAAAGAAAGGTTACCTACCAGTTCAACTCGTCCAAAACCTCCAACTCCAAGAGTGTCAATGATGTTGAAATCAGACAGTTTCAGGTTGGCGAAGAAGGCAGCTTCGGCTTCATATCTGGATTTTTTTATGTGAAAAAATGGAAATTTCTTAGAGGTGCAAACCTGGGTATTGCGTAAAATTGTACCTGAATGGCATGAGTGTGGAACAGGATTTACCTGTTTAACTTCCATCTTGTCTCAAAGTCTGTGTTTGTTCACACTCATAGTTTTGTTGGTCCCAATTGTGAAGTATAACATATATTAGCACTTTCCCCCCCAAAATAGGAAAATCAGAGTTTCTACTGCATTTCTATAAAACAATTTTTTTTGCTGTAATTCAATTCCAGTTATCAATTGAATGCTACATTTTGACACTTCCTATTAATCTTCTGCTGAAGACTGTTTTGCCTTTTAGAATTTTTGGAAGATAAAGTCTCTCATATGAGTTTTCCTTATCCACAGACTGGCAGTAGTTTCAATACATGTTTATTGAAAGTAGCAAGATCATTAAAGTCCTTGGAGAGCAATCACAGCCAAGTTATATGAAATTAGATCCAATAAACTAAGGGCTGGCGTGCAAATGTCTGAAATGAATGACTTCAGACACATATTAGCATTCCGAAAAATGTATCTTCACTTCTTTTACATGTATAAGCTTACTTAGAGCAGAAATTCCCATCTCGTCTCCCCGGTCCTGAAGCTCTCTTTTTAGCCTATGTGCAAGTGGCTTCCAATAAAAGTTCACAAGCACTAACTATGCAAGCATACAAATCTGACACATGAAAGCCTGCCAAAATAAGCTCCCCACAAATATACTTGTGAATATGAATCCCTTAAAATATCTCCTTGTTGAGGATTGTGGTATTTTTAGAAGGCTCAGAAGGCAGATGGATGAACAGGATCCAACCGCTTAACAATCTTTGCACAATGAGGCATTCAGCTGCCAAAAAAGTCCTCAGTGCATGTGCATAGTCAAATGCAACCTTTGACCTTCAGGAACACAGAATTCTACGTGAAATTAATGTTGACAGGATTAGGAACACAAGCATGCAGGGTACGAATTTTTTAGTGAGTTCACCAAATATACAATATTTAATTTTATGCCCATATTTTGCATTTAGAGGATCCAAATACAAAGTGCTATTTCATGATAACATAACAAGTAAGCATGGTTCACTACAGATAAGGTTTTAATATTTTCTCATAATAATACAGTCATGATAAAATGTCATAATGTTACTGATGATCATATACACCTATCCATCCACCTATCTTTTTAATGTAGCTAAATCTATCTATCTAAACTGTCAGGGCTGTCACTGAATGATCTAATCTAATTCAATAATGGAATGTAACGGATTTACTCCCACCTTATTCCCCTCAAACCGGCATTCTTTATTCTTTTTAAAAGTGAAAGGACATTGTGAGGGCAGGAAAAGCAGCAGTTAACCTGTTCCAAGGTAACAGAGGAACAAAAAAAGAGGGGCAGGGAGGCATTTGGAGTGGCCATATATAACAAAGACCAAATTAAAGTAGACTATAAGGCAATCCTATTTTGTGGTTTCTGATGACAAATTAGTTGAGTTCTGCTTTATTATTTATAGTGTCATCAGATTCTCTCAATAACCTTGAGCCTATGGCCATAGCAGTCTGACTGCATCTGATATTGGAAACTAATCAGTGCTGAGTCTGTTTAGTACTTGGAATAACCTTGCTTATTGATCATTTTATACTAGCCATGATGTGCATATTAACTTGGCAACATAAAAACAAAGTATTGTTTGTAAATAAAAGGTCTACTTTTAAATCTCCTTACTTCTAAATATCAAAGAACAAATTATATTAGCAGTTGCAATCCCATCAGGAAAGATTTTACTTCAGTCTGGTTGTCTGGACTAATTTAAACTATAAATATATTACAGTTTGTGACTTCTTCTGGCTGATTTGCTACATTTAATAGTTTCTAGGGTTTAGATGTAATGTAGGGCTGAGATCCTGTCAAGGATTTGCACCCCAGTGTTAAACCAATTGATGGAATGCTTCCTATTTACATTAGCTGTCCTAATTCTGTCCTGTACCTGTGAAAACTCATTTTGTAATGGTGCGGCAGGAAGGAGCAAGACAATGTGTTGACTGGGTTTATCAAATGAGGAGTTCTATATGCATTAAAACAAGTCATTTATTCCACAACATAGCACACATGATATGCACTTGGGGAGTGCCATGCTAGCCAATCCATGATGTCAGGGAGACATAGGATCAGGGAGACCAGCCCTCTTCCCAGTCCTGGGAAACTTGATTGGATTTCCCAAACGCTGAGGAAGCAGGGGATCTAACATGCTAAGTGCATTTTTTCAAGTGTTGTTAAGGCCTCCATGATCAATTTTTACATAGGAAAGACATGGAATAAATCATTTTCATTTCTATAATGCCTTTTATGTTGAAAGACTGCAAAGTGCTGCATAAGCTATGTACAGTTCATACAGTTCCAGTTGAAAGGAGAAAGCCTACCCCCCCCCCAACATCCCAAAATAGAGTACAAAAGAACAGGTCCTCTTTCTGATTCTTGGATATTCCACAAACCCTCTTTAAAAACCCCAGTACAAAAGAGCAGTTTGCAGCAAGTACATATTCTTCATCTTTCTGTGTAGAGTCACAAAAATTGATGCTCTACTAACAGCTTTTAAGATGGGTTTTCTGTCTTAATAAAAAAAAGTTAATTAAAAGAAAATATTTTAAAGCTTCTAAAATGCTTTATTTTTTCTGCTTTTTGGCTAATTTTTTGTGGTAGATAGACTGGTCTTCTATGGACAGTTCAATGAAGACTGCAGAGCAAATTTTGTACAGTGTCCAAATACTTTGTCATGGGCATTATAGAAAAGAAAGAAATGAATTATATATACTCTGAAACAAAAATATATGTAAAAGAAAGTGTACAGACCAGACAACAATCCTATTTTTTCTCACAGTGATAACTGCACCCTAATTCTGTTTCATTCCTAAAAGTAAAGGTCAAACTCTAATCCAATTCAACCTCCAATAAAAGTAGGAGATTCTCATCCTATTCTGTTTCTTTAGGAAAATTATTTAGTGCCAATTTTTGCCCTTATATCTATGCATGTAAATCCTTGAAAAAACTGAAGTCTATCTGGAGTAACTTCACTGAAGTCAGTTACTTCAGATTTCCGGGATGTCAGTTAAAAAAAGATTGGCCCATAAGCTATGGATAGCTTTCTATACTTCTTTAAGGAGAAAATTTAGCCCCCAGCCTCTAACAGTCAAAGATTTGCATTGGGTTTTAGCAGTAGAGCTAACTTTAACAGGAGTCATATAGCTTACCCTGTTTCCCCGAAAGTAAGACATCCCCTGAAAATAAGACGTAATTCCAGTTTTGCCTCTCGCTGTAATATAATGTACAGTGAAACCTCGATATAACGGACTAATTCGGGCGGGGGGGTGTCCGTTAAAACCGAAAGTCCGTTATTTAATAATTTTTTTAAATCATTAAATAACGGACTTTCGGGTGACAACGGACACCCGCCCGCCCGAATTAGTCCGTTATATGGAGCCAGCCGTGAGTCAGCCCACCCCACCCCCTCCCCCCGCCCGGCTCCCCGCTGCGGGGAGCCGAGCGGAGGCTCTCAAACGCCCCCCCGCCCGGCTCCCCGTTGCAGGGAGCCGGGCGGGGGGGTTGACAGCTCCCGCCCGGCTCCCCCCAGCGGGAAGCCCGGCGGGAGCTGTCAAACCCCCCCGCCTGGCTTCCCGCTGCGGGGAGCCGAGCGGAGGCTCTCAAACCCCCCCCCCCGCCCGGCTCCCCGTTGCGGGGAGCCGGGCGGGGGGGGTTGACAGCTCCCGTCCGGCTCCCCCCAGCGGGAAGCCCGGCGGGAGCTGTCAAACCCCCCCCGCCCGGCTTCCCGCTGCGGGGAGCCGAGCGGGGGCTCTCAAACGCCCCCCCCCCCGCCTGGCTCCCCGTTGCGGGGAGCCGGGTGGGGAGACGCGGGGGGGGGGGGGTTTGACAGCTCCCGCAGGGGTCCCCGCTGCGGGGAGCCGGGCGGGAGCTGTCAACCCAGCCGGCTCCCTGGGGCGGGAGCCGGCAGCCCCCAAAACGGATTTCGGATGCATCGGAAATTTTGTCCGTTGCATCCGAAGTCCGTTAAATCGGGGTCCGTTAAATCGAGGGTTTACTGTAATGTAATTTTGGGAGCAAAAATTAATATAAGACACTGTCTGATTTTCGGGGAAACACGGTAACACTAGATCTATAATACAATTTAAACAAAAATATCAGTGAGAACATGTTTGTTTGTGCCATAAATTAGGAATCAACCTTTTATCTTAAATTGCCCTTAAAAGGATACGACTTCAATCTAATTTCTTCTTATCCATTAATTTGTTTGTTTGTTGCTTTCTAAACCAAAACCAGAGATACTGGATTGTTCACTCTCTCAGAAACAGTTTCAGTCACACTAGTAATGGCAGACAATGGGCAAATATAGTACGTTCAGACCATTCTGTCTATAACACTGAAATAAGATTTCTCGATTTCAGGTGAAAGAGAAGCAGTATCCTATTTGATCAACTACATGTTACATGAGCTATTCTATAGTGAATGCTTAATTCCAAAAATATTCTCCAAAGTGCATTTAGTCATAAAGGAATAGGAGGGCAGTTCAATGAAATACAGATACATGTGAAAGTTATATAATGTATTTACACAGGCATTTCTTGTTTGGGGCTGTTCAAAAAACCAGCTACTGCCAGCGACATCCAGGTGCTTGGGAACCTCCCCACCCCCAGCAGGGACAGG
This sequence comes from Sternotherus odoratus, assembly GCA_032164245.1. NCBI lineage: Eukaryota > Metazoa > Chordata > Testudines > Kinosternidae > Sternotherus > Sternotherus odoratus. Next base: position 76,741,709 of record JAVMKO010000005.1, read on the forward strand.
ATGAAATGCAAGTGGGATGTTTATTACTCATGCTCTAGCGATAATTGGTGTGTTGTACAATCTGAAATAACTGGAATCTCCTTGGAAAAATATACACAAAATCCCCAGTCATATTTCTTAATGATTTCCATGTCAGAGATCCTAAAACCTTTCTCCAGCTGGCATGGCAGAAATGTTTGAGGCAGGTTAGGGGAGAAGCTTATACCCTAGATTTCTAGCCTTGTAAATGAGGTCTCCAGGTTTGTTTCAACTAGCCATGATCCTTTTTGACCACTGGAAGGGTTGGCAACAGACATAAAAATAATATTTAGTTATATAATGTAATAAAGCAATTAATTTATAAAGGTACAATGAGCAGCCACAGAGAGGTTCTGATGTGTGGTTCAGTATGCAAAGGTCCAAATACTTATCTGAACCATATTCAAATGCTCAGAAACTCTTGGATCTAGATAGTAGCTCAGTGAATTTGAAAAGAAATTAGCTATACTGAGTTTTCTGGTACTTCTTTGCTTAGTTGGGCTCAGAAATATCAAGAACAACCTTTCTCAAGTTATTTAAGCATTTCCACTTCTGGTCCTAGAACCACCAGGCAGAGGGCCAGGAAAATGACAAGTAAGAATACAAAGGAAAAAAAAAGTGGATTGAACTTTTTCAAACCAAAAATAGTTGATGTGTCAAATGTGTAAGGGGAAGTTAACTTATTCTTGGCGAACAGGAATTCTCACCAAAGTATTCAGCTGATAGGAGGAAAAAACCCAACATGCCTTTTGCAAGTTATTCATGCAAAGCACCAAACTTCTTTTAAAGGGTTTTCAAAAATTCAGGCAGCAATTTTCAAAGAAGATGAAGGAAGGCAATCCGCACCTACTGAATTCCAATTGGAACTGTCTGCCTCTTTTCCTTAGATAAAGATAATAACTCACTCATTTAAATGGGAGAGATTCCCCTTGTCTTTGCAAACATTTAGGTGTCTAATCTCCTTGCCTTGGATGTTTAATGTCCATCTATGTTAGAGATGGACAGAAAAGGAGATCTTTAAATCCAAATAAAACAGAAGTTATAGTTCAGGTTTGACAGTGACAAAATCTCATGAGCTGTTCTACTAAGATTTTTTGTAAATCTGCATAGAAGTAATTTTGCCACCTTATTTTTCTGAAATCTCATGAAAATGGTTATCCTTTTGATATCTCACAAAACAAAACAAATACTAGAAATCAGGCTTCTTTTAGTTCTTGTTTTGGCAGGTTTTGGTCTGGTGGCTTGTATCCAAACCACCTCATTCCCAATATTCAAAGAGTTCCAATCAATGTCCTGATTTTATACCACATTAGTATTAACTGAAGTTATATGTGATTTTTTTTTACCATCTGTTGGTGGTCACTGTGCAGAAATCCCATTTGCACAGAATTTCCCATTAGTTTCAAACAGCAGTCACTGAATCAAGGCCTAAATATTTGTATAAAACATGTTATGCAGGGAGGTTGTGGTGAGGAAAGCCTTTGGCCATTGGCATAGTATGTTGGAATGTCACTTTCCAACTATTTAACTAACAGATTGCTGCATAATACCACAAAGAATTACTTTGAAATAAATTTTAAATAGGGCTTGAAATGTATCAAGAGTCACCACAATCTTAATCACTCAGGCATTCAAAAGAGAATGAGAAAATGACACAAGAACAGAAATTTGTAATTACCCAATTATTTAGTTTTACTGAGTTAGCTAATAAATAAACTTAATGTGTTGGGAAACATCAGACATCTGTTACTAAGCAGTCATCTCCAATACAAAACTTGGCTTAATTCTATGTACACTGCCAACTAGATGTAAATTGTAACCAATTGGGAGCCAACAATAAACTCACGGAAACTAATAAAATGACTTTAAAGAAAAAAGAAAATAAATTCTGTGCCTTTTTCAATGATATCTGTTTATTTAATACCTAATTTTGGGGGTTTTACAAATTGTTTCCATACTCTAGTTATTTTGCCATACTTAGTGCAATTTTGCAAAAGAGATTTTTGGTCTCTTTGCAGAATGTTAGATAAACGACTGTTCAAGTCTGGCCTACAGTAATACACATATGTAGTGTAACATGTTATAAGTTTTATGATCTCAACCTATTTAATTGGTGCAGGACAATGTCGCGAAAGCAAAACAAACAATGAATATTGCTTTCTCAGTAAGAGTCTAGAACTGCAATAAATTGGGTCTGAAGTGGGCACATTTGTAGGACTAAAGCAGAAGGCTGCACTGTGCTAACCAGTACTTGTTCTGGCTCCAGGAATCAACCTGTATTTTAATCAGAAAAACAATCAACAACACAACCTAAATAAAAAAAATATTTATAGTCTAGCTCCCTCTTCCTAATAGTCAAAGAATATTTTAGCTCCCGATGAGCACTCTGCTTAAAGAGTGTAATTTAAATAATCTAGGAGGAGGTGAAACAAAAGTTCCTTTATTCTATGTATTGTGATTTAACTATCTCAATCTCAATATAATTGAACTGACCTTTATTTTGTTGTGGTTTATCATTTCCTACTGATTTTCATGTACTTTAAACAAAAGCTTTGTAAAGTGGCATATTTTCCATCTTTGACATTAGTTTTCTGCCACTGGAATACTCATATATGTGCAAAATTAGACATACACCAGGGGATTGGTTTGATCTAAAAGGGGACTTATGCAAAATGATTAAGATTTGTCTCAGAAAACCAGTTACACCTGATATCCTCCCAGGGTGAAATTCTGACCTCACTGAAATTAATGGCAAAACTTTTATTGACTTAATTGAGGTCAGGATTTCATCCCTATAGAATCCTGTGTTTGTGTTACACAGGGAGCAGAAGGAAAGCCATTGTAACTTAGGGTCATCACTAAGACCTCAAGATACTTGAACATATGTAGCTGTAAATATGTGAATGGATTCCATTTAATACATTAGGTCTTATGTGCTTAGGTGCTCATGTAGCTGGGGATATTTTGTAATATGACAAGAACTTCCAAAACTGTTGGTTTTGATTATATTAAATAACACAGTCAATCAACTCCTGCACCAGAACAGTTTTAGGAGGAACTGTTATCCTGAACTGTGTATTGAAAATTTGTTAGCAAGCAACAGATTCTTCAGTGATGGTAATGAACCTGCTTTTTAGGGTAAGTTGAAGGTGATAAACTGGTTTAAATTAGTGAAAGAATGAATTTCACCTAATGAAACTTCAACTTTGAACATGGAAAAACAAAGTTTATGAAAAATAATTTATCATTTCGATAATAAAATATTTTTCATACTTTTCTCTATTATCTAGTGTACTCACACTGTACCTTGTAAAATATACAAACTGCTGCCCTCCCATGGCATCTGATGACTAAACAGATAATTTACTACCCCAGTTCTAGGTACATTTTCTGGATTGGATTTGTGTACACCAGTTGATAAATAGAAGTGCAATTGTAGGCATTGGTGGATTAATTCAAGCAATGAATGTTCATATTTGTTAGTAATGTAAACAAGAGGTAAATGGTATTATTGTTTCCATTCCCACTGTATTATTGACTGTCCATTTTTTTGTAATGTAGATTAGGATATTTATTTAAAGGTCAAATTTGAAATATTTTATTTCTACTATATGTGATTTACCCTTGGAGAATATGGAATTTATGAACGAACACATGGGCAAAAGCAAAAAATAAACTTCTCATGTCAGTTTTGCATGAGATCCTTACCTTCAACTATGCCCTGTTTGTGTGGGGCACAGACGATAAATCAACTTGCACACCTTAGCCACATTCAGGCAACAGAGAGAAGTACGGAAGATCGACAGAATATATTACAAGCAGCATGATCCAGAGCCTGGAAATGCCTGTAAGAAGATTCTTGAGAGGAATTTTGTGTGTTGTCAGTCATCCTCTCAGAGCTCCCACCCTATGTGTGGGCACCAGTGATCTTCTATCGTATGCTCAATGTGGTGGTCATCTTCAGTCTTACACACAGCTGGTGGAGATGTCCCTTAATGGACCATTGTAGTACAAAGAATTATGAAGATGATATTGGTCTTTCAGGATTCAATCCTGCAAGGTGCTGAGCATTCCCAGTTCCGAGTAGCTTCAATGGAAGCTGGAGGAGCTCAGCACCTCCCAGGGTTGACCTCCAAGTTATCATTAGATGCAGTGATGGCTGAGATGTCCAAGTCTGAGTACAAGAGGCAACAGCAGTAGATTGAATTTTCCTGAGTGGAAAAAAACACTTGTATAGGTAATGCCTATGTTTTGTATCTCCTACTTCCAGGTACCCATTAACTGCTCTTTCATGGCACAAAAATGCCCTTTCCTACAGACCCATTTTGAATGAATACTGCCATTGGTAAAATAAAAATGTCAAGAAAGAGGCCTTTTCTTCAATTATTTTACTGACAAATATATAGTAGTTATATAGTAGTACAGAAAACTGTATTCATTTTTATGGCTCATCAAATCATGCTAGTAATGTCCCATTACATCAGATTAGTTTATTAGTTCATTTATTAATACAGTATCAAAATCATATTGGGACTTCTCCATTTATAGGAAAAGACAAAATGATTCTAACAAGACACTGCACTGTTAGATAAAAATAATGACACAACAAGACTCTGACAGCCCCTTATAGCAGGATGGTCATATTTGTCCACTATAGCTCCCAGTGCTGTTGACCAGAAAGGGCTGGCCTGTTACTGCTATGATTCTGAACAGAACCTTTTGCCCTTTCCACTTGCATATGGAACAGGAGGCATTCTAGTATGTCCATACAATCCATTTTCTGCACTTATTTGCTGTCCTCATGGTAGACCATATCTACAGGGGACAGACATGATCAACACTTGGAATAAAAACAAATCTTTACTTATTTAAACAGTAACAGACAGGCATTTGCTGCACTCCCAGTAAAAGCACCAAAGAGCAAGAAAGACAAAACCATCACATTAATCTTTCGCCCTAATCTTATTTTCATAAATATTAAAGGAAAGGGAGAAAAAAATATATATTAGCAGAAAAAATATTCTAAAAGAAGAGGATAATAAAACCTTTCTTTAGTTCAGGTCTCCTTCTTCCAGACCAAGATCCTTCTGAGGTCAGCAGTGCAGTGGCTTTAATTCCTGGTTTAGCTGCTACCACTTCATTTTACCCTTTTTACTTTCTACTGAAAATCCAAATCAGAGAGATTATATTTGGATTTTTATAAGCAATGAATAGTGAGCTTGTTGTGCTTGTGGCAACTATGGAATTGAAAGTTACAGCTTCACAGACAATTGCATTAAAAAGAAAGGTTTTCTTTCTTTTCAAGTTACTGTTGCTAAGGCTATGCATTTTGGTTTAACCTACCACCATTTTAATTTATAGCATACTTGCCTTTAATGAATTCCAAATCAGGAGAAATAGCATACCTCCTAGTTTAGATTTTCTAACAGAAAGTGAACATTTGAGTTGCAGCTAAAAGAGACATTAAAGCTATGGCATCACTAACTTCCTCTGGAAGGGGAAGGAGATCTGAAATTAAAAACATAAAGTTAAAACTAACAGAGAAGTGATTTTTTCACTAGAAAAAATATTTTTAATTATTTCCAAACTACATTACTTAGGAAGTAGAATTATTAAGTAATATGCATGTAGTATCTCAGTTCACAATTGGTTAATAATAATTTTAATGGTTTTGAACTATTTTAATACTCAAATAAGTCTGAATTGAAGGACACGGCAGAGTAAATATTGCAGTGGGTCCAGTTTTACATATAACTGCCATTGAATGCACTCAGATTTATCTTAGATACAATAACTGAGAATGCTCTTCTCCTGTTATTTATATGCAGTCATATCTTATTTCCAAGCTGATACAGTTGTATTTCTAAATGAATAAAATAATAGCTCCTTAGTAGAAGGATTATGCTTAACAGTACTTTACACATGTTATGACTAGGAGTTAGTAGGCTTGTATCAAGAGGACTTTCCTTCTCTGGATGAATAATGTGTGGAGAGTACTTGATCAGCCTTAACTGAAAAATAAACCCGACAACCCTGCAAATGAAGTGAGAAAGATTGCCAGAAATGGCTCATCTCATCCTATTGTTTGCTAAGTCGATAACCTGCTCTCTTCTGAAGGGAAAAAAATACATTATTCTTTTCAAAAAGCATCACTGTTTTTGCTTTTGTCTGAGTCCAAATTCAACCTGTTGGCAGGAAAAAATGTGTATTATGACTCAAACTCCTCATTGCAACAAGATGTGCTTAGGTGACACACTGTTTACTGCCATCTTACAAAATTCTATCTGACCATTTTTCAGGAATAAATAATTTTTTTGATGCGAGAGTAAAACGTTTTTTCATATCATCCTAACTGTAAAGTTTGGGGAATAGATTTTGTGTCTGACCAGTTTTCATGACAATTTTCAATTAGATTAAAAACAACAGAGCAATTCAGGAATTCAAGAAATAACCTGGGCTTCAGTCTTACTGGAAGGACAGACAAAGCAAATCCTTGGTCACAGAATTAATGAGTTTACTTGCAGTCCTCAAATAAAATTGGTAACTTCCTTAAAATGTTAAACTGTACATTCAATACATCTGAGAACAGAAATTTTAATGTAATCAGTTCAGACACCAAATATATTTGACGTAAGAAGATCCTCACAGTACGTGTTTAACATGAAACAGGATTAAAGCTCTATTCTAGGCTGAGATTTATTGTGCCAACTAAACAAGAGTTCACAAAAGATTATTTCACACCAATTCTTCCTGTTATTATAAATTCTATAGCTATCATATGGAATGTTATTGATAGAGGATGTGATTTTCAAAATGCCTTGAGAGTTAGGCACCCAATTTCTATTGAAACCAATGGGAATTTGATGCCTAACTCCCTTATAGGGCTTTTGAAAATGCCACCCAAAAATACTTATATCATGTACTTATAGTATGCAATCCTGAATTCTGCCCTGAAAAGCCCACCTTCCTTCTTGGGTATTTCGTGAGGAGATGGATTGCTGGGATGGGGAGGTAGTGAGACTTCTGATAGATGTTGATGTTAAAGGGGAGGGGAGTTTCCCCCTCCCCCCCCCTTGGGCAGTTCATTGAACCTACTGAAATGAATTAGAATGGGGAATTATCTCTGCACTGATGCAGAGTCCAGTGTAGAGCTGGGGGGGGGGGGGGAGGGGGAGATCAGTCCCTGATCTTAGGACTTCCAGGGCCAGTTTAGTCCGAGACAAATGTTAGGGCAGACTCGAGGACTGTGTCCTGTCTATAATCAAACCTATGGATGTCACTGGAAATAGCCTGAGCTTAGAAAAAACTCAAGGGGCCCGTATGGTGTGGCATAGAGCTGATTGTGCTGATTTTTTGGGGAAACTCTTACACCAGGAATATTTTCCAAGGGGCAGTGTGCATATATTGACATGTTGAGCTCATACAGGGTGAAGTCTGTATACGAGGGTTGCAGTGCCTACATGAATTCCCCATAGCGTGTCGTGAAATATTATTTGTGGTTTAATAAAGTGCTTAGTGTTTAGAATGGGTACGCAAATAATTCAAGTAAATAAAATATGAAATTCCATTGGGTTCAATGGAACTTTACCTATCTAACTGAAAGAATCCACTCGGTAATCTTCCATATATATGTGACTGTTTAAATAGGCAGTACCTTTACTTGTATTTTTATTTTCTTTAGAATAATTAAACAGAACATTGCTGTTGATATTGCAACCAATTCATCCATCCAACAGTTGCTTTATCACTTTCAATATAACCCCTATTTCCAGCAACTTAAAACTCAGCTATAAACATGTGATGCCAGCGGAGTTTGTTAGGCAAGGTTCGGCCCTGGAGCCAATTATTTTTTGCATGTGCAGATTTTTAAGGGTTCCGTGGCCTGGTCTGAGACTTTTGCCACTGACTTCATTAGAAACTAGACTAGACCCAGAGAATTTAAAACAAACCAAAACAAGAAGCTTATAATGGTTTCCAACAAATTTTTGCACTTCTCATACAGCACAATTTTAGCCCGTAGTAGGAACTAGGGATTTTGATTATTTTAATTAAAATAGATAAGTTAAAATGTGAACATCACTGGTGGTAAGTCAGTTTTTATTACTTAATGTTAATAAAGTCATTTTTCTTAATACTGTATCTTTCCATAATATGAACTAAGGACTATAATGGCTAGAGAGCATCTGATACACTCTACTGTGTCAATTTTATATACATACCTGAATATATGAATATATAAAAACTCAATTTTTGGATTGTAATGGAGTAAGGATGCTTCTGACCGAGTTCATTTCCCTTACCTCTAATGCTAAAGCATCCCTGCAAAAGCTATTTTTGACCCTGTCTCTGGCTAGCTCATAAAGGGTGGTCCAAAGCCCATTGAAGTCAATGGGAAGATTCTCATTGATTTTGGATCGGTCTCCATTGTGGAGGAGTGCAGATTGGGGATGATAGAACAGTCTTTCACAGGGCTGCCGAGATTGGTGCTTTGTGTCTCAGGGTTGGAGCTGACTGGGAGCCAGAAGATTTTAAAAAAGAAATCTGTTAAAAAATGAAACAAAACCGAACATTTCTGAAATTTTCTGTGAAATGAAATTCTGAAAAAATACTCTTTGGAAGCAACTGAAATGTTTATTTAAATAAAATCAATATGTTTCATTATGATTTTTACTTTCTTCACTGTATATTATATATTTTTTAAAAAAAACAAAAGAAAATTTTCTAATGGAAAACTGTAACACGTATTTTGAGTTTTGTCAAAATGTACACATTTACATGAAACATTTTGCATTCAAGGAATCAGCAAAATTTCTCTCCCACTTTACTCATGATACAGGACAGTGGTCGCCAACCTTTTGGACCTCAGGGACCACTAAACTCACAATTTTGAATCCCGCGGACCACTAACATGGACCCTACTCCTTCCTGCGGGGGCTGCCGTGCGGGGTCTCTCGCGCCCACATGGGCACACTTAGGGTGACCAGATTGGAAGAGTGAAATATCAGGACACATTGGGCGACAAGAGGGGGGAAGGAAGAGGGGGCCGACATGAGCAGGGGGCGGGGCATGAGCAGGGGGAGGGTTATGGGGGGGCATGACAGGCACAGGTGCAAAGCCCTGACTGGATCCATGAGAGGGGGCACACAGCCCTAGGAAGCTGAAAGGGGTTGTAGAAACCACAGGGCCAGGGGCAGAGGGCTCCGGCACTAGCCCCCGGCCGAAGCCGCAGGACGGGGTGCAAGATCCTGGTTGCAGTCAGACCCAGTTGCAGGGCAATAATATGTTAAAAGGTTTTTAAAAATTGCTCGTCAATGTTTTTAAGAGACAGAATTAGGATGCTGGGCTAAAGAGAAACATATGGTCCAGTCTGCATTTGTGCCTTTGATTCAAAGCTCTGGTAGGTACCTGAGTTTGGATTTCAGGTGGATCCCATATCATTTCTATATGTTTCTCTCTCTCTCCTCCTCCCGCCCCACAAATCTAGCTCGACCTCGTCATCCAGTTCTGAGGCTGTCCCTTCCTGGCCGGGAGTGATGCACTACTTTCCCCAACCCCTACCCACTGAAGGGGTCTGAGGAATAGAAAAGACCCTAGTTTGGAGCGAGCGAAGACGAGTCTCATGCTTTTGCATGTTAGGTACCAAGGCAGAGGCATTTTTGTGGACTCCAGCTAAGACCAGCACTCGCCTCCTTGGGAATATTCAAATCCCTGCTCCTCCTAAGTGATCACTGCCTAGGCATTGGAGTTGTCCTGATCCCTGGAAGGGGAGGCACAGACAGATCAGACTGTCTTTGAATTGAGGAGCCTGGTGTATATAGCTGAGGGATTGACTGCACAGAAACCACTATTTGAATTCAAGAGGACATTTACATTTTTATCAAGTGTAAACAGCTGGGGGCATGGGGCCGATGTGGACTGGGAAGGGGGAGGGAGCTCTCTGCCCCTGCCCCCTTCTGCTGGCTGTTGCCTGCATGTAAGTACCCTCCCTTCCCCTCCCCCCTCCGCCCAAGCAGCATTCGCGGCAGGAGGCAGAGAGCTGTCCTGCAGCTGACTCTCTCTGCCTAAGGGTGGGGGGCAGTGGGTGTGGGGCTGATGAGGGGCCGGATGCGAAGCTGGGGTGGGGGGGGCAGCCGGGAGCTCTCTGCCCCTACCCCCCCATCTGCTGGCACCAGCTGCAAGCAGCCCTCCTCACCCCCCAGTTCCAGCAGCATGTGCGGCAGCAGAAAGCTGGCTGCCTAGTCTCTGCCTGGGGCAGTGGGGCGTGCCGCGGGCTCCTGCCGGCAGGAGGGTGCTGTGGCTGCCCGGGAAGGAGCAGTAAGTCAAGCACCCCCCCCCCCCCCGTCCCACAGGGGCACACTCGCGCCGCGGGAAAGTGCCCTGCTCCCGGCAGGCGGGGGGGGGGCCTGCCGCTTGCCCCCCCCCCCGCCCCACAGGGGCACACTCACGCCGCACTGCAGCACCCCAGTCCCGGCAGGCGGGGGGGGGGGCTCCCGCCGCTTGCCTCCCCCCCCCGGCTTGCCAACCCTGCCCCGAAATTTCCCCGCGGACCCCACCCAAATTTTCTCGCAGACCATCAGTGGTCCACGGACCACTGGTTGGCAACCACTGCTGTAGGTGACAGCTCTGCTAGTACTTGTTGCTGAATTTTGTTTGTAATTGCTGAATCCATTTCCTCCAGCTATAGTTAATGGAACACAACAAATGTTAAATGCTGACAAACTCACAGGTTAAAATTCCTTTTTTCCCCAATCTCTTCCCTTCTCAATGCTGCAGCTTGGTTGCAACTTCTTTTGGGAAGAGAGGATTCCAGAACCCTTCGGCAGATAGATAAGAAGGAGGGCAAGATAGCAAGAGATTGACATAAACTGCATTAGTGAGGCTTGACTATCAGCCATCTTCATTAGTAATCAGTGAGAGGCATGATTTTAGAGTCCAGGTATTACTACAGAGTCTAGTATTCAAAATCTAATTTTTAAATTATCAGACTGAAGTACTGGTTTAAGTCTCACATTCTAAGTATTAGGCTCACTAGTTTTACCTGATTCCAACTCTCCTTGAAAATCTCAGGACTGGGAAATAATTCACTAAACTCCTTTTACTATTCACCACCCATTCATTGATTTTGTCTTTTCTATGATTGAGTGTGCATGTGAAAAACGTGTTTGGAAGATAAGGCTTCAAGTTTTCCTCCCACCCTCCCATTTAATTACTATAGAAAAATCCTTAGGGAACAGGACTGAAAGAAATTAACATCATTTAGATGAATAAAGAAATATCTGAAGATCACGATTTGTTGCCACTGGAATGCACTAAATGGCATCTCCATTTAAAAGAAAGTACCAGGGAAACGTACTAGAATACCCTACACAGAAAAAATGCAAACGAAACATATTTAAAATTGTTACAAACATTGAGACACCCCCAGCCATTCTGACTGTTGAGGAAAAACTAATCTCTATCTCATCAATCCTTGTCTTGTGGTTAAATAATATATTCTACCAACTGGTAGGGATTGGGGAAACAGGAAGAGGACCTACCTAAAAAGTGATCTATGAAGACACTCGTGTGTAGAACACCTATCCCCCATCTGACTCCTTTGGATGGCCATGCCACCTATGCCAATAAAACTCTAACCAATGTTTGTGCAGATGAGTTTCTTTGTGTTTGAGGGAGAAGTGAGCCTGATGCAATCTCTCTCCCCCTCTGTCAGATCTGGACCCACTGCAACAGAATTTCTGCTATTCTGATACCCTCCTTGCTGCACAACAGAAGGGATGATGTAGCATCTAATCTATAAAATTTGGGTATCTCTTATTTTCCCCCATAGCAAGTTTTATCTCCCCAGGACATTTTATTCCAAATTGCTTGAACATTTTGTTAAACATTTAATCTAATTTACCTGGTATAAATTACTGTTTCTTTCTGGATGTGCTGAGAACCTGTTTGATCTTTGAAATTAATCCCTGAATACTATACATCATGTATAATACTGTTCTTACCCCATATATTATTCGCAGTGGTAGATGGTTGTATACTTAGGTGAGAGAATTGTGTATTTTGACTTTAGTAATGAGGTACTTACTTTGATTATGACAGGTACTGTGCTCTTTAATGGCAAATCTATCACATCAAGAATAATTAAGATCAATAAATAGAATTAATGCAAGTGCCCATCACCAAACTTGGAAGAAGAGCAAAATACTTATTCAAAGGTAATTTGCAGCAGTTGGCAAGGAAAAGGTGCATTGGTGTTAAAACATTAGCTAACACCTCCTCAATAAGTAGCATGTAATCTCAAGGAAAAAGCAGTATAATTACAGCTTCCAATTGGTCAAATCACAGTCATTTTGTTCAGTTAATTCTGATCTTTTTTATTCTGTTTTACAAAATCTCAAGAGTTTATAAATGTATTGCATACTGCTAATTAGAGCCTGTGAATTTACAATCTGCTCATCTAAGCATGTAAGCATTTGATGACCCCCTTGTTTGTAGGCTGAACCTAAAAAGACTGCACTGCTTGCATAAGTAAATGTTCACCATGGCAACAGCAATGCTCTGATGAAGAACTTGATTGCTTTTTAAAGAAAAAAATAAAAAAAGGAAAGAGAAGAAAAGAGCAGATGCCCTCGTTTTCAGGACCTCTTGATATTATACATATATGTATGTGCAACTTAGTGTTCTTCATTAATTACTTATCGTTTGAAGTCACACAGGTATCAATACTGCATGATGGGATTTCTGCTCTGGGAGTGTTATGTGAAACAGCCATATTAACCTGTTCATCATTTAAAGGTTTTCCTTTACAGGCAAAGACTTACTCGCTAAAGATTGATTCAACATTTAATAGTCAACTGCCAACCCATGGTTTCACCTATCAAGGGGTGCAGACACACATTTCCGTGTACTGCATAATTTATTGTAAATTTCTAAGGAGACCTGGGTTTATTGTAAGAGTGTTACAATTTTGCTTTAGCAGGTAGGAAAATATGGGTGGGAATCTGTGGTTCCTGATAAGCTTCAGCAGATCATAAGAATTTCCAGTAGGGCACCAATGAGAATTATTTGTTGTATTAGGGTTTCAGAAGGTTCCAAAACTTTATTTAATCTGTTTAAATCCTTTATTCATTCCAGAGATTAAGCAGTATTTCAGTCATTCTGGCCTTTCTGCTGAAGGCTGCAATGACTGAAACATCTATAGACACCTGGAATAAATTATAAATGTTTTAAATTTTGGAAACATTTTAAAACCTTCAGGGACAGAGTAAGTTTCTCTTTAGTGAACGTCTGTGACATCCTTTGAGATGATTAGGAAAAAAAAGCTGCTAGTAGTGTTCTTCCACTGCACCATGTAATGAACAGTGCAGCAGTTTTCAAAATTATTTGCTGAAGAACTGCAACTATTCAAAATATGACAAAAAGTTTGTATTATATAAATATTTTGGAAAAAGTTGAAATATCTTTCTGAAAGGTGAGGTAGGATATTTTCTGAAGGCATAAGAGTCAAACTCTTATTGATCAGTAGTAAGTTTACATGAATATTCTTTTAACTCAACAATACCAATAGCCTACTGTATCACAGTATAACATAATGTAATTCATGTGACGGCACACAGAAATCACATACGATCACTAAACTTTTGCAAACCTCACACAACAAACCCAAAATGTGTCATGACCCTCGTCTATAACATTTCATTAGTTTCCATTTTTGTGTTCCTATGGGCAGCAACAAAATAACTTGAGTAGTAAAGGGTAGATTGTGCCTATGGGATACAGCTCTGAATCTCCAGGGATGCTCATGGAGGAATTGTGCTTTAAAAAAGAAAAATTAACTAATCTCTGAATGTCTCTGGAAGGGGAATGTGCTCCTGGCACCTTCCAGCTTGCACCCCATAATCTGTCCAGTTAGTAGGCAGATTCAGAGAGGAAGGCGGGGGTGGGGGGGAATGATATGTATTCTTCTACATGCTCTTCTCTTAGGAAAAGGGAGGTAGAAGATTTTTCTGAAGTGTGAAGGACATGCCTGACCTCTCTTCCAGTGGGATCAAAAAACAAAAAATTGCTTCATAGGGTGCTATGTGAGTTCTCTTAAATGTGCTTGGAATTTTTTTTCCCCAGATCTTTCAGAAGTACATTCTGGATGGGTGGGAGCTGGGAAGAAGTGGATTTATGCATATGGATGGATGTACTAAAATATAAAATAGGTATAAGCGGAAAGGGGTTTTGTTTGTTTTATTTATTTTGATAAGGAGATAAAGTTGTAGGATACATTAAACATTATTAGGTTAATATATTTAGCCCTATTGCTGCTATTGTGCTAAATCCTCTCAAGTTTATAAAATGCTGTAAAGATTTGGATGCTACGTTTGTGAACCAACAACATTTAGTTTAGAAAACTAATATGATTCTCTATAGAATAGAACATCATCATCTCTGGTTTAGTTTTCTTCAGAAGTTACTCACCACTAAATGAGATCACCAAAAGAGTTTTATTTCACTGTATCTGAGGCCTAGCCTGGCTGTCATGTTTTACTCACATCGGAGGATTATAATAGGCCTAACTTAGGCCTTCACTTTAGGCCATGTCTTCACTAGGAAATAAGTGGTTTTTTGTTTTTTTTAACCACATATTATCTGACACATGGTAATTAATATGTAGTAAAATGTTAGTGTAACAAGACAGCTGTAATTTTCACAAATGTTAGCCAGCTGACGTAAGCCTAGGGATCCCCCTCACCCTTACCCATTCTCCCCTGTGTACTTAACATCTGCTAACATGTGAAAACTGCATAGTGTAGACAAGACAGTCTGTAGTTTTAAAGCTAGCAGGGCTAGGTAAGCATTAGGGAGGAGCCCAGGGTTTACTTTAACTAGATAACATATGTAAAAACTACAACTGCCTTGTCAGCACTGGAATGTTACAAATGTTAATTAACGTGTAAAAACTCCCCAGCTTTTCCTCTAGCATTGACACACCCTTAGGCTGAGTGTTACAGAAACAAGTGTGTTCAACCTGGAAAGCAACAAGAGTGGATAACACAACACCTTGTGTTATTTTAGAGACAACTGGCTGGTTTGGGAACGGTTTTAATAATTTCCACGGTTCAATCTTCCTCAGATGATGGTTGAATAAAGGAAGGCTCCGAGGGATGCATTTTTGAGAGTGGATGAGGTGTACTAAAAAAAAGGGTAAGGGGATCTTCTGAGAAGCACTAAGATGTGCAGTAATTAATTTAATATTAGCTCCTTATCGTTTTGTGATGCCTCTTTGCTGGTTCCCATTCATCAGTTTTCCAGCACCCAATAAAAACTTCTGTCAGGTACTTTCTCATACCTCCACTGGAGGGCACAAGAGTATTAGGTTTTCAATAGAAAAATATAAGCTCATGTCTACGTATTTGTTTTAAATATTTTAGTCTACTTCTTGCCTCTGGCAGATGTTCTTATATATCATGCAATCTTTATTTTTGTGTTCTACATTTGCTAACAATTCATTTTTTTTGTAAACTATAGTAGCATCGGCCTTCTAAAGGCATTTTCGTTCCCATCTCACTACTTTGACATTTTCAAGATTTAGTATATTGTGTTAGGCACTATTCTATCACAAAAAGAGATTAATCTTTTGAAAATACCTGCATTCATAGACATTATTTAGGAAAATAATGAATTTCTTCTTCTTTAAAGAAACAGTTTCCAAATTAAAATACACGTGAATATAGATGATGATGCACACAGTATATTTTCAAAATGTATGTAAAATTTATTGAGAAAAATAAATTCTGCTCCTTTTGTAGTTACAAGTTTTAAATCTTGAGTTTTTAAGACAATGTCTTTCACAGTTAAGCAGGGTTTTTTTTGGGGGGAGGGGGGAAGGGTGTTACACCAAATTTTCAAATATTTTATGTTTTCCAGAGCGTATCAATTTATCAATACTTTTTGCAGGTAAAAATTGATTTTTCACTCCTCTGACAAAAATTATCTCCCTCAACTCCAGTGAGCAGCAGCAAGGAAATCTGTGGTGTTAAATTGCTTACAGTTCTAAACGGAGAGGCAGCAGATAGGGTTCTATTTCTACTTGTGCCACAGACTTCCTGTGTGACCTTGGACACAACCCTCTTTGTATTTCAGTTTTTTCATTTGTAAAATAAAGAAAATGTTTACCATATAGGGGCATTATAAGGCTTAATTCATTAATATCTGCAAACCATTTTGAGACAGTGCTATACAAGGGAAATTTTTATTAAATTTAGGGGAACCTTACATTCTACTGGGGTTCTGCCACCTTTCTGCTCCAGCCTGACTTCCCTGAAGTCCCAGGGTTGTGAGTTCAATCCTTGAGGGGGCCATTTAGGGATCGGGGGCAAAAATCTGTCAGATGATTTAGTTGGAGATTGGTCCTGCTTTGAGCAGGGGTTTGGACTAGATGACCTGAGATCCCTTCCAACCCTGATATTCTAGGATTCTAATTGAATAAACAGATAGACAAAGAAAATGTTGCTTCAGAATTATAGTTTGTTTCAACGAGTATATTTTGTACATTTTCACATGTGATGTTGACAGTTTGTATTTTAAAGTTTCCAAACATTAGCTTTTTGAATCTCAACACCTATCATTAAATAATTGTTGTCCGAGTCTCTCCTTGCACTCTAATTTCCCACAACTATGAAAATTTAAACCAATAAAAATAAAAAAGATCATCAATATTATCTGTCAAACTTATACAAAACTGAAAATTGAATTCTGTTAACCCTAATCATAAGAGACAAGATCAGCCAGTTACTGAAGTAGAACATGAGAAGTTAAAGGAGTCAGCCAAGAGAGACAAAACTGTACTGGATGTTTTTTGATACATTTTTAATGTAGACAGGTTGTATTGTAGAGCCTGAAATTCTAGTCTAGGAGAAGCAGATACTTTTCAAAGAAATCAGTTTTGCTTGTGATACTCTTCCCACCAGTTGAATAATATTGTCAATTGGCCAAACTATATATAGCAGATGAAGCAGAGGGGCTGGACCATTTACTGCTCTCTATTTTGCCACCTTGCAGGTTTGCACATCTCAGGGGATGCTCAAAACGATGCTAGCTGATTATGGCCCTAAGCCATATGGGGATTGCCAGAATGCTTTATGTTCCACTGTACCTGCCCTCTTAAGACACATTTCTTGCCCAGTTCACCCAATGCACTGGTGATCGTGGATAGGAGGTGTAGGAGCTGGATCCATTCTTGCTAGGGACCTTTCCCTACCAGAGGTATCCCCAGCAACAGACTTGTGGTACGTTTACCCTCTGCTTGTAGCTCTTCAGTGCTGTGAAGAGACCAGGGTTGAGAATCCACCACCACATTTTAAATATTATAGTGGTTATTATTTCTTTGATCATTTTCTCTGAATATTTCTTCTAATATGTCTATACAGTAGACTCTCGATTATCCAGGATGATAGGGAAAAAATTAATTCTGGTTAATAAAATCCCGGATAACCACCATCCATAGGAAATATGGGGAGAGGGGGTTGGTTCACCAGCCACCCTGCACCGGGGGGAGGGGGTGTTGGTTCACTGGCTGCCCTGTGCCCTGGTGGGGGGTTTTTTGTATGTGCTTGGGGCGGCAGCAAAGCCAGGGCCAGCCCTACGAGTTGCGTGTATTTTTTTTTTTTTACATCCTGGTTAATCCACATTCTGGTTAATCCAATCCTGGATAATCGAGAGTCTACTGTATTTTTCTGGTAATGAAATGCCCAGGACTGGCTTTGCACGAGTAGCCTGACCAGTCATAGATAAAGAGAGTATTACCTCCTTATTCCATGATATGATATTTCAAATCACGTCTTTTTTTGCTCCAATATTTCATTGTAAACTCCCATCTAAGATACTGTCCAATATCATCTTTAAGTCATTTTCAGCATTATTGTAAAAATACACTGCTGCTTAAAAAGAAGAACAAACACATATGCCCACACTGCACACAAC
Source organism: Sternotherus odoratus (assembly GCA_032164245.1). Lineage (NCBI taxonomy): Eukaryota > Metazoa > Chordata > Testudines > Kinosternidae > Sternotherus > Sternotherus odoratus. The sequence goes on from JAVMKO010000005.1 coordinate 76,759,694, forward strand.
ATCACAGAGAAAATAATGGGCATCCACTGATAAGTAAGGAACTTTTTTCTTAATATTGTCTTCAGTAAAACAACAAAAATATACTAGGTCATTTTTCTACAATTTCTTTCAAGGGCATGAAGAGACCTGATATATAGCAACATTTATTCTATAGTGGAACAAAAACACTTATCAGCCAAAAGGGAAAAAAATGACTTTTGGGAAAGAACTATTTAGCCTTACACCTGCTTTTCTTCTGAAGATCATCTTTCTATATTTCCTCTCCATTAATGGGCACATCGTCACTTGAAACTCCCAGAAGAACTTTAATGGCTTCTACATTTCCTGGTATTAGCAACAGTGGTTTCAAATTAGCTCCTATTGCTGCAAGGCAGAACTGAAAATGAATATGAGAAGGGCTGAACTCAGCTACATGTCGAACAAGTATAATTGTAGAATTTTACTGTAAAACATTTTACTGTAAAACACAGCTGACTCCTGATTAATAATAATGAATTAAATCATGTTGTAAAGGAGCTACAGGCAAGTTCAGATATAATTTTTAAGTTACACAAGGGAATTATAATGATACTGAATGTCTGCACTTATCAAGGCTAAAAAGCACTTACTTTCTAAATAGATATTAATGTATTAGCCAATGGTAGTATAAAATATATAGCTTTCCTCATAGCACAGAAGATATCCCTTTGAAGAGGACCCACATAAAACTCTGGTCCCAGGGTTCTTATAATAGCCCTGCATAGGAAGGGCTTGCTGGCATAGTGACCAGGAAAGGGACCTCAACAATCTTTGAACTGAGCCACCAGATCCAGAGGCCAGGAATCTCTGCATAGGGTACACAGAGGACCAGAGAACACTATTTCACTCCAATCCAAAGTCTGGGATGCAGCCCCTGGACTGCCCAAGTCCTTTTCCTCCCATACCTTTGGCTTAGTTCACAGCACAAATCACATTTACTTATGCTTTGTGTAGGTGGGAGTGGAGGTGAATTTCACACATAACGAATAACTAGAGTTAAGTGCTATTAAACAGGCAGGGGTTCTCATTCATTTCTGCTGCACTACTTCTACTAAACACACAGATTTCCTCTTTCCTTTTATTATGTTTCTCTTCTCTTGTGCGCTGTTTGTCTCTGCTCAGCTGATATATGTTCTGCATTATTTTTATTGCTTTCTCAATGTGTCTGGCTAGTATATAATTATTATTTGTTTTTCTTTTGAATTGGAGTGTAATGCTGTCACAAAGCATTTTTTCTTTGTTTTTTCTTGATACTGGCTGTCTTGAAAATTAACTTCTTAGACAGTGTAAATACACGTTCCTCCAAATAACAGACTATTAAGTATTGTCATTACACATCCACACTGATATACACACTCAACACCAAATTTGGAACCACCTAGAAAGCAGTGAATGTTTGGGGCCACAGAAGCTCCTTTCTAGTACTGAACATTTGGACCCGAGGTGATAGATTGTAGTTGTTGCAGCCCCAAGCCCACCTCGGTTCCTTCCAATCACTGAAGCAATGCAATTGCTGCCTCTAATTGTGGCCTTCTGTTTTTTTGTTACACTGTTTTCTTGACTAACATATACTCCCAAATTCATTTGGTTCTCTGCTACATTAGGTAAGATTTTCTTGTTTCTTTCTCTTGTTGGTATGTTTGTCTCAGCACCGTTGGGCTGTCACAATTTGTACTATCAGTTCTATGCCATATTTTCATTTGACTGTGGTGATTCCCTTTATTTTACAGCCATTTTGGTTTTGGTTGAATATTAGAGAGATAGGTGTCAAGTGGTTGCCATCCTTGCAGGGAGATGTCAATCAACAACTTCCACTTGCTTTGACTGCATTTTCTGGGGTAGGATTACTAGCTCACTCTGTTTTATTTTTATCTCCATACTTGAAGGGATCATGAGTCCTGACACTTGTCTATTTTGATGGAGGAGGCCTTGAGAACCTCTCTGGAAGATTTTAGCTCTTAGTGCTTGATTGATATCAGTCCCAGTACCAGGAAAAGTCAGACTCCAAATGTGAGTAGTGCCAGGAGGAACCCAGGAGACTAAACAGACTAAATCTGATAGGCACGGTTCTATCTGCCTTTCCCTAGCTCTGAGGAGAAGTGGTAAAGACAAGAGGAAAAAACACCACCATGCCCCTGTATCCTTATTCAAATTTCAGGAAAACAACTGGAAGGCTAAGATTTCAGGGGGGATTCAGCACAGATCGAGTCTTTGAAACCAAGCAAACTGAGTATTTTAGCAAGTAGTCATTGAGCCAGGCGGGAAGAAACATCTACCAATACTTTGCAGATGGCCAAGTGCAAACAGGCTTCCAGATGATGATTATGGATTTTTAAGACTGTCCAGTCATCTTCCAACTCTTCCTCTGTACATGTGGTACATGACTAGAATGGTCACCCAGGACCAAATGGAGGTTCAGAAATTGAAGAGATTGGAGATACCTCAAGTCAGGGTAAACAGGAACAAACAATGCCAAGAATCAGTCCAGACAGCAGAGGTTGAGAGTGGGTGAACTGGAGTAGGCTAACCATGAGAATTCAAAGCAGAGGAAGACTCAGGAACTCAAAGGTTTTAAGTCATAAGGGACTATCATGATCATCTAGTCTGACCTCCTGCACATTGCAGATGGGAGTGCAAAGGAAGACTGCATTATCTGAGAAGATGAAAGGTGTGTCTACCCCGATGGGAGAAACACTAGATCATCATCCAGGCTGAGTGCCCCAGATAAATTCAGGTTATATTGGGAGAGACTACAGCTGGGGGAAAGAAGTTCACACAGTGGGGAAGGGGATGCCAGTGTGAACTAGAATGATTGCAAATGGAGTCAGAAACCACACATCTAATTGCACAGACCACAGGGATAATATATGAATACAAAGAGAGCGGATAATATAGATTTTTATTTAAAGGGGGTGCACATTTAACCAAGTGACTGGCATTAATAAGATGTGGTTTCTAGCTCCTTTGTTGAACGGTAAGGCACTCTCCACTCATTCACCCATAAGTATAGTTTGGAATATAATACATTTAAAATCCCTTTGTTACAATCATTTGAACTAGCCCTTGAAGAATATAGAAATAAATGTCAGTGAGCTCAGAAAAAAGATTTTTGAGATTTATTCTGAATTTGCAACTCATTTGGGAGAGTATATCAGGGAACAGATGTATGGGAAAAGGGTTTCCGGGCCAGAAGAGGCCATTGAAGTGATGGGAATAAAGCAGCTCTATAAACTGTATTCTCATGAATTGAGAGCAGGCCTTATTGAATGTAACCCCCAAACACTATCCATGGCAGGAAAACAAGCAGATGTACATATGGAGAGCTGGCCTGGGGTAGATAAAAAGTTAACAAAGATTGGCACAAAACAGGTTCAAAAGGTGGGGCTATGGAGGATCCTTCACCCAGTGGGGAATCTGCTCTCTCTAAGCCAGCTAGGGGATGACCACTCCCTTAAGGATATCTGTCAAAAAACATGGTCATCTCATATATGATTGCCCAATGAATGCACAGAAGTCCAAGCAGGAAATAAACTGTGCTATGCCTCCTCTGAGGAGGAGAAACAAAGAAATCAGATGCCCAGCCAAAGATAACAGATGCTCCTGTAACACCGGGATATATATATTGTGCTGCATGTTGACAAGTACAGAGGCACAACATCCTCAGAAGGCGAGAGAGATACAAATTACTAGGAAACAGTTTGAGGGCTGTTGTGATACTCAGAAACATATATTTAAAAAAAGTATTAATGGAGGTTAGACAAGAGAAATCTTGTATGTCACATTGTAATCTAGAAGAGCTTTGTATGATTTGAGTCATTACACTGTGCGAAATAGGCTTTCAAAATCGAAGTGCTGAAACAGACTTGAATTTGTCAATAAAATGATGATAGCAAGACCTAACATTCTGTAGGCTGTTTTATTTTCAAAGTGCTGTACACACCACAATTAATTCTCAGAGAAATACCTAAAGATGTGATGAGACACATTCTTAACTATTTAGGGATACAGATGAGAAACAGTGGTCTTGATGCATGTGGACATTAAAAGCAAAACTATACACTGAAATGTTTCAGGGCAGCTTTATGAATCTTGCCAGTAATCACCTCATCAGAGAATAGTCATCAGTATTATGATTTCTTTCTGCATACATTCTCTTGAGAAGCACTCCAGAAGACATGATGTTATAAATCTGGACCTACTGAGTGGTGTCATATTCCTCTTGTATATCATAAACTAAGAGTACCACTTTATTTGAAATATGGTATAAATGATATACTCGAATTGTTAAATTCATACTTATCCCAAAGTCCCTTTGAAATTTAAGTGACCCAGGGATTTATTTATATAGCACAGAATGTAAGAAGTGCTTTTAGGAGGTCTTTCTACTTATTTGATACACCTGGCAGATACTATAGCAACATACACTAAATAATGTAATTGGATTTTTTCTTTACAAATTTAATGTATCCTTAACTGAATATAATGTATTTTCAAGTCATAAGATATTAATAGCTATATACAATAGGGAAGACATGATTAAACAAACATTTTTGGTGCACTGGAGTTCCTTCTAATGAAATAGCAATAAAATTTGAAATTGATGATTGGTTTCTATGTTCCTCATATATTTCCTCATCACACAACTATTCTAACATTTAGGTAAACATTATCAAAAACCAGCCAATCACAAATTAAGCTTTACACTTTACACTCATTACACTTATAATTAACGTGCATGTATTTTTCTTTTCACAACATATACAGCTCACGTGCTCATACTTAGATTGTTTCTGGCTGCTATATAATCCTGGGAATTCTGTGCTGAGATCATTTATATCTTTGAAGAACTGTCTTCATTTCTTATTCTCTATTGTCATACCAATTCGGGTTTCCATAGAAACTGGGACTAAAGAGTGAAATCGTAAAATACAAATGAACAGGTCTAAATTGACAATGTTGTGTTTTATTAGGCATATAAATGCAAACAGTAGGTACTACGTATGCACTGCATTCTAATAAGTAAGTCAAATAACACTATCTATTATAAAATAAATTAGATCTACATTCTCAAGTCTGAAATCAGGTAATTCTTACTATTAGCAAAGTGATTTTTTTTTTATAGAATAAAAGTTAGACATTTTTATTACTAAGGGCATGTCTTCACTAGGACTTAACGTCGACTTTAACGACGTTAAGTCGAACTAAATGTGTACCTGTCTTCACAGGCATGCCCTTAAAGTCAATTTAAAGGGCCCTCAAAATCGACTTTGTAACTCCTGCTTGACGAGAGAAGTAAGGCTAAAATCGACCTCTCTAGGTCCATTGTCATGTAGTGAGGAGGCATCTGACGTTAAGCCTCCGACCTCCGAGCAGCCCCGCGAACCCCCCCGCCCGCCCGAGCAGCCCCGCGCCAGACCCCCCCGCTCACCCAAGCAGCCCCGCGAACCACCCCTCCCGCCTGCCCAAACAGCTCCGCGAACCCCCCCGCCCGCCCAAGCGGCCCGGCGCCGGCTCCCCCCCCCCTTGGGCAGGCGGGGGGGTGTGGCGCAGGGCTGCTTGGGCGAGCGGGGGGGTTCGCGGGGCTGCTCGGGCGGGCGCGGGGGTCCGCGGGGCTGCTCGGGCGGGTGGGGAGGTCCGGCACGGGGCTGCTTGGGCGGGCGGGGGGGTCCGGCACGGGGCTGCTCCTGCGGGCACGGGGGGTTCGCGGGGCTGCTTGGGTGGGCACGGGGGTTCGCGGGGCTGCTCGGGTGGGCACGGGGGTCCGCGGGGCTGCTTGGGCAGGCGGGGGGGTCTGGCGCAGGGCTGCTCCTGCGGACACGGGGCTGCTTGGGCAGGCAGGGGTGGAAGGTCCGGCACTCCCGGCACTGTGGGCTACCTACCCCCAGTGCAATGCGGGTTATGTCGACCCCTGCAAAAGTTTACGGACAGACAGTGTCAACCTGCTGTCCTGGTGGGGACACACTGATTCGATTTTCTAAAGTTGAGTTTAGAAAATCGAATTAAGGGAAATCGACCTAGTCCTTTAGTGAAGTCATACCCTAAAACTTGCTTTCACAAGTGAGGGACAGACCTGCATTCCCTGTGCACCCCAAATTCCCACTGACTACCATTTATTACAACTGGAGTTTTGAGTGTGCAGGATTGTAGCAATATATTATATTTTAATATTTAGAGTCCTGGAGCCAGATTGTACTGGTGTAAAGGGTAACACTATTAATGCAAATGGAATAGACTTCAGCAGGTACTCTGGTTTACCCCAGGCTAACTGTAATCAGAATCCTGCCCCTAAGAGAGAGATTCTACTCTGGAAAAAATGTGTATGCATATATCGTTTGTTCTCTTTTTACTGTCTCTCAATGTCTTCTATATCAAATATGCTCATTTTACAATTAACTTAGGCCCTGCAAAGTTATTCTAGGACCTGAAAGTCAAGCTGTGCTCTTTCTGGATTGTTTATACTTGTCAGTAATGAAGATTCTGCACCTGTTCAACCTCGTTGTCCTTAAACTCAGTCTTTGTTATACCTGTGTAATCCCATTATTTACAACAGGCTTGTACCCAGTGCAACTGAGGGCCAAATTTGACAGGAAACTAGAACCTAGGCTTTGATGATGTATATTCTCACTACAAATTTGTAGAATTGGACTTAGCTCTGCTCATGATGCACAACTCAGAAGATAATCCATTTCACTCTTTCATAACTGTCTTGGTTTGACCAGGTTAACAGAAGTGGAATAATAAATCAGTCGATCCTCAAATGCCTCACGTTTAGGCTGGATTCAGGAGGGGACAATGCACCCAAGATCAGTTGACTCAAGGTATAAGAAATGCATTTGAGTCGGGAAAGAAAGTTGGTGCAGATCTTATTGATCTCGTGGCAACCTATGACACTTTGTGGCATGTTAGACTGACTGCCAAGCTGCTGAATGTTGTTCCTTATAGTTGATAGTGTGGTTCATTCAAGAAATGATTAGCAATCAAAGTTTTATGCTGCAAGCTGAGGAGAAAATCAGTCACCTTAAATATCTACCCACTGGCCTTCCTCGAGGATTACTTTTGGTATCCTTTTGTTCAATAGATACACGTGAGCTTCCTGAAACATAGGTCAAAAAGTATGTGTATGCTGATCACATCTGTATTATTGACACTGGAAATGACTTCCATAGGATTGAAGGGAATCTAAACCAAGACATGGCTAGTTTAACAACTTACTTTCAGCAATGGAGACTAATTCTCAGTGAAAGGAAGACAGTGACACTACTTTCCATCTAAACATCTTGTCAACCACTCTGTCTCAATCCATGTCCAAGCATATTGCCATTACAGCCAGTTGTCATATACTTGAGAGTCAACCATAGCCTGACATACTGGTCTCACCTAGAACACATGAAAATGAAGATCTCTTCCTATTCTGCCTTCATATGAAAACTATCAGGGAGCAGACCTTTGGTCCTTCATACTTCTGCATGGATTCTGGTGTTTGCTCCAGCTGAATATTGCACTGCTGTCTGTGGTGCTGCCAGAACACTCAGCTTGTTGGGATGGATGTGAATTCATTCATTCTTATTATGGTTGTTGAATTATAAACCGATATCTAGTCTGTATGTGCTAGTGGATATAGTTCTACCAGACTGTGGCGAGGTGACCACCCGCCCCCTACCAGAGGGGGCTTGGGAAAGCCCCAAAAGGGGTTTGAAATAGCCAAGGAGGGGGTTAAGGCTGGGAGCCAGCAGGCTGTTCAGGCCTGATTGGGTACTAGGCCCAGCTGGGTGGCCACGCCCCAAACACAGGCCTGTATAAAGGCTGGGAGGCAGGGGCCTAGAAAAGGAGTCTCCTCTGCATTCAGAGGGAGACAGGCCTGACTGCAGGGGCTTGAGCCAGGTACCTGGGTTAGGGTAGAGCTGGGGCAGGGCAGAGGGAGCTGGGCAGGCTCTAGCCGAGAGCCCCAGGCCTCCGGGCCTGACACAAGGCCCGACCCAGGAGTACCAGGGTTGCAGGGGGCAGCCCAGGGCTGGAGATAGCGACAGCAGGCCAACCCTCCTTGCCTGTGATGAGAAGCCATGATACTGCAGTCTGCCCCAGTGAGCGGGGGCAAGTGGTGACTGACAGTGGCACACCAGCGGGGAGGGGGAAGCCGCAGGGGTGAGTGTGCGCCCCGTGACACAGACCTTCAACAAGATGTCTTTACTGTTAAGTTTCCCTGGAGAGTTGCAACAGATGAAATTAAGCTATTATATCTCCAGGAAACTGATGCTCAGTTCTCAGACAGGAAACAAATATGTAGTGCCAACTTAAAAGTCTGCTTATATTCAGGGGAGGAATCCCACTCCTGTGAACCAGGTGTGACACCATGGTTGATCTCTCAAAACACCTTTGCTACAGCCGTTTGTGCACTCTTGAACTAGAGTGCTACCTGCCTGTCACCAGGTATGGCTAACCAGCACTGCCAGGGAGCTGAAAACCACATCCTTACAGACTGAAATCATTGGTGGGAAAGAGAGTCTACGTACTAAATAAATTCAGGAGTCCATTGCTGCATCTGCATCCTTGTCCACTTGATCACAGATCCTAGACAAGGCTTCACAGGCTATTCTCTGTCTCATCCCAGAGTTTCTGCAAGGAGCATGCTGTGACTGTGAGGCAGTGTTGCAGACAAGATGTCACATGGTGGAAGAGTGCCTGCCTTTACATCTGGGGGGTGGTTTACAATGTCTAGCCTTCCTTGATGTAGAGACTATCATCTAGCTATGAAACTTGGACATAGAGCTCTACTGTCTGCACATGAGGAAGAATAATAGAAGCAATCATAGTCTGGCTGGCTTTAAGGATGGCTATGCTCAGCCACACCTGTGCTAGATTAGCCACCCTCACATGGAGCTGGCCTTATCAGTTGGGTGATTTCTTTAAAAGGACTGAACATTCTGTTTGAAAGTGGAACCACACAGAGTGGGCAAGCTTCTGTGGAGGATCCTGAGTGAGGGTCTTCAGAAGATAGTGAGGGGGACCCAGGGAAGGAGAGAGGGAAGCAGAGAGACTGAGGGGGAGTGGAAACTGAACCTGATGAGTGTTCTGAAGAGGAGCCCAAGTAGGACAAAACCTATTGGGAAAGCCCTCAGACACTAGCTGAAATAATAACCACCTCATAAAGATTATTAAGAGTAAGCAGAAAGCCTAAAGGGAATCAAAAATGGATATTAGTAAAGGTATATCTTGGAGATTAGAAAATGTAAACAAAGTGAGAAATGCTAGAGGTTAAGCTGAATTAGATCTCGCCAAAGAAATTAAAATAAATATGTTTTTAGCTATATAAATACGAAAAAAATAAGGAAGGATGAGCTCATCCCACAATACAGTGTGGAAGGAGAGGAGGTTATATTTAATCTAGGTAGAGCCCCCAAACTAAATGAATATTTTCCTTCAGTTTTAAATAAGAATGAAAATATGGAATTTAGGAAAGAAGGTAGGATGACTGATGGAAATGAATGTATAGAAATGGGAATTACTACATCTGAAGTGGAAGCAAAACTCAAAGAGCTTAATGTTCTCCACTCTGGGGGTCTGGATAATTTCCATCCCTGTATACTGAAATAACTGGAACATGTTTTTCATAGCACAGAGCATGGTCATACTTTGAGGTAACTGAGGCATAATCCCATATGGAAGCCACCTGTGAGAAACTGGAGGCTGTCTTTGAAGAAATTTGGAGCAGATTTAGGCTGCGGTCTTATGAACCATGTGAGCAAGTCAATTCCCTTGTATATGCTGGCCCTTGAAAGATTATTAGATTTCCATAGAAAGCTATTCAGCTCCTAGGAGCATTCTTTCTGGAAGGAAGAAATTCCTGTGGTTCAGGTGCTGCAGTGGAACTCAGGAGAACTAGGTACAATTCCTGTCCTGTGTGAAACCAACAATTAAGTTTCATGTCGATGAAGTGCACTGAAGCTATCGGGGTCAAACTGACAACACCAGATAGAGTGTGGAGCATGGTTGCTACACAATTACTCTTTACAGACACTACTCCAGCTTATATACTAGAATAAAATTGCTCATCCATCCAACCTGGATACGTGAGGTGTTAGGGCCATTGAATCTATGTAATTGCAGATTCCATGCACAATTCTCTAGCCTTCAACCAACACACCTCTAAAGCCACTCTTCATCCCAGCCTATACGGTGACACCATCATAGCACACAGAGGATGCAGAAATTCTGTGCATGGCCACTTAGCCTCCTTGTATTGCCTTAACATAGGGGTTATGTGGAATGGAGGAGACTAGTGCAGGGCCTTTATCCATCATTCTTAGTACTAGGAGTGTTTGATTTTCTTCTGTTAAAAACTAGTAGGAAATAAAATAGATATTTATGCAGGTTAAGTGAGTTTAGACTCAGTGTTTTTGTTAAAGTTAAAAACTTGACATCCAATGACATCAAGGAAAGAATTAATTATTGGTAGCTTCTATTGCCTTCTTATGTTATGGCCCCTGGCATGCCCAAAACTATGCTTTTTAATGTTGGGTTTTCTGTTAAATGGCTCAGCAGTTGCTGCGGGTCAAACACACATTTTTTTCAAGTTCAAAACAATATTGCAGAATGCTGGAAGACATTCAAAAGGAGACAGTAACTTTCCCAGCTAACAGGCTGAAGACATTTTATGTTTTCTTATGCTTCCTTATTTAATAAACTGGAAGTCAGTTGTCCAGTTATGGTGAATTTTGGACCAGACTCTGTAAGATGATGAGCATGGTCAGCTCCCATGGACAGTGAATCAAGTTCATGGAGCTCAGCACCTCACAAACAGTCCTTACCTTGCAGAATCTGACCTTTCATTGTCTAATCAGAGACTTAGTAAAGACTGCACCATTAAAACGATGAAAACTATTTATTTTCAAATGTCAAACTTAATTTGTAGCAAGGGAGCATTTGAAACAGCATGAATTTACATGCAAGGTTTTCTTTTTCCTGAGACATGAACTTCAAAGCTTTATTTTCTTGCTGATAACATATTATGGAAAATAATGAAGAGTGAGCCTACTGAACATTGTTTCAGTGACTAAATGGTCACCTAAAACTAAACCCAAATATATTGCATTAAATTTTTTACATAAATATTAACAATACTTTGTAGGCATCATAGGCTATTAGAACATCACAAAACATCTTTCAGTTTTCAAATCCTGAAATGATGAACTATCTCCCATATGTGCATGCAATTAGAATACAAGCCATGAAGATAATGAATTTTAAGCAGTTGACAACGAGTCCCAAAAGTCAGGTCCCCTCCCCCCCCCCAGCAATAGCATCTATTGGGGCTGAGTCAAGACATTAAAACATGGACTGCTCCTCACTTTCTTAAATGTAAAAGTAGTCACAGTCAGCTTACCTGACATATTGCCAATGTATTTCTACTTATTGGTTCCTAAATGAATTCAAAATACTTGACGAAGCACACAAGCAACCATCAAAGCTCAATGGTATTCCCTACATGCACACAAATTTTCTAAATTAAATAAAGAGCTATCCATTAAGATAACAGTGTGCAAGAAATGCACCTTTATTAGAAATCATCTTAAAACAGAAAGGATTAGGAAATCTACCATATTGTTTTAATTTAAACTGAGATATTTAAATATTTTAAAATGCATCTGAGGTTTTGATTAATTTGGCTGATGGTGTATTAATTCACAAACGCAGTAATTAGTAGTAGGAAATCAAAATTCAGCAAATCAATTTCTTCCCTTGGGTACACAAGTGAAATTGGTGCTGCACTTATAGATACAGTGTGTGGTTTAACGTTATTTTAATAGGCTAAATAGATAATTATTTTGGTAGCACTAAAATACATTACCTTTATATATTTATGAAAGCAAAGTTTTTTGGTATTGTGTGTTGACCCCAGGAAGTGTAATTTGAAAAGGGATTCATTGAGTGGAAACACAAGTTAAAAACCAAAAGGTTAGAGTATGTGTGTGTGTGGGTATGAGAGAGAAGAGACAGAGATGGAGAGAGAGACGGAGAAATGATTAATTCCTATTACAAGGGGGAGGGATAGCTCAGTGGTTTGAGTACTGACCTGCTAAACCCAGGGTTGTGAGCTCAATCCTAGTGGGGGACATTTAGGGATATGCGGCAGAAAATAGGGATGAGTCCTGCTTTTAAGCAGGGGCTTGAACTAGATCTCCTGAGTTTCTAGGATTCATAGCCCCAAAGGGTTGTGTAAGCATTGGACTAGCATTCAGAATGCCAGAGTTCAATTCCAATCTCTGTGTAACCTTGGTTGAGTGGCTGTAAAATAAATGCTCCCTTTAAAAAACAAACAAAAAACCCACTTTGTATTACAAAAGCAAAAATGTATTTGAAATACAACGGTGGACAAATTCTCATGTCTTTAAATTTAACTACAATTGTAAATCTGTTAAACTTCCAGAGAATTTTATGTTAGCCAAGCAAATAGGGCAGATTAGATATTGATGGATTTACTATAAATTCTATATAAGTTTAGTTTTCCTACAAGGTCAAATTTCATTTTATCAATATTTTGAAAAAAAGTTCTAATCTCAGTCTAAATACAAAAATTAAAAGTGTGATTAATTAAATGATGGGCTCAATTTATTATCCTTTCAACAACAGATGAGAATGAATTGCCAGAAGGAAAGTGAGAAAAAGATGAATATAGTACTCAGAGCTTCATGAATAATAATGAATATATTTTCACAACACCCCTGTGAGATGAGCAGTTATTATCTCCACTTTACAGAAAGGGAACTGAGACATGGAGAGATTAAGGTAAAAAAGTATCCATTAAAATAACAAGAACCTGATTTTTCAGAGTATTTAGCATTCTAAAATATTTCATATTGTCTTCTGATACAGCTGAGAGTGTTCAGCGTTGATTAGGCCCCACAATCTGAAGTTAGGTACCCAGAAAGTGAGGAGCACATCATTAGTGACCACCTAGTGACGAGTGTGCAACCTTGATAATTTTCTTTTAGTTTAGTTTTTTTTGGTTGTAATTTCCTAGGTTTTTAAAAAACAAATTGGGGGGGGGGGGAGCAAAAAAAAAAAAAAGCATTATATTGCCATCCCTATAAGCCAGCAGCAGAGTTGGAAACTTTAGATCCTCTGCACAAATCTTTGCCACTTGAGCTAATTGATGAGGACCGGCACTAGAAGGGCATAGGACATTTGCCAGTGGGTTTCACAGATAATTTGCTGACAGAAGAGGAATGGTGCGATCAGGAACATGGGTTCCATTCCAGACTCTGGAAATGGGGATGCTCTTTGAGGCGCAGACTCTTCTGCCAATTCTCCCCAAGCATCGCACCCTCTTCCCTGTCCCCTCCAAACTGTTTATGTCCCAGCCCTGCCTCTTTCTCACATTTGGCTACTTCTCCCAGTCCCAATCTCCTCACCCATCAAGTGCTAGTCTCACCTCCTAGACTCCCTGTCCCAGGTCCATTCTCCCCTCCCCCACAATCCTAGTCTCTTTGCCCAGCCTTTACAAATTTGCACTTACCCCTCAGCTCCTTGTGTTCAGTCTCATTTTCCAGCCAGTGTTAGTTTCCAAACACACACACACCCTGGACTCATCATATGATCTCAGTCTCCTCACACATATTGGTTTCCAACCTCAGCAGCCTGTTTCCCTTCCTGGCTCTGAGTCCCAGTCTCCCCCATTTCCATGCACCTCCACTGCCAGTCTCCGATTTTTCCCCCTCTCTCCGTTCCTCTCAGCTTCCAGTCCCAGTTTTGGTCCCCCAATTCCTTGCCCCAATCTACTCCCCCCCTACACTCTGCATTCAAATCAAGGAGGTTCCCTCCCTGGGCCCAGTAAGGGGTTATTAAAAACACAGAAGAAATAGGCTCCCTGAAATCAGGTCATATGCCCAGGTCCGGCGACAGGGGGGTACTACGGGTACAGCTGTTCTGGGCCCCGGACTTAAGGGGGGCCCCCTTAAGTCCGGGGCCCATAGTCCCCCCTTGTTGCCGGGCCTGTCTCCGCGGGCTGGGCGCGGGCGGGCGGGAGCCGGCGCTTGTGCTGGGATGGTTTATTGCCGCCGCCTGTGGCTGAGGTTAGGGGCGCGGGGTGAGCCAGGAGCAGCTGCCGTGCCGGAGCCTGGGGAAACCCCTCCCCCGGCGCGCTGGGGTGGGAGCCAGGCTGGGTTCCTCCCACCGCAGCCGGCATGGTCGGGGGCCTGGCCGGGGTGCAGCGGGGAGGCCCTAGCGCGTCCTGGGGTAGCCCCGGCGGGAGACCGGCCCCACGCCTGCCCTGCCTGCAGCAGGCGGGGCGGCCGGCCACTGGGAGGAGCCTGCCGGGAAACGCGGGGCGGTGCCTGCCCAGCTGCTGCCACGGGGCGGACACGTGGCAAGCGGCCGGTCTTCTCGGGGGGGGGGGGGGTGCGGCGGGGCCGGATGGGCCATGGGGAAGCTGCCCCCAGGGCGGCCCCCCACCGTGGGACCGGCTCCGCACCCCGCAGGCCCCCCCACCCCTCCCCACCGTGGGACCGCTAATCCTACTCCGCTATCAGAGTAGGGGGCCCCCAACAATCAGAGTAGGGGGCCCCAAAATTTCTGTCGCCGGCCCTGCATATGCCTGGAACCATCATGGCTCGGAGCAGCAGGGAAGGCCTGCTCAGTCCTTGGCTGAAAATGCCCAATTCAGAAGGAATATTCAAGGAATGTATCTGCTAAAATCTAAGACGCTCCACTTCCTATGTGCAAAGGATAGAATTTCACAGAAGTGGCAAAAGTTGCATCCTTGACACAAAGACCATCTGCCCGCCAAATTTCAAGTCCAAAACATAGGGTGCTAGTGCTTTTCAAAGAAAAGGTTGCACAACATTTTTAACATGAGAAAAACCACATACTTTCCCTTATCCTCATCTTGGATATGGCTGAACCACTTTGGCTGAAATTTTCAAAAATAATTATCAGCCTGCAGCAGAGACACGTGGCATGGAAAATTCAGTCCAAATGATCAAATGGCAGGTTTATAAGCAACCGAAAACAGGCTGTTATCATGTAAGATATCTGGATAACTTAATGGACAGAATTACCAGCGCACCTATATTTGGTTGAATGCTGATGTTATCTCATTTTTTAATGTTTTAAGTAGACTGAAATTAAAACTACAGAAAAAGACTTTAATACAATAAATTGAAAGTATATTTGAGCTTACAGGGGGAATATGTTGAAAGAAAGATACGGATAAACTATTTTGACTTGGTGCCTTGGCTGTTAATATAATGGAGGTGTCAGCAGGATTACGGTGTTACGGTTGTGTTGAGCTTTTCACTTACAGCAGGATTAAAATCCTTCTATTTCACACTGATGTTAGACTCTAAATTCAATGCAATTACCATTGAGGGGTCAATTGAATTTGCTATGCACTGTTTGGATAACAGACTTACTAACTTTTCCAGAGAAAACAATTAATATTCATTCACCTTTGAAATTTGGTCCTAACACACACTTCTTTCTCCTTTTCATCCAGCTAAACAGCCACAAACACCACAAACTTAAACAACAGACGCAGAGACATAATTATCAGGCCAGAGAGACAGCCCTTTCTGAACATTTTCCAGTTACACAAAGTTATTCCTTTAGGTGCTCTAATCTTTTTATCAGAATTTTGACTTCCTGGCCTACTCACTAATTCTCCCCAGCTGAAAGCTCCATTTCTTCAGCTGACTATTCTGATTTCAGACTATTAATATAGAAAGACTGACAAGTAGCCCCAACTATAGTTTCCTTTCTCTCCTCTCTCAGCATTCTCTTTAATCTCCCCTTACACCGTTTTTATTTGCAAATTTGTTGCCTGATCTATGTTCCATTGGTTTCAATAACAGCTAGATTTTTAATAAGGGAAATAGCAAATGATCCTAGGAATATTTTTAGCACTCTAGCATTTCTGAAATCAGCAACTTCCTAAAATGTAACTTGGAGGCATCAGTGAAGAGTTTT